>JAHLMH010000003.1:3100009-3720011 GCA_019915035.1 Auriscalpium orientale | reverse complement strand
ATACGGCGTTGCCAGGCCCGGCGGTGTCCCGCCTGGCCGGGCCGACACGGCGTTGTGGCGGACAGACACGGCGCGCGCCGGCGGGCTCTCAAACAATATTATTTGTCGCCGCGTTGCCCGGCCCTGCCGCGTCCGTCCTGGACGGACATGGACGGCGTCCTGGGCGGGAGAGACACGGCACGCGCGGCCGGTGCAGCAATGGTTCGTCCAAGACGAACAGCACGTTGCACGGCTGTTCTGCGTCAAACAATGATAAGTATGTGTCACCCGCCTTGCCTGGCCCTGCCGCGTCCGTCCTGGACGGACATGGACGGCGTCCTGGGCGGAGAGACACGGCACGCGCGGCCGGTGCAGCAATGGTTCGTCAAGACGAACACCACGTTGCACGCTGTTCTGCGTAAAACAATATTATTCGTCGCCGCGTTGCCCGGCCCTGCCGCGTCCGTCCTTGGACGGACATGCACGGCGTCCTAGGCGGACAGACATGGCACGCGCGGCATCGCCATTCTGCGGTCGCACCGGCAAAGCCAAAAGCCATGCAAAAAAAAAGGTGCTCACCCTACTGCGTTGCCAGGCCCTGCGGTGTCCTTCCTGGACGGACAAAACACGGCGTTCTGGCCCGTCGCATGGCGACCATCTGCAAAGCCCAAAATACATTCAACAAAAGCAGTATTTGATACTGCCTTGCAGGCCCATCGTGTCCAGACAGCATGCTCGACCGACGAGCCATACCCCCTGCGCGGTCCTGTTAGTCCGGGCCGGCCACGTGGGTTGGAAGGGCAGGTGCGGACGGTCGGAAAGTGGCGAGGCATGCTGTTCTCACGTCAATCCACTGTCAGCTGATATCCCACCAGGGTGTCTGTCCACCCGGTGCTTGAGCCATCGGCACGGTCCCGCCGCCCGCGGGGCCCGACAGGTCACCGGCCACAGGTGTTCCCACCACCATCACTTAGGGCCCCCGACGTGTCCATGAAAACCAAGCCAACATTGTTCGAAACAAATACAGTACATGCTACCTAGACGACGCGCGACCACCGAGCTCAACCGACACACACTGCACGAGACCACAACACCGCCGACAGACACAGGTTTCTTCTTCATGCCCGGACACACCAGCGGCGGCGAGCGGCGCGGGTCTAGTCGCCCTGTGTCGTTCATCAGCGGGCACTCTGCCTAAAAGGGTTGGAGGAAACGCTCACCGTGGCCGACACCGTGACCTGAGGGGTGCGCCCCGGTGTGTAAGGGCCGCCGAGGATGCGGAGGGCGCAAACTATGGCGTCCGCGACAGGGACCCACCCCATCCCGTCGGCAATGTTGGTCACATAGATGGTGGCCTCGAAGTAATTGTTCCCCTCCTCCCGCATATGGAAGCGGGGCGGCGGCTCTGCGCGAGCTGCGAATCACTTTTTTTTGATTCGCAGACTGACAAGAATTGGAGGGTGAGCAAGCGCGGAGTGGGGAGGTACAGTGCGTACGAGAGGCCATCAACGCTTATTGTGTGATGGAGTCGTCGGTGACGAGTGACTGCAGTTGAGTCTGGGTGAGGTTGTCGGCTACGCCACAAAAATTCATCAGGCAGTCGGGGCATGATGGGCAAGAGCAGGGATGGCGTGCTCCCTCGAATCGCTCAGGTGCCTTAAGTACATGGATCTATTATTGCAAGGTTCTGACAGCGGAGTCGGAAGCTGAGTGCGAAGCAGATTTCGGTCTCGGAACTTTTACATTCGGACCTTCCCTCCGACCATAATCGTGCCTACCACCTCTCTACCGCCGGACGTCCGTCAAGGCAGACAAGGCAATGCAGCCATACATCTGGCAGGATGATCAGCTCGAAGCCCTTGCCCAGAGGCACATCTCATTGACCGAGAGGACACAGGTGATGCAGTACATACTTTTCTCAACTTGAATAACCTCCTGACTTGTCGATGCGTAAACGGGCATCAACTGTGGTGTTTGCGGACGGATATGAGGGCCAGGAGTATGTGATCAAGGTCGTCGAGCGCGACTCCGAGAGCTATCCATCCTGCGCATCCTATCCTCTCCCACCTCCTCACTCACCGCAACACCGCACCCTTGCTGCAGAGATATTGCAGTGTAATTCTACAGCGATAATTGTCATGCCGCGGATGTCAATAGACCGCGATCTTATGAAGCTCTGGTGCGAGCCCCAATGGAGTTTCATGAATGTTATTGAGCAACTCATTGAGGTATGATTATTGTCTGCCACAATGTTGTACATACATATATCTGACTGAGAAACCTCATCATTCTTTTAGGGAGTGCATTTCATGCATCGTAACAAGATAGCTTACATTGTGGGCCTCCTCGAAACATTGGGGTGACTTTGCTCATGTATTGCCCACCAGGATATGCACTGTCCAACATTGTGTTCAACAAGCAGGGGAATAAGGTCTACTTCATCATCGACTTTGGTTCTTCTCGATGGTTGCCAAACTACCGACGGGGTGAGACCGTGATTGTGGACCCAATCGAGGCGCATCACCTCCCTAAAGACAAGGCGAATGCTCGTGACCCTTTCAGCTCGACGTTTTCGCCTTGGGATGCACGATCTTGCGAATGTTGAGAGTCAGTCCTTTTCTTCTGCCTCGGTCGGACACGGAATTATTTAAACAAAACTTGCCTAGGCATGCAACAAGACCGGTCCAGAGGTCGCTTGTCTGAGCGCATTTGGCCGGGATTTGTCTGTGGAGGCTGCGTGCAAACGTCCCACTATAGAGGCAACCATGTGGGGGTTCAGGGCCCTGAAGATCTGGTTAGCAGCCACTTCTTGGCTGCCCCGTGTAGCCCCAGATCGTATATCGTAAGTCCGCTCACCACAGAGGATGTCCTGCGCCTGACACCCATCTAGGACCTTCATCATCGTTGGCGGTTGGAAGGTCATCTGGGGTGCAGTGCAGAGGTTGCCGCTCTAAAGTGTGGGGTTGCGCTTTTCGGTTGCAGTCATATACGTATGTAGGGCTTGTCGACGGGTGCGACCGCAATATTTCATCACCTTGCCAGGGCTCGCCTGGCCATTCTCTGCTCATGTCGGCCCTGAACAGACAGACGCGGCACGCGCGTTTCTTCCAGGAGCGTTCGTTCGTCCAGGACGAAACCCACGTCGCACAGTTTGAGATCTGCAGAGCGAGTACTCGTTCAGAAAAAGAAGTGCTTGATGCGCGTAGGCAGGCCCTGCGGGTTCCGTCCTGGACGGACACACGCAGCAGGTGCAGCAGTGGTCGTCCAGGACGAATACCGCGTCGCACGGCTGTGCTGCAATGCTGCGTTGCCAGGCCTTGCGGTGTCCGTCCTGGACGGACAGACACGGCGCGCGCCTGCGGGGGCAGCAGTGTTCGTCCAGGACGAACACCACGTCGCACCGCCGTTCTGCGCTCGCAACCGCAAACCCAAATCCCATGTAAAAACAGTATTATTTGATAGAGCGTGGGGAGGCCCTGGACGGACAGACACGGGCGGAGGAACACGGCACGCGTCCGGTGCAGTGTCCGTCCAGGACGAACACCACGTTGCACCGCTGTTCTGTGTAAAACGATCTTATTTGTCACCGCGTTGCCCGGCCCTGCCGTGTCCGTCTGGACGGACATGCACGGCGTCCGGAGCGGACAGACACGGCACCCGCGTCCCGTGCAGCAAGCAGCGTTCGTCGCTGAGCTGCCTGGCCCTGCGGCTTCAGACAACGCCCCGCAGTCTTCCTACACTACACACCTGAAGGGAATGACCACGCGGGTGCTACAATGAACTGGGTCGTCGCCTGACAGTGTCCGTCCCGGACGGACACTCGGGGCGTTCCTGGACGCAGGTGCATCGTCGTGCGGGCGTCCGTCCCGGACGGACACCACCCCATGGCCTGCTTGAGCGCCACTGCTCAGCGCGCTCAGATGTAAGGGTCCGGTGCAGTCCTCAACCGTGTATCTACCGCTCAAAAAAACTCGATTGGTTGGTCGCATGATGAACCGTCATCACCGCGTGACCGTGCCCACCATGTTCGGATCAATCCAAGACGGCAGAACCATCAGGACAGCCACCCTGCCTGAGGGCGGTACAACATCTCCTTTCCACAGAAGCCAAACGACTTCTACCTAAGCCACCTTTACCGAGTAATCTTATTGCGCCACTTCTCGATTTTTAGCCCTGGAGCTATGACCTCCCACGTCGCGAGGATCCCCCTCGTCATCTTGCATCTCACAACCTCAACCGAAAACGCATCCCGCGCCCGAGTCTTCCTCCACATATCGACATCCTGAGGGAATGTCGCTGTCGCTGCCGGGGAGCGAGTAAAGTCCACCACGTAAATGACCAACAATTGCAGGCTGGGCATGTACGAACCATCCCTTGGCGCCTTGCCCATTGCCTGACAAAAAGCAATGGCGTTCTGTCCCTCGAGCTCCACCGTGTTCAGGGTGTATGCTGATTGCAGCCATGTCCTCCACATGTTGTCCGTGGTCGACATTTCGCCCACCATCAGTACCAGCGTCTCCATCTTCAGCCCGGATATCGCAGCAACAGCAGTCCGCACAATTCTGTGATGGCGCACAGGACAACAATGTGGCAGGGCACCTCGCCACCCTGCTTGTGGGCGAGTATACCGATCTGCATCATGCCCGGGGCCATTTTTGGTGTCGACTCGACAGTCAAGTGATACGTGATATCTTCGTCGGCCTGCTGAAAAATAGGTTCAATTCTGTATTGATTACATGGCGATACAGAACTTGAGCCCGACCTTTCTCATTTCAGTGGGAGGATTAACCATCATCCGGATGAACTCCTTCTCCACGTCCTGGGTTTGGAGCAACTCCGGGAAACCATGGGCCTTGAACATAACGCGCGTGTACAGCTAGACGGGTGGTGGATGTGCGAGATGAGCGTGATGGCCATCCCCAAGGAATTGCCCCTTATATCGAACCACTCCAGGTTCGCCAAGGTGATGGTCGGAATGGCGTCTTCGGAGCGAAAGCCAATGTGCACTTCAAGGTGTGTCAGCCCCGCAAATGCCCCGCAAAACCGCAGCACCCTCCGACATGCCCAACTCCCTATAGAACCCGAGCCGGGTTGGAGTAGGAGTGACTTTAGCGGCCCTGCAACAACCCCCTCCGTCGACAAACGACTCAACAATTTGGTAGTATCGGCACTGTCCGACACGACGACCGTGAGGTTTTCGAGGCGATTTTGTGCAGAGAGGACTAAGGCGACCATTCTTTTTGACAGGACTTGGCGCCGGCGGTTCGGCGCCACGATCAGGGTGATCAATGCGCCACGGCTTCTCTTGAGGTGCATCGCCACCACATCAGGACCATGCCGTGTGCGAACTTTCGCCCACAGTGCGGCCAAGTTGACCGCAACGTGGTTCCAATGCCTGCACACCAGCAAGACCGCCGTCCAACTTCCAGTCCGTTCTTGCGACTCTTCCACCATGTCCTTTAGGAGGAGGAATATGCCTCCCAGCGTTTCTACCGCCAGACGTGAGGGCATTCTCGTTCACTATACCACCACGTTAGCATCACCCATGGAAAGGCTTGGAAGCCCTACCGTGGCCGGGGTTTAGAGAGGGGGAGGAAAGGACAACCCGGTCCCAGTTTTTGTTTCTTATAAGACATGGATTGCCCAATGTCTCACCTTTCTGCGGTAATGCCATCAAGGGTCTCTCGCCAATCGTATATTGAGCGTCCCTGGCGCCTGCCGCAGGGTCTTGAAGTCGACCCTGACATAGGGACCGTCCCGGACGGACACGGCGCGGCGGCTCCCATGAGTCGCAACGCAGTAACAAATTATACGATTTTACATGGGTTTCAGCGTTGCAGCAGAACGGCCGTGCGACGCGGTGTGGGTCCTTGTTCGTCCTGTACGAACACTGCTGCGCCGGCCCCGGCGTGCCGTGTCTGTGCGCCCAGGACGCCGTGCATGTCCGTCCAGGACGGACGCGGCAGGGCCGGGCAACGCGGTGACAAATAATATTGTTTGACGCAGAACAGCCGTGCGACGCGGTGTTCGTCCTGGACGAACACTGCTGCCCCCGACCTTTTGGCTTTGCCGGTGCGACCGCAGAATCGCGATGCGACGTGGTGTTCGACCTGGACAAACACTGCTGCCGCCCCCGCATGGGCGCGCCGTGTCTGTCCGTCCAGAACGCCGGGTTTGTCCGTCCAGGAGGGACACCGCAGGGCCTGCCAACGCAGTATGAGCGCCATTTTTTTTGCACGGCTTTTGGCTTTGCCGGTGCGGCCGCAGAATGGCGGCCATGTGAGGTGGTGTTCGTTGTTGGAGGAACACTGCTGCATATGCGTCGAACACGGCTCACCCCAGTTGTTTGCGCTGCCCAGGAGACTTGCGGCGCTCAACATCGCATCAGAGGGCACACGCATGGGATGCCCAACACAGTGGGTCAGTAGGTCCAAGGCTGTGCTGGAGGGCTATGTTGTGCGTGTCCGTCCAGGACGGACGCTGGAGAGGCCCGGGGGCGTGAGACATGAGCAAGATCGCACGCGCAGCCCTGGCGTTCCCGATTCAATCGCCAGAGGGCGAGGCGGCGAGGTGTTCGTCCTGGACGAACACTGCTCGCCCGGTCCTTGTGCGGGAGCGCGGCGTGCGCGATTCAATCGCCAGAGGCCACGGCGGCGCGGTGTTCGTCCTGGACGAACACTGCTCGCCTGGGCCATGTGCTGGAGTGCTATGGTGTGCGTGTCCGTCCAGGACGGACGCTGGAGGGGCCCGGGGGCGTGAGACATGAGCAAAATCGAACGCGCAGCCCGGGCGTTCCCGATTCAATCGCCAGAGGGCGAGGCGGCGAGGTGTTCGTCCTGGACGAACACTGCTCGCCCGGTCCTTGTGCTGGAGCGCGGCGTGCCCGATTCTATCGCCAGAGGCCACGGCGGCGCGGTGTTCGTCCTGGACGAACACTGCTCGCCTGGGCGACGTGCTGGAGTGCTATGGCGTGCGTGTCCGTCCAGGACGGACGCGGGTGAGGCCCGGGGGCGTGAGACATGAGCAAAATCGAACGCGCAGCCCGGGCGTTCCCGATTCAATCGCCAGAGGGCGAGGCGGCGAGGTGTTCGTCCTGGACGAACACTGCTCGCCCGGTCCGTGTGCTGGAGCGCGCGCGCAGCCCTGGCGTTCCCGATCCAATCGCCAGAGGCCACGGCGGCGCGGTGTTCGTCCTGGACGAACACTGCTCGCCCGGTCCATGTGCTGGAGCGCGGCGTGCCCGATTCAATCGCCAGAGCCCACGGGGGCGCGGTGTTCGTCCTGGACGAACACTGCTCGCCTGGCGACGTGCTGGAGTGCTATGGCGTGCGTGTCCCACGGCGGCGCGGTGTTCGTCCTGGACGAACACTGCTCGCCTGGGCGACGTGCTGGAGTGCTATGGCGTGCGTGTCCGTCCAGGACGGACGCGGGTGAGGCCCAGGGGCGTGAGACATGAGCAAAATCGCGCGCGCAGCCCTGGCGTTCCCGATTCAATCGCCAGAGGGCGAGCGGCGAGGTGTTCGTCCTGGACGAACACTGCTCGCCCGGTCCTTGTGCTCGAGCGCACGCGCAGCCTTAGCGTTCCCGATTCAATCGCCAGAGGGCGCGGCGGCGAGGTGTTCGTCCTGGACGAACACTGCTCGCCCGGTCCTGGTGCTGGAGCGCACGCGCAGCCCTGGCGTTCCCGATCCAATCGCCAGAGGCCACGGCGGCGCGGTGTTCGTCCTGGACGAACACTGCTCGCCCGGTCCTGGTGCTCGAGTGCTATGGTGTGCGTGTCCGTCCAGGACGGATGCTGGAGAGGCCCGGAGGCGTGAGACATATCGCACGCGCAGCCCTGGCGTTCCCGATTCTATCGCCAGAGGCCACGGCGGCGCGGTGTTCGTCCTGGACGAACACTGCTCGCCTGGGCGACGTGCTGGAGTGCTATGGCGTGCGTGTCCGTCCAGGACGGACGCGGGTGAGGCCCGGGGGCGTGAGACATGAGCAAAATCGAACGCGCAGCCCGGGCGTTCCCGATTCAATCGCCAGAGGGCGAGGCGGCGAGGTGTTCGTCCTGGACGAACACTGCTCGCCCGGTCCGTGTGCTGGAGCGCGCGCGCAGCCCTGGCGTTCCCGATCCAATCGCCAGAGGCCACGGCGGCGCGGTGTTCGTCCTGGACGAACACTGCTCGCCCGGTCCTTGTGCTGGAGCGCGGCGTGCCCGATTCAATCGCCAGAGCCCACGGCGGCGCGGTGTTCGTCCTGGACGAACACTGCTCGCCTGGGCGACGTGCTGGAGTGCTATGGCGTGCGTGTCCCACGGCGGCGCGGTGTTCGTCCTGGACGAACACTGCTCGCCTGGGCGACGTGCTGGAGTGCTATGGCGTGCGTGTCCGTCCAGGACGGACGCGGGTGAGGCCCAGGGGCGTGAGACATGAGCAAAATCGCGCGCGCAGCCCTGGCGTTCCCGATTCAATCGCCAGAGGGCGAGGCGGCGAGGTGTTCGTCCTGGACGAACACTGCTCGCCCGGTCCTTGTGCTCGAGCGCACGCGCAGCCTTAGCGTTCCCGATTCAATCGCCAGAGGGCGCGGCGGCGAGGTGTTCGTCCTGGACGAACACTGCTCGCCCGGTCCTGGTGCTGGAGCGCACGCGCAGCCCTGGCGTTCCCGATCCAATCGCCAGAGGCCACGGCGGCGCGGTGTTCGTCCTGGACGAACACTGCTCGCCCGTCCTGGTGCTCGAGTGCTATGGTGTGCGTGTCCGTCCAGGACGGATGCTGGAGAGGCCCGGAGGCGTGAGACATATCGCACGCGCAGCCCTGGCGTTCCCGATTCAATCGCCAGAGGCCACGGCGGCGCGGTGTTCGTCCTGGACGAACACTGCTCGCCTGGGCGACGTGCTGGAGTGCTATGGCGTGCGTGTCCGTCCAGGACGGACGCGGGTGAGGCCCAGGGGCGTGAGACATGAGCAAAATCGCGCGCGCAGCCTTAGCGTTCCCGATTCAATCGCCAGAGGGCGAGGCGGCGAGGTGTTCGTCCTGGACGAACACTGCTCGCCCGGTCCTGGTGCTGGAGCGCACGCGCAGCCCTGGCGTTCCCGATCCAATCGCCAGAGGCCACGGCGGCGCGGTGTTCGTCCTGGACGAACACTGCTCGCCTGGGCGATGTGCTGGAGTGCTATGGCGTGCGTGTCCGTCCAGGACGGTCGCGGGTGAGGCCCAGGGGCGTGAG
Source organism: Auriscalpium orientale (assembly GCA_019915035.1). Lineage (NCBI taxonomy): Eukaryota > Fungi > Basidiomycota > Agaricomycetes > Russulales > Auriscalpiaceae > Auriscalpium > Auriscalpium orientale. Next base: position 3,710,819 of record JAHLMH010000003.1, on the reverse strand, counting down.
ACATGAGCAAAATCGCGCGCGCAGCCTTAGCGTTCCCGATTCAATCGCCAGAGGCCACGGCGGCGCGGTGTTCGTCCTGGACGAACAACTGCTCGCCTGGGCGACGTGCTGGAGTGCTATGGCGTGCGTGTCCGTCCAGGACGGACGCGGGTGAGGCCCAGGGGCGTGAGACATATCGCACGCGCAGCCCTGGCGTTCCCGATTCAATCGCCAGAGGCCACGGCGGCGCGGTGTTCGTCCTGGACGAACACTGCTCGCCCGGTCCTGGTGCTCGAGTGCTATGGTGTGCGTGTCCGTCCAGGACGGATGCTGGAGAGGCCCGGAGGCGTGAGACATATCGCACGCGCAGCCCTGGCGTTCCCGATTCAATCGCCAGAGGCCACGGCGGCGCGGTGTTCGTCCTGGACGAACACTGCTCGCCTGGGCGATGTGTGTGCTGGAGTGCTATGGCGTGCGTGTCCGTCCAGGACGGTCGCGGGTGAGGCCCGGGGCGTGAGACATATCGCACGCGCAGCCCTGGCGTTCCCGATTCAATCGCCAGAGGGCGAGGCGGCGAGGTGTTCGTCCTGGACGAACACTGCTCGCCCGGTCCTTGTGCTCGAGCGCACGCGCAGCCCTGGCGTGCCCGATTCAATCGCCAGAGGGCGAGGCGGCGAGGTGTTCGTCCTGGACGAACACTGCTCGCCCGGTCCTTGTGCTCGAGCGCACGCGCAGCCCTGGCGTGCCCGATTCAATCGCCAGAGGGCGAGGCGGCGCGGTGTTCGTCCTGGACGAACACTGCTCGCCCGGTCCTTGTGCTGGAGCGCGGCGTGCCCGATTCAATCGCCAGAGCCCACGGCGGCGCGGTGTTCGTCCTGGACGAACACTGCTCGCCTGGGCGATGTGCTGGAGTGCTATGGCGTGCGTGTCCGTCCAGGACGGACGCGGGTGAGGCCCAGGGGCGTGAGACATGAGCAAAATCGCACGCGCAGCCCTGGCGTTCCCGATTCAATCGCCAGAGGCCACGGCGGCGCGGTGTTCGTCCTGGACGAACACTGCTCGCCTGGGCGACGTGCTGGAGTGCTATGGCGTGCGTGTCCGTCCAGGACGGACGCGGGTGAGGCCCAGGGGCGTGAGACATATCGCACGCGCAGCCCTGGCGTTCCCGATTCAATCGCCAGAGGGCGAGGCGGCGAGGTGTTCGTCCTGGACGAACACTGCTCGCCCGGTCCTGGTGCTGGAGCGCACGCGCAGCCCTGGCGTTCCCGATCCAATCGCCAGAGGCCACGGCGGCGCGGTGTTCGTCCTGGACGAACACTGCTCGCCTGGGCGATGTGCTGGAGTGCTATGGCGTGCGTGTCCGTCCAGGACGGTCGCGGGTGAGGCCCAGGGGCGTGAGACATGAGCAAAATCGCGCGCGCAGCCTTAGCGTTCCCGATTCAATCGCCAGAGGCCACGGCGGCGCGGTGTTCGTCCTGGACGAACACTGCTCGCCTGGGCGACGTGCTGGAGTGCTATGGCGTGCGTGTCCGTCCAGGACGGACGCGGGTGAGGCCCAGGGGCGTGAGACATATCGCACGCGCAGCCCTGGCGTGCCCGATTCAATCGCCAGAGGGCGAGGCGGCGAGGTGTTCGTCCTGGACGAACACTGCTCGCCCGGTCCTTGTGCTCGAGCGCACGTGCAGCCCTGGCGTGCCCGATTCAATCGCCAGAGGGCGAGGCGGCGCGGTGTTCGTCCTGGACGAACACTGCTCGCCCGGTCCTTGTGCTGGAGCGCGGTGTAATAAGTTGCTGTGCGACTTGCGGATCCCTCAAGGTGAACGCGACCAGTGTGCTCGAATTGGCAGCAGTGGATGCGTACAGGTAAGAGTGGATGTCGTCGTGTCTCTTCGAGCGCGAGGAGGCACGGCCTAAATGCCTACGGCCTAACAGGTGCAAACAACCTGTTAGGCTCCTGCGCCAGCCCAGCTGGCCGCAGGGAACCGACGCGCTGGCTCCGCGCGTTGGTAGCCTCGTGTCGCCGCTTCTCGGGCGCTACACGAGCGCGCTACGCGCACCTACGCGTTCGCTCGCCTTACATCCTCCCCCTGGAGCCGCGCCAGGGGCTCCTGGGTACGCGCCGTGCCCCTCTGCACTGCGTACGGTGCCTACAGCTCCCCATCCGACTCTGGGAGGGGAACTGTATCTGCGAGCGCCATCATCGCAGCGTCTTTACTGACGCTGGTGGGCCCCGCAGCCTCATCCGCTGAGGAGGAAATGTCAGTAGCCTCTGCGTCACCCACGTGTTGCACGGGGGCTGCGCCGGAGGCGGTGACTTCCTCAGCGTGACTGAGGGCATCGCTGGTCGAGGGTGCCGCGGCCGCCGCAGGCCCACCTGTCGTTGAGATCAGGGGGGCTCGATGGTCGAGCGAGCGGTTGGGGTACTCGTTCAAGTAGACCCCGTCCGCGAGAGTGCGTGTCGCGCTGTAGCGCTTCACGAGAGTGGCCACCGTCGGCTCGGTGGGCCAATCAGCCGTAGAGTTGAGGTCCCGGCCCAGGAACTCGTTACGGCGCCCCACGGAGTAATTCTCCATGTTGGAGAGAGTTACCGTCCGGGGGCGATAGCCACAATCGGCAAAGTGATGCGCGATCTGGCTATGCGTAAGGTTACGCGTGTCCCCGGTGAAGGGGACGGGGTTCGGGTTGGAGGCGCGGGAGTAGCGGCGGTCTCGTATGAGGGCATCGAAGAACCCTCGTACTGAGAACATCTCCTCGGCCATGCGAACGAATGTCTCGCGCTGGTGCCGCTGATATTCGTCGCGCCCCGCGGGACCGGCCCGGCGCACCGCGAGATGCTGGTCGAGCATCGCACTGTCCGGGTAGCCCGCGGGGATCCCGGGAGTGTCGCGAAAGGGCACTCCGCGGGGTCGCTGGGATGGGTTGGCGAATATATATCGCACCCATGCCCCAACTTCGTCGTGGAAGGTTGGGGCAGCCTCTGAGGGCGGAACTGGCGCGGTGGGAGCCGCGGGTTCCTCCATAGAGGCGTCCATCGGTGAGGGGGACCGTGCAACGGCCTTACCCTTGCCTTTGGATGGCTTGGCGGGTTGCGCGGCGGCGGGCGCGTCGGCGGCAGTGTCCATGGGCTCGGGATGGCGCTCCACCGCCTTTCCTTTGCCCTTGGACTTCGTCTGCTGTGTCGGCGCCGAGCTCGGTCCGGCGGTGGCAATGGCAGCCGGGGCTGGTGCCACTGTCACTGTTGCTGCGGGCTGCGTGCTCGTGCTCGGTTGAGACGAGCCGCTGGGTACGGGTTGCAAGCCCGCACTCACCCCTCCCCCTGCGCCAGCAGCCGGCCGGTTGTTCTTAACGCGTGGCCACAGGCCCGCGAGCGTACGCTCGGCGGGCGTCCGGGAATTCCCGGGCTTAGAGGCGGCGGGGCTGACGAGGGCCTTTGCTCGCTGCCACGCGACGAGGTCGGTCTCGGCGGCGAGCATGAGGTCCTTGACCTCCGGACCCCCGCGAGGGTTGAAGGTCGCCCATCCTGTGATGGGTGCTCCGAGGCGGCCGGGATGCCCGGGAACGGGCTGCCGGCCCGCGGAGGTTGGTGGTGGCGGGTGCGAGTCGGGGAACGGCGAGGGCGCGCCAGGCGGCAGCGCGGACGTCGACGCGACTGGCGCGACGGCGCGCTTCCGCTTCTTGCTGGGCGGCTGTCCGCTCCCGCTCGCGCGACGCGCGGACTCCTCGACCGCCTCCGTCCACTCCGCGATCACGTCGTCCTCGTCGTCGTCGATGGGTGGTCCCGGCGGCGCGAGGGACTTGCCCTTCAGTTCATCGTGAACGAGGGACAAGTTACGCAGCTTCAGCTGCGTAGACTCCAGCTCCGCCTGGAGTTTCTTGTTCTTCTCGCGTTCCGCGTTGCGCTCAGCACGGAGGCGGTCTTCCGTCTTTCGTGCGTCGTCGCGCGCCGCGAGTGCGTCGGCGAGTTCGCGACGCGCCTCGTCCTCGGCTTGTCGGTATCGCGCAATGGATTCCGACGCCCAGGCGAGGCCGCGGTCGAGTCCATCCTCGAAGAGGGTGTTACGAGCGCGGTCGAAGGCGTTCTCCGCGTGCTCCCAGCTCGGCGTGCCGTCGCTGAGATGGCGCGCGAAGGAGGTGCAGATCAGGCAGTCGTGCGAGTGCCTGAACTGGAACCTCACCCCATCGAATGTCCAATGGGGTTCCCCTACGTTGGGGATACGAGCGTGCACCGACACGCCCTCCGTCGCTGGCCTCGGTGCTCCTGGGAGCGCCGGGCCCGACGTTGGGAAGAAAGGGGGCGCGTCGGGTTCAGTGTTCATCGCGTCGGCGGGCGAGCCCGTGGCCGGCGCGGTGTTCACCGACTCCAGTCCCGTAGGGGCTGGAGGCCCTGTCACTTGCGTGGCAGGGTGAGTGGCTGCTGCGGACGTGGCGGGGGCGGTTGTGTTGGAGGCGGGCTGCTGCTGGGGCTGCATGGTGGTAGCGTCGAGAGGATGCTGAGTTCGCCGTCGGCGTTCTGCGCATCCTTTTTAAGCCCCACGCGCCTAGATGAAGATCTCCTGCAGAGATCTTCCTCATGGGCGCTTTGCAGCGATCTGACGCCATATGGGCGTCTGATCTGCCGCAGATTCCATCGGGATCTAGCGGCGGTGCCGAGGAGGCGCTGCCTTGCGAGCGGCGATCTTCCTTGGCAACTGCCTCCACTCCGCTACGCCTTGTAGCGCGAGGTACTGGTCGAGGGCCTCCGCCTCTTCCAGATGTTCGATGGGTTCCCAGGTGTAGTCACCTAGGGCCCACCGAACCTGGAAAAGGACTATGTCCTTCTTCCAGTCGTGTCCCACGATCGCGTCGACGACCCACTCGTCGTCGTCGGCGCGCCCAAAGTCGTAGAACGCTTTGGGTTCCCGTCCCGGGAAGAGCACGTCGTCGTTGACTTCGTGCTTCCTCAGCAATGAGGAGTGGAACGTCGGGTGAATCCGACGTTTCCGCATCTCCTCTGGGAGATCCAACTTGTAGTTGGATGTCTCGGGTCGAGCCTCGATCACCGAGAAGGGCCCGATGTACTTCGGCAGGAGCTTGAACGCTCTCCCCTTGGGGAGATTCAGGTTCTGCGTGCTCAGGTACACCAGGTCGCCGACCCGGTACTCGTCGCCTTCAGTCCGGCGATGATTCGCGTGGAGCGTCTGCCTCACGCGAGACTCGATTATCGCGTCATGCGCACGCTCGAGAGACTCTCGTGCGTGCCTGGCGTATTCTCGTACGCCAGGATACGGTGTGCTTGCCACGGGGAACTTAGTGACCCGTGGCATGTATCCGTACGTCAGCTCGAACGGAGCGTATCCCGTGGACGCGCTCACGCTCGAGTTGATGGCAAATTCTGCCAGCGGGAGATGATGCACCCAGTCAGATTGATCCGGGCGCACCATGCTGCGCAGAATCTGAGACACCGTGCGGATCGCACGCTCAGAGGCACCATCGGTCTGCGGGTGAAACGAAGTTGACATTGTCAGTTTCGTACCCGTGATCCGGTGTAGTTCACGCCAGAATATTGACGTGAACTTCGCGTCCCGATCGGACACGATGGAATCTGGGATTCCGTGGAGGCGAACCACCTCGCGCATGTACAATGTCGCGAGTTCCGTGGTCTTGGTGCGCGTGGTTATCGGCACCAAGTGGACTAACGATGTGAACCGGTCGATGACCAGCCACACGTAGTCGTACCCGTCGGACGGAGGGAACGGTCCAAAGAAATCCATGCCAATGGATGACCATGGTCGTTCCGGCGTCGGTAGACTTTTGAGAAGTCCCGCCGGCGCCTTGTTCAGCGTTTTGGTGGTCTGGCAGGTGCCGCACGATAGACAGAATTTGTCTACGTACTTGCCCAAGCCTGGCCACCAGAACCATCGGCGTACATACTCGGCGGTGCGCTGCCCTCCGAGATGTCCGATGGTGTTGTGAGCTGCGCTCACAATCATCTCGCGCAACTTGCGCTTTCCGACCATCGCGTCTGGAACGCAGACACGGTGCTCTCCGCCGGTCGTCCTCACCCAGATGAGTTCATCGCGCATTTCGAATGCGGCGTGTCTATCTGGGTGTTCACGTATCTCGGCGAAGAACGCGTCTTGTGCATACGAGGAGCGGGCGAGCTTCGCCCAATCCACGTCTGCACTGACTATGTCGTGTAGCGACGGCCCTCCTTGCAGGGCGCTGCTCACAGGCTGGTCCTCTTCAGGATTACGCTCTGTGGGCAGCTCTACGGAATGGCGCGCATGTTGCGCTAATTCCGCAGCCTCGACATCTCGAGGGGCGACGACCTCTCTGATTGAGAGGGCCGCGAGCTCTAGGACGCGTTCTGGAGACAGGTCATCCCTGTCTGGGTCCAGCACCTCGTCCATACGGACATACTCAGTCCCTGGTTCGTCAGGACCAGGGCTGCTGTATATCCGGGAGAATCCGTCGGCTACTATATTGTATGCGCCAGAGACGTATACAATCTCCTTGTCGAATGTGGCAAGGAACTCCCACCACCGGGCCTGCCGTGGTGAGAGGTTGGCGCGAGTTTCGAAGAACTCGAGAGCCTTGTGGTCGGTTACGACGGTGAAATGCCTCCCGCGTAACTTGTCTGACCACTTGGCGAGTGCTTCGATCACAGCCAACGTCTCCTGCTCATAAGTGAAGTAATTCTTCTGAGCATTGGAGAATTTCTTCGACATGAAGCCCGCAGGGCGACATGTCTGCCAGTCATCACCCTGGCCATATACGGCGCCGACTCCATAAGTCGATGCGTCGCATATTACCCATATGGGTACTCCGGTCCGAGGGTCTATTGGCCTGAGGATCGGAGTTTTGCATGCCAAGTCGCGGATCTGCTCGAAGCATTTCTGCTGGAGCGGGCCCCAAATGAAGGGACGACCGTGACCCATGATCCCCGACAAGGGAGTCGTGTACGCGGTGACATCTGGCATGAAGTGTGCCAGATACTGGACTAGCCCTAGGAATCTGCGGACATCGTCCTGATTCCTGGGTACTGGCCAGTTGCGGACGCGCGCCATCTTGTCAGAGTCGGCGTGAAGTCCGTCCTTGTCCACTATGTGGCCAAGGCAGTCCATCCTCAGCGAGTATATATCGCACTTTTCCTTGCTCAGGAATAAGTGGTTCGCCCGCAAGCGGTCGAACACCACCTTCAGGTGGATCTCGTGCTCTTCGGCAGAGTCGGAGAACACGAATATATCGTCAAGATATACATGGACGTAAATTCCAATTAGGTCTTGGAATATGACGGTCATGAGTCTTTGAAATGTAGCGGGGGCATTGCAGTCCCCTTGCTGCATGACAAGACTTACGAATGTTCCGTAGATCGTGGCGAACGCCGTCTTCCAAACGTCGCTCGCCTCGATACGGATCTGTTCGTAGGCGTCGCTCATGTCAATTTTCGTACGGAACTTGGCACGAGCGACGTCCATGCGGATCTGGTCTTGGTCCGGGAAGGGCGTTACGTCCTTCTCGGTATTGTCGTTGCGCAGACGCGCATCGACAACTGTCCTGAGTTTCCCTGACTTCTTGGGAATGCACAGGAGTGGGGCCGCCTCGCTTGCTACGCGGCGCTCCCACCATCCAGCCTGCTCATAGCGCTGGATTTTCTCAGCCAACTGAGGCTTGAGAGCATCCGGGCATCGCGGGAGGCGGAAGTTGATCTTCAACTTCTCGTCTATCAGCGATATCCGGTGGTTGACCTGTCGGAAGGGCGGCAGTTCGAGCGGTACAGGGCACATCAGGTCCTTCGTACGCTCGTACCACGCCTTCCTGAGCTCGTCAACTTCCGAGTTGTTCCCAATATCCGGAGGCTCAGGCTCCGGGCGCTGGGGCGGCGCCTCGGTGGTGGCAGGTCCTACTCTCATAGAGCCTGCCGACACACTTCATTCGTCATCATCTTTCGATGCTTGACGTGCGGCTTGCACCCTAGGGTGCACCGCTCGCGTGCGTCCGTTGGACTTGCGCTGCTGAGCGCGCACGCGCTCGGCTTCAATGGCCACAGCGGGAATCGCTTTACCAGCGATCTTCACCGTGTGGTCTTCGAAGTCGAGCTTGACCTTGTTGGCACTCATGAACGGGGTGCCCAAGATCACGTCGTAGTGCTCGATGTTTGCAACGTCGAGGTACGTCGGCGTCTCGTGCTGTCCGACCGTGACAGTCGAGTTAGTGCCGTAATTAATACGGCACTTACTCCCTATGACCCCCAACTGCAGGGTCATAGGTGCGTGAAGCTCGAACACGTCGAGCTTCGCGACATGGGCGGCGTCCATGCTGATCCCATTCGTCGTACTGCCGCTGTCGAACAGCGCGTACATCGGCGTGTTGCCCACATTTATGATGGCGGCCAGCACTTGATGCTTCTCAGCGTCTCGTACTGGCTGTTCCTCAGCTGTGGACTTGCGCCGGATGTTCGCTGAGTATACCCACTGTGTGGGCTTCGGCGGGCTAACTATGTTAGCCTGCTGAATTTTTGCGCGCATGGCGAACAGATTCACCGATGACTCGGTGCGCGTCAGTTGCCTACGCGTCCCCTCCCCCTGAACATTCGGGGCAGGGTCTGAGTTGTTATTCTCAGTACTGGTGGCGCCTGTGGTCAGGTCGCCTTCCAGTGGCGGTATCTCATCGTCGGATTCACCGCTCCCAGACGCAATATTAGCAGCTGGGGTTCCTGCAGCGGGTCGGAACACGCGGTACTTCTTCAGAGGTATCGCATGCACCGCGCGTTCTGCGTCGTGGTACCCTTTCACCCAGTCGCTAGACATTGTGGTGGAGGGCCGGAATTCACGCAGCTCCGCCCACACCGCGGCTATTGCAGCGTTGAATCCCAGTTTGAACTGGTCCTCGATCGCGTCGTCGTAATATCGGCGCGCGCGTCTGAGGTCTTCGTCTCCGCGATCTTCCGCGCGACGAATGTGCGTAGCATACGCGAAGCACGACGCGCAGAGCGTCTGGTGCGAGCACGCATGACCTGGGTTAATTCCCAGGTGCCGTGGGTCCAGTGGCTGGTAACCCGCGGCTGCCGTGGCGTCGGCTTGCATGGTTTCGTGCTGCTCTCGCAGTTCGCGGGGTAGCTGAAACCACGCCTCTACTTCGCGGAGGCGGTCGTTAATTTTGACCTGCTCGTCTATTACGGCAGCGTCCCCGTATTCCGGCGCTTCGCTCGGGTGATACGCGGACACTAACTCCGCATACGTCATACCGAAGTCGCCTTCGGGTGACGGTCCGTAGTACGTACCTCCGAGCTCTTGGCTCGGGGGTACAACGGTGTCATCTGGGTACTCGATGATCGACCCCAGGACATCGTTGTCGGTCTCTTCCACCTCGAGGTCATCATTGACATCCTCGAGTGCTGGAATCTCGTCCTGTGGGACGAGTTGCATGTAATGCATTCGCATTGTATGCAAGCGGATGGGATTCTCGTCCGCGTCCGACTCGTTGTCGGGCCCCTGGTGCTCCAGGTTCTCCGCGTATTCGTCGGCGGACTCGTACTGGCTCCCGTACGGTCCGTCGGCGTCGGAGTCGCTTTCTCCCTGAGACTCGAGGTCGCCCTCGTACTCAGGGCCTGCCTGGTCGTCGCTCGCGCTCTCGACTCGGGCAGCATGCATCCGCTGGCCTTTCTTTGGGCAATTAGGATCGCCCATGTAGTGGCCAGGCTGTCCGCACGCGAAGCATACACCAGGCTTGTACCCAGGCTTGCCCTTGTCCTTGTAGACTTTCGTCTCAGGGCGGGGCTCCTCGCGGCGTCGTTCCGCCGGTGGCGCGGGCACGCTAGCCTTATATTTGTTCTCCCGACGTTCAAATCGTCGGGAGTCTCGCTTACGGTCAGTCGTTCGGGACGGCTGGCCGCGCGAGTCCTTCTCTTTATCCTTCGGGGGTGCCGGCTGGTTCATCGACGGCCGCACCACCGAAGGACGGAAGTCCTGCGCATGCTCGCGCGACAGCTTGATGCTGTACTCGGACTTCAGCGCGAAGTCGAGTATCTGGGCGGACGTATGTTCGTCCAGATTAGCGCTATGCGTCTTGAACATCAGTTCGACGATCTCCTGAGGGAGACCGCTCATGAACTGTTGTCTGAACGTATAGTCGTCTGGCATTTCTACCAGGCGACCGGACTTGCTGCGCAACTCGTTAAAGTAGCCAGCAATGCCCTTCTTCCGCGTATAGCGGGTGCTGTAGAACTCACGGACTGCGTCCTGAGTTCCCGAGCTCATGATAAATCGGCAGTGTAGGCCGACTATCACCTGCTCGAAAGTCCAGTTGCGCTTGCGGCGCGTCTCGGACTCTACCTCGTCGTGGAACCAGGTAGCGGCTTCGCCGGTCAGGCATTGCCCAGTGACGTCGATGCGGTACGCGTCGTATTCGTCACCGACGATTCCACTTAGTCGCATGTAGCGGAGGAGGTTCGCTCCCCAGTTTTCGATGCGACGGTGGTCGTCTTCCCCAGCATACGCCTCGGGGATTGGGGGCTTCATACCCTTCGTCAGCCCCGGGGGCAATGCGTACTTGTCGCCGATCCGCTTGCGGACCATCTCGACCATACGCTGCAGCGGACGGAGCTGAGCGGTCGCCCCTACAGGCACGTTCAACCTGTTGCCTGAGGGGTTCAAATCATTGACTCCCCTCAGAGTCATCTTATGCGGGCCAATGCTGGCATACGCGGGCAGCGCAGAGCCTGCTGCGTAGGGCGTATGGGCCACGAACCCATCGTCCATCTCTGTATACTCAGAGATGTCCCCGTCGGGACGATCATTATCGTCGCTGTACGCCGATATGATCTCGCGTACCGTCGGCGCTGCCGAGGCGCGACCGCGACTCAGCGGCGTAGTGCCTGCGATCTTCGCAGCCCGCCGCTCAGCGCGTTCGTTCTGTTCGCTTAGCGCGTTGAGGAACCCGGCGCGCGGCGCCGGTATGTCATCGTTCATCCTGACGGTTGAGGACTTTGACGTGCGGTCACTGGCCTGCCTCGGCGTCGCGCTGGGCGCCGAGGTGTCATTCTTCGCAATGACTACGTGCTTTTTATTCACTGGCACGTCCGTATTGTCTACTACGACAGTGCGGCCCCTGCCCGAGTTGGCGGTAGCTTCCTCGGTAGGCTGGAGGAGGTTTATCTCGACCTCCTCCTCCTTTATCACCTGCCTGAAACCGTACTGGCTGGCAATGCGCTCGAGGCCCTCCGTCAACGCGCGGGAGTAATCCCTCGCTTTGTCGGCCGCCTCAATCGCATACATCGCCGAGCGATGTGCTTCATCGACCTGCGAGCTGTGCAGGCCGAGCTGAACGAACATGTCGTTCAGCGTGTCCCTGAGGAGTTCATTCCCCAGGTTCGCCGGTTGGCTCGGTGGGCTATCTGCCCTCGTGCCACGGGCGGCCCCTTTTCCCTTGTGGGAAGCGGGGATACGCGGCGGAGTGGGCGACTGATCGTCGCTCTGCTCCTCGCGGTTGAGTACATCCTCCACGTCGACGGACGATCGCGTAGACGTCCCGCCGTCGGGGGGATTATCCGGCGGAGGCTGGTTGGAGCCGCCGCCTTCGTTGACGACAACGGCGCCGTCGTCGGGCACCGTCGTATCGACGATCTGGTCAGACTCCTGAGTCTGCCCAGAGTCCACAGGGGTTGTGGACGTCCCGCCTTTGTTGGCAGCGAGCCGCTCGGAAGTACGAGGGCCGCCACCTTGCGCGGGATTGTTGTTATGCTTTTTGCTCGGCATCCTGTAACTCTCGTAGTTAGTTTGCTGAATAAAACGATTTGCTCACTTGTTGTGGGCGTTCAAAAAGTGTAATAAGTTGCTGTGCGACTTGCGGATCCCTCAAGGTGAACGCGACCAGTGTGCTCGAATTGGCAGCAGTGGATGCGTACAGGTAAGAGTGGATGTCGTCGTGTCTCTTCGAGCGCGAGGAGGCACGGCCTAAATGCCTACGGCCTAACAGGTGCAAACAACCTGTTAGGCTCCTGCGCCAGCCCAGCTGGCCGCAGGGAACCGACGCGCTGGCTCCGCGCGTTGGTAGCCTCGTGTCGCCGCTTCTCGGGCGCTACACGAGCGCGCTACGCGCACCTACGCGTTCGCTCGCCTTACACGCGGCGTGCCCGATTCAATCGCCAGAGCCCACGGCGGCGCGGTGTTCGTCCTGGACGAACACTGCTCGCCTGGGCGATGTGCTGGAGTGCTATGGTGTGCGTGTCCGTCCAGGACGGACGCGGGTGAGGCCCAGGGGCGTGAGACATGAGCAAAATCGCGCGCGCAGCCCTGGCGTTCCCGATTCAATCGCCAGAGGGCGAGGCGGCGAGGTGTTCGTCCTGGACGAACACTGCTCGCCCGGTCCTTGTGCTCGAGCGCACGCGCAGCCTTAGCGTTCCCGATTCAATCGCCAGAGGGCGCGGCGGCGAGGTGTTCGTCCTGGACGAACACTGCTCACCCGGTCCTTGTGCTGGAGCGCACGTGCAGCCCTGGCGTGCCCGATCAATCGCCAGAAGGCGAGGCGGCGCGGTGTTCGTCCTGGACGAACACTGCTCGCCCGGTCCTTGTGCTGGAGCGCACGCGCAGCTCTGGCGTTCCCGATTCAATCGCCAGAGGCCACGGCGGTGCGGTGTTCGTCCTGGACGAACACTGCTCGCCCGGTCGCTGTGCTGGAGTGCACGCGCAGCGCTAGGTTGCATTGGATGCCCCTCACCCTGGGTAGGTAGGTGTGGACAATACCTACAGAGTCCTACGGAGCCCCATAACCCTGTTGCCCGTCCTGGACGGACGCCAGCTGTGCGCGCGTACGTCTGGCTCCGTGCACCGTGAGACCGTCTCGGAAGGGTTTCGAGTGGCAGGCGGCTCATGCGGGGGCACCCGAGCGCCCTTGCGCACCGTCCGTCCAGGACGGACTGCGACACGCCAGAGGGCATCCAACCTCGATATTCACCTGGCATTAATCACTGAAGTTGGCTTCCACCGTTGCTGACACAACCGACAGCGTTTCTATCTCACCATGCGCCAGGTTGTTCTTCATCGAGTCTGCCATGAAGTCACCCCGACCGACATTCCGGAAACCCTGGACGCCTATCTCGAGGACCCGTCTGCGAAGATGCATGCTCTGCTCGAGATAATAGGGCACCACATCTCCACCCCAGGCGCAAAGGGTCTCACCTACAACGAGTCTCAGACGAAGCAATTCATTCCTCCAAAGTCCATCAACAATCCCCCTTATGGTGGAGATAAGATAATTGTTTATGCCTATTTCGTCAGCTCATTCCCGCTGATCGAAAGCGTGAGCTGCTAATTTTTGGACCTCAGTTGGGCATGCTGAAAAATGCCTGAATGTCAGGTTCTCAAATCGTTCGGCATTCCCTTTATGTCAATCACAGGCAACGTGAGCGCAACGGTGCGCGCGAAAACGCTCAAGGACTTCCAGGCGGATCCCAAGTGCCCCGTGTTGCTGATGTCTTCGGTTGGCTCCGTCGGGTTGAACATGGCATTCGCCAACATTCTCATCATCATTGTATGTCGTCCAGCCCTGTACTCCCACCACCCACGCTCAACATATATAGGATGTGCTCTGGTCCGTCATGCTGGATCAGCAACTGATTGGGAGGGTTTGGCGTCAACCTCAATCGAAGCAGGTCTACATCTACCGGCTCATTGCAAGCCGAACCCCAGACGTCTTCCTCAACAACCTGTCCTTTGACAAGCACATCTTACAAGATGCCTTCGTCAAATCTGGCAAAAGTACGTCCAATCCGGCATGCAACGGGTAAATTATAAACACAAGTTTCTAGTCGCCGATCTGGAAGGCGAGTCTGAGGACTCTTCTGACGAAGGCCGCCCAAAGGCCAAACGCGCAAAGGCCAAACGCCCGAAGGGCAAGCAAGCTATTCGCGCCAGTTCCAACAAGGCCAACGCTCTCCCCAGTACCTCGACAGGCCCTGAGACGCTCCCAGCACTGGAGATCTCCATGCCATCAGGTATGGTTAACGACACGGCCAGTCCCAGTAAGGCGCGTGCGGAATCGGGCGAACCCACCGGCATTCCCATTGACGGGCCATTACGGACCGGCAGACGCATGGTGAGGGGAACCAGCTCACCGGCCAGCCCCCCGACAAGCCTGGCGTTACACAGTACCCCCCCACCCTCTTCGCCTGCCGGCAGCTTGTGGGGCCCCAACTCTCCTCACGAGAGCACTCAGTTCGATCCGGGCGATAATTGGGGCACCAACTCTTCGGAGAGCACTCCCTTCGACCAGGGGGTTAATTGGGGCGCCAACTCTCCTTCTGAAAGCACTCACTTCGATCACGGGGACCATTCCTTCCTGCCCAAGAATTTCAGCTCCCCCTCGCCAAGCTCGCCCCCCTCTCGCCCATCGCCCGTCCCCTTAGCTGAAGGTACATGGGACGCCGCAGAGTTGCCTCGCGGGCAAGCGCCCGACCTTCCGAAAGGAACCGTCAACGGGGGACCGGCTAACCGAGTGGCCAACAGCGCAGGCACCAAGTCCTCCAAGGCCAGTGCAAGACCCAAACGCCCATGCGCCGAGTCGAGCAGCGCCCCTCGGAAAAGGCCAGGCCACCTGGCAACGGACGATGACTTTGTAGTGGCGGCGAAGACTATGGGACCACTCCGCGAATTAAGTCAATCGAGGCGCCGGTGAGCTTGTGTGCTTAGGAAAGGACTTTGGGCTGCAAAGCGGAAGGGGCTTCTTTACATAGGAATAGAGTTGTATGTGCGATCCCGCAAATGATGTCCCCATTAGGCATACGGGCGTGAGGTTTGGTCGCAAGAGCGGATGCCGACGCTCGTTATCATGATATACGCTTCACTGACGTGACTTCGGACGCTGCCAGCATGGGCATCTTTCTTCAATAGTAAAGGCTGAACGCGTGTTCAATGTTGGTTACATGGAAACGGGAATAATAAGTGATTCGTGAATGTGCAGCCCGCATGATAATCCGAAAGACGGCGACGGTAGGATATCCGTCCGGGACGGACGGCACCAGGTCAGCCTGCATACGCCCCAGCACGTGACCCGCGGGAGTTGGGCTGTGCGCGTCCGTCCAGGACGGACACCACAGCGGCTTCGCAGGTGCAGGCGGATAGCCCCACATCACTAACTCACATATTGGATCCTGGTCGAAGAGGGGCATCATGATGCATCGCGGCAATTTGGGTTCAAATTCGCAATGAAGACTCTGCTACTGGCACACAACCAAATCACAAACATAACGGGCACGGCTCAGGAGGTACTGGTGTGGTCGGTGGATGAGGAGGGAGCCGCAGGCGGAGGCGGTGTAAACCCTTTAGCGTGTAACCAACGCCATGCGTGCTCTTCGAGCATAAAGCCTATCCCAGGCTTTTTTGAAGCCTTAACGCGCTCCCTGGATCAAGGTCAGGCTTTCAGCACGTGTAGGCGGGCCGGGACATACCGATCGCTTGACACATAGGAATCCAAACCATCCCAGATAGCATAGACCGCCCAGCCACCTTTCCTCGGTTTCGGACCTCGCAGCTCCTCGACGATCCAGGTAGCCAGCAGTTCGCCATGGAGGTCCGGCGGTTGCGGCTTGTGCTGGGATGGGTCGAAATCAACAGAGCTGGGGTCCTCGTACCACGCGGGGTCCGCGTAGATCGAGGCAATGGGCGGCATCGTGATGGCCTCGCTTGACACGAGGACGAATGCATGCTCGAATGTGTCACACTCTCGCCATTGCAGCTCGGGGTCCAAAGTGCGCAGTAGGTCCACAGCAGACCTGTGTACTGGGGGTGAGTCTGAAAGTCCTCGGAGGGTTCGGCGCGCTCGCTACCTGACACAGTACACCCCACCGAGAGCGGTGTGCCAAACCGCATAGTACCTGCGTATGTCGTGGCGGGGTGCCGTGACATGGGCGCGCAGGATCGACGCGACATCGATGAGCGATGCGGACGGCATGACGGAGGGTAGAAAGGGCTGACTAGGGGGCGGTATGTAGAGGTGATTTAAAAAGCATTCAGGGCGGACAACGTTCAACGAAATCCGATCAGCGTGGCATTCGGAAAGACCAAACAGGGTTGGTCCGCGCGTTCTTTCACTGTTGGATCCGATAGCGGTCACATGAAATTTCCCGAAGAGGCACAGGGTCTGCGGTCTATGCATATATCAGGCACCGGTCTAATTGAGTTTGCACCATGTCGTCTTGTTGTGGGTGAGAACGAGGACAATCCCCAGGAATGTCTACTCGGAGAAAATATGAAGGCTGGGAGATCAGAAGCGCCCTAAAGTGAAACCTCTTGATGGAGCCCCTCTCGAGATATGTGACCACGACGCAAGCTGGTGGCATGGGTTTGAAAGGGCATCGGTTCCCACCCCATATTTGGGGCAACATCAGGGGCACAGAAGTGATGCTTAGCATGGACTGTCAATTTACGGAGGCACTTGCGTAGCGTACCCGCGGGAGGGTGCGCCTCCCGCGGAAGGTGTCCGTCCAGGACGGACACGCCATGGCTGGCCTACCACCCGCGCGGGAGCATGCGCCTCCCTCGCACGGTGTCCGTCCGGGACGGACTCGCGTGCGTGGCCTACTATCTGCGCACGGCTACCTTCTCTCGGTGTCCGTCCGAGCCAGACAGGTCAGGAGACCGAGCCGGTCATGAAGGCACCGACTGTGCCAAGCGACGCGGTGCCTCTCTCGCAGAAGTGAATGCCGACATCAAGGAGCAGAGAAGGCCGTTGCGAAGAACCCCGCTGGCGTCAAAATATCACTTTCTTTACCTCGGGCATTTGCCCAGTAATTGGGGGTTTGATAACCCGGAATTCGCCTCGAGGGCTGTAACCTTACTTGATGCATATACAGGAGCGAGCAGTATAGCCCGCAAGGCTGTGTGGGCATGGGAGGGCAAGCACACGCAAAGTCTCCAGCGGGAGAGACCTTGGCGAGCAAGGGAACACTTCTTACTGATGGGAACACATGTGGACGCAACGGATAAGGCAACATCGCGGCTGGCGCATCGGCGAATGCGCGCAGGTAGATCGGCCTCGCTCAGGGTTGATTTGAGACCATATGTGTGGCAGGGGCCATCCAGGGATGATTTCAGGGGCGCCTGTGAGCCCTGAGCGTGGTAAGTGATTTTGCGAATAAAAGCGGGATAAAGCGTGTTGGGAAGATAAACACTAATATATCCCCAGGTTACCGTGCGTCCTTCTCAAACCCTTCTCTAGCCGCAATGCTGATGACGAGTTGCAATAGTCAAGAATGGCCTCAGAGTCACGTTTGGCGCCCGAAACACTTGGATATATATTCCTCCTCTTGAAGGAGGATGTGGAAGAATCGGAAGAACCGGTCGCAAGATGGGCGACGGTTCTGCTGGTATGCTGGCGATGGCACCGCGTTGGCCTTACCTTCAGCAAACTATGGGCCAAAGTCAACACTCGACATGGGCTGGCCACGGTGTCTAGCCATCTGGCCAGGAGTCGCGGCGCATTGATCACCATGATCGTAGAGCCCCCACGCGGAGATAGCATACTCGCGCCCGACATGATTCGACTGATTCGGTCCGCCCGAGAACGCCTGGAGGGCCTCACGTTTTGGGTGGATAACGGTGCCGAAACGCTCGACTTGTGGACTCACCTTTCGATGGATCTTGTCGCGGTGCCGTTAAAGTCACTCACGCTTCAAGGAGGGTTCAACCCAGGATTGCGTGTGTCGGACGCACTACGGTTCTGCGGTGCCTTTGGGGGCCTGAGAACGCTCCAAGTTGAAGTGGAACTTTGCCTTGACCTCGACAGTGACCACGGAGTCGTGCAGACCATCACGCTGGCGAGACTAGAGTCCATGGAGCTTAGATGGCAGTCTCTTGCCTCTCTTCGCACGGGTTCCATGCTCATCTCGCACATCCAACACCCCTACACCTGCCAGCGCACAATCTTTGTTTGGCATGACATTGAGCCTGACAAACACGCGACCGAAGAGTTTATGCGAGTGTTGGCTAAGCCCCCCACTCAGTTGCAGGAAACGCACGAAGAGATCTCCTACGAGTTGTCCATAGATGAAGACCGGACGGCGAGCGGGCGCCCGTGGAAGATCACCATCAGCGCTGCACAGTTCGCCAACAATTCCTCCATCATCGTCGTCTCGAGGTTCTTGGGACACGGGATGGTTGTGCGCCTTGCCCACGCAGCCACGTCCGCGCTCACCCCCAAGATGGTTGGCCTGGTCTACAACATCGGCGACAGTTCGGCCGCTCCGTGGATATGGAGGAAATGGATGGCATCCGCCCACGCTCTGCGTACAGTGGAAGTCATGGGCCACAGCGCGATTGCATTCTGTGAGGCGATGGCCCAAGCGCCCTTGGACGGATCCTATATGCCCAGCTTGACAAAGCTGGTCATACGTCGAGTCGATTTCCCCCTGTACACCAAGGCGATGTTCCCGAAGGATGTTGACGTGTGGAGGAAGAGCAGGCCCAAGCAGCAGTTATCCATCGAGGTCTGGCGCTCGAAGATGAGCAGAGAGTTGGCAACGGCGTGGGCGTTGGATGCTCCCGGGTTGAACATAAGAACGTACGACAGCGTGTACGTATCCGAAAAGTACATTAATGAGTCGTAGACCGATATATGGTCAATGACTTGTACATACTGTGAAGCTTTGTTGAGGGTTGCACAATATCGGATCAATGCTGCAATGACGCGACGCCAGGTCGCACTTGGCCCCTACACTTCGTTACATGCTGCGATTGACAACTTACCGTCCAGGATGGACGGTCACGCGCCGAGCGGGATCGTGAGTCTCCGCGTCCACGTGCAAAATGGCTACACAGCAGGTTAGCACCACATGGCTGTCCGTCCGGGACGGACACATGCAGGGGGGTGCTTTCATGCGAGCGTGATGCTGGCCCATCGACCGCGTCCGGGCCGGCCAACGCGGTCGCAGTAATGCATTGCCCTACGAGTGGCCGTCCCGGACGGACACTGCAGCACTCTGCCTGCTGACGACCAGGTACGCACCCCATGGCTGTCCGTCCGGGACGGACACACGCAGGGGGTGCTTCCATGTGACCGTGTTGTCACCCGGCCCGTCGACGGCGTCCGGGCCTGCGAACGCGGTCGCAGCAATGCACCCCCCTGCGTGTGTCCGTCCCGGACGGACACTGCAGCGCTCTGCCCGCGTCGCGGACTGACATGGGGCGATATGCACGGCGGTCATGCCTGAGCGCGCGTCCGTCCTGGACGGACCCTGTCGATTGCCCAGCATGTACGTTGTACGCGTATGTGGAGGCGAGGTCTCTGAAACAGCCCGCAGAGGCAGGCAGGCTGTCCGCGCTCGGCAAAACAAAGGCTGTATTTCAAGCTGATGGGTGTATTTCAACCCGATGGGTGTATTTCAACCCGATGATGAGCGCTACTGTACACAAAATTTCGAACACGAACTCGCAAGACAAATCAGTACCGCTGCCCTTTACACCTCGTCCACCCGCGATCGCTTGCCCGTCGGGGCGTCCTCTGGGCCACTCGAGGCAGACCGCTTCGATGGCGCAGCGCTGCCACGGCGACTGGCAATGACCTTGACCGCGCTGTCATCGTTGGCGTCCCAGAAGTCAGGCCCCGTCGGAATGCGGATTGCTTTGGCCTTTCCCTCCAGCCAATCTCCCAAGTCCTCCAGCCAGAGCGAAAACTTGGTGTAGCGCTGTATGGTAGGCTGGTTTGCCGCACTGCGCGCAGCCTGGAGATGGCGGTCTGCCATGGTGCGCAGGAGAGGGATGTAAGTCGGCCAGTATCCGACTGCGTTCGCTTGGGCCAACGCCTCGTCTTCATCTGGCTCCTGCTGATCAACCACACCGTCGTCTAGCTTGGGGTAGCCCTTTGCCAGTCCGTCCAGCAACGCTCGCTCGATCGCATCCTTGGCTGCGAGCTCTTTCTTGGCGGCCTCCTCCGCTGCGGTGGGCTTCTTCGCCAATGCGCGCGTGGTGCGCGTGGATCGCCTAGTCTCCTTCTGGGACGACTCCGCCTGTCTGGGGACTTCTTTCGCCTTGGCCCTCTTGCGCTTCCCTCCAGCCTCGGGGGCGGCGACGCCGACGACGGGGGACGATCCGGCTGGCATTGCCCCTTGAACATCAGCGGCTGGACTCGAGGCGCGGGAGCCCGTGTGCGCAGGCGAGCCACCTCGCTCTTCGGGAGTAGCGGGGCGGGGAGATTCATTCCGAGGGGACGACTCACGCCGGTCATGAACGGACGGCTTCACGGCGGCTGATTTGTCACCAACGTGTTGATCCTCCGTCGCTTCACGCCGTTCATCAACGGACGGCTTCGCGGCGGCTGATTTGGCACCGGCGTGTTGATCCTCCGTCGCTTCGACTGCGGGTTCGTCGGCAGGTGGCGCCGCCTTGTCAGTTTTGCGAGACTTGCGCGGGCGGTTTGTAGCCTTCGCAGGCTCGGATTTCTGGACCGGCGGGCTGTCCTCATCCGACTCGATCTCGGGCTCTTCGCCAACGTCCTCAGCGGTGACCTCCTTCTTGGATTTGCGCCGTGGTCTCTTAGCCTTCGCAGGCTGACCGGTCGGGGTGTCCTCGTCCGGCTGGGCGTCCTTGTCCTTGTCGTCGTTGGCTTCCGCATCAACAACGTCCTCAGCGGACACCATCTTCTCTGTGCGATACTTAGCGGTTGTAAGAAACTCTTCGAGGTGGAGTGAGACTTACGAAACACGGGTTTAGAATTGGTGAAGACATCTTGGATGAAACCTTTGGCGAAAGACATGTTGTTGAGCCACACGTCCGGCGTCTGGTGCCCAATGAGACGATAGACATGGACCAGCTTGGACTGTGGTTGCCTCCAGAGACGCCCGATGAGCTGCTGATCGGACATGACAGACCACATCACATCCTGCGGGGCGCGTGTGAGCGTGAGGGACAGAATGAACAGGGCGGCATACCATAATGATGAGAACATTGGCCACTTGAAGATTGAGTCCGACAGTCCCAGCCTCCGATATGATGAGGACTCTTGTGGCTGGGTCATGGCGAAATTTGTCGAGGACACCATTGCGAGACTCAGCCGTCTGCCTGCCCGTCAGAGTGGTAAAGGGAATGTTGAGCAACTTCAATTGCTGTGCATAGGGATGAGCACGATGACGGACGGCAGAGGAAGTGTTCGAAGCTTACACGCTCCACACGCGGATGGTTCTGGACAAAGTATGAATAGATGACGACTTTGTCGGGGCTGACATCCGTTTGAGGCTCGTCGCCTTGAAGTGTTTCAACCGTAGGCGGATCCGCATCGCAATCGGCTGCAGGAGTGTCAGTGACGCACAGCACGAGTTGACTGGAAGCGCATACCTTCTGGGAGAGCGTAATGTAGGCCGGCGAGAACGTGCTTATCCTGGAGGTGGTGGCGCAATATCTCCCCCATGCTGTCAAGCTTACGCGACGGGCGCTGCGTGTACTCATCCATTGTTTCGGGGAGGTTCTCTCCTCCAACACAATCGGGGTGCGTGCTCGCCTTTCGAATGGGGAGATAGAAATCCTATGGGAGCGTGAAACAATTAGCGATGGCCTTCATTACAGGATAGACAGGAGAGAAAGGCGCAAAACGCGCACTGCGTGTGAGGCATACGCGGCAGCGTCGCGGGTGACACGCCTTGCCCGCAGTGCATGCGCCGGGACGGACTGGCGGCGCCCCGCGTCCCGCACTCGCCCAGCACTGCAGCCGGCGCGGTGTCCGTCCAGGACGGACGCGCGGCGGCCGCGTCTCGCACTCGCCCAGCGCCTTGCCCGCAGTGCAGGCAGCGCAGTGTCCGTCCAGGACGGACGGGCGGCGCCCCGCGTCTCGCGCTCGCCCAGCGCCTTGCCAGCAGTGCAGGCGGCGCCGTGTCCGTCCAGGACGGACGGGCGGCGCCCCGCGTCTCGCGCTCGCCCAGCGCCGTGCCAGCAGTGCAGCTGGTGCAGGGCGGCGCAGTGTCCGTCCGGGACGGACGGGCGGCGCCCCGCGTCTCGCACTCGCCCATCGCCTCGTCAGCACGTCGAAAACATCATTGCGGCTCTCGCACCCGCTCACCGCATCGCCGGCACGAGCCGCTCACCACGGCGCGTCCGTCCAGGACGGTCAATGGGGGTTCAACGAGTCTGACTTACAAGTCTGCCTGGGTTCTTGATGCCGTGTTCGCTCTGGAGTTGATCCGCTGCGACTTTCTCCAGCTCAACCAGCTCCCACTCATGAGGCTTCCGGACCACCAGGTGTTCACGGTATGGGTACAGCCCAGAGATGGGCAATCCGTCCTGTCCAAGGGACTGACCCGTGCGACGAATCACACAGCCTTCGAACGCATCGCGAATTTCGCCCACCACGGCCTGAACCTTCTCCTTGTGATGTCTGCCGTATCCCGCGCTGGTCTGGCCCGTCAGCGTCCTGGTCAGTACTTGTTCAGCGGGCACGGGTTGGTTCTTTCCCTCCCTCCGGTCCGCGGCAGCAGCCGAATTCATTTCCTTCTGCCATTGCTTGATCCTGTCCACGCAGTCGTCAGAGAACGCGGAGAGGCCAATTGCGCGGCCAAGATTGCACAGATCCTGCGGAATGAGGTTAGGGCGGCGTGTGGTCGTAGCAGCGTAGATATTCACCTGGGGATTGGTCTGAACGGGAGTCGCTGTCATCGCAACGAAGGCGCCGGACCTGGCTTGGATTGCCCGACCTGCCATGTACATCTGGTTGACCTTCCGCAAGGCATGGGCTTCGTCGAATGCCGTCGCTGCGAATGTTTCTCCCATGATGGTATGAGGAAGCTTCTTCGTAATGCCGTAGTCGAAGCGTGGGGTGAACATGTTGCCCCTAGCGTTAGCCCTCATGACGTAGCGGAAGTCGGATACGGCGGCCTACTCGGCATCAGCTCTGATCGTCACGGTGGAATGAGTGGGGATTACCGAAGACGACATCAGCAGGATCGTGTTCATGTAGTTCGCACCTGTCCTGGCTTTTTTGATGTCGTTCAGCGCACCTAAGCGCTTGGCGGTTTCACCGGTGATTGCCTGGACGACCAGCGAGTCGGGGCGGAGGAATCTCGCGGCCTCATGAGCGACCTGATTGACGAGGCCAGGCGGAACTACCATCAGGAAGGGCGCGGCGGGCACGCGGCCTAATTGAGAGGCACCGTTTGGGCCCCCGAACTTCTTCCCCGCTGCTGGGAATAAGTAACGCGCAGGGCGCATAATATGTCTCTCCACTCACCAAATTGCCCTGGGTACGGTCGGCCTTGCCGGCACTCGTCCCGGTACCACGTGAGCATGGCAAAGAAACCGAGGACTTGCAGCGTCTTGCCCAGACCCACGTCATCCATGAGGAGGACTGGTTTACCCTCGAACGCGCAGTCTAGCATTTTGCAGATGCCGACAAGTTGGTGCCAGTGCGGCACCAAAGGCACGCCATTGCTCTCCGACGCAAACCACTCCGGATGGAGCAAGGGTACTCTGGTGCCTTCAACGTCGACCCTCTCGTTGAAGTACGGCAGTCGACCCTGCGTGATACCGAGCGCTTTCCATAGTTGGGCCACGGTGTAATCCTTGTAAAGAAACACGCCGGTCCAGCGTGGATCGTTCGGGTCGCCAACGACTTCCCCCTCGATTGCAACTGGCACGGGGTGGTCGGTCGTGTCTTCGTCGGGATCCACGTCGCGAGTGAGATGACGCGCCCAGGGGATGAGGTCGCCAGTGCCCCGGCTGGCCGCCAACCTTTTCAACTGTTCGCGCATGAGTTTCGGGAGCTCTGCAAGGGCACATTATATCGTCTGCTTGTTCAATAACTCGGGCACTTACTGGTAGTCCTCTCGACCTCATCGGGATCGAGGCCGGCCAAGATGTCGCGCAATTGCTCCTTCCTCCGGTTCAAGATAGCCGCTGCCTCACCGTCCTGGAACTTGTTGACGATGGACATGAGTCGATCGGCCCGGACGAAGAACTCGCGAATGCCTTTCGCCGTCGCCTTCCCTTCGACAATGCCTGAAAGGGTGCAGCATGAGCAAAATGAACGTACAGTCGGACGCGTCGACATACCAGCCCATTGAACATCGAGCTCCCCCTCGAACTTCTTGCGAGTGGTTTTCATGCGCGCATATTGGGTCCGCAACGCATCCCACACATTGGTAACGATACAAGCGACAAACTTGCGTACACCGGGCACAAGCAAGGGCGTCAATGCGGTCGTTGCAACGAAAGCTTCGTCGCCGAAGAGGCTGCGGGCGATGTGCTCGAAGTTCACTTGTCCATACTCTCCCTGCGGAGGGAACTGTGCGCGTGATCGGTGACGAAGTCGCGGGGATACCGGGGAACTCACCGTCGTTAATCCCAACGCAGCGATCTGGGCATAGGGATGCGTTCCATCCTCCTCCATGATTTGCCTAACGTCCTGCGCCACGTTCCAACTCTTCCAGGCCTTGGTATGCCACGTCTGCACAATCAACCTGCCTTCATTGAACTCGTCCTTGCGTGGCCTCATAAAGGCAAGCCCCTCTTTGGCCGCAAGCGGCGTCGGCGGGTCCCGATCGTCGCCGCGGTAATGCTTGACAAACGCACGAGCAGCGGCCAGTTGCGCTGTAGACGTGTCGGGCACCATATCAGGGGTCGCTTCCTCAGCCCATGGCGGAATATCGCCGCCGGTGCGGCTGCGCCAATCCTCGCTTTCGAAGAAAAGCTTGGTCGGGAGGGTGAGGGTAGCGAGCACGTTCGTAAAAGACGGCATGGGGGGAAAAGAGAGGACAAGGGACCTCTCCGCCATGCTAGTTATATACTGCTTGAGTGATGGCATTTATAAGCCGATGATCCCCCTAACAGCGATCCGCATACGCCAAAAAAGGCACCCGGAGACGGAAGAAGCGTACGAAGTGGCGCGATCGTCGCTTCCCGCCCTTGCGGCTAAAAACAGCTTGGCGTCAGGGCGGCGGCAGCCCAGTGCAATCGGTGCCGAGTGAAAGATGTGCAGTCCGTCTGTTGCTCTTTCCTCGATCGGTTCCTGCCTGTGCGATCAGCGTCGAATGCTGATAGGAGTGAAAGGTTATCGTGTCCGCTCTCAAGGAAAGGCTCGCGGCGTCCGTCCGGGACGGACACGGCGAGGGCGGCGGCTCCGCACAGCGCAATCAACGCTGACGGAGGTCCGTTGGAAACACTGACCACATTCCGGCATTGCGCGCTGTGTCCGTCCGGGACGGACACGGCAGGGGCGGCTACTCCGCACAGCGCAATCGGCTAAGAGTTCCGTGGGGCATCCATCGTATGGGGCACACTGCCCTGCGGCTGTCGCTGCGTCCGTCCGGGACGGACACGGAGGGGACACCACTCGGCATGAGGCTGTACTGCACTGAGCTGCCCAGCCTGAGCCGACCTGTAGCGTGTGTCCCTGCCGCATGGAAAGAGGCCACGGAATGACAGCTAACGAAGGGAGCCTGACCCGTCGACACGCGAGCAGAGGGTTCGAGTTGCACTTCCTGCCGTCTCCTGCCGTCTCCCAACCACACTTGTGTTACCGTGCGATCGGCTGCATTTCGGCACAAGTCGACTCCGGTCGGAGTCTCAATAAAACAGCCCAAGTCAGTGGGCCAGAGGGATCCCATATAAGGCCCAAACAACAGACAGGAGAAACGCCACCCCCTCTTCCACAACGCGGTCGTACGCTTCGTGTACTGACCCAGTCCTAAACCACATTGTGCACAACGCAGGTGGGCACGATTCGTGTACTGACCCAGTTGTTTTTTGCTGAGATCTGGTCTCCGTAAGTGACATGGTGCAGACATCCATCGACAGCCTGGCCCCCGAGTTATTAAGCAGCGTGTTCCGGCATCTGGTGCGGGATCGGGTCGACGTGCTGTCCCGGTTACGCACAGCGACCAGCGTAAGCCAACGATGGCGTCGGATCGCGATGGACGACTCTCAACTTTGGAGCCACATCGAGGACGAATATGGCGAGGAATGGGCGATCCAGTGTTTTGCGCGATCGCGGGCCCACCCGATCGACTTTATCGGCACGAGCGACATGGGCCCACGACTCTCGGCCATGCTGGTTGAGCACCAAAGCCGCCTGCGCACGCTGGTTTTGTGGTGCATCGAGGAGGGCGGGGTGAAACCCCTGCTGTTGAGGAAACTCACAGGACCTGCACCGCTGCTGGAGTGCCTCACCATGGGTCACCGGGTTAGGGAGCAGCCGCTGCGGGCGCCGAAGGTACGATGTCTTGCCGGCTTCCTGTCAAAAGGAACACCCCTGCTCCGCAGCATGAACTGGAACGATGTCTGGTGGCCGGACTCTGTGCCCGGCGCCGAGCAATTGGTCTCATTCCGATTGCGGGCCGGAGAGGGGCCGTTTCGGGCCGCACCAGTGACCCGCGACGTTGAAGCCATCCGACTGTTGAAACAATTCGTCCACTTGGAGACCCTCGACATTGAGGTCCACCTCGCACACACCGCCATTTTTGAGGCAAGCGAGCCGATCATGTTCCCCCACCTTTCCAGGCTTCAAATATACGCGCCGCGATTTGGAATTTTTGCGGCCGGTCGGTCCATCGTTCGGTTCATGGGCCACATGCGCTTTCCGGTAACCTGCCAACGAACATTCGTTCTCGAAGGAAGCCGCGGGGAGGCGGAAACCCTGGCCTCCATGGTGTTCCCACGCCAAATGATCGGGGTACGTGACCTGTGTACGTCGAGCAGGGCAGACGCTGACAGACAGCAGCGCCCAAGCCAGTCGCCGATGACTGTGCTCTTGGCAGAGGATGATATCCGACGCCGGCGCATCATGAAACTGGAGAACGACTGCGAGAAATGCATCATCGATCTCCCCGCCCAGGGTTCGGCTTGGCCAAACCTCTCCCTGGGCCTGCTCGCACACAGGAACATAGCAAGTCTCCACTATTCTTGGAATATTCATTGGACATCCAGACAGTGGAGCCAATTTGTCACGTCAGTCCCTGGGCTGGTGAATGTGACCGTGAAGTCGCGCCAGGCAAAGTCGCTTATAGCCTCAATGTGCGCCGGCCCATGCCTTTCCTCGCTGGCACTGGTCACCTTTGAAGATTGGGCAATTGTACTCCCGAGTCAATCTGTCGAGGTGTTGGAGTGGCTACAGTCGGGTACATGGGGGGCGCCAGAGCGAACAGTCATTTTCAGGCGTTGCTCGGTGGGCGAGAGGGACGTCAAGGAGTGGGGCAGACTTGCCTCGGAGGGAATAAAGCAGTTGACGTTTATAGATTGTCTTTGCTATGGGTCTCTCGGATCTGAAGGTCGTGTGGTAGTATCGTAGTGTAGTACTGTTCCCTTGCGTTATCGCGCTGCCTGGTAGCGTGGCTTGACAAATTGCCTCGTCGCAAGAGGTGAAGCCTTGCGGCACCCACAGTTATCGATTCGAGGGGACCGGCCGTAGGTCGACGGGTTTGAGATGGACGGGTAAACTGGTGAATGTCACCCATCGGACATGAAAGATTCGTCAGATCGAGTTGAGGGACGACTTCTGTCCGGCTGGATGCGCGCGCGTTCCGCCCATATCACAAGTGACAGACTTGCGTGATGCGGTTGTTGACGTGAGATCGACGGTGCCCTGCCCATTTAGCAGGGAACACACAACGGGCCTGGCACGGTTGTTGAAATGGGATTGACTATTCCGACCGTCCTGGACGGCCGCGGACGCGACCGGACATGGCGCGCGTTCGGCTTTTGTGCCCAGCCGACACACACTTGCCTGAGGCGTGACATCCACAACTCCGTCCGTCCTGGATGGACGCGCACGCCCATGGCGCATCCCACATACACTTGCCTGAGGTGGTTGTTGGGATGAGATCGACGATTCCGGCCGTCCTGGACGGACGCGCGCGCACATGGCGCATATTCGGCTTTTCTGCCCAGCCGACACACACTTGCCTGAGGCGGTTGGTGACATCACATCGACGATTCCGTCCGTCCTGGGCGGACGCCCGCGCACATGGGCCCTAACCGCCCCCTTTGACTGAGGCGGTTGTTGACATGAGATCGACAACTCCGTCCGTCCTGGACGGACGCGCGCGCACATAGCGCATATTCGCCATTTCTGGCCGGCCACCACTCACTTGCCTGAGGCGGTTGGTGACATCACATCGACGATTCCGTCCGTCCTGGACGGACGCGCGCGCACATGGCGCATATTCGCCTTTTCTGGCCGGCCCACACCACATGCCTGAGGCGGTTGTTGACATCACATCGACGACTCCGTCCGTCCTGGACGGACGCACGCGCACATGGCCCATCCGCCGCCCCCTTTGTTTGAGGCGGTTGTTGCGACCGTCCTGGACGGACGCGCGCGCGCATGGCCCATCCGACGCCCCCTTTGTTTGAGGCGGTTGTTGCGACCGTCCTGGACGGACGCGCGCGCACATGGCCCATCCGACGCCCCCTTTGTTTGAGGCGGTTGTTGCGACCGTCCTGGACGGACGCGCGCGCACAATGCCGATTCTACACCGAATTGCCTTGCATTGTTCGTTCATCGCATCTGCGAAGCAAAAACCGATGTAAACAAAAGTATTATTTGATACGGCGTTGCCAGGCCCGGCGGTGTCCCTCCTGGCCGGGCCGACACGGCGTTGTGGCCGGACAGACACGGCGCGCGCCGGCGGGCTCTCAAACAATATTATTTGTCGCCGCGTTGCCCGGCCCTGCCGCGTCCGTCCTGGACGGACATGCACGACGTCCTGGGCGGAGAGACACGGCACGCGCGGCCGGTGCAGCAATGGTTCGTCCAAGACGAACACCACGTTGCACGGCTGTTCTGCGTAAAACAATATTATTCGTCGCCGCGTTGCCCGGCCCTGCCGCGTCCGTCTTGGACGGACATGCACGGCGTCCTAGGCGGACAGACATGGCACGCGCGGCATCGCCATTCTGCGGTCGCACCGGCAAAGCCAAAAGCCATGCAAAAAAAAAGGTGCTCACACTGCGTTGCCAGGCCCTGCGGTGTCCGTCCTGGACGGACAAACATGGCGTTCTGGCCCGTCGCATGGCGACCATCTGCAAAGCCAAAAATACATTCAACAAAAGCAGTATTTGATACTGCCTTGGCAGGCCCATCGGTGTCCAGACAGCATGCTCGGCCGACGAGCCATACCCCCGGCAATGTGCGCGCATCTGCTGCACGGTCCTGTTAGTCCGGGCCGGGCCACGTGGGTTGGGACCGCAGGTGCGGACGGTCGGAAAGTGGCGAGGCATGCTGTTCTCACGTCAATCCACTGTCAGCTGATATCCCACCGGGGTGTCTGTCCACCCGGTGCTTGAGCCATCGGCACGGTCCCGCCCCGCGGGGCCCGACAGGTCACCGGCCACAGGGTGTTCCCACCACCTCAATTCACCTCCAGGTCAGCGGATATCCCACTTAGGGCCCCCGACGTGTCCATGAAAACCAAGCCAACATTGTTCGAAACAAATACAAGTACATGCTACCTAGACGACGCGCGACCACCGAGCTCAACCGACACACGACACACACTGCACGAGACCACAACACCGCCGACAGACACAGGTTTCTTCATGCCGCGGACACACCAGCGGCGGCGAGCGGCGGCGGGTCTAGTCGCCCTGTGTCGTTCATCAGCGGGCACTCTGCCTAAAAGGGGTTGGAGGAAACGCTCACCGTGGCCGACACCGTGACCTGGAGGGGTGCGCCCCCGGTGTAAGGGCCGCCGAGGATGCGGAGGGCGCGAACTATGGCGTCCGCGACAGGGACCCACCCCATCCCGTCGGCAATGTTGGTCACATAGATGGTGGCCTCGAAGTAATGGTTCCCCTCCTCCCGCAGATGGAAGCGGGTGCGGCGGCTCTGCGCAAGCTGCGAATCACTGTTTTGTTGGATTCGCAGACTGACAAGAATTGGAGGGTGAGCAAGCGGGCGGAGTGGGGAGGTACAGTGCGTACGAGAGGCCATCAACGCTTATTGTGATGGAGTCGTCGGAGGTGACGAGTGACTGCAGTTGAGTCTGGGTGAGGTTGTCGGCTACGCCAACAAAAATTTCATCAGGCAGGCGGGGCATGATGGGCAAGAGCAAGGGATGGCGTGCTCCCTCGAATCGCTCAGGTGCCTTAAGTACATGGATCTATTATTGCAAGGTTCTGACAGCGGAGTCGGAAGCTGAGTGCGAAGCAGATTTCGGTCTCGGAACTTTTACATTCGGACCTTCCCTCCGACCATAATCTTGCCTACCACCTCTCTACGCCGGACGTCCGTCAAGGCAGACAAGGCAATGCAGCCATACATCTGGCAGGATGATCAGCTCGAAGCCCTTGCCCAGAGGCACATCTCATTGACCGAGAGGACACAGGTGATGCAGTACATACGTTTCTCAACTTGAATAACCTCCTGACTTGTCGATGCGTAGAACTGGGCATCAACTGTGGTGTTTGCGGACGGATATGAGGGTCAGGAGTATGTGATCAAGGTCGTCGAGCGCGACTCCGAGGAGCTATCCATCCTGCGCATCCTCTCCCACCTGCCTCACCGCAACAACCGCACCCTTGCTGCAGAGATATTGCAGTGTAATTCTACAGCAATAATTGTCATGCCGCGGATGTCAATAGACCGCGATCTTATGAAGCTCTGGTGCGAGCCCCAATGGAGTTTCATGAATGTTATTGAGCAACTCATTGAGGTATGACTATTGTCTGCCACAATGTTGTACATACATATATCTGACTGAGAAACCTCATCATTCTTTTATAGGGAGTGCATTTCATGCACCGTAACAAGATAGCTTACATTGTGGGCCTCCTCGAAACATTGGGGTGACTTTGCTCATGTATTGCCCACCAGGATATTGCACTGTCCAACATTGTGTTCAACAAGCAGGGGAATAAGGTCTACTTCATCGACTTTGGTTCTTCTCGATGGTTGCCAAACTACCGACGGGGTGAGACCGTGATTGTGGACCCAATCGAGGCGCATCACCTCCCTAAAGACAAGGCGAATGCTCGTGACCCATTTCAGCTCGACGTTTTCGCCTTGGGATGCACGATCTTGCGAATGTTGAGAGTCAGTCCTTTTCTTCTGCCTCGGTCGGACACGGAATTATTTAAACAAAACTTGCCTAGGCATGCAACAAGACCGGTCCAGAGGTCGCTTGTCTGAGCGCATTTGGCCGGGATTTGTCTGTGGAGGCTGCGTGCAAACGTCCCACTATAGGGGCAACCATGTGGGGGTTCAGGGCCCTGAAGATCTGGTTAGCAGCCACTTCTTGGCTGCCCCGTGTAGCCCCAGATCGTATATCGTAAGTCCGCTCACCACAGAGGATGTCCTGCGCCTGACACCCATCTAGGACCTTCATCACCGTTGGCGGTTGGAAGGTCATCTGGGGTGCAGTGCAGAGGTTGCCGCTCTAAAGTGTGGGGTTGCGCTTTTGGGTTGCAGTCATATACGTATGTAGGGCTTGTCGACGAGTGCGACCGCAATATTTCATCACCTTGCCAGGGCTCGCCTGGCCATTCTCTGCTCATGTCGGCCCTGAACAGACAGACGCGGCACGCGCGTTTCTTCCAGGAGCGTTCGTTCGTCCAGGACGAAAACCACGTCGCACAGTTTGAGATCTGCAGAGCGAGTACTCGTTCAGAAAAAGAAGTGCTTGATGCGCGTTGGCAGGCCCTGCGGGTTCCGTCCTGGACGGACACACGCAGCAGGTGCAGCAGTGGTCGTCCAGGACGAACACCGCGTCGCACGGCTGTGCTGCAATGCTGCGTTGCCAGGCCTTGCGGTGTCCGTCCTGGACGGACAGACACGGCGCGCGCCTGCGGGGGCAGCAGTGTTCGTCCAGGACGAACACCACGTCGCACCGCCGTTCTGCGCTCGCAACCGCAAACCCAAATCCCATGTAAAAACAGTATTATTTGATAGAGCGTGGGGAGGCCCTGGACGGACAGACACGGGCGGAGGAACACGGCAAGCGTCCGGTGCAGCACCACGTTGCACCGCTGTTCTGTGTAAAACGATCTTATTTGTCACCGCGTTGCCCGGCCCTGCCGTGTCCGTCTGGACGGACATGCACGGCGTCCGGAGCGGACAGACACGGCACCCGCGTCCCGTGCAGCAAGCAGCGTTCATCGCTGAGCTGCCTGGCCCTGCGGCTTCAGACAACGCCCCGCAGTCTTCCTACACACCTGAAGGGAATGACCACGCGGGTGCTACAATGAACTGGGTCGTCGCCTGACAGTGTCCGTCCCGGACGGACACTCGGGGCGTTCCTGGACGCAGGTGCATCGTCGTGCGGGCGTCCGTCCCGGACGGACACCACCCCATGGCCTAAGCTTGAGCGCCACTGCTCAGCGCGCTCAGATGTAAGGGTCTGGTGCAGTCCTCAACCGTGTATCTACCGCTCAAAAAAACTCGATTGGTTGGTCGCATGATGAACCGTCATCACCGCGTCACCGTGCCCACCATGTTCGGATCAATCCAAGACGGCCGAACATATAGGACAGCCACCCTGCCTGATGGCGGTACAACATCTCCTTTCCAACAGAAGCTAAACGACTTCTACCTAAGCCACCTTCACCGAGTAATCTTATTGCGCCACTTCTCGATTTTTAGCCCTGGAGCTGTGACCTCCCACGTCGCGAGGATCCCCCTCGTCATCTTGCATCTCACAACCTCGACCGAAAACGCATCCCGCACCCGAGTCTTCCTCCACACATCGACATCCTGAGGGAACGTCGCTGTCGCTGCCGGGGAGCGAGTAAAGTCCACCGCGTAAATGACCAACATTTCCAGGCTGGGCATGTACGAACCATCCCTTGGCGCCTTGCCCATTGCCTGACAAAAAGCAATGGCGTTCTGTCCCTCGAGCTCCACCGTGTTCAGGGTGTATGCTGATTGCAGCCATGTCCTCCACATGTTGTCCGTGGTCGAGATTTCGCCCACCATCAATACCAGCGTCTCCATCTTCAGCCCGGATAACGCAGCAACAGCAGTCCGCACAATTCTGTGATGGCGCACAGGGACAACAATGTGGCAGGGCACCTCGCCACCCTGCTTGTGGGCGAGTATACCGATCTGCATCATGCCCGGGGCCATTTTTGGTGTCGACTCGACAGTCAAGTGATACGTGATATCTTCGTCGGCCTGCTGAAAAATAGGTTCAATTCTGTATTGATTACATGGCGATACAGAACTTGAGCCCGACCTTTCTCATTTCAGTGGGAGGATTAACCATCATCCGGATGAACTCCTTCTCCACGTCCCAGGTTTGGAGCAACTCCGGGAAACCATGGGCCTTGAACATAAACGCGCGTGTACAGCTAGACGGGTGGTGGATGTGCGAGATGAGCGTGATGGCCATCCCCAAGGAATTGCCCCTTATATCGAACCACTCCAGGTTCGCCAAGGTGATGGTCGGAATGGCGTCTTCGGAGCGAAAGCCAATGTGCACTTCAAGGTGTGTCAGCCCCGCAAATGCCCCGCAAAACCGCAGCACCTCCGACATGCCCAACTCCCTATAGAACCCGAGCCGGGGTTGGAGTAGGAGTGACTTTAGCGGCCCTGCAACAACCCCCTCCGTCGACAAACGACTCAACAATTTGGTAGTATCGGCACTGTCCGACACGACGACCGTGAGGTTTTCGAGGCGATTTTGTGCAGAGAGGACTAAGGCGACCATTCTTTTTGACAGGACTTGGCGCCGGCGGTTTGGCGCCACGATCAGGGTGATCAATGCGCCACGGCTTCTCTTGAGGTGCATCGCCACCACATCAGGACCATGCCGTGTGCGAACTTTCGCCCACAGTGCGGCCAAGTTGACCGCAACGTGGTTCCAATGCCTGCACACCAGCAAGACCGCCGTCCAACTTCCAGTCCGTTCTTGCGACTCTTCCACCATGTCCTTTAGGAGGAGGAATATGCCTCCCAGCGTTTCTACCGCCAGACGTGAGGGCATTCTCGTTCACTATACCACCACGTTAGCATCACCCATGGAAAGGCTTGGAAGCCCTACCGTGGCCGGGGTTTAGAGAGGGGGAGGAAAGGACAACCCGGTCCCAGTTTTTGTTTCTTATAAGACATGGATTGCCCAATGTCTCACCTTTCTGCGGTAATGCCATCAAGGGTCTCTCGCCAATCGTATATTGAGCGTCCCTGGCGCCTGCCGCAGGGTTTTGAAGTCGACCCTGACATAGGGACCGTCCCGGACGGACACGGGCGCGGCGGCTCCCATGAGTCGCAACGCAGTAACAAATTATACGATTTTACATGGGTTTCAGCGTTGCAGCAGAACGGCCGTGCGACGCGGTGTGGGTCCTTGTTCGTCCTGTACGAACACTGCTGCGCCGGCCCCGCGTGCCGTGTCTGTGCGCCCAGGACGCCGTGCATGTCCGTCCAGGACGGACGCGGCAGGGCCGGGCAACGCGGTGACAAATAATATTGTTTGACGCAGAACAGCCGTGCGACGCGGTGTTCGTCCTGGACGAACACTGCTGCCCCCGACCTTTTGGCTTTGCCGGTGCGACCGCAGAATCGCGATGCGACGTGGTGTTCGACCTGGACAAACACTGCTGCCCCCCGCATGGGCGCGCCGTGTCTGTCCGTCCAGAACGCCGGGTTTGTCCGTCCAGGACGGACACCGCAGGGCCTGCCAACGCAGTATGAGCGCCATTTTTTTTGCACGGCTTTTGGCTTTGCCGGTGCGGCCGCAGAATGGCGGCCATGTGAGGTGGTGTTCGTTGTTGGAGGAACACTGCTGCATATGCGTCGAACACGGCTCACCCCAGTTGTTTGCGCTGCCCAGGAGACTTGCGGCGCTCAACATCGCATCAGAGGGCACACATGCAGGTTGCATGGGATGCCCAACACAGTGGGTCAGTAGGTCCAAGGCTGTGCTGGAGGGCTATGTTGTGCGTGTCCGTCCAGGACGGACGCTGGAGAGGCCCGGGGGCGTGAGACATGAGCAAGATCGCACGCGCAGCCCTGGCGTTCCCGATTCAATCGCCAGAGGGCGAGGCGGCGAGGTGTTCGTCCTGGACGAACACTGCTCGCCCGGTCCTTGTGCGGGAGCGCGGCGTGCGCGATTCAATCGCCAGAGGGCCACGGCGGCGCGGTGTTCGTCCTGGACGAACACTGCTCGCCTGGGCCATGTGCTGGAGTGCTATGGTGTGCGTGTCCGTCCAGGACGGACGCTGGAGGGGCCCGGGGGCGTGAGACATGAGCAAAATCGAACGCGCAGCCCGGGCGTTCCCGATTCAATCGCCAGAGGGCGAGGCGGCGAGGTGTTCGTCCTGGACGAACACTGCTCGCCCGGTCCTTGTGCTGGAGCGCGGCGTGCCCGATTCTATCGCCAGAGGCCACGGCGGCGCGGTGTTCGTCCTGGACGAACACTGCTCGCCCGGTCCGTGTGCTGGAGCGCGCGCGCAGCCCTGGCGTTCCCGATCCAATCGCCAGAGGCCACGGCGGCGCGGTGTTCGTCCTGGACGAACACTGCTCGCCCGGTCCTTGTGCTCGAGCGCACGCGCAGCCCTGGCGTGCCCGATTCAATCGCCAGAGGGCACGGCGGCGCGGTGTTCGTCCTGGACGAACACTGCTCGCCTGGGCGACGTGCTGGAGTGCTATGGCGTGCGTGTCCGTCCAGGACGGACGCGGGTGAGGCCCAGGGGCGTGAGACATGAGCAAAATCGCGCGCGCAGCCTTAGCGTTCCCGATTCAATCGCCAGAGGCCACGGCGGCGCCGTGTTCGTCCTGGACGAACACTGCTCGCCTGGGCGATGTGCTGGAGTGCTATGGCGTGCGTGTCCGTCCAGGACGGTCGCGGGTGAGGCCCGGGGGCGTGAGACATATCGCACGCGCAGCCCTGGCGTTCCCGATTCAATCGCCAGAGGCCACGGCGGCGCGGTGTTCGTCCTGGACGAACACTGCTCGCCTGGGCGATGTGCTGGAGTGCTATGGCGTGCGTGTCCGTCCAGGACGGTCGCGGGTGAGGCCCGGGGGCGTGAGACATATCGCGCGCGCAGCCCTGGCGTTCCCGATTCAATCGCCAGAGGGCGAGGCGGCGAGGTGTTCGTCCTGGACGAACACTGCTCGCCCGGTCCTGGTGCTGGAGCGCACGCGCAGCCCTGGCGTTCCCGATCCAATCGCCAGAGGCCACGGCGGCGCGGAGTTCGTCCTGGACGAACACTGCTCGCCTGGGCGATGTGCTGGAGTGCTATGGCGTGCGTGTCCGTCCAGGACGGTCGCGGGTGAGGCCCAGGGGCGTGAGACATGAGCAAAATCGCGCGCGCAGCCTTAGCGTTCCCGATTCAATCGCCAGAGGCCACGGCGGCGCGGTGTTCGTCCTGGACGAACACTGCTCGCCTGGGCGATGTGCTGGAGTGCTATGGCGTGCGTGTCCGTCCAGGACGGTCGCGGGTGAGGCCCGGGGGCGTGAGACATATCGCACGCGCAGCCCTGGCGTTCCCGATTCAATCGCCAGAGGGCGAGGCGGCGAGGTGTTCGTCCTGGACGAACACTGCTCGCCCGGTCCTTGTGCTCGAGCGCACGCGCAGCCCTGGCGTGCCCGATTCAATCGCCAGAGGGCGAGGCGGCGAGGTGTTCGTCCTGGACGAACACTGCTCGCCCGGTCCTTGTGCTCGAGCGCACGCGCAGCCCTGGCGTGCCCGATTCAATCGCCAGAGGGCGAGGCGGCGCGGTGTTCGTCCTGGACGAACACTGCTCGCCCGGTCCTTGTGCTGGAGCGCGGCGTGCCCGATTCAATCGCCAGAGCCCACGGCGGCGCGGTGTTCGTCCTGGACGAACACTGCTCGCCTGGGCGATGTGCTGGAGTGCTATGGTGTGCGTGTCCGTCCAGGACGGACGCTGGAGAGGCCCGGGGCCGTGAGACATGAGCAAAATCGCACGCGCAGCCCTGGCGTTCCCGATTCAATCGCCAGAGGGCGAGGCGGCGAGGTGTTCGTCCTGGACGAACACTGCTCGCCCGGTCCTTGTGCTGGAGCGCACGCGCAGCTCTGGCGTTCCCGATTCAATCGCCAGAGGCCACGGCGGTGCGGTGTTCGTCCTGGACGAACACTGCTCGCCCGGTCGCTGTGCTGGAGTGCACGCGCAGCGCTAGGTTGCATTGGATGCCCCTCACCCTGGGTAGGTAGGTGTGGACAATACCTACAGAGTCCTACGGAGCCCCATAACCCTAACCCTTTACCGTGACGCTCTGGACAAGTCGTTCGCGACATTCCAGGCCGAGTCCCTTACTGCGTCTATCCAGGCAAAGAAGGATGAGGTTGCTGACCTCGACAGCGCGCTTTCCCCGGAAAAGCTCTATGAAGAGCTTATGCCGATGGTCGTCGAGGTGGGAAACCTCCTCTTCGCCACGCGCAAGGTGCCAAACCTGGTCCTCAACGATCAGCAGCAGCTGGTCTTAGATGGCTGGGTGGATAATGCACCTATCCGGGAACAATGCACGCGCCTCCAGCGCGACATTGTCCTCTACGCGTACCGCATCATCTCCATTGTGGAAGAGCGGGACGCGTTGAGCAAGTCGAAATTGTCCAAGAAGAAGGACGTCGACATGGACGTTGACGCGGCTGTAGCCGACGCTACCGGCTCGTCCTCTAAATCGATTCAATCGATTGTGGACAAAGCAGTCAGCCGCGCGATCCAAAAGACCAAGAAGGCGTCCGCGCCGAAGAAGGTGAGTTCATCTGCTCTCACTGCCCCTTCGTACGACGCAATAGTTGACTTCTTTTGGTCAGAAACCTTCGCCCAAGACGCCCCCCAAGGCGTCGGGCTCCAAGCCGTCGAAGGATCCGCGGGACTACGTCCCGCTCCCCTCTCGCAAGCGCCCCCGCGCTACGAGCAACACCACGACGCAAGCTGCGAAGCGGGTCAAGGTCGCCCTCCGTCAGGAGCGCGCCAAGGCCAAGGGCAAGGGAAAGTCGACCAGTACGTACCTGGTCGCCCTTGGACTATTCCGGATTGGCTGCTAACAATCCCTCACACACAGGCGGTTGAATTATTGTTCGCACAGTTACCCCTAGAGTACATAGAGGCGAATCAATTTAAATCATATGTTCATCTCTCCACCGGTGTGACGCTTCCTAAGGAAATTGCATATCAATTAAGTGTTGGAATGCGATTTATGTCTTATCGTCCCCAGAATGCCGCACTGCTTAAAACAGCCTGGCAAGACTTTGAACGCCGCATGCGATGGCGTTTATTCTTCTCATTTTCTGGCGAAGACACTTTCTATGATCCTGACTACGAGGTGAAACCCGCTCCTTCAAAGAAGAAGGCAGAACCACCCGTATTACCGCTCTACCTTGAACGTGGCCTCCGCGAGGGACGGCGCTTCGTGTATGACACGATCGCCAAAATTCCCCCGGAGCAGACGAAGGAGACTCGCAAATTTCTCGGTCCTTCGCTCACTTCCGTCAAGGAGTACCTTGTAAACCACGACTATGTGGTAACTGGTACAGATAAAAATCTAGGCATCGCGGTGTCAGAGAAAACCTGGGTTATAGAAAAATGTGAAGACATTCTTCGCGCTGAAGCGGATTATACTCCGATCTCCAGCGAGGAATGCACCGCTATTCTTCACAGGAAACAAATCGAAATCGAAGATATCGCAGAGTTAGCGGATAATTCGATCTTCTTTGAAGGCAACGTCAGCGAATTCTTGCGGTCTAAATTAGTAGACATCGCTGATGTATTAGAAACCGTTCCTCGGTTTTACGGGATACCAAAAATTCACAAGGTGCCAACGAAAATGCGGCCCATTATTCCATGTCATTCGGCAGTAATGAATCCCTGTGCCAAATTTGTTTCTAAAAAACTCAAACCGCTTATATTAGCGGCGCCAACAATCCTACACGGTACCAAAGACTTGGCGATAAAATTGAGTCAACTTGCTATTGATCGAAAGCGCCGATGGTATATTATCACCGGCGACGTGGTCGCTTATTACCCCAACGTCCCTCTGGACGATTGTTTGTCCACAGTCTTTGACATGTACTCGCAGTACGTCTTTGACAGGTTGACAGAGGCAGTTAAGCCTAACGACCGCGAACAACTTGAAGTTTTTCGACGTGCCCTCTACGCGGGCAATACCGAGTTGGTTACAGTTTTCCGTGACCAGTATTATTTACAACGCCGTGGCCTTGCCATGGGCGTTGCCGACTCGCCTGACTTAGCGAACCTTTGGGGCGCATTCTGCGAGCGGAAATACGGTGTCACTGACCACCCGCGAATTCCATTTTACGGGCGGTACATCGATGACTGTCTGGCTATCGTTTACGCCTCTTCAGAGCAAGAGGCGCTACAAATTATCCAGTCCACAGTTAAAATCGATGGCTGTACAATTGAGTGGTCTGCGTCAGATCTTAAACAAGTCTTCTTAGACATGACGCTGTATCGTGACGAAAGCAATACGCTTCAGCACATGCCTTACCGCAAGGCGCAGAACCACCAGGAAAGAATTCCGTGGACATCACACCACCCTTTGGACGTCAAACGAGGTACGTTCATAGGGGAAATGTCCCGGTTAGCCACGCTATCCAGCACCAGCCGTGCCTATGTAGACGCAATGAGAGGGTTAGTCACCCTCTATAAAGCCCGTGGCTATCCGGAAGCGCTTGTTAACACTTGGCTTTCAAACAATATTAAAGAACGTTGGAATAAACGTCTCAGTGTCACCCCTGAGC
Source organism: Auriscalpium orientale (assembly GCA_019915035.1). Classification (NCBI taxonomy): domain Eukaryota; kingdom Fungi; phylum Basidiomycota; class Agaricomycetes; order Russulales; family Auriscalpiaceae; genus Auriscalpium; species Auriscalpium orientale. The sequence goes on along the minus strand of JAHLMH010000003.1, from coordinate 3,671,232 downwards.
GCAATCCCGGCGGCGTTCTGGTTTTGAAGTCGGAGTACAACACCGCTTGGAATTATTTCCATGCAATGGAGTTTGGAAACACTATCTTAGGATATTGGCGCGAGTGGCTCGAAAGAGCCGACCGCGGCGACTTTAGCTTTAAGTATCCACCGCCCGCCGATGGCGACGAGCATGTCCTTGAAGCGGATCTTCGTTTTAGAACGGAGTTTCCACGGATAGGGCGTGACTCTGTCGACCTCCCGGATGTGCGGAAGCTCGATATCCTTAATCGTCGAATGATTGTGAGCCGCAAACGCACTCGCAATCTTTTTGACATTACAAACCTTTGGAAGAAGGTGGTTTTCCAAGAGTTGGACGAGCGAGTATCTGCCGACATTGCCCAGGAACTGGACGGTCATAGGCCTAAGGTTAATCGGGTACTCGACCACGCTCTCATCGATGAGCCTATCCCGGTAGTCCCGGCCCCTGGTGAAGGGGAATTCGACGAGGACGATCATCCGACGATACATCATCGACGCTCGCCTCCTGCCCCAGACACCTGGGTGTATGGGCGGACCTGGTAGCCGAAGCAATTGTCCCCTGGACGGTTGCTATGGACGAACAAGCCGTTGACCCTGAATGTGTTCCGATTCCCCAAAGGAGATCGGTCGCTTAAACCTGAGTCCTCCTTGTGGGGGCGCACTCGTCGAGCGGCGAGCGCTGAAGATATCAGGCGTATGTCCTTTTTCCTGCGGGATGTTCGGCCGCATCTCTGGCGAGGCTTTAGTAACCCGGACGCACCGTTCTCGTGTGACGGTTGCCTTCTACCAGTGCAATGCCGCACTTAAGGATTTGTGGCGATTAAGAACTCCTCCATTGCAAACGCAAGTTATCCACACGCTTACTCAAGGACCAAGTGCCCTTTGGTGTCAATATCAAGACCACGGACTGTCGCGTGGGAGATAAACCCTTGAAGTAAGTATCAGTCTTGTACTGAGTACACCAACCGTCCCTGACGTTGTCGTAGCCCTAAAACCATGACCCTAAACCTAACCCTAAAACCTAACCCCTAGGGCCCTAAACCCTAAACCGGCCCTTCGGGCCGGGGGGTAAGGTTAGGGTGGTGACGTCATAGATCTCATGGGATCTGTGACGTCATGGTTCCTGTGCCTGATCTGTGATCTGTATCTCAGATCAGGTACCCAGATTTGATCTCGATCTGATCTCAGGAACCGAACCGCTGGTTGGAGTCTGTTCCCATCAGACATGAGTCATGATGCGGGCAAAACGTCGGATTCACGTGCCTGTCAGATCTTGGGAAAAGATCTGATGACTGAGCTGATTCGTCATGTTGATGACTGATGCGCTTACTGAGCATGTGTCAGTCGCTGACTGATGCGATTGCTCAGCGTGTGTCAGCCGCTGACTGATGTGATCACTCAGCGCGCCGTGATTGGTTGGCTGTGTGGATGCTGACTCACAACTCGCTTAGCGATGTGGGTCGCGTTCCCATTGGCTGACTACAGGTCCTGATGAGCCTATAAAGGCGAAACGGGTTGGGCTGTTGATTTCCCATCAACGCCCCGTTGACCTGCCTGCCTGTATACCGCTCCTCATCGGTCGCTTCGCTCCCTCCCGCCCTAAACCCTAAACCGGCCCTTCGGGCCGGGGGGTAAGGTTAGGGTGGTGACGTCATAGATCTCATGGGATCTGTGACGTCATGGTTCCTGTGCCTGATCTGTGATCTGTATCTCAGATCAGGTACCCAGATCTGATCTTGATCGGATCTCAGGAACCGAACCATTGGTTTGCGTCTGTTCCCATCAGACATGAGTCATGATGCGGGCAAAACGTCGGATTCACGTGCCTGTCAGATCTTGGGAAAAGATCTGATGACTGAGCTGATTCGTCATGTTGATGACTGATGCGCTTACTGAGCATGTGTCAGTCGCTGACTGATGCGATTGCTCAGCGTGTGTCAGCCGCTGACTGATGTGATCACTCAGCGCGCCGTGATTGGTTGGCTGTGTGGATGCTGACTCACAACTCGCTTAGCGATGTGGGTCGCGTTCCCATTGGCTGACTACAGGTCCTGATGAGCCTATAAAGGCGAAACGGGTTGGGCTGTTGATTTCCCATCAACGCCCCGTTGACCTGCCTGCCTGTATACCGCTCTTCATCGGTCGCTTCGCTCCCTCCCTCCCTAAACCCTAAACCCTAAAAACCATGGCGAGTGGGCAGCGTGGCTTCACAGATCGTCAACGAGAGAAGACAACGACAGAACTTAGCACTCACCGCCCACGTCGAATCGACCACACAACATCTCATTGTACTACGCCTCTTGGTAAATTTTCATGGGGACGACGTTGTCAATCAGCGCCGACGAGACAACGTACACCGAGGCGAGCGCGAGGCCGCGTCAGCGGAGCCGTGGCGGTTGGTTGATCATCGAGCAAGGGCAGTAACTGGTATCATGGGCCTGTGGCGAGATGAGGTGGGTGCTCGTGGGACTCGAGCTCGAATACGACGTGCGATTGTTTGAAGGTAGAGACGTGGGAGTAATACAACAGAGCACGTGGTGCTTATGAGTTGACGCGTCGCTTGGCAAAATCATACGCGTCTCCTCCGAGGGCGGGCTACAATTCCGACGACGCCAGGACCTGTGCCCATTAGATGGAGGTCAGTTTCGCTGCCACATCGTTGTTTTCCGAAGGATGCACACATCACGTCTCCAGTCTCTTATCTCCACGTGCGTGCGAGTGGATGCGCAGCAGCGTTGTGGCGCGGGTATACGAAGGAATACAAGGAGTTGCGGATCGTGGCATTCGCCTTCTTGAGCACCTAGAGAGAGGGTGCGTGACATTCACCGGCCGGGTCGTCCACGCTGCGATCTTCCGATATTGCGGCATCTGCGCAACGGAGACGTTGCACCAAAGGTATGGGCGCACATGGGAGAATGAAACGGTTGAAGCTCGGTGAGCGTACGAGTGAAGCAGCAAACGAGCTTCATTTGTCCGAGCGGGTTTCCCAAGACATTAATCAACGGGAGAAAGACAGAGACACAACGCTGCACTCGCCTAGGGTACCCCACGCATCCACCTCACACTACGCAAAGAGACTGCATGCGCACTCTCTTCACGCTACATCATGTCCATGATTTTGAGGTGTGGCGCTTGAAAACGCCGGGAGGAAACATGGAACGGGACGGAGGAGACGCATGTATAGAGAGACGTGGCGACTTTGTGCTTGATTGCCGATCATCACAGACGGATTGGCCCGCGGGGCCACAGGAGATTATGTGTATGTCATCCTACCTGGACTACGTGGAGGTGAAGGTAAGTAGTAATCTGGAGAAAGCCTGGAAAGTGCTAGGCGTACGGGAGACGTGGGTTCTGGGAATACTCACAAGAGGGCACACGTGATGTGCTGCGTTGTACTTGCACGCGCGTTTCGCGATATCAGCGGCGCTGAGGCTACGACAGAGGGTCTCTTGCAACGACGGTTCCGTGGCAGAAGAGTACGCCCGCACGCATTTTGTGTCACGTTAATTTTGGGGCTGCGCGCTACCCAGTTGCGCCTTGTTCGTGCCGCATGCGTGCCTCAAGTAGGCTCCAGGGTGGCACCACACACTTCGCAGTACTTAGGCTGATGGGGACGAGTATATAAACGGTCCATTATCCTCAGTATGCTCTCAACACCGCTCTCCCTCTCTCCCATTCAGCGCAACCTCAAGAGCACCTGCCATGAATCACCCGCGTGAGTTCGAAGACCCCGTAGACGACTCGGATAAGGTCAGTATTGTTTTTCGCGCTTGACATATACTGTTCGCTTATATCGTGAATTAGGATGCTTCAGGAGAAGAGGTAGTTTTCGTTCCCAATAATTGCTGTGTTACATATCCCTCGGATGCTAATCCAATTCATAGGAAGACAACGATCCAACCAATGGTACGGGGTGGAATACGGTGGCGTACTTCAGTCCCCAGCTTTCGACGGCCGTCCATGAAATGCCACCAAATACTGGAGGAAACAGCATACCGGTAAATGCCGATTTTGATACTCGGACTGCTGTGTCTCCCTGGTACAGCACTACTATTTGCTAACAGATTATACTCCACCAGGCCCCCTTCAGCCGACCTGCCACTGTATCTGAATCTCCCAGTGATGACCCAGAGCGGACGGTGAGCACATTTTATTCCCCCCATACGATTGGTTCACTTAGATCGTATTTCACAGCCTGAGATCCATGGATATTCCAGAGAGTTCGCACAGCTTCTCGGAATGCAACCTTATCATGAATACCTCGAAGGCCCGGTGTTTCCTGCGATGGCCCACGGTTACACCGTGACCGGCGCTGCAACACTTTCCTCCAGCAGCGGGTCTCAGCTTCCTAGTGTCTTTGAGCCGGCATTACCTGGCACGGACGTGAGCGAATCTGGAAGCCCCGTCCCCCCTTCTAGGGCCCCAAGTATCTCGATTCAAGCAGATATGGATTCCTCTACAGGCGCTGAAAAGAATTGGAATGGATACATCGGACAATCACTCGCTAAGGAATCACGCACAGAGTTCCTCCAACTCCCCGGGCCTATGACGATAACGTACTTGCCACGGTCAAACTCTTTGAAGGGTTTATTCAGTCAATCTGTATCTTCCAAAGATCCCATATTAATTGACCTCGAAGTGCCTCATAAGAGTCTACAGCCGACATACGTGTTGCCTCAGTGCATCACAATCGAATCAAATCCGGGCCCGGTTAGCAAGAACCACAATATCTTTCCTGGTGGGACCATATTTTTCTTCGGAAAGAATGGAGCCCCAGGGATACCGTTGAGTGAAGGCCTTCAGGACTCCTTTGAAGGCAGCGGACACTTGAACGGTGAAGATCTTGCCCTAAGTACGGATGTGTCTCACGCGTTCACCGAGTGGCAACAAAACGACCTTCACATCACTGTCAGTAGCCGCATATATATATATATATATATACCCATGTCGACGCCCTGCTGATTATGTTGTTTTAGTGGCCTGGATACGAGGAATACAAACCATATCTGTTGCATCTTATGAAGGGCGACGCTGGTTATGCAAAAATTAGCTTTAAGGAGTTAGTTAAAAGAAGTTGCCAGCACGTGGACCTGTTATTCAATGAAGTCAATGAGCTAGTGGTGCGTCTCTGACATCCGACGTCGTATATGTCCCATTAACGCCACATCTCAGCATAAAGAATGGAGACCCGAAGACAGTATGTATCGGATAGGCATACAAGGGGGCATCAAAAAAAAGGATATCATCATCGTTGCGCTCGTGCACACAGCCCAGACAATGCATCGTCCCGTAATATGTTTGAAGCGACAGGCAGAAGAGCCCGGTCTGCGGGCCGCAAAAGACACAGTTCGGTTGACCGGCATCGGCCTTCACAGTTAGTAACGATTTCTGTGGTCTATTTGACAACATGTATTTATACGTATCAAAAACACGGAATGAGAGCTAGTCTTGCGATGAAACGCTCAGCACTGCGCGCCGCATCAAGACCGGTACCGTAGTTGAACACGCTCCATTCCTCTTCACGACGCGTGCCGTCCGGCGTAGACAGCCTCGGTCGCAAGCGTGTAACGGCGTAAGCTCGCAAGGCGGTGCATCCTTTCAAATTGCAGCCGGAAGCTCACATCAAAGTCTCGGTCTGCGAGGGATCGAAGTCGCGTCCAAAAAAATGGCGCTCATACGCCGACGACTGCGAGCAGCAGTCGTCATTCAATGTCTTCGAGCGACACAAAAGCAATGACTCCTCCGCGATATAGACGTCCTGCGGAGTTCGCGGCGCCGAGCGGACGGTAGAAAGCCATGACATACTGATACACTCATTCTAGACGCGCGAGCGACCCTATCATGACGCCCATGAGATGCATCACGCTTACCATCAGGCGATCGCACGGGGAGCGTGAATCGCGCGCATGGAGCTTAAACTCCTACCAAGACGGCCACTCGACGACGACGGCCGGTACAGCAGACGCCAGATTCCGCAGGCGCACCATGCTGTCATTAGCTAGAGCGGGACACGTCGCTCAGAGCATGCGAAAAAGATATGAGTAAGACGACATACCGATGTGGCCTCTGACATGGTCGTGACAAGACCACCCCAACAGCAGCGCCGTATCCATTCCGACAAGTCGAGGGTGTCGCGGGTTGGACAGGCGGCATGGCGGGCCGGTCGGCATGTTGGCGGTGACTGACAGCTTCGACTTGACGTTCTCGCGTTGCGGTAGCTGACGAGTGCGGTTCATAGATTCCTAGCTGGCGCTGAGCGTAGCCCGCTGACCGGTCGGAGGGGACGCCACAAAGTTGATGACGAGACTAAAATTTGATGGCACCGCGCGGCCCGAGCAGCGATCGAGGGCACACGACCTCCTCGACCGGGTTGCTATGCCTGTCGACGCTTCATCGGACTGCCCAGACAAGCGTGGGCGCAAGATAGCTGTGCGATTTCTCACCAAGCACGCCGAGTCAGCCTGTAGAAAAGACCAGCGGCGTATAAAACACGCTCACCTCTCGTCCACGCCCAGCATTCAGGCCATCCCGCTATGAAGCTCCCTATCTGGACCATCCTCGCTGCCCTCGCTGCATTCTCAGCCTTCGCGCAGGCACTCCCTGCGCCATCCGAGCGCGCAGTCGGTATGTCCTCACCGCCGTCCAGCGGTGAGCGCCAGTTGATGGATGTCGGAGATACAGGGGAGCTAGGCCTCCGCGGCACAAAGAGCGTGCCTTGGTTGAAGCGCGCATTAGAGACGGGCATTGACGGGAAAGCGAATTGAGGTGGGATCGGGGAGGGTGCGAGGCGTGCCATGGACTGGGGAAGTACGGCCTGGAGCGCATTCCTACGAGGGGATGGAAGATAAATGGAAGATAGCTGATGACTGGGGCATAGACATCGTGCGCAGAGAACATGAAAAAGCGAGGTCCAGCGTGCCATAGGATGTATGGTGAGTGCGTGCGTCGGCGGGTTAGAGGTGGCCGCATACGGCATCGGGAATTGCGCGACGCCGATGTCTTCTACCAGAGGGGAGATGCAGCGTGCGAGTGGGTCCTCTGTGGCGCGACGTGCGCAGGGCTGCCTATAGACGCACTAGCGACTCGTTCGACAGCCTCACGCTCGCTCACACGACCCGGAGCGAGAAAGTGGCACATTGGCAGTCTATGGGAATCGAAAGTGGCGATGAGAGGTTGGCATGGGTGAATACGGAGACGTGCTTACCGCCGTTCACTAGCCAACCACTACCGAGGCGATCCATCCTCTCGCTCCCCCACGTCTCCGCCCTCGTCCTCTTCGCGTCCTTTGATCGCTCGATCTGCGCCTGTCGATGAGGCACAATGGGTTCGGTTCCATTGTCCTCTCCCTCGATGCGCATACAAGGCCTGAGCGTCGAAGCGTGGCGCCAGTGCCCTCGGCTGAAGCGCTGGCCTGCCCAAGATAGGAAGAAACGATCGTTGTGACGAGGAGGTTTTTCGTTGATGTGGATAGGAAGTGCTGGTGCGTGGCTTTGCAGAGTGTCGGTGGCGCGGCGGTAAGGTTGTGTGCGAAGTGGCAGGACAAACGACGGGACATACAAGTTTGTACGAACTGATTGCCATGTCAAGATGGAGACTGCGATCACAAAATTGAGACGCACCTGCTGGGTTGTCCACACTGCGATCTCGCAGCCTTCCACACGCAGCACGCGACATAGGTGGCGAGCAAGATCTCATGCAGTGAGCCTCAGAGTGCCGGAGGTGGTTGAAAGAAGCGAAAAGCGTCGTGGCCGTTACGCGCGTTTCTTGGGACCTTCGTAAACAACAGAAAGACAGAGAGGCGATGTACTACTCACCTCGACCGGGCATCCACGTCACAGATCGGCCGCCCGCGCTCTCTTCCCGCTACCTGTTCTACCCATCCTATCACAAAGAGTACGTCCTCAATGGGTGCGCAGAATTGCGGTCGGGCCGGGACACCGGTCGGGCATGCAGGACGAGGAAGAGCATGGAGACGCCAAATCAGCCCGCCTGTCGTCCGTCCGTCTAGAGTGGGCTCGCGATTGTCCAGTACAGAGTGGGACGTCGAGCGCGTACAATCCTAGGGTATCCGGCAGGTGTAAATGGACGGACTATCTGTGACGATGGTCGGCGATGTCGAGTACAAGGAGAATGGATGGCTACGCACCTGAGCACCGTTCCTCTCCGCCTTTTTCCCGCTGCCTGCGGCGTTCTTCCCGATAAGTTTATCCTGAAAAAAGGAGCACTGCCGTGGATTGGGGTTCTGATGATGACAGAGCGGCCATGGACGACGGTCAACGCTGTTGGAGAGGGAGAGATGGGACGGGCGCCAAACATTGGCGCGCGGCGCCGAGTCGGCGAACAACGCTCGCAAGTCCTTCTGACTTCTCTCTTGGCTGTATCCCTCTTGTTCTTCTGCGCTTCAGCGTGTCCACGGGCATCATAAAGAAGACGTATCATGGTACCTATCTACTCTGATAGCTCGAACGAAGCTTCGCCCACCGCGCAGATGCTACTAGCTCCGAGTCTGGCTCCGAGAGGCTCCGAGCCCATCATCCACTGGACGTCGCTCTCCCAACGTACAGCTCTGTATTCAGGGCCCAGGGAGCGAACCCTGCCGTTTTACACTTAGGCGAATATCACAGGTGCGCTGCCCCAATTCTATCACTTACGGAGCACCGCATTTATTTTCTTGCAAACCCTTCTACGTACGTTTCAGATGTACCCGCTCATGACAGCGCACCGTAGCTCACTGGAAGGTCTCTGATTGATCTTGCTACTTGTTTTGATTCAGATATCCGATGTGCCCCGCGTCTCCAATCCATCAGTGGCGGTCGGTGAGCCGATGTCGAGGAATTGAGTCGGTATCAGCGGATGGGCATCTTACGCTATGCCTCTGCTGTTCCACTGAATCTGTCGACATCTTGATTCACGTTTTAGGCTTTTGTCTTCGATTCTTATCACGGGAGCTTCATCCAGCCGTTCATTCAGACTCGCCGCGTCGTTTGATATCAGTCATTTGGCGATGCGCATTGTGTAACAATGATATGGATGCACGGGCGTGGGCATAGCATCGCATTTCATGCATCCGCTCATAATGTATGTGCCTCCCCCGCGATGAGTCTCATCGCCTGCTTACAGCTGCCTCTCCGTGGTCACTTTCTCGATTTCCAGCATGCCGAAGCACACAGACCCGGTCACCGTCTTCGAAGACCAGGGTCCGTCATCTCAACATACCAAGCCCAATACGTCACTGACTTCATCTTAGTGACTTTGACGAAAATCGTCCACTTGTTCATAGGACTGTATATGTGCGTGTCTACAATTTCTACTTCTCCATTGACCTGATTCAACAGGCCCTTTTGACCGCAGGTGGGACCTCGTCACCACCCTCGACTTCGAGTGGAGCGTCATCACGCGCGCGCGCCCGTTCAAGTGGACGATGCTCTTGCATACCGGCACCCGTCTCTGTGCGCTTGGCGATATCCTGGCGACTCTTTCAAGCCTCGACGCCGTCAACGAGATCAACTGCAAGGTGAGCGATGCTCGTCTTGAGCCCCCAGATGTGCCAACTCATGTTTTTTCTTCGATGGCAGGCGTGGGTGTACACGGCCTGGGTGCGCGCATACAGCGCTTGCGCTCTGAACCCAATTTACTCACTGTCGGGTGTTATTCAGCTTTTGGGAAGCATTGGACCCCTCCTGACGACGGTCCTGGTTATCCTGCGCATGTACGTCGCACACATCGTGCCGGATGGGACATCCCTCACCTATGTGCCGAGGGAACAGCATAGCCATCTGGGAGCGGAACAAATATGTGATGGCGTTCTCTGCCGTCGCGACGATGGCAAATGTCGCCTTCCTCTTAAAATGTCAGTATTCTCCGGTGAACCCACCTCCGATCGCTGACCATACACTTTGCTCAGGCCTCATCTTGGTAAATACAAATAATCTCCTCTATTGACGTCGCATTCCTGGCGTACTGAAAATACTGGGGCTAGTCTAAAGCTGTCTGGAATCCCGCTCTCGAGGTCTGCGCCATCATCAACCCATTCGGACGGCGCAGCTTTATCTACGTGATATTCCCCACGGACGTTGTGCTGCTTGCGCTCATGTTCTTCGGCCTCCTGCGCTGGCGTCCGATGGGCCTGAGAGGCGGCGTCTTCGAGCTCTTGTATCACCAGGTGCGAGAATTACCGTTACCAGTGGTGTGACGTCGTTCTGACAACGGATGGTGGATTATCAGGGCTTCATGTGGATGACTGTGCTGGCATTCGCGCATATCCCACCCATTGTGGGTCACGTCCGCTTCGTTGGATTCCGGTGTGCTAAAGGATCCGTTGATTAGGTTTTGTTTGGCCTTGATATCGACGGTGAGGTCCTCCTCTACAAGTTCAACTGACATCCATTGAACTCATCGGCGGTCGCATACAATTATTCAGATCCTTGGAATATCGTAGGCCATGACACCCTCGTCTGTCTCTTTCTCGACTGACGCAATCCATTCTGCCAGACATTCACTGTGTCCGCAAGTAAGCACCCATCTTCTCTCCCCGGCAATTCGTCACTCGACGTCTCCGCCCCCACCAACAGCGCTACTCGCGTAGGTCGTTCTCATCGTCTCCAGCTGCGCATGAGTGACGACTCGTCTTGTCGGATGCGCAGGACAATCGGTGCGACGCACCTGTACCGCGGACTGCTGGAATACAGCTCCGTGCGCGATCTGGAGCTGTTCTCGGAGAGGCAGCTCGCAGACGTGGTCGGACATCATGCCGTTGTTGATGCCGAGGCGCCGAAGAGCGACTTACTACTACGTCAAAGAGATGTGTGAGCAGCTGAGAATATATCCCCGTTCCCCAGCCACATAAGTAGTTGCTGGACTACGACCGAAGCTTGACGATACACCACATAAAATACATGAACGTACGCTACGCTAGCGGGCACCGGTGCATGTCGAACAATGGAAGCCCCCCCGCAACCAACTTCAAGACCGCGGGAACTGAGAGGAACTGACGGCACCCGCCGGCGCGGTCGCGCGTCCGACTCCCTTGCAGTGTGCACTCCAGCTCAACGTCCCCGGCTTCCTCCCAGTCACTCTATCTCTCCTCTCATCTTCTCTTCTCTCACCCTCTCGTTCTGATCGCGCTCGCTCTCTCGCCTCTCGCTCTCCAGCTTCCCCGCCGGCGCGCTTGCGCGTCCTCCCTCGACCTCAACGTCAACCCGGGCCCCGTGGCTTCTTCTCGTTCTCTCGCCTTCGCTCCTCACGCTCACGCTCTTCCCTCTCGTCCGCTACTTCAGCGCACGATGCGCGACATCACGCAACCTTCGACCTGCGCGCTGCCGACCCGACTCGCATCAAACCCAGCGCCCAACGACCGCGCGATCCCCGGAACGGCGCACACAGGTGGTTGGGTAGATTGGGACAGGGCGATGGCGCTGCAAGGCCCCCACGGTACGTTGCCCGCCACGCAGGGCGCCGCCTTCCTCTTGCACGATCCGCCCGCCCCCCGCCGTACCAGCACGCCCACCGGCCTCTACCGCCCTTTCACCGACGTCGTGCGCCCCTCCCGCAACCGTATGCAGCGGACTATCCCCGTGGTCGTCCGCGGCGACGTCGACGTCACGCTTGCCATCCCTGCGGGCTACGCCCGCTCGATAGAGCGTCGCGCCGGCTCGACCGCGATCGCTACGCAGCCGCTGCACGACGGCGGCGGCGTCCGCGTCGAGCTCACCGTGCCAGCAGCTCACCGCGTCTCCGTTGAGCCCCGCGACGACGATGGCGCCATGATCACTGCGCGGGCGCTGCGTAGGGCCACAGGCGACGCGCGAGCGCGGCGGGACGGCCGCGCGGTGCACCAGGTCGCCGACGCGGAGTGCGGGAACGGCACCGAAGGCGGCGACGATGCGGCGCGTGGCTCGAGCGCCATGAATGGCGGCGGCGGCGCTCGCTGGTACCCGGCCTCGCCACGCGCGCGCTGCCTGCCAGCCCAAAGGCGCCGAGGGTAAAGGTCAGCGATGCCTGACCAACCACGCCAGTGCGCTACTTACCGTGTCCTTTTCAAGTCCCCGTCAAGAATTTCTGTCTCTGTGGGTAGATGGCCGCAAGTCTGGAGCTGGGGAGGTAAGCCTCACTCATGACCGTTCGCGCTCACCCCTCACCTCTGCACGCAAGGAGATGCTTGCATGAGGATCGTTTCAGAAATCGCACGCGCAGGACCTCACAAAAGGGACGGTGAGCGATGGGTCGCTGTTCACCCCGGTGCACTATTGACTGTGTTCTTGTCCAGACTGTCTTGGTCGGAAGATGACCGCAAACCTGGAGCTTTGGAGGTGAGCATCGCCAAGGAGCCGTATGCGCGAGATGCGCTCACCTTGCCGGGAGAATCATTTCTTGATTGTACATAACAGATGTAACTTTGAACCGGCCCCGCACAATTGACCAAACAAAATCAATGGCGTTCGCTACGTCACGGGTGACACCCACGATGCGACCCCATCCATGCTAACGCGGAGCAAACCTAGCACCCCTCGCGCGACAGCCGGCGCGCGCGCTATGACGCAGCTGGCTCCGCCGGCGACGCACGGGGATGAAGTGCTTTGTCAGGGCGGGTAAGGATCTTGGAACACTCGGGGCGGGGTATAAGGGCGCTGCGCGGATCAGTCTGCACGTCCTCCTGCCGGCGCCGCACCCGGCGTCCCGCGCTGGTCTGCCCTTGTGCCTGCGGCAGGATTCACGCGATCGTTGGATGTGTGCGTGGCTGCGGCTGCCCGGCGCCGGCGGCGAGGGACAGGCCTCGAAAGACAGCGCGGTGGGTGGCATTGTGAGGCGATCGAAACGTTCGGAGGGCGCGTGAGAGCGAATGAGAGATGAGAGCGAGCCAGAGAGAGGTAGAGAAGTGGGAGCAAGTCACAGAGAGCAGTGAGAGCGGCTCGAGGAGGAACAGGTGGCGGCGCCCGCGTGTCCGTTCAACTGACTTTCCCGTGCTCATTTGCCAGAGGGCGTCCAACAGACGACCGCGCAGCTCTGAATTCACGATGTACTTACATTTACACATATAGCTTCGTACTGTACCATTATCTAACGGCTGAGCACGCGGGCAGGCTACCCTGACATCGTTGTCGCACGACGATTGCGCGACACTCACGGAAATCCCTGTCGTAGCGCCACTTTGATATCCGTGTGGTGTCCTCAAAGGCCATCGACGCAGATGTGCGGCCAGCAGGAGAAAAACGCCGGTGTAGTTGTGTAATAGCGTCCGTTTGGCCCATGTTTGCGCGTCTCTGCCGCGTTGGTAGATGGGGAGTCACCGAGTCCTGGGCGTTCAATTGACGACAATGCCTGGTGGAACGGAGGGATGGAGGCCGTAATGGGGGTGATCTTGAAACTCTTCGCCGGGTGAGGACTAAACAGAGGAAAAAGAAAGGACGCTCTAGTTGAGCGCATGCAAGAAGGGGTGAAAGTCAACGACGCACTTGATGAACAAAAAGTACTAGCGAATGCCACGCAGACACAAATTCCCACCAGGATACATCAACGTAGACACATCCGTAGAGAGAAAGCGGCCGCTGCCAAGCGGTATGTCTGCGAAGCGATGCGGGGCAGATGCGGTGTCCAACTGAGTGACAGCGATACCAGCCGGGACGGCGAGTTGGAGGCCGTGAAGAGGGTGACTTTTGAACTCGACTCGTTGTATTGCATAAGGAAGGGGCGCTAGAGAGGCTGTGGGGTGCGGGGTAGGTGAGCGCATGCGAGAAGGCGGAAGATGGAAGTCACAGGCGCACCTCAGCCAAGGCCAGGGACTATGCAGCCTGCCTTCCTCCTCGCAATGCGTTCCATTCTCAAAGCCAAGAGCGGCGTGGACAGCAAGGTATGCGATATTATTGACCGATGCTATTGCAAGACGGAGGGGTTGTGCGTGGAGGGAAAGCCTCAAGAGGGAGGTGCAGGCGCGGGCGCGGCGGTCTATAGTAGTAAGTACGCCCACTCGTGAATCTGCATACGGCCAACTGATGGGCGGTCGCGACGTACCTGTAAGTCCGTGCGCGCTACCTGTCTCCTGTGCCTCGTTGAAAGCTGAACTCCTGATCTTGAGGTCGACATATGCAGGGTGACCGTGTCGGGGAAGAACTTGGAGCTTGTGAGAGGCGAGGAACGCTCAATGTGTGTGCGAGCGCAAAGATGGTGAAGGACGCATAGAGGAGTCCTGGAGATGTTGCCAAGTGGCCGCTGCCCAAGTCGTCGAGGTGGTCGTGGTGAAGGAGAGCAACCGGCAAGTCGGCAGCCGCCCGACTTGTAACCCGCACGCAAGAGCAAGACCACCGTGGTCGGGAACTCCTTACCGACCTCTGTCATTGGAGGCTCGTATACATACTTCGGTGAGCCTCCCAGCGATAATCGACTTTTTTTCTGGCACGACCAACACACGTGGCCAAGCGTGGCTGGGTCCTAAACTTGCCTCAGACCAACATATTGCTCGGTCGCCTCCACAAAGCCACAAATCGTGTAAGGAGTGCCATTTCGCGGTGTATGGAGGGTCAAGTTGAAAATGCTCCCGGAAAAAGGTGCGTGACGATTCTGTTTCGATGAACGTCGGACTGAAGTTTGCATTACAGTGACACTACCAGCACTGCGGATTACTGGATGTCCACCCTGGTGTCGCGATTATCTCAGGCAGAAATCTGCTCCCCCGAATACGTATCCACGTTGCGAAATGAAAGGGCCGCCATCGCGTCTCTGCTGTTGATCCTGGACGCCCGCATCAACGCGTGTGCGCCCGTCTCCCGACTTCCACCCGAAGTCATGGGCACCATTTTCTCTTATCTGCTGGGCCAAGAGCGGTACGAGCGCACCGAAGTCGCTGGTTATGTCACGCGGACCGTGCCATGGGTACGGTTGACCCATGTCTGCCGCCACTGGAGACAAGTCTTTCTCGACAAAGCCACCCTATGGCGCAACATCGTCCTCCCATTGCCCCCACAGTGGAGCGAAGCAATACTGGAACGCTCTCAGCATGCGCCCCTCATCATTACGTGCTCTCCAGCGCCCAAGAAGAAAAAGAAGTGCCCGCCGGCGCAGCCGCCCGTTACCACGCTCGAACACGTCGAACACATCGACACCTGGGGCTATGAAGGCAGCCGTGTCGGTCTCCTCAATATGCTTCGTACGCCGGCCCCGCTTCTTGAGGGCGCTTCTCTCGACGGCATACCTGCCTCCGACCTCTTTGCAGACAGCGCACCCCGCCTGCGCATGCTGAAGATGTCCGACGCTGGTGTGTTCCCGTGGACGTTGTCGTTCTTACCCCACCTCGTCAGTCTGTCATTATCCTATATTTTCGTACGCAATGCATCTGTTGCCGAATTCCTCGCTGGGCTACGACGCCTTTCCCGGATCCAGACGCTCTCCCTGTTCAGATGTCTCGAGCCATTTTCCTCCGCAACCCAGCTCCCGCATGCTTCCCAAATGGTCTCTCTTCCATTGTTGCGCACACTTTCGATCTCGGGTACGCTCATGGAATGCGTTGGCTTCCTCCGCCATGTGCAGGCCCCCGACACCTTCACACTGTATGTGACATCTCATGTGCGGGGCGTGTCGGACTTTCCTGCGCTATACCCTTTCCTTGCGCCCCCACGCGGGTATGGAGCGGACCCGTTTCGTGTCATTCAGTTCTCTTCAAAAGGCGTTCGCCGCATCAAGGTGACGGCACGCCATGCGGACCACGGATCGCTAAGCCGGGTGTTCGAATTCGAGTGGCAAAGTTCGGAAAACATCGCTGTCGCTCTCCGAGCTCTCTGTCAGGAGATGGGCGTGCGCGAGTTGCAAAGGCTTTCGGTTGATCTTAGCCTCGGCAAATGCGACTCCTTGCTCTCGCCGGCGACGTGGATGGACGAATTTGGTGCAGCTGCAGATTTGCAGAAGTTGCAGGCCACAGGGAAGGCGGGGATGACGCTGTGCATGCTCTTGTCGGCGGGCATTATGGAGGATGGGACATGGCGGAAAACCGGCGCGGCAAGGGACGATATCTTGTGGCCCCGGCTAAGCAGACTGAAACTCGAACGTGTGCCCCTAGCGCACTATTTCACTCAGGAGGACGGGGTGGAGGACGACTACGAGTCCTTCGGCGTGTCCGTCGGGGATGTGCTGCTCCGTGAGCTTGCGCGCCGACAAAAGCGCGGTGCTCAGCTCGAAAAGCTCAACCTCGTCCGATGCGGTGCAACCCACCAGTGGCTGTGCAAGGCGAATGATTTGGTGGGCTGCGTGTCAGCAACGGGGGACGAAGACGTGGCCGAGAGCAATGAATTGGGCTGCGCGTGATATATACAAGTTTGCCAGACAACTCCCGTGTCACTATGACCAGGATATGTTCGTAGGGGCGCAGATGCTGCGCCCGCGTGCATAGATTCAACAATACGCAGATTGACCGTGACCGGTGTCCATTCGGCGACAGTAGAGTCTGAAAGGCCGGGATGGCAAGTTAAACGCCAGTCCAGATTGACCGTTGATAATGGCTCGTATTCAGGCGGGAACTAAGGAAAGGAATAGGGAAAAAAGCACAGGGTGAGCGCACACAAAAAGGGACGAAAATTGCCGACGCACCTGAAGCCATGACTGGTGCTATCCAGCCCGCTGCCTCCTCGCACTGTCTTCCATCCTCAGGCCCAAGATCGCGCGTGCATTGAAGCAAGGTAATTATGCAGTAGTGACCGAGGTGATCACCAGATGGCGCGGAGGACGAGCTTGAGACGTGCAGGCGGGCGCAGAGGGGCGCAGTCGACAGTCTGGTACGCGCACTCGTGAACTTGCATACGCCCAACTGAGGGGCGATCGTGACGTACCTGGCAGTCCTTGCTCGCTACCTGTCTCTCGTGCCTCGTTGAAAGCCTGCTCATCCTGAGGTCGACGTGCTGGTGACCGCGTCGGGGAAGAATCTAGCGAAGTTTGCAAAAGTCGAAGAAGTTCCAGTGGAGGGAGCGCAAAGATAGGAAAGGGTGTGATAAGTCGTCCGGGAGATGTTTTGAATTTTCCAGTGCCAGCTACCCGAGTCGTCCAGGTGGTCGAGGTGAAGCAGCAGCCGGCAAGTTCAAGTTGTCGCCCAACTCGGAATGCGCCATTTGTCAAGTCACGACTCACCACCCTTGTCCTCCCTCCTCCGAAAACGACTCGCAACGACACCCGTCCTCACGTTCGAGTTGTGATCAAAGGCCCGCGTGTGTGGAATGACATCAACTTGATCAAGGCTCAAGCATTCAACCGGGGTCCGGTGATTTATCTCTGGAATCTCTTTCTACCAGCTGCCAGTGCTCATCCATTCATCCAGGACCAAACGGCAACCTAGCTACGATAATTCCGAAACCGTGACCTTCCCAATGAGCAACGACGAGCTACTACGATGAGCTCGAAGGTGGCGATGTCTGCTCGACCGAATAGCTCTGCGGTCCGAGACTGAAGCAGAAACAAAACTTATCCGACCTCCATCCGAGCATGGAGCCAGTCCTTTGGAATTACCGGGCACCGGTGAGTACTTGAGCTGCCCCGCCTATTGCAACGGGAGCCGTGACGAATACTGACCTCACCGTACACCATCATCAAACCTCAGAGTCTGCGCTCCTCGCATCCTCACCGTCTGCCGCATCTTTGTTCGACGAGATACCAGCAGACGTTGGGCGGACCGTCGGCAATCGCATCGCGCCGTCGGGCAGCTAGCCTGTTCACCGGGTGCCCGACATGTCCCCGCCAGCCCCGGATGCTACCCCGCCTCACGCGCCCTTCCATATCCGGTCAGCGGACGATCTGGCCAAGGAAGATGCACAGCGATAGCATGTAGCGAGCCTGCCTGCGGTCGAGAATCTCTGTGCAGTAGATTCAGAGGACGGTGCGCTTATTTGTTTGAGCTCTACGTGACCCCAACCAACCTGCTTGCCCATAGCCCAGACCGCAGCGACCCCTGCCCGCATCAGCAGGCATCATCCGATGGTACAGGCGGTGTCGCTTTGTCTTGTTGGGGCTGCTTAATTCATTTTCCATGATCGTGGACTACTGTATCTACGCGCCATGACCGCGCGCCGCCGGCCTCTTATTGCTTTATGGAATTGCTCACTATTACTCTTTGCCACTCCAAAGGCCTCAACTCAACTCACCTCACCGCGAGTGAGGCACGTCCCGCGGCTGCCACCACCTGTCACTCATCGTCTCGTTGGGCACCCGGGACCCTAACACACATTGGGCAGCAATTATGAGGCTTGCGGCATCCGCGTGGGCCTCAGTCGATTGCGCCGACGCAAAATCTGTTCAGCAGTTCCCCTCGCCCCTCGTTCTGAGGACTGCCTGCTCCAGGTGGACGTCTGACCCGCATCGCGGAGCCGGACGAGCGATGCGTTGAGGAACCATCGAGTTGTCACCCCAGCATGCAGCGCGCATCGATTCGAGCCCACGGCTTTTGATGAACGCATCTGATGGTCCGGATGGTTCGTATCGGTGACTCCAAGCTATAGCGAGTACAATCTTCCGTCAACCGCCGTCTCTCCATTGCTGCAGAGGTGGTGCATGTTGTGATACTACCTATCGCCGAGTCCACTCACAAGATGATCGACACGTTCGCGGGTCCTTGGTGAGTAAATTCGCCCCCACGTCCACCACCGTCCTTTCAATATAGCGGTCTGTGAATCCAGTTCACAACCGTTCTTGCATTGGCGTTTTCTAGCTTTTCGAACGACGCCTGGTCCAAGTCGCAGAAGTCGAACGTGATCTCCTGGATTGAGCAGTCATCCTGACCTCGTTCGGCTAACGAGAGGGGCAGCTTGTCTCGCAGAGGTTTGTATTGACGATGTTTGACCCAGCTGATTGTTAACGACGCGAGCATAGGGAAGAGGAAATCATCCCTGTCCGGCGAGGGCTCGACATCCGCGGATGCATCGTCGTCCGATTCCGAGTCTGCTTCGGGATCCTCATCGTGATGCGCATTTGACTGGCGGCCTAGGATACCGCAGAGCGCGATGGCAGTTTTACCCCACACCTCGATTTTCTGTAGCGTGCGCCCCGATGCCGCCAGGACCTTCCACTCCTCGGCGCCTACGCGCGGATCGCTGACGCTCAGCTCCCGCAGATGCTGCAATGCGAAGGCCGACATCGCCGCCTTGCTCACTCCCCAACCTCTCCATTTATGACTCGGCGGTAGGAAGATAAACGAGACAGCCGGGTCCTGTGCGTGCGTATGGGGATGGGTGATGCAGGTGCGCCAGGCACGGACGAACGTCAGGTCTGAGATGTCGTCCGGCCGCTCTGCCTCGCTGGAGCTGATCTGGATCTTCGTGACAGCGCATTCCGAATCGGTGTCGCCAGAAACAACCGCCCTGAGTGCGTTGACGAAGAACTCGGGAGCATTGATGGCCTGCCGCCGGACGGATGGAAGCAGC
Source organism: Auriscalpium orientale (assembly GCA_019915035.1). Taxonomy (NCBI): domain Eukaryota; kingdom Fungi; phylum Basidiomycota; class Agaricomycetes; order Russulales; family Auriscalpiaceae; genus Auriscalpium; species Auriscalpium orientale. The sequence continues at coordinate 3,651,824 of JAHLMH010000003.1, read as the reverse complement.
ACGGGATTCAGCTTGGTCGTCGTAGGGAGAGCGAGGCATGGGAGCAAGCTGTGCACATCATCCCAATGTGCTCGGATGCGGAGCGATTTCAGATTGGGAAGGGAGGCAACATTCTGCGACACCGTCGCCGCCATGGATTTGGGGAGGACGAACTCGAACGAGAGGTGTTCCAAATTCTGCAGGCCCTGCAGCGCGCAGACTACTTCGTCCGACGACGGAAGATTATGTAGTTCGTCCTCCGAGTCTATGATATAGGACATGTCCAAGCTCGCCAGCTGTTTCAGCACGGGGCTCTTCCATGGGAAGTTCCATGCCGTCTCCAGGCGCAGATGCCGCAGCGCGGGCATTTTTCCGTCGAACATGTACTGCGGCAGGCCGTGCAGCCCCAGACCAGGATGACGGACCGTCATGTCGAGCGTCTCGAGCGCGGGTGCCGGGTCGCGGAGCGTCCAGAACCACGGGCTGGGGTCTGTGCCGTACGGCACCCAGAATCGCAGCTCCTTCGTGTGGGAGAGGTGCTGCTGCACAAGGCGGACTTCACTTCTAGTGGGAATGCGCTTGTGCTCGTTCGGGAGGTAGAAGTTCAACGCGAGAGGGACGCCTTGCGCGCGCGCGAACATGGTGTGTGTCCACTGCGGACCCATCGGGAAGGAGATGCGGGACCAGAGGAGCGGGCAGCCCAGTGCAACCTCGCGCCAGCGCCGGCAGACGTGCGTGACGACGATCCAGCCCAGCTTGGAGCGACGCATGAAGTGAGATGGGTTGACGGGGGGACTGAGGTGCGCAAGGATCGCGAAAATTTCTTGCAGAATTTCTGGGTTAAGCTTCACTGCGGGAGCGTTCTCGTTGTTTATATTGTCGAATAGACGCATCGCGAGTTGGGGTATTTCTGCGCGCGTCGTCCGTATTCCGGGGATCTTTGGAGAAGCAAAAGCAACGTACGCGGGCGCTTCTACCAGACCAAGATTTTCATGGACAACAGCACTTCCCCTCGCAGAGACTTCGCCAGCTGGATCCACGGTTGATCCACTGGACGAAACAAGATCTACGCAACGTCGTGAGGCTTGAATAGATAAAACAGTAACTAGGACACACTGCGGCTGACAGAGGCGCCTCTCGCCGTTCGACCCCGCCTTTGATGTCAACGGTGCGCGATGCAGCGTTAAGCTTTTAAACGTGCGGTAAATTAGAGAACGAAGAGTGAAGGATTGCCAGAGAAGTGGATTCGAAGAAGCGTGCCGCCGGGCGGGATTAGCTAGGATTTCGCACGGTTGGCATGCCGACGGCGACACGGCCTCGACGAGCTAAGATGACCTGCGGACGCACAGTACTTAGACAGCACAGTGTCCGAGGGAAGGCTAGACACGAACTCTGTATGGAATCAAATGACACTGGTATCTCTGACCCGAGGTCTGCCTGGACGTTGGTCAGATACCTGACCGACAAGACCAACCTCTCGTTGTATGACAGTCGGATACTTTCAAAGACCCTGTGCTGACGACTCAAAAAGACTAGCATGGGGAGCCGGAGGGGGTGTGAGACATGGATGCGGTGGACGTTGCGTGAGGCACAAACGTCGCCGTTGCTTGGGTTCAAAATTTGATAATGATCCACCTCGAGACGCAAACCTCCTTTCCATGATTCAATCAATCACAGCCGCTCACGTCCAGCACCTGTGTACTATTCCGCAGACAGATCTCCCTCGTTCGGCTCCAACCGCCAGCACCCGGTAGACGATCTCGCGGTTGAGCGAGAAGATTGCCCGCGCCGCATCCGCCGTGGCAGGCCCATGCGCCGCCGCCTGCAGCCCGGTGGGCGGGGAAAGGGGAAAGAGGAAAGGGGGAAGCTGGGGGCCGTGTGGGCGTCGACGGTTCAGGATACATTAGCTGTGGATGAGACGGAGATGGAGCGAGTGAGGAAGGTGATGAGGATGTGAGCCGCGGTAAGTGTGACCGGGCGGAGATGTGAGGACGAGGAAGTAGCACCGGCGCAGAGCGGTGGGGCAGCCACATTGATCTGCGCGAGGGCCGAATCTAACCGATTCCTTGGCAGGTCAATACTGCGAGCGCAGCGGTCAGTCAAGGGCGGTGATAGCCCAACATATGTCAGCACTCACTGAGGTAGCCTGTTCCATCGCCGTGCGGTCCGGCCATGCACGAGGCGACGCGGGTGTTGACGCGTTAACGTTGGTGCCGCACACGCAGCGCTGCTCGATCATCGCCTTCGCCATATTATGAGCGTGGCATCGACCTGTCGGTGGGGAGATAGATGTTGAATGCGGTCGGCGAGCGCGAGGCATGGGGTGGTAGGGGAGAGTGCAGACGTGTGGGGTCTTCTCGCGCAGCGTGCCAACACAGCGTATTCTGGCCCCTCGTACATCGCGGCCATGTATTCGAAGTTGGGGCAACAGTGGTACTGTAGTGGAAGAGAGGACGGTTGCTGAGCGCTGAGAACCAGAGCACCGCTGAGTAGTGCACCTGACTTAGGGTTAGGGCAGTCTGACATCACCGCGCACAGGCTACTCTGCCTGTCGGATGGTCCAAAGGGCTATGTCTCTCGTCAATCTGTGCGCGACTTCCTGACCTCGTCTAAGCCTTGTATCGGAGATTCTGATTTGTGTTGAAGAAAGCCCATATTATCATCAAAAGTTTTGGTCCAGCATCTGAGCATCAAGACGAACAAGAGCGTTAACGTATGTACCTTTGTATCGTCCCCAGTCATGCTCCTTGACGCCGCAGATTTAGATCTTTAGCTCAGAGACCTTCAAATATCACGTCGCAGTGCCAGTGTCATACTATAGCATACTTATCAGACGATGACGGACACTCCGGAACTGTATGTCCCATGCGCATTTGTGTCGCCAACGGAGTTTTCTGATCCCAACGCAGCGTCGAAACATTCTTGACGACTGCCACACGCTCGTGGATGGCTCAACTCGAACCGATACCCTCTCTCACTACCCCCGCGATATATTCGACTCGTCAGAGCATCCACAACCGAGAGGAGGCTCTTAAGCGCGAATACGACGTTTTTCTTCACCACGTTCAAGCCGACCGTATAGCCTTGGAGAAGGCCTCTCGCACGATCCTCAAGCGAGAACTCGAGTACAAGTCTGCTCATCGACGGGCCATGGATTCCCTTTCCCACCAGTATAATGCTCTCGCGCTGGTTATGTCTCTCTGCCTCCGGAGCTCCTGGGTAATGTGTTCTTGTACCTGCGGTCAATAAGTATATCCCGCCACTTCCGTGGCACAGAAGGGCTGGATTGCGGTCACGCACGTATGTCGACGGTGGAGACAAATCGCGCTCGGCCTCTCGGCACTCTTGACGCACATCGCCTTCCCTATGGGTTCTAAATGGGTGAAGGAGATGCTTAGCCGTTCGGGATCAGCTATACTGACCCTCGACGCGAGCTATGATACACATGCATGGCCTCGGTGGTCCCAGCGCGAATATCTCCCCCTTGTCTTCGCCAACATTCCTCGCACAAGATCCTTTTGCGTTTCTCTTACGCGCGACAGCGATATACATCTGCTATCCACTCTCCCACCCGCGGCGCCGATTGTAGACACTTTGGACGTGCGCGTAGAGTCGCACCGATTCTTTGGACCGCTCAACTGAAGATACCTGGGAACGTATTCGGTGGCCATATGCCCTCGCTCAAGCACGTCAGCATACGCTCCGACAGGAACCTGCAGTGGACATTACCGTTTCTGAAGAATCTGACAAGCCTCACCATGTCGCAGCCACCGAATTCCGGGCGGTCTGTGCAAATCGCGGAGATTGTAGCCGCTCTGCGGAACCTCGCAACACTGGTTTATCTCGACCTTCGCCTCCCTTCGCATCTCATTCCTTCTGCGGAGGATGACATGGGTCCTCCACCTCGAGTGAAGCTCCCCAACCTCGATTATTTCCGTCTCAGCGCAACGATGGTGGCTTTATGCGGCGGCTGAAGATCTCCCCGAGCGTCGCTGTCCACATTGAAGTCAACGGCGCAGATGACTCCGAGGTCGATGGCGCGGACGACGAGGTCAACGACGCAGATGGAGAATTAAATATTGTCCGTGGTTTCTGCGCGGTCTTCAGCATCATGTTCTGGCGTGGCGGCGCACACTGTCCACTACCCGTTACCAAAATCATGTATAATGTCGACTTCGCGAATTCTCCTTTTAACTCTGCCAACGGACCCTCGTCGACGTTCATTTCCAAGCTCGCTATTAGGCTGGCGAGGCGAGCGGAGGCGGGACGTCCGTTGCAAAGGTAATGGCACTTCGATTAAACATACATACGCGGAAGATACATAGAAGATATACTATACAACCACTGTGGCCGTCATGCGCGCTGCACGTACGACTGCCTGTACGCTGTGAGCATTTTGGCCGACAGATGGCGTGGTTTCAGGGCGTCCGCGCGTTCGACGGTCATGCGCGACGAGCGCAACATTCGACATTCGGAAATCTCACTCCATGCGCCCGTCGGCCGTGACAATCGTCACGACCGGCACGACCGTGCGCAAATCATCCACCCATGGCGCATCCGGCAGCCTGACTTCACGAATAGGGCAGCCAGCCGCCCGCCTCGCGCTTGCACACTCGAGAAGCGTCACAGTGGCGTATTCAGGAGTAGTGGCCAAGGCGGGGAAGGCAAGAACGAGCGTATCGAGCGCCGGGAAAAGCACGTCCGTCGTCCTTCCCAGGGGAAACATGCCCTGGATGACCACCTCCGCGGTGTACGCAGAGCGCAGGCAGAGCAGCTTGACGGCGCGGGCGCGAGAGAGCCACGTGTGCCATATCGGCCTCAACGTTGTCTGCTCCCATTGCAGAGAGAGCGACTCGACGGCACCCAAGAGGAGCTCCGTAAATGCCTTGGTGTCCATGATGGAATGTTGTGCAGAGTAGATTGCGATGGACAGCCCGGGTTGGCTGCCGGAGAGCCAGCTCTGATCCTCCGGAGACCAGTCTTGCGGGGTTGGCCACAATTGAACCTGGCTCATCTTCCGAAAGTCCGAGTTATCGCATGCGAGGGAAAGGGCACGCGCCATGTGATCCGTGGAGTCAAATGGTTTGACCAAACTAGTCGAGATAGAAGAAGGGTCGTCGATGACTCCATCGTTGAGTCTGTCGCCGAGCTGGATATACTTCGACAAGGAGGGCGGCGGGTCGAAAGAATTTGCCACAGTGAAGACGTCGTCCGTCGAACCCTGGATTTCCAGCACCTTCAAATCGGGAAGATCGATCCTCGTGTCCGCTGGCATTTGTGTGATGGTTGGCGTCGCATGAATGAGAATGAGTGTTTGAAGCTTGGTGGCTCTCAGCCTCTGTGCGAATATGCCGAACTCTGGACAGAACCAGACAACCGCCTCGGGAGTCCGATCCTCCCGCCCATAGTTGATCGTCAGATGCAGAAGGCTTGGGGGGAACGGGCTTGTCCAATCCAAAGGAGCGTTCTCAAGGCGTAAGCTTCGCAGCTCGGGCGCGCTTGATGGATGAAAACGGATGGGTGACAAGGGAAAGGCGATCGAATGCTGCTCTATTTCGAGGGTACGCAAGGAGGGCATGATAAGGCGGGAGAAGATATCATTGCAGTGATTCCTGGGACCCTGCAACATCAACTCGACGAGTGCAGGCAACTTGACATGCGGGGCACCGTGGGCTTCGTTAGAGGTCTCGGTATCCAGGACGTTCCTCAGATGCAGGCGCCGGAGCCGGGTCATAGAAGCGAGGGCATCGCACACGTCAGAAATGGACGTGCGTCGTGTCATGTGCGGGTCGTCACCGTCGGGGAAGCATACAAAAAGGTCAACGAGATTTGGCAGTTGGGAAGAACGCCAGTCCAGGTTGACCATTGTGAGGCGTAAGACCTTCAAGTGTGGGGTGTTGGCGGTCGGGACGACATATAATGGGTTGTGGTCGACGTGCTCCAAGATAAGCTCCTCCAGGTTCGGGAGCTGAGTAGATGCGGCGAATTGAAGGAATCTGGCGAATAAAACCGGATGGCGTGCACTGACAAACGCTAAACTGCGTATGCGCGATATGACACCTGTGTCCACAAAAAGCTCTTCCTCCATCGAGCGGTCTTTCTGCTTCATCTGGCGAGCCGTCAGGATAGAGGTTATCTTTAGGGACAGAAGCGTGTGTGTGCCGACCCGCGAGAAAAACTCGACCAGCCAGTCGTGCGACAACATGCTCAAGTTGATGCGAGACCACAGCATTGGGTTGTCCAAAGCAACCTGGATAAGAATCGGTCAGGCTCGCAGCAGCGCTAGCAGGAAATAGCCATTCACGCACCAGACGCCAGCGCCGACATACATGCGTGACGACTATCCAACCCAGGTCGAACGATGGGATATATACGCCATATCGCGTCTTCCGGCGGCGTGGAGGATAGATGTAGACCAGGAAACAAAAGACGCGAAATAGGAGTTCCGGTGGCAGGAAGCTGACCGGCGAGGGCGAGGTTATAGACGAGTTGACGGAGTCGACCATCATCGACGACTCCATTCTGTGCGCGAATATTATCAGTTTCCGGTGCAACTCCAGCTCTAGAGCTTCACACGTACATATCATTGCACGCTGTGGCCACTCTACGGTCGGCGCGCGCAACTGGAGGCAGCTAGTCGATTTGCAGTCTCGTAAGTCACACGAAACACGATGATAAGAGCGGAAAAACGTACGTTCAGAGGGAAATGTTCGAGTGGAAAGACCTGGTGCTGGATTGCTCGAGGATAGGAGATGGCAAGAGGCGAGCTCGGCGTTCGTTCCCACGGGAAACTGCGGGCCCCCAGATCAACCCGCACGCTCGGAACGATCGGTATCCGTTTGCAGGTGCCGTGCTCGACACTGCAGCACCGCCAGTGCGGATCCGACGTGTACTTACTGCCTTTGTAAATTGTATGCGAGAGGTCTGATACCACCGCGTCAGTTCGGAGGGACGGTGGAACGAACAGGAAGGACAGGGCCCTTGCAACGAAGAAGCGGTATGCGGCACTATCGCCCAATAGGCTTCCGACTGATCTTCCTGCAGGAGCAATCCGGCGACTTTCAGCGTCTCCTCTCCCGAGACAACAAGCGCTGCGCTATGCAGGCGCCGCGGTTCCGACCATGCTGTCCCTTCGGGTGTCCGTATGGTCGCGTCCGCGCCCGTACTTACACCGTCTACGAATAACGCCCCGTGGACTGCCTTCGGGGAGACTCGCATGGGCGCCGAGCGAGCGCACTGGGCGTGTCCCACAAGTGCGCGCCTTGGATCAAGCGTGGCGCGCAGGTAGTTCGCAGTGTCGATGATGAAGAGGAGTCCAGTGTAACCGGATGTCCGCGAGCCAGCGATGTCCGCGGGCCGCAGGTAGGTGGCGCCGGCTCGGCCTTCAACCGCCTGGGAGTTGCTCTTCGCGTTGACGGCTTGCGGGCAGAGCTGTGACGGACGGGCAGATCTATGACACAGAAGAAAACGATTTGATTTGATTCGAGGCGCCGCGTCCGTCCGTATACACCAACTTGACGACGCGAGACCATGATGTACCTCGACGCGCGAGGATGAATGTGATACACGATGTAGCTCCGGGGTCAAAGAACGTGCACCGAGGACCCTACGCTGTAAGACACACCTCCGGCCGCGAACGGCCCACGGCATGGAATGAAGCTTCAAGCCCAAGCCAGCGCGCTTCGGTATGGCACTGCCACGGCATTGTCCACTCGAACCACCGACGCAGGCGTGCGCGAGCAGGAGGCGTCGTCGCGGTAGAGCGGGCGGTTTGCGGTATGGCACAGTTGAGTCACCGAGTCGCCGGCCACCGGTGTTTAATTGACGACCATGCCAGCCCTAATGGCCGAGGTGGAAGACGGTATGGGGGCGATCTTGCCTGAGAACTCTGCGTCAGGCGAGGACTAACCAGTGGAAAACAGAGAACACACGGGATAAGCGCATGCGAGGAGAGGCGAAAGTCACCGACGCCTGGCCAAAAGCTGGCGAACGCCCGGCTCCGCGAGCACACATCTGTCATCGACGCAGGCGTGCGGGCCGGCATGAGCGAACTGCAGGCGGCCTCGTTGTGCTAGGGTGGCCGGTGGGCGGTATGCTTGCGAGTGAAACACCATTTTGGTCGAGGGTCCACCGGTGACCTTTGGTAGATGATCCACCGGGTCACCGGCGTTCAATTGGCGAGATGCCAGGAAGGATGGCGAGTTGCTGGGCAGTGCGAGGGCGATGTTCTGTGCAGACTCTTCTTCAGGCTAGGATTAGACAGAGGAAAGTAAAAGAACGCACGCACAAGGTGAGCAAGTCACCGACGCCCTTGAAGCCATGGGTCGAAAGCTGACGAACGCCCCGTCGAGACACGATTTCGCGAGGATAAGCTGACGCAGCCATGTGGGCCAGCATGGGCGAGCGCGCGACCCTCATCGGGAGATAGCGCGGCCGTTGAGCGGTATGCGTCTGCGAGTCGACGCCGCGCAAATGGGCGTCGAATTGACCGTGAACCCCGGCCGGGATACAGGTTGGAGGACGATATGCCGATGTGTTTCGAACTTGACCCGTACTCGTCGTAATTCATAGCGGAAAAGGCACTAAGGAGGCGGGCCCCGGGGTAGGTGAGCCAATGCGAGGAGGCGGACGTAACCGGCGCACCTCCAGCCATGACGAGCGACTATGCAGTCTGCCTAAGCGTCTCCCTCGGGGTGCTTCTTCAGCGAGCACACTGGGCGCCGAAACCGCGTGCTGACAACGACTCGTCCTAATGATGTTGGCCGAAGCGGCGGAAGTGGTGCTCCGCGGACGGGCATCGAGACGCCACGGCGCGACGTCGAGGTGGCTATCTGGCATGTACGCGGGGCGAGTCAGCATACGGCGTCATACGACCTGCTGCAAGGCAAGGTTTCGAGGTACCTGTCTTACAAGTTCAAGTTCAAGTTATCCGTGAGGCGCCTCGTTGAATGAAAGCCGAACTGCGCATCGGGAGGTCGATGTGCGGGAGGACGGGTAGGAGAGGATGCAGCGCAGTGTGCGAGGCTAAGACGAAAGGTCTATCTCGCGGGGCGGCGCAGTGGACGAGGGCAAGGGCGAGGAGCGAGGACCAGAGCTGCCGGTGTGTGAAGTTGTGTCGCGGTTGCTGACACGAGGCTGGGCGGCCCGCGGGCCCAGGTTGCCGGGCGGGCATCAGAGACTTGAAGTTGCCATCCACCCCCGAACTCCTGCGGCATTCTGCATCTACCTTCGCCCAGAACCTGCCCCCCAGCTTCTCTCAACCAGCCTCATCCCAGCGTCGACACAGCGTCCAGCTCTGAACCTCCAAATATTCACCGCCAGCACTGAACCGTTCAACCGGCCGGCATTTTATCTCTCGGTCATCCGGAACCAAACGGCAACCTTGATCGGTTATACTAGCTCAGCTGCCTTAGCCCCGAAAGCGCGCCATCTTAGCGACATCTATGCGTCTGCGACGGCCTGGATGCACCAGATAATAGTGCTCTGCGGAGCGCGTGCAGGGCTCGCACAGCTGAGGTGCGGCGAGGCAGGGGAGGGCAGGGGGAGCGTCGACCCACCCGCGCGTGAAGGCCTGGCAAGTCGCCGGGGCCCCGGTGAGCACCGCCCTGAGCCATCGCTCACTCAGACTGATTCTGAACCCCCTCCGTCGCGCGCCCACGGCAGACACCCGCTCCACATCTGCGCCCCCTCCCACTCCCACTCCCCCCTCCTCGTCCCTCTTCCACGTCCGCGCGGCCGCGCTGCGACGCCAGCGGAGCTCGGTAATCAGCAGCACCGCACGCACGCACCGGCTAGCTAGGCAGCAGGACGCCTGCGCACCGGGCGGCCGACATGTCCCCGCGAGCCCCGGATGCGCCCCCGCCTCAAGCGTTCTGCCGCGCGGACCGCCAGGCACCCGCCCCGCGAAGCTAGCTAGCTGCCTTGCATATGATCTTGCCGTCGTCGATCTGGCAAGTGGATGGATGCACACGGCGATATGGCCTGCGCGGTGCAGTGCAGGCTGCGGCGACGGTGCGCGCGTTCGCTCGCCTATCTGCACGTCGTAGCGTACGTACTGACGGACCCAACGTGCGCGCAGACCAGCCCAGCGGGCGACGTCCGCACGCGTCCCCCGGAATTCATTTAGAGAGACTGCTTGAAGATTTTTCCCGTGTACGACGCCGACGGCGCAGGATCGCTCGCTGCACGCCTCGGAGTCCAATTAGAGCCGCCTGCGCGTGCTTAAATTCTCTTCCACGACGTGTCGACAAGGCATCAGAATCGCGCCCCACGCACCACCGCCGCTTGCGCGCAGCCTCTCGCGGGGATACAGTCAGTACCTGCACACCGCGCAGGAACCTGCGGTTGCTCACGCGGGCGGTGATCGCAGCCGCGGCAGAACGCTCACCCCGCGACCGCGCCAAATCCAATATCATCGAACGTCGTCGAACTTCGCATGTCCGTTGCGGGCGAGTGGAATGATATCATCGTGCATGCTCAGGTGCGCCGCAGTCCCGAGGCGACGCGGACGCGCGATGATATCATCATCGTGGGCACCCCGTTCGATCGGGTGATGGGACGCGCGAAGACGGATCCCGTCTGCAGATGATCGAGCGACTCGCACCGGCACCGACGACGACCGCACCCCAGCAGACCCCAGCGAGCCTCTCCGTGCACCCGCCAGGGCGATAGCGCACCGCAGACGGCGCGATGATATCATAGGCTATAGCCCGTCGGACGCGCGGCACACGACGGCTGCACCTCGCGCTCCCGACGGCAAGGCAAGGGCGCACGGACGTGCTCTGCGCCCGATTTGCCCACGTCATCCAGACGTGCCCGCCAATGGCCATGGCTGCCGATACCCCCGTCCGTCGACGTCCTCCCGCGGCCCAACGCGCACTTCCACGCTAGGGCCTGTTTGCCCTCCGAGGCGGCCGCGCATACGTCACTGCAGAATGCGAACAGATCCGTGCCCTTGCCATCTGGAGCTTGCAAGCCTCGCACACGGGAGATTCTGGAATACTACTTACTGGGGAGCGCAGCGCAGGCTCTCGAGTGCGCGCGCGTCATCGCAGACGGCGCGCCGATATACCCCATACGATACTGAGCGACGCAGCGGACGACGACGGCTCGCTCGCATCATTGGCTGCAGCGCGTTCCCGCCAATAGAGGCCTAGGGAGGCGGCCGATTCCGACCCCCCGTGCGAGTCAGCCAGTCGCGACTCGCGCCGCCCGCCAATGAGAGATGATGCGTCCCGGGCCCAAACGCACTGTCCAGTGTCCGCCCAGCATACGTCACAGCGCTCGCCAGCGCCTGCCTCCGTGGCATTAATGCCATCTGGAGATCGCGCGCGCACACTCGACTCGATCGCGCTCGTCGCGCCGGGACGCGCGGCCCGCCCCACCCGACCCGCGCGCGTCCCCGTCCCCGAGCACTGCCTGCGCCTGCCTGCGTCGACGCGCCTGGGTGGCTCGGGCGAGATCCAGCGCGGGATACGCGCGCGGAGGCCGCCCAGCCACGCCCCGGCGCTCCAGACGATCGACGACGCGGTGGGCGTGGGCGCCGCCATAGAGTTGTCACCCCGCAGTCACCCGCGCTGTATGTATGGGCGGGGGGCGATGGGACTGGGCATCGGCGCGTCAAAGATACTACTGTGACTGAATGGCTCTGAATGGCCGGGTGCGGGTGCGGTGGGGTGTAAGATGCGCCGGCTAGCCCCGGCGGCCCATGGATGTGCCGCCGCCCCCGCGCGCGCCTCGCGCCAACTCGCACACACCCAGACAGACAGACAGCAGCAGCAAGTTGTACAGAGCGTGGATCTCGACAGTGATGGATGTATGATGGAATAAGTTACATGTACACGGCGATGTGCGAGCGATGACGACCAGGAAACAGACAGACAGACAGACAAGACAAGACACGGATGCAATATACTTTGAATGTACGATAGCCAGCGATGTCCCCCGACGACCCAAACAAAATCCCAACAAGAGCAGACGAAAGAAAGAAAGGGAGGAGAAGTAACACACGGCGCTACGCGGGCGGCGCGTGCGGGATGAGCATGGCGCCGCCGGGCGAGGGTGTCCAGGAGTGCAGCTGCTTGCGGCGCTTGGCGGGCGGCGCGTGCGCGTGCGCGGCGGTTGCAATGGATGACGGCGCGGGGAGGGTGATGGTCGCGGCGCGGTGGCCGGGCGCGCGGGCGCGGGAGAGCGACGGCGGGAGGGGCCCGCTGGGCGCGGTGAGGAGGGCGGGCGGCGCGGGCCACGGGTCTGCGAACCTGCAAGCCAATATCATATCTGTCAGCAACATGCCCCACCCGAAATCCCCGCAAACAACTCACCCGTCGTCGTGCACATCCACCTCCGACTCTACGTCTGTTGCGGTTGATGATGCGTCGTCGTCGTCGTCGTCGTCGTCCTCGCGGGCGCGCTTGGCGAGGCGCGCGGCGAGGGCGTCGCGCTCGCGGCGCATGGCGAAGGTCTGCTCGCGGGCGAGGCGGACAAGCGCGGCGAGCCCCGCGTGCGCGGCGGTGTGTGTGTCTGCGCGGGTGCGCCAGAGCTGCGCGGCGCGGCGGAGCGCGGCGTTCTCCTCGCGCAGGCGGCGCGCGGCGGCCTCCGCGTCGCCGTCCTCGTCCTCCTCGTCCTCGTCGTGCATCTCCGCAACGGCGGGGGCGGTTGGTGTGGGGGACGGGGCGAGCGGGGAGGGCGGGGTGAGGGGGGCGTCGAGGTAGAGGCGGCGGAAGGGGGGGAGGATGTAGGGGCGGAGGGACGGGGGGACGAGGTAGGGGTTGAGCGCGGCGGTGGGGACGGGGGCGCGGCAGGCGGGGCAGGCGGCGACGCTGCGGGGCGCGGCGGCGGCGACGAGGCGGGCGAGGCAGTCGTGGCAGTAGACGTGGCCGCAGGGGAGGGCGACGGGGCGGACGAGGGCGTCGATGCAGATGGGGCAGGACATGGGGAAAAGAGCCGGGGCCGGCGAGCTAGCTGGTCAGCGTGCGCCCGCGTCGCTTTATACCGCAGCCTGTCCTGCGCCCCCGAGGCGAGGCGATCGCACAGATCTGCTCCCCCGCCTCGCCCCCGATGCATCGCCGCCTCGCGCCCTGCTCGATCACAGCTGCCGGCCCCCGTCTGCGCCCGACGTCCTATCCCCGGACCCTAACCCCACCCCCCCCCGACCCGCGCCTGGGCTGCCCTCCAAGTGTTCTCGACGCAGGACAGGTCGAGAGCCTCCCACCGCGTCCAACACCCTCGCCCCACCACCGCGTGTCTCCCACTCGCAGGCCCAGGCCGCGTGCGCGCCGTCCTGTCACCGCGCACCGTGTCTAACCATTCTCGTCGTAATTCACCGCCTGCGTCGTGTCCGTCGCCGCGCCCGACGTCAACGTCGTCGACGCGGGCCCCGCCGCGCGCGCAGTCTAGGCTCGACGCGATGCCTCGCTACACAACGTGCGCCCTTCCTCCATTGGTCGCTTCCTCCGCCCCCATCTCCGCCATCCATCTCGCGTCCCAGCACACATCTACTGTATGTACTAATCTCTATTGGAGTCTGTCAGCCCACGTCGCCCATGCCCAGGCTCGAGCTGGCCCAGCCAGCCTGTGTATTCAAAGGAGCAAGTGCGGCGACAGGTTGATTCGCCAGGGCGGCTCCGAGTCGGCTGGCTGCTCCGACTCGTATCGTATCAGTGGCTTCGCCTCCGCGTCGCGTCGCTGTCTCTCGCGTCTCAAGCCAGACTCGCGCTCGCCCGGGCAGCCCATTCATAGGATCCGGAGCAAGTACTAGTGCGGCGCCAGGTTGGTTCGCCATGGCGGCTCCGACGCGCCGATGTGCGCCAGTGGATGCGCTTCGCCGCGTCCCGTGCACCCGTTCGCGGATCTTGGTGTTAGTGCTACCCACCCGCGAGGGCCCTGGCTCGGCCACAGCCGCCGACTCTGCGCGTGCTCACAGCGGAGGCGAGGATGTGGGCTCCCTGGGTTCCACGAAGTTGGGTACTGTACACGCTGGTCCTGTGGCTGGCTCATCTGCGCGCCTAATTTCACGGTATCCCGCTCAGAGCGTGCGTTCCACTTCCAGCAGTTGACCATACATACGCGCAGGGCTCGACGCTGCGACTCGGACCTCCTCCACTCCCCTCCATCGCACCAGTCAGCGGCACGTGCGCGCGCGTGCAAAATTAACCTTTCCCCGTCGCCGGACGCCCGGCCACCTCGGACGACCCACCCCCCACCCATCCATCCATTACCCACATTGAACCCATTCTCGTTTCCCGCGACGATAGGATCACGCCCGGCCGCCCAAATCGCGGTGCGCGTCGACGGAGGCAGCGAGGTGCCGCGCTGGAACGACGGGATGCGATGCGATGGGAGGGGGTGGGATGGGATGGGAGGGGGTTCATTAGCTGTCGCGCAACTTGCCTGCCTGTTGGCAGTGTTTACCCATTCCGATTCCGATTCGTTAGGGTGATATGATGCTGTTTCGTTCCGTCCGTGCAACGAGACATTCGCACTGACTGCGCTTGCTGTATATCCTCAGATGCATAACTATCCACAAAACAAATACAAACTGCTTTTCCTGTGCGGGCGACTGGCCTATACATTAGCAAGTATTCGATGTCGCGCGTACCTGTACCTATACACGCTCGCCGCGCCGTGCGCGTCAACGGCGCTTTCCCCATCGACCCATCGACCCATCGACCCATCGAACACGTACACCGTCCCCCATCGCACGATGCAAACGGACTCGAGCTCCATCCACGCGCTGCGCCGCCTCAACATACACCCTACCCTCTGCATCCATCGCGGCGCTCGCCCTCGTCCGTCCGCGCACGAAAATGCCAAAATGCCAAAATGCCAAAAATGCCGAATTACCGAATTACATCCATCCATCCCCGCGCCAGCGTGGATGCGGAGATACCCTATGGTGATTTCCAGCTGGGGTACGTGCGGCCTTGTCGTGTCGTCGGAGGCAGCAAGCTCCCGCCAGATCGCATGCGAGTCGGATGATATCCCCTCCCGCCCCACTGCTTACTTAGTATGCAGATGCACGCACCGCGTCGGGCGGAGGACGTGGCACGCCCCCAACGCTCGATGCGGCCTTCTCTTCTCGTCGGAGGCAACATGCGCCCGCCGCCAGATCGCCGCGACGATATCCCCTCCCGCCCCACTGCTTACTGAGTATGCAGATGCACGCACCGCGTCCAGCGGAGGACGTGGCACGCCTCCAACGCTCTCGCTCGTCGGAGGCAACATGCGCCCGCCGCCAGATCAGTCCCCGCCCGCCCGTGTCAACATTGTCCCATGGCTTAGAACGCAGATTAGTGTGCAGGTGCACCCACCGTGTGCGGCGCGTCAACCCTCCGCCTGATTCCTGCACAGGACGTCCTGGGCAGCGGAAACGGAAACGGAGCGCCAGCGTGGGCTACGCGACGACTATTACTCCTCCTCGTCCTCGTCCACGCTAGCAACAACGTGGCGCCGCCGGCCAGCGCGTCGGGTCGGCGCGCGGCGCGCGAGGCGAGATAGGATGGGGCTGTCAATGTCATATTCATAATCAGCAACAACGCATGCAACTGTTACCGTGCACACTCCCCTCAGAGCCTCAATAGAATACAATACAATACACAGCAAAAGTACAAGTCAATAGCGGGCAGGCCGGCGGGGGGCGAGGGGGGGTGGTGCCTGCAGATACGAGTCGTCCCGCACTGAATGGATGCGAATGCGCATCAGGAGGGTGTGCGAGCGCAATACATCGGCGCGAGCGAGAGAGAGCGGCGCGGGGCACGTGCGGGCCGGGGAGTGGACGTAACATTGAATAGAGTAGAGTTGCGCGCGGGGGCGTGGTGCCTGCGCACGCGAGGGGGATGCGGACGCCGCGACCAGGGGGATCTGGGAAGGGTGCGCTCGGGAGGTGGCTGGCGGTCGGCTGCAGCGGGCGCGCATCGCCTTCAGGTCCTGCTGCGAGGACGCGCTCGGGCGAGCGCAGGCGACGTCGGACGCTCCGACGCGGGCAGCGGCGCGGGCAGCTGCGTATGCGACCGGCGCCCCCCGCGCGACTCGCGAGGAGGCACTATACCGCACTCCGTGCGTGCGCGAAGCGATCCGGGCGGGCGCCCCATGCGGCTAGCAGTACTAGTGCAGTGCAGCAGCGGTCCTGCAGCTGCAGAATCCAGATGACTCGGCCAGGGTGATGCGCGAGCATTATTAGTGTTTAGATGGTCGCGGGCCTGGGTACGGCCAGACCGCCTGATATCAGCTGCGTGCGGTGGTGATTGGACGGGGAACGGGGAACGGGAGCTGGGTCTGGGCGCGCCCCCGGTGCCCCGGGGGGCATTGGCTGCAGGCGGGGCGGGGCGCGCAGCCAATGGGACGGGGGGCGAGCAGGCTTAGGCTTTGTTCGCGCGGACCCGGGACAAATTGGCGCTCCGCCACCTAGGGTGCGCGCAGCCTCGACCGTCGCGCATTTGATGAAGCAGCGGTCCGCCCTGCTCGTCGATGTATGTCGGGGCAGCGCGATTCGATCGCGAGAAGAATGGGCGAGAAAAGGTACTGTATGCCCTGCCCGCTATGGGTGATGTTTCCTGTCGCTAGTGGGTAGTGCCGATCCCATTGGCGCGAGCTGTCCCGACCAGTTAGCGTGGGCCAATCGCCGCCGCCTATTAATAATTTTTTGTCGAGTTGGCGGCGCGACTGTCTTCCGCCCGACGACCAACTCGCCCTGCCCGCAGAATGCCACGTGAGATCGCCGCTGCGGGGGACGGAGCGCGCCCGTGACCAGCCGTGACCTCGTCGATCGGATGGTGGTGGCTGTCGATCTCGCGGATGAATCTCGCTATGCGATCGGCGGCCCCGCCGCATTTCGTCTCCTAGTTCCAGTGGGTGGCTGTGGCTTGGGATCGTCCTGCGGAAGCTGTCCGTGCAGCGTGAACGAGCAGTTCTGTGATGAGTTGGTTGAAAGTGCGTGCTTACATTGGTCGGGGCGCTGGCCGCACGACGACCGCGGACGCGACGCCTCGTCGACCCTAGACGTCGTGCCGGCATTGCGACACCCCGCACCCGTCATCGACCGCGGACACATCCAGCCATACAGCGGTTCGTCCTCCGCGCATACATAACTGTCTCACTGCCGATCGAGCAGGGGAAGTCGTCTCAGATCAGGCTCGCGTCCTAGCAGGGATATTAATCTGAGTACTTGACGATACAAGCACCTCACCGAAGGGTTAGGCGCAGGAGTTAGGCGCAGGAGTTAAGAGGTGTTAGGGGCAAGGGTTAGGCGCAGGAGTTAGGCGGAGGGAGCAAATTCCGATGCCGGGCATGCCTGTAGGCGTCGCGAGACAGCATATTCCGACCCCGGACGCGGAGACGCTGAGCGCTGAACGAATAATCTTCGCCGCCCGATGGAATCGGGAGGAACGATGCAGAACCTATGCCGTCATAAGTCAACGGGAAGTCCAGACTAGGTCCAGTTGCATCTACGTGGGCACGCACCGCATGTATGCGTCCAAGCCTGCAGGACATGTATGGGCCAAAGACTGAAGCATATGCACCACTCCTGCAGAGCAGCGCTCACAGAAGCTTGCCCTCTGGGGCCTGCGAGCGCCAGCATCACCGCGCCAAAGTGTCGATAAATTGCACCCGTTAACCGTGAAGCGTCGGCCCAGCTTCTATGCCTTCCGAGACAGGTCTCAGATCGGTGATGGGCAAGATGAATCCAAGTCGCGCGGGGCATGCACGATGACGCAGGTCGGTGCCCTGCTTGCCCGAGTGTCCGCGCCTCTGGACCTGAGGTGCACCAAGTACAGTAACGCGTACCTCAGGTCAAGGGCGGACCGGTCGCGGTGGGCGCTGAGGTTGGCCGATCGGTATGCGAGGACTCACAAAGGGCTGTCTACTTCAGTCGCGGAGAGCAGAGTCAGATCGATATGGTCGGCGGTGCGAGGGTGAGTAACAGGTGGGTGGTGGCAAAAGGCAAGACCATCGCCGAGGGCCGACTCGACGCTCGCGAAGTTGTTGGCTTAGTCATGCGTGTGCTCCGTCATGGTGCCGTGGTTCGCCGCCCAACCCGACGAAACTCAATCGTACATGCTTTCCATCGGCCTCATCGCCTCACCGCGCATCACTGACTGGCAAGTCTCTCTGTCATACAACTCGTCGACGGTATCGAGGAAAGGCGCTCGCGAGTCCAACATAATCCAATCAAGTCTAGCCTGCTTGTCCTTGCCAGCACCAGCAGGTACTCGATAGTACTGGCTCGGGGCCGCTCGCGAAGCAGCAAAGGTACACGCCGCCCAGCTTCTCATTTCGCGTGCGCTCGCCGTGCATCGGCCACAGGACGTTAGCCGACTCGGACTCCTTCAAATCAGCGCTCGCTTGCCCCACACACACCTCGGCCAGGTTGCCCGCCTCGCCCGCTGACTAACGCATCTCGTCCTTCCAGCAGATCGACGTTCAACGTTGACTGTTGCCTGGCCTCGCTTCCACAGCGGGACTTGTTTCCCTCCGTCGCCGTTCTTGCGGCCGCGTACTCGCAGCGCTCTGCGCTCCACATGTGAGTCCCTGATTATTTAATGATTTCACTCCTGTGACGCAAATCTGAAACTGATTGCAAGTTTCCAGAGCTGCGTAGACGAAGCTTTGACTCCTCCGGACGGACTGGATGCGCGGGATGCAGGGCAAAGTCGTCGACGTCGCTCCGGAGGTGCCACCGCTGACCCACAGCATTAGTCTGCGCGCTGGCGCGGTGTCTCGTCTGACAGAAACGACCTCTCGGGCTTCGGGCTCTTCCGCACGATGGCCGAAGACTGCCGTCGGTCCCTCGTTTCTTCCGTCTTTCTACTAGCCACTTCTTCTGACTAAGTTCTGAGACAGAGAGCGCTCATCCAAGTTCTCTCTGGACAGGATGATGGCGGAGCATGTCGGCCACTGGCAAGGCGTGCCATGTTTTGGGCTGTGTTGGTTGGGCAATATTTGGCGAGCTGGAGAACGTTTGGCGCCTCCTGATCACCGGCCTTGCCAAGCGGTTTGCAACTTAACTTTCGGTCTCGCCGAGGCAAAGCCGGCGGCTGGAAGACCAAGGCTCTGGGTGCCCGATCGCCCGATGAGACAAGACCAAAGTCAAAACGTAAGCATGTGTCTCGTGACCTTTCTGCCTCTGTCGTCCTCCAGGGAGATCCTAGGAGATCCTTCCCTCGCAACAGCCTGAGCCACGGGCCACGGCCGTTCTACCCTAGTCACCCACCCATCTTGGTCGCAGCGAGCGCATCCGACACCCCGTATTCAACCGATGATGCGACCGGTGTCTCGGACTCGGGGGCAGTCAGCTCATCTCTGGCGAGCGGCGTCGCTCCTCCGACGACGATGGGATCAACAGAATATGTGGACGGATGCAGGGTATGTCTGTCGCCCTCCGTCGCCTCATCCGCAGGGTGGCTGAATAGCGCTGTCCCTGGCGCCTGCATGGGCGCTGGGAACTTCCACCCGTCGCGCTCCGCACAACCCCAGATGTCGCCCTTCAACCCGCCGCTTCGTATCCCGTGTATTGTTGACCCACATCCCACGTCGACGTCTCCCCTCAACGGCCGTGCCACGTTTTGCGTACTTGCCCGATCACGATCGAGCGCGCAGTGCCTGTGACCCGCAGTCAGCGCTCGGGGTAGGTGGGAACAGGTCGATGTTGCCCGTGCGCCGCTCATTATCAAGCCATTATTCCACTCTAACTGACCGATGAGCGCAAATTTCAATCAAATGCTGTCGAGGGTCGCTTTAATATCATCAGTACTGCGTGCATTGGACTTCAGGGAGGGGACGCCTGTCTTAGTACGCAGTTACTTCCCACTCGCCCGAGGCCAATTCACAACCTGACTCAGTACTTGGGTTTTCCGGTCTTGACGGAGTGAAGTCGGGCGCCTATCCCATCGCAAACACGCCTTTTTCCTGCTGCTTCATCTCGAGTCTTTCCCGAGATCTCCCTCAGCGTGCGCGTCTTGCTCGTGTTCGAAAACGATCGCTCACCTCCGCTGATTTTCTCGGGACATTGCGGTGCGCGGCGTTGCCACTGGACGACATGCAGGTCTCAGATCTCATCTCTGACGTCAATAGGGGCCCCGCGCACAACGCTCACACCGGAGCAGTACTGGTAAGTTTTCTAGATAATTTTCCTGCTTCTCACCCCGCTTATAGCTCCGGTCTCCTCCGTCCAATGACAGCCTTCCTGGCGTAATTGACGCGTCGTGCACACAGGTCAAAGGCCATGGCTAGCCGCTAGCCCGGGGGCGGGGTCCTACGGCGTCGGCAGACGCAGGGGAAATTGAGACGAGGAGTTTACAGTATCACCGCCGGTGAAGAATCCATGGTGCATATGACGTTGAGGAAAGGCCGGACTTTGCAAAGCGGCGCGCCCTGATACTCGGAGTGGTTCTGTCGACGCCAGCCTCCGTGCAACAGACGAAGTGACGACCCCTCCAGTCTCCGCCCGGCCATCTTGCCAGCATGAAGATCGCCACGCTCAATTTTCAAAGACAACGGTGCGTGCTTTGGATGCCGTCGCCGGAAATCCTCCGTCTCGCTTCTTTCAATGCAAGACCCTCGGTGCTTCTGCCGTACCATGGCAGTGTTTCTGAGCGCTAGCAGCACTGCTATCTCCCAATGATCATCGCCTAGAGGTTTTTATTGAACGCCGTTAGCGAGCTGGTATGCGCGCGAAGCCTGCCCCGCCGCCTCGAAAAACGCCACTAGCAGCTCACTTCGGCACATAACGTCACTTTTGTACCTCTCTCCCTCGCCTCTCGTCCCTGACCTCCCCCGGTCTCACTTCTGCCAGCCCGTTGTCCCGAGTGTTGAGCGGCTCCACAATCAATTTTCTCGCCACACATGCCCGGGGTTTCTGATTTTTTCCTATCGCGCGCGCGGCATGGCATACTAACCAGCGTCGATGACAGGCACCGCGTGGGTGGTGTGCACCTCGATATTAGCGTTGTGAGGTTCTCCATGCGAGTGGGGTGAGGCGGGCCTGAGGCGATGCGTCGTCTGCTGTGAGGCGGGGCCGAGCGCGGGGCGCGACGGGCATGGCGGGCGTCGTCCTGCATCGTCAACAACGTAAAGCGCTGCGTCCGTGCCAGCCTGCCATCAGAGCAAATAAGCTTGCTGTGAGGTCAGGGCGCGCGTCTGTAAGCAATTCGGGAGGACACGGGACCTTGAGGTGGTTGTATCAGTGCACTGCGTCATGCTGTTCGCTCTTTAATGGCCACCGTATCTTCGCTGGTGGATGAATCTGCCGACGAGTGCATATTCAGTCTACTAGCAGCTCCGCCTCCACAGCGCGCGACTGCGCCTGCCATATATGAAGCGTAGCTCTGTGTGCCGACCACCTCAGTTAAATTAGTGGTTGCCGCGATCTTCAATCCAACGCTTAGGATTGGCAGAGTCAAAGCCCGAGGTTGGAGCCGGTCTCTTGATTACAGGATCCCATCCGTTGCTTTCGCCGTTGATTCAGACAATGACCGAGCAATCACGATGCTCGGACTCAATGTCAAATCTACCTACGAGTAGTCTCCCTCAATCCCCGTGGCTGACCTTGACTTGACACAGAAAAAATTCGAGGGACATACGTAATACTGGACTACCACATGTGCCGGAGACCTCGATGAATACCTTCACATGGTCCGACTGTCTCGCTCACTTTCACCGCACGCACATGAGGACTATAAACAAGTAATGATACATCTATCAAACAATACATGTGCGGGTCCACTCCCGACGACGCAGCTCGTGCACTGTGCGGAAGGCGGACAAAGTAATGTAGAGGTAGCAGAACAACTACGCGAGCGCGAAATGTTATGTCAGTCAGTGGAGTGGGGAAGGGATGCGGGTAGTCAATACGGTCGGCGGGGCGCGCCGACCACGCGGCAATATGGTACGGGGATGGGGGCGAAACGGAGGAATAAGGAAGTAAGGACACGAATAACCACGTGAAGTGAGGTACCGGACAAGAGGAGGTAAGAAGGAGCCCAGGGAGTCATAGATAATTCGTTTGCAGCACGAACAGATGGAGTGTGTGTGTGTATGTATTGCACAGGGCGGCCGGGCAGACGACGCACCCTGATTACGTGCCAAGGGCACAGGGGATAATGCAGGTATACAGCGGCACCGAGGCAACCGCAGCATGAAGTGATGCACAACATGATAAAAAGCGCCGACACAGAGTCGACGGAATAAAAACGTACATAGCAATGCACATGTCCGCGGTGAGGTGGTGTCCTATGCATCGTGCCATGTCAGCATCCGGCAATAGTAACCGCAGCAAAGGGTCGACGTACGAAGTCCGCTACGCCGCATGAGAGCTGTTATGGCTGCTACTACTGGGCCAAAACGCGCCGAGGAAACCTCGCGCAGTCGACACAAGATCCGCCGCGCGGCCGACCAGCCCGCTGCTCTCGTCCGTCGGGCTCGTGGGGCTTGTCGGGAGCGGCACTGCCGCTGGATTGGCTGCCTTGATCCCCGAGTGCGTTTGCTTCGCAGGCGGCTCGGCGTGTACATGCGACGTCGCAGACGTCGGCGGCGCGAGTGCAGGTGGACGAATCATATCCTTCGGCGAGGGCCGCCGCGGCGCAGTCGGCGGTGACGCTGCGGCCTGGACAGCGGGTGAGGCATCAACGGGGGTTGATGGTAATGTCGAGGCAACAGATCGCGCGGGCTCATCTTCCTCTTTGATCGAGGTTGGGATCTTGGGCAGTGGGGGCTTTGATAGGCGGGACGATGGCGGCGGGGACTCGCTCAGTATGCTGGGACTCTTTGTAGTGTTCGGACTCGGTGCCGAGAACGACGTTGACGGCGACGGCGGTGGTAGAGCAGCAGCGATGGAATCGAGGGATCGTCCTTCAGGTAATGTCGGACTCGACGGGCTGACGCTGCTCTCGCTCGCACTTGGTCGCCTTCCAACCCGGCCTCTCACCGCACTGCCCAGGCTCTCGACACTGCCCTTCCTGCCCCTCACCATCCCACTCTCCCGTCCACGACCCTGCGTGTACACAGCGTATGCGCCGCCGCCGAGCCCAAGGCTACTTGATGTCGGGCTGACGCTGCCGAGCGGGGACCCTGAGCCGACGACGCTTGAGCGCGATGCGGACCGCTCGCGGTCCGAAAATGACGACGTGCGCGTGACGCTCCGTCCACGGTCTTCACGATCGCGCGAGTACGAGCGCTCCCGCGGCGACACGCTCCCACCGATGGCCGCGCCAGGTATTGACGGGGAAGCCACGACAGCGACAGTCGGCGTGCGGCCGCGGGTCGGGAGGTGTTCTGTTGGCGGTGACAGGAGGGACGGGTCGAATGTCGGGCTCGTGACGGAGTGCGACGAGGAGGTCCGGGAGACCGGCACGCTGATGGAGGAAGACGGATTGTGGGTCCGTGCAGAATCCTGGTCGAAGATCATCAGCTCCGCGGGGCTCGGCGTGCGCGAGTGGCTGCGCGAGTGCGACTTTGATCTCGAGCGCGAGCGCGTCCGCGAGCGGCTGCGCGACGGGGACAGCTCGACCTCCCGCCGCTCCTCGATCGCCCCGTTCTCGTCGTTCACAACGACCTCCGGCATCCCGCCGCTCCGCGTCTGCGCGCCCATGCCACGCGCCGACACACGCCCGTGGCCCTCGAGGATGCTATCCGGCGCGTGCAGCATGTCGATGCCGATATCCGTGTCCGGCGCGTTGGCGACGCGCGACGCGGCGATGACCGGGTGCGCGTTGACCATCGCTGCTCCGCCGAAATAGTCGAATCCATCCTCGTGTGCGCCCATCGGGCTCTCGACCATCGGCGGGCTCAGCACGCGCGCGGGGCCCGTGCCGCCGTATGGGACGTGCCCATAGTGCTCTGGTCCGGGTATCGGCACAGGCTGTGCATGCACGGCGGAGGCGGCGAGTGAGTTGGCGATGGCCTGGGCAGGGGCAGGTGGACTGCGAGAAGTCGGGCTGCGTGACCCGCTCGGGGAGGCGTCCAAGCTGGGGCTCGTCGCACCCACAGTGAAACGGGCTTCGCGATGACGGTAGACGTCGTCGCTACTGCTGGTGCCATTGGCGCTGCCGGTGCTCCCGCGGCGATAGCCGCTGCCTATTGGAGGCACGTATACGAGGCTGATGGGCTGACTGGGTGTGTCGCAGGAGCCGCGTCCGCGCCCAAAGTGCGGTACGACGAAGTGGTTGCCCACGCCGGTCGTCTTGAGGATGGTCGGTGCAATAGGAGCGATGGTCATGTGCTCCTTCTCGCTCGAAGCTGTGCGGATAAGTGGGGGGCGGGGGTTGTAAGATGACGGTGGTTGAGAGCGACGGGTGTACGTGGCGGATACGCCTGGTGATCGGGACGATGATGATGAGCGGGAGCGCGTAGATGATGTCCGCATTTCCAGGATGTCATCGTCCTCTTCATCGGAGTCAGAGCCGTTCTGACCCTCGGAGAACAAGCCGCCTTCATCGATGATATCATCGGCTTCGTTGAATTCCGCCTCAGCCTCAGAGTCTTCGTCATATCTACGCAGGGGAAGGCGCACGGTGAGCGCACGCACGGCGCACAGCTCGCAAAAACACGCACCCTTCGTCGTAAATGACCTCCTCGTACAAACCGCGGGGCTCACTCGGCAAACTCCCACGCTTCTGCTTAGGCGGCGAGTCGATCGCGATACACTGCTCCACGAACGTGTTGAAGCTGATATGCTTCTTCTTCCCGCCGCCCGGCGCGATGCTGAGGTCCTGCGAGCTGCCGTTGGTATCGCGCGCAGAGTCGCTGGAGCCAGAGCGCTCCGCCAGGGCCGGCGCCATGGCGAGATCCGAAGGTTCTGGTGTCACGTTGGCTTCCGACGCGGCGGTCTGGGACACGGGGGCGATAATGCGCGGTGGCGAGTCCTTGCGGTAGGGGTGATTGCGCGACCAACGCGTGATATGGGTGTCGCTCTTCGTGTGAAGCAGCGTCGGCCGTGTAGGGGGTGCGACCTCGTCTTCGTCCTCTTCGTCGTACTCCTCGTCGTCGTCGGCATTGGAGATGCTCGGAAGCGCGCTGGTGAGGAGGTCGCTGATGCTGCGGTGCTTGAGAATGGGTTTTGACGGAGGGTGACTGGGATGGCAGTCGGTGGACAGTCCCAGGCGGTCGTGCGCGGAATGGTCCTTCTCGACGCTGGTGGGGTCTGGCTGGGGTTTTGGCGGCGGGGACCAATCGACGGCGGTGTGCAGAGGGCCGTAGAGCCATGTCACGTCAGAGTCCTTGAGCCTGGAACAGACGGTTAGTCGTTGGCAAATGTGACGTCAGGCGACAGATAGATAAGGGATAAGAAACTCCCAAGTCCCCCGTGTGTATTTAAGAAGAACGGGGAAGGAAGACGAGATCACGACATAAGGATAATGCAAAAACCGTGCCGCAGCACCCGTGCTAGCCTCGTGGCGAACCGCGCGGCCAACAAAGCGAAAAATGCATGGCTGCCACCAGCCACGCGTCGCCGCATTGCCAGCAATGACAGTGGAAAAGAGGCGAGATGACGAAAACAGAAACGCGCGACATCAAAGGCAAGAGATACGCAATGCGGTGAGGGCTGGTTGGATATAAGGAAGACAACCACGCCACGCAGACAAAAATGGGAGAGACGTCGCAATGGCAGTGACGACGCGGAAGCCTCATCACATACGTGGTGAAGTGTCAAATGCCCTCCCGTAGCCCTTTGCCAATGATGCCGACCGAAAAAAAATAAGATGCAGGGGAGGAGCAAGCACGCGGACCACAAGGCGTTCTCGAGTAGGATCGAATAGGAGGAAAGTGATGATAACGCGCCACGAAGAAAATGAGATGGAGAGGGGGGCATGCGAGGGGAGCGAGGCGATGATAAGGAAGCCGAGGGATAATATATAAACAAAGCCGAGTGAACACGCACCAGTTCAGCGTCTCTGGACTGATAGTCTTAAGCTTATTCCTCTGCTTCCACCAGGTTCTCCAACTCGCGTTCTCGAGACGCATACCATTCGCGATTTCGTTCTTCTGACGGGTCATGTTGCGCCAGGAGCGCCAGACGTCCTCCTCGCGCCATTCATGGGAGAGGTAGTCGACCTGGCCACGCGCCTGTGTGGAGAGGGAGGTGTCGTCTGGGACGGCGTTGGTCGTGACGGAAACGAGCAGGAGGGGGAGGTAGTTGGCCATCGCGTGGAGCGGTTCGGGCGGGAGAAAAGGGAGATAAACAGGCGAATGGTGCGGTGAAAAGGTGCGTAAAAAGGTGGGGAAAGACGCAGAGGAAGGGGGAAGTGGCGACGGGACTGGGAAGTGTGGGGAGGGTGGGGTCAGAAGCTGGCTGTGAGGGAGACGAGCTAAGCGAGCGGCGACAAGTGGCGGCCGCGCTGACGCACGCAGGGGGGTGCGTGTGCGACGCCTGGAGTCGTTCGCTGCTGTCGGGGACGGCGACGGACGCCTGTGGCGAGGGAAACGAGGGAAGGCGGGGGTTGGGATGGAGGAGAAAAGGCGGGAAAAAGAAAGGGAAACGGCGGGGACGCGGACCGTATGTACCAAATCCGGAAGGAGCTCGGCACGGACCGCGTTGTAAGCCACGTGAGAGCCGCCGGCCCGCCGCTGCAACCTGTTTCCTCCTTCCCCACCGCCCATTCATCGCAGTCGAAAAAACCCGAGCAGCCAACGAGCAGGCAGCGCAGCCCGAGCCACCGCTCTTCACCGAGGCCGTCGCCGACAGCGACAGCAAATCCGCCCGCACATAACCCCAAGGAGGGTCACTTGACGCACCGCAGTTCCTCCGCGCGCTCGCTGACTTTGCCACTGCCAGACGTCCATCGCGTCGCTCTGACTCACTGCGAGTCTGCGACAACCAACACGCGTTCGCGCAGTCGTATCATCGTTGTGCATCGCCAGCAGGATCCGGCCGCCAGCCGCGCACCGCAACTGCCGAAACGGAACTGGAAGCCCACACGCACCGCCAGGCACCGCACGATGCTCGCAGGCCCGCCAGACGAAGGCTCACCGCTCGCACATGCTGGCTTGATCAGTGCGTGATCACTTATCCGCCGGGCTCGGCCTGCTTTGTCTGCTACAGCTGACGGTGAGTGCGTCCGAAAATCCATGCATCATGCTCTCAAGGCTGAAGGCAGGACCGTACAATGGCCGGGTCGACTCCTGTCCCGTCGCTGCAAAGAAACGCTCAATTTCGGATCAAGCTTCCCCGGAGAACGTAATTTTGTTGGTCAGTCTACCCCGCATCCATGATGGCAACCGTCTGCTGTGCCGAGGCGCTTGCGCATATAGCCCAGCGCCTGAGCCAGACCAGAATACTCTGCCTCCGTGTGGTCTATGTGAGACATGCAAAGTATCAGGTGGGTTGTCTTCGTCCTCCTATCGACTCCTCGCTCATCCGCTGCGCCAGATATTTTCACAGGCCTAGGAGCCGCTCGCACGCCCAGCACCTCGACGAAGGCCCCTCATTTGAGCCCAATACGGCATGGGATGCACGGCTTGCGTTAGTCACTATCTGGCTTTCTCCGCTCGACTTCCCGCTTGCTTTGTTCTGCACGCTGCGGAGATTTGCGACTGAAGCGCGCGTCGCAGCGATACATGAGGCGCCGGTGCAGCGCATCCGGGTAGGGTCGTCGTGCGGACCAGACGAGCGCAACCAGCTCCAACCAGTCCTAGGCAAGTAGCTGCATTTTGCTTGGCGAAGTTGCAATAGCACTAAATGACACGCATATAGCTCCCAACATCGATATATGCGCTCTGGAATAGGTCCTTGTCCGGCTCGAACTCGTCGTCCGGCTCGACCTCGTCTACCGGCTCGGATCCTGGCTCGCGGTGCGGACTACGCGATGCGAAGCTGACCCTCGGATCCGCTCCAGTCAGCAACTGCTAGCGAGCTCGGAGCCTCTGAGCCGTCGGCACGCGACCCTCCGGACGGCCCTGCGCCCAGCTCCATCGCATGGTATGTATTTCTCGATCCTCGGACGCTTGGTCCTCACCAGAGCTCTCTAGCAAAGTCGACGCCGAGGTGAGGCAAGGCCGGTCGCACTGAAGCGCCGCACAAGTTCTCGCGCCCGAACCTCAATAGAAAACGGGCTACTTGCTTGATGCGCGCGATCCGTCAATCGCGAACTCCGTGGGCTGCGGCAGGTGCGAATCTGGGTATCTGGTCCCCGCATATTCCTAGTTGACGCTGCCGACAATACACGTGTGCCAGGGCTGGAGGCGCCCGCGCCTGTGCGCAGCAGGGCAGCAACCAAGCTCCCCCGTCCTGTCTTCGCGCGCTCTCAGGACGTCGACTGGCTGGCACCAACGCATCGGCGTCCCCCGTCCCTCGTCGGCCGGACCGCACTCCCCGACGCCGACCCTGCATTCGTGATCGCGCTTTGCCACCCGTACGATGAGCAGTGCGCGGCCCGAGGCAAGTCTCGCCCGTTCACCGTCGCATCGACATCTGCTGATCCCCATCGACATCAGTGATCGCTGATAGTCGCGCCGCATACGCCGTCGTCCTCCGTCGTGCCTCTGCTATCGTCGCCCCGCTCGGTGTCCTCGGATTGCGCGCTGCAGGCACCGCACGCACGTTTGCGCCACGCGCGAGGACACATGATGCGACATGCAGCAAGCCAGGAACGACGAAGTCGCTCCCCTCCTCTCCTATCGCGCGTGTTTCGAGATCACGACACCAGCGCAGCGACGGGCAACCGTGGCGTTCCTCGGACGCGCAGGCACTGCTGGACCCTGGTGCGATCCTGATTCAGATCGCAGCGGGCTGTAGATCTCCTCGGTCTCGGGAGGCCTTAGGGCATCGATGCACGCCTGCACCGCTTGAAGGTCCCCCGCATCATATGGGGTTCGGGCAGGTCCCACTCTCCTTCGCAACTTCTGGCTGATCTTATCTTATCGGCAAAATTGCCGCTCAACCGACGTGCCACCAATTTTACCAGGGCCGCGAGCGCGGGGATGAGCGGCGACATACGTAGGCGGGGCTCGTGTGCTTCGTTCCCGCATTCCGCTAATGAAACCATTGCCGCCCCCAGATCATCAGGTACAGTATTCCATGACTTTCGAACGACAACTCGCGAGATGATCGGTGCATGCACAGTCTTTTTGACGAACCTATGTGCTGGAAACGCACACCGACCACATGTTTTATTGCCGCTCACCCATCTGCACGCGCCCACGAATGAGAGGCAATATAACAGCCTCCATTTTGGCTATCACATGCTGCCCGTTTGCCTCCGCACCCGTCCCGCGTCCCTGTCCGCAATATCCAATTACTCGTAACCAGTCATATCGCCCGCTGGCGCCGCCGGCCTGCACACGACCACCAATCGACAAGTGAAGAACGTCGGGGTCGACCTTGTACGAAGATTTAGGGCTCGCCTGGCGGGCGAGGCTGAGACCGCTGGCAGAATCCTGGACTGGTGCCTGGTCTCTTACGAGGAAGCCGACGTCAGGGCGCGCAGTGCGCACCGACGACCCGACCATACAATCCGCATTCCCTTTCCCTTTTTGCGGAAGCTTTCCACCAGGATGCCCGGTGCATGGCCGCTGTTGTGTACCGGGCGCTCCCGCCGATCGAACTCGAGTGCCCAAGTTTTGATGGAGAACGGCGACGACGGGGACAAACTGCTCAACGCCCAGCCGGTCGTCGGACAGCAGCAAGAATAGAGCGAGGTGGGCACGTCCACGCGCCGCCCCTCCGATGACTTGATCGGCGACTGGAAACCCGACGGCAATTCCTACTGCAGGGCCGACCGTGATCGTAGGCGCAACGCTGAGGCGAGTTCGGAGGACAGTAGATGCGTCGCGCCTCGTGCGTCAGCGCACGGAGGGGGAGGGCGTAGGAGCTAGTTGCCCGCGATGTCCGCTAGCTAGCAGTATACCTACCACATTCGACGTCGGCCGGCAACGGTGCCTTGAGAAGTATCGGCAGAAGCTGGTGAACTTCATCTTCGATCTAGATGTGCCGCCTCGCAGAAGCACGACGCGTTGCTTGTGAACGGGTATAGCATTGACAATGACATCATGAAAAAAATCATAAAAAAACATGAGGTCAGACTACATTAGCGATTAGGAATAAATAATGCCGGGGATGAACAACCGAGAACTATCACAAGTCAAATCACAGCTTGTCGTAGTAGGTCTCCAGCGCAGGGATTTCAGGCTAGGGCAATCAGAACAGGTTAGCCTACCGCGTACACGGGACCTATCGCGAAGCATACCTTGAGCCCTTTGCGCGTGCGGATGTTCCTGACGAGCTCCTCGAGCTTGCTGCCCTGCTCAAGGGGCGCTAAGAGCACTCAGCATTAGACGGGAACAACACGGAACCACGGAGAAACGTACATCCAGCCATGACCTCCCAGTGGTCGAGCGTGCATTGAGGGAAGGCTTGGCCGCTGGTCGCGCCGCGCAGTTCACCGTTGAAGCCGAAGGATTCCGATACTGGGAGGTAAGCCTTCACGGTGTACATGGGCGTGCCGACGCGCTGCTCCTCGGAGAACACCTGTCCTCGCCGCTTGTTCAGCACGGAGTAAACGCCTCCGATAGCGGTCTCTGGACATTGAATCTCGACTGCGAGAGATGTCAGAATGCACCAGGGAGGACAAAAGGGCGCGACATACCGAGGAAGATGGGCTCTTGCAACGTTGGCTTCGCGAGCAGACATGCGGCATGCGTAACGCGACGACATGTCGGGATGATCTGACCACTGCCACGATGTACCGTATCTGCGTGGAGCTGCGCAAGCCCGTCAGGCCTCGCTGTCTCCTCAATTCTGCGCGTCAAGACGCACCGTAACGTCTAGGAGACTCAAGCGGACGCCGCGCATGCTCTCCTCCGCGCACACGCCCTCCTTCGTCGCCCACTGAAATGCCGCGACACACGAGTCCTTGATCTCGTTGACGTACTGCACGCCCTTCGTGCTGTCGACAAGCACATTGGGGCCGGAGGTGTCGGGGCCGAAGCACCAGATCTTGCGCGCTTCGGCGATGTCCCAGCCGTACTTGTCCGCGAGCAGACGCGCTCGGAGCTTGGGGTCGTCACGCGCGCTGACCGTGCCGTCCTCGATGGCGACTGTCAGCTCGTCCCCGAGCGGCATTGCCTTCGCGTAGAGACGGTTGTGCTTGTTCTGCGACTTGGACAGCGCGACGATGGACGATTCGGTGGTGACGGTCTCGCGGTAGCCGACGACGGGTGTTGAGATCTTCAGGGGCACGCCAGCGTGATCCTCTTCGAGATCCTGATCATACAAGCGCCATTAGCAGCTGTGTAAAGGAAATGCACTTTGAACAACGCACCTTCAAACAGATCTCTAGGTGGAGCTCTCCGGCGCCAGCGACGATGTGCTCGCCCGTCTCCGCTATCCACGCCTGCACGCACGGGTCCGACTTCGACAGGCGCTTGAGGCCCTCTACGAGCTTCGGCAAGTCCGCAGCGTTCTTGACCTCGACCGCGACCTGCACGACGGGCGACACGGAGAACTTCATGACCTTCATGTTGTGCGCCGTCTCGGACGTGGTCAGCGTGCCGGTCTTGAGCAGGAACTGGTCGACGCCGACGAGGCCGACGATGTTGCCCGCGGGGCACGACTCGATCGGGTCGACGGAGCGGCCCATCATGAGCACGGTGCGCTGCACGGACTTGACGAACAGGTCGTCCTTGCGGCCGGGCACGTAGTTCGGGCCCTGGATGCGGACCTTGAGCCCCGCGCGCACGGTGCCGGAGAACACGCGCCCGAAGGCGTAGAAGCGGCCCCGGTCGGACGTCGGCACCATCTTGGACACGTAGAGCACGAGCGGGCCCGCCGGGTCGCAGTCGCGGATGCCGAGCGCGGACTCGTCGTCCAGTGGGCCCTCGTAGAGCGTCTCGACGCGGTAGCGCTGCGCGGTCGCGGGCGAGGGCAGGTTGATGACGATCATCTCCAGGAGCGAGTCGCCGGCGGGCAGGAAGTTGCGCATGACGGCCTTGAGCAGCGCCTTGCCCTCGAGCTGGCGCTCATCGAGGCTGAGCTTCACCCCGAGCTTCTCGAGAATAGAAGTGACGGTGTCTTTCTTCGAGTTCATCGTGGCATCGAAGATCTTGAAGATGGGGTCGAGGACGAACGTGTTGAACGCGCGCTCGAGCGGCTGTCCGTCGGCGGCGACGGCGTTCGTGGACCACTTCTTCGTCGCCGGGTTGAAGTAGTTGTCCCCCCACAGCTTGGCCATCATCTTCTCCTTGTCGACGCCGAACTTCTTTGCGTAGCGCGACGCGAACTGGCGGAGGGTGAAGCCCCAGCCGTGGAGGCCAGACGCGAACGCGACGGTGCCCTTGTCGGGGTAGACCTGGACGTCGCCGAGCGCGTCGTCGTGGTACGTGGAGATGATGGCGTTGACGCTCTCGATGGTCGACAAGAAAGACTTGTAGAGCTCCTCCTTGGACATCTGGAGCTCGAGCATCGCGCGGTCCACCTTGTTGACGACGACGACGGGCTTGATGCGCTCGCCCAATGCCTGGCGCAGAACGGTCTCGGTCTGCACGCAGACGCCGTCCACGGAATCGACGACGACCAGCGCACCGTCGGTGACACGGAGCGCGGCCGTGACTTCCGACGAAAAGTCGACGTGTCCCGGAGAGTCGATGAGGTTGATCAGGAACTCGTTTCCTGCGCGGGGGAGGTGAGCTGTGAGCTGAGTAGACACGCGCAAGAGACGCACCATCGGTCCTCTGCTGAATCGACGCGAGCTCTTCCTTGTCGACTTCAAAGTACATCGAGACGGCGGTGGACTTGATGGTGATTCCGCGCTCGCGTTCATCTTGTCGTACATGCGTGAAGACCGTTTCGCCGGCCTTCGCACCGGCGATGATGCCAGCCTTGGAAACGAGGGAGTCGGTGAGGGTAGATTTTCCGTGGTCGACTGACCAATTACGTCAGAGCACGGTAGTTGCACGAGGCGACGAAGCTCACCGTGGGCGATGACGCTCATATTGCGGATGTTGGTTGGCTTGTCCATGAGCGCACGGACTTGTTCTGTCGCCGCACGTCAGTAGCGTACGCCCGCATCGACATGAATGCACGAACCTGGGGTGAATTTACTTCAGAGTACGCCACAGCAGTCAGTGGATGGCTCAGGGGAGAGTGTGGCGAGACATACACCATGTCTTCTATCCAAACTTCACGGTGTGCGATGTGGTGTGGAATGAGGTTGCGGGGTCATGCAGTGGTGGTGGCTGTAGATAACTGAAAGACGAAGGTGAACTTTCGCTCCCGAAAGTTGATCGCGGGAGCCGCCCGTTGCGTATGAGCGCTGTGGCAACCTGCGTTGAGTCAAGTCCAGTCAATTCGACAGAGTATACTGACTCACACAAAGCCACCCCAGGCACAAATCGGGACCGCACCGGCAGCGCTGCTTTTTTGAGGTCACTCGCTGAACAGATGCGGAAGATATCTAGCAGTGTGGCGATGGTTCAGGGCGCCGATGGCGGTGCTCACCCGGGTGACGCGGTGACGTCCAAAGGGCCTTTCCCTGCCTCGCAGCTTCTCATGCCTCAAGCTGGACTCGCATAGAGCTATCTCGTCGCTCCGGGCCTTGGAGCGTCGACAAGATCGTGCGTTCTCGGGCTAACAAAAGGTAATAAAACCGATCAAGGTTGCCGTTTGGGTCCGGATTACCGTGGAAAGAGGGGATGAAATGCCGGCCGGCTGCCGCTGGGTTTTTACTCCTCGAGGGCGGGGCAGGATTTCGCGGACGTAGCGAACAATGAGACGAGTGGCATGGAGGTGAGAGACAGATGGCGATGGGCTGGAAGTCTGGGGTTGTATGCACTCAGACTGGGAGCAGACTGAGGACGACGAAGTCTGGATCGAGGCCGCCGCATGCGGCAACTTGTTCGGGCCGGCCCGGCCCGGCCGCTCCTGGGCGCCGCTCCTTCCACCGACGCCTAGCAGTGTGCCATCTCATCCTTTGCCATTTTCTTGTGTCCACGCACCGAGCCACCTTGAAGTTGTGTCTTATCGCTCGCAGAGTGGTTTTTATCCGACACTCTAAGAGGTACACGTGGGCTTGAACGCGGAAGTTTGGCTTTCATTGAGACACGAGAGACTGGTATTGGCAGGCAGGGAGCAAGGACAAAATAGGTGCGTCGAGTGTGACACCCTCAGCTTCATTGGCCGTATGCCAATCTAGCCTCGCTTTTACTAGACTGTCGACCGGCACCCGCCCGCGTTGCCCCTCTCGCTGCCTTTCCACCGCGCACAATCTTAAACTCGGCGCGAGCAACTCGGTCAACATGGATAGCACGCTGTCTACGCGCGCTCTTTGTTCCCTATTTGCGCTCTGCCAAGGCATTACGCGGAGGAAGGCAGACCGCATAACAGTCCTTGGTCATCTTTGGAGGTGCGCCGGTGACTTCCGCTTTCTCGCATGCGCTCACCTACCCCACAACACGCAGTCTCCCCAGCGCCTCTTCCTTCTACGGTACAAAAGAATACGAGTCGTATCTCAAAGTCGCCTTTTTACCGGTTTCCAACTCGCCATCCCGGCTGATACCGCTGTCACTACAGTGGACACGGGGGCCCATCTCCAGCATCAGTTCGCAGACGTACCGTTCAACGGCCACTCATTCGAGTGCCGCCTGCTGGGACCTACCGACCCGCATGCTTGCGCAGATCTATCCTTGCGGAGACTCCTTTTTGCGGGGCGTTCGCAAGCTTTTGGTCATTCAGTGCGCCGTTGGCTTTCGCCCCTTCTTGCATCCGCTCACCTCGTGCGTTCTTTCTTTCCCTCTGTTTAATCATATCCCGATGCACTCATTGAAGACCGCCCCTCCCGGCATACATACCGGTCACTCCGGCTGGTATCGTCGTCGATTGAACGCCGGCGATTCCAGTAACTCCCCTCTACCAAATCGGTTTCGACTGGCAAACATACCGCCCGACGGCTGCTATACCACAACGAGGCCCGCATTTGTTTCCTGTTGGTCCCACGACGGCGTGGTACATCCTCGTGGGTCATTCGTTTCAACCGGGCTTCTGCGAGCTCATAAGTATCGAGTGAGTTGCGCTCTCTAGGTCCCGAAGGTTCGTGGAACATCCATTATATGTGTCTGTACAATCTACTGACTGCGCGCTGATAGACCCTTCAAACCAACCCGCCATCCTGCCTCGTTCTTGCACACGCCGGGTTGCTTCTCCACCTCGCCATCGTTAAGGCGCGCATACGATCACTTCTCACTCCCCAGCTTGTGCTCTTAGAGGGCAGCTCATACAGCAGGAACCTGTCCACAAGCAGCGTCCAAGTCCTCAAGAACTCCCTTGTGCCCAACGCGCTTGGAGGGCCGGGCCGGACCAGGCAAGATGCCGAATTCACGGCCCGGCCCGGCGCCGGGTAGCCGCAGCGGTGATCTATCGACGACACTCACACAAAGGCGTACCTCTCGTCACCTCGACGACGTCCTACGCTACCTTAAGTCGCATCTGAAGCGCCTCCTGAGCGTCGCTTACTTTGGCGACAAGGTCGCCATCGCGTTCACTGGAGACGCAGACCTGGCACCTCGGAACGGCCGTCCCCGCGCGCTCGCATCGACATACCTCCAGGAACTCGTTGTTGACGACTCAACTTGAAATTCGACGCGTGGAAGTGGACTTGGTTAACAGCAAGCTTTGGAATCGCCTTGGGAGCCCCTCGTACCGCACTCGGAGCACAACAACGTATTGGAACCCTGCTGCGATCTGGGCCTACCGTGCATTCTGTGACTCTGTGCTCGACCTCCTTCTGCCGCCTTCCATCCCGTTCCCAGAGCACGACCTCCAGAAACTGCGGCACGCTGCGGCGTCCGGCGAAGATGATTCGGCCTCTCGAGGTCTCCGAGAGGCCTGTCCGAATATAGCGCTCACGGGCGTCGAGTTCAAGCGAATGCGGGAGAGGAGGATGAAATGTGAACTGCGATGACGACTGTCGCAGTGGCGACGACATTTTTGTGTCGATTACCATGGTATTAGCTGTCTCTCAAATGATCGTACAATGGATTCGGTAACTCAATTCATTCTGTTCAACAGAGCAGGTGTTGATTGAGGACCCCGCGAGCGTTCAGAAAAGTGTTTACATCACGCCCTGCCCAATTCATCGCTCTCAGCCAAGTCTTCGTCTTCTGTTGCTGACACGCAATCCACCAAATTCTCCGCCTTGCGCAGCCACTGGCGCGTCGCACCGCATCGGACGAGGTAGAGCCTTTTGAGCGGAGCACCACGGTTTTGTCGGCGCCCGAGTTCACGGAGCAGTACCTCCCCGACGGATATTCCGAAAGATTCGTCGTCTTCCTCCACCCCATCCTTTTGCGAAATACGATGCGCTAGGGACACGCACTCCAGTCTCAGTCTGCTCAGCCGGGGCCACAACATGTCGCCCTGCGCCGCGCCGGTTCGCTGCCATGTCCCTTCCTCCATGCTTGCAGACAATATCATGCACAGCATCTGCCCCGCCTTCCCCGTGGCATGCAACTTCTGCAGCTTTGTTGCCGAGCCAAAGGCGTCGAGCCACGTAGTCGGCGAGAGCAAAGGATCGTCTCTGCCGAAATTCAGAGCCATCGAAAGAGATTGCAACTCGCGCACGCCCATCTCCTCGGAGAGCGCTCGGATGCCGTCGACAACCGCGTCCGATGTGTTCCAACTGAAGTCAAACAGCCGGCTTATCATTCCGCGGATAGAATGGCGCGCTGCGACGGTGACTTTGTAATTCTCCCTTGAGGAGAACCTGATGAAACGAAATGGGTCCACCGCATACCCACGGGAGGGCGCGAGGAATGGGTATAGTGAGGCAGAGTCTGACACGCTTCGCATGTCGGATGACACATGCAGTGTAGCGATGTCGGGGGCCTGCAGATAACGGAGAAGGCCAACGCACTCTTCGACTGTGCCGGATATCCGAAGTGTGCGCAACGATGGAAGTGTGATCATCTGGTCACTGTCCGAGGGTTGGGGTAGGGAAGAAAATGGGCCGAGACAGCCTGAACCGATCAGGGCGAGTGCCTGAATTCGGGAGAGGCGTCGCAGCCCAGCGATGTACTCGGAAGCAGGGATATCACGTCTGAAAAAAGAGAACAGCGACAGATTCTCGAGGTCTGGTAAAAACGATGCCGTCCATGGCAAAGTATGGGCGTTGAAAATGTCCAGCACGCGTAGGCGGGGTGCAGTGTCTGCAAACAGGTCGGAGGCGGGTACATTGTCGACGTGGGCGATCTCGAGCAGTGGGGCCGGCGTACTTAGCAGTTTCACTAGACTCTGACGGCTGCCTTCAAAGCCGCGGGTGTCGATGTGCTGGACGTGTTCAAGGGTGGCAACGGGCAGCTGCACCGGGAGCGGGCGTATTTCTTCCATCCGTGGTTCGGGAGAGAAAGTGATGACAAGCGGCGCGTGTCGAGAGCGCTCGAGCATTGCGTTGGCCCACTGTAGGGGCAATGGGAGCGCGATGTGGCGCCATAAGGATGCATTATTGAGAAAGACTTGTCTCCAGTGGCGGCAGACCTGGGTCAACCGTATCCACGGCATGGTGCGCGGGATACGACCAGCGACCGTGATCCGATCGTTCCGTTCTTGGCTCAGAAGATACAAGAATATGTTGCCCATGACTTCGGGTGGGAGGCGGGAGACGGGCGCGCACGAGTTGATGCGGGCATCCAGAATCAACAGCAAAGACGCGACGGCGGCCCTTTCATTTTGCAAAGTGGATACATATTTCGGAGAGCAGGTATCGGCCAGAGACAATCGCGACAGGAGGGTGGACAACCAGAAATCCGCAGTGCTGGGAGGCAGAGTTCACTCCGGCGAAGTTCATCGAAAGAGAGTTGTCGCGCACCTTTTTCCGGGAGCATATTCAATTGACCCTCCATACGACGCGAGAAATCGCACTCCGTCCACGATATGTGGCTTTGTTGGGGAGAAGATGACCGAGGAATATGTTGGTTGTAGGCACTAGCTTTGAGAGAGCCATTGCTATGCATGGCGGTACGATTCCTTTATAATAATGATTTAGTTGCATGTATGTGCCGGGAAATACGATATCGAAGCGGGCTTGAGCCGCTCATGCTGTCCGCGCGCCACACCGCGCATTGCATGACACAGAAGAACTTGTATTTGGGACTTGCCTGTACATCGTCTACTAAGTATACTAAGTAACCTCGCGCTATCGTAAACAAGCCCGACCTCTATTGCACCGACATCTCCAATCCGCACGCATGGCGGGAGGGCCGGGGCGTCGATGCTGGAGGGCGTCGGCGGGAGCGCGGTGCTGGGCGCGGGGCGCTGCGGGGGCGGCACGGAGAGGCGGTTGCTGTTGATCACGCGCGTGTGCACGAGTGGGTTGGTCTGCGGCGGGGACGAGTGGTTCGTCGTGAGGCTGTACACGGACGACGAGCCCCGGGCCGATGCGCGCTTCCCCGCGGACGAGCCGCCCATCTGCAGGCTCGACACGATGCTCGGCAGCGTCTTCTACGAGAGCGACGACGCGCGGCTCGGCGGGCGGTCGCGCTCGCTGCGCTCCGCCGAGTACAGGTGCGACAGGCGGTGCGAGAGCGGGGGCAAGAGCGGGGGCGACGCGGACCCGTTGCTCTGCCACGACTGCGGGACGGGCGGCGGCGCGCCCGCGGGGGGCGTCAGGCGGTGCGGCATAACGAGCTGGCGCGACCAGCGCCGCCGCCCCGAGCCCGCGCGCTCGGGCCCGCCGTGGTTCTTGCGGTCCGCGGAGCCCAAGCCGAGCGTCAACATGGACGACACGGACGCCGCGCGCGCCTTCTGCGTGGGCGTGCCGCGCTCAGGGCTCAGCGAGCGCTCGCCCGGCGTGAGCCCCACAACGCCGAAGCTCGCGTTGCTGTGCGTGAACACCAGGGAGCCGCTGTGGCTGTTTGGGGAGTGCGGGGCGGGCGGGGACGGCGGGGAGACGATCATCGTCCATGCGCGCCGCCGGTGCGGGGGCGGCTGCAGCGAGGGCGACAGAGCGCGCGCGGGGAGGTCCGCGAGCCCGTGCATGCTGGCGTCCTGCCCCGGCGAGGGCGGCATCCAGTCGAGGGTCGTGCGGTTCTGCACAATCTTCCGTTGGAGGGGCAGCGGCTGCGTGCTCGAGGGCGGGGTGAGCTCGAGGGCCGGGCCTGTGGGCGGGAGCATCGAGAACGGCTTGACGAGCGGGGACGGCGAAGAGGTGAGGCTGCCGTCCGCCTTGCAATTCGCGACGCTCGCGCCGCTACGCATGTTCATGAGCAGGCTGCTGCCGACGCTGCCGAACAACTCCCCGGACGCGTTGTGGTCGTGCGGGTCCGGCGACGCCGCGCGCGACGGCGAGCGCGGGCGCGTCGAGCCGCTGAAGAGGCCCTTGAGCGAGAGCACGGCGCTCAGTGAGCGGGGACACGCCGGGCGGTGCGAGCGCGCGGTGGAGGGCTGTAATCAGGCGCCGAGTCGTCCGTGTGGCCGGGCGCGTGCGATCTGGTCGGGGACGTTGCGTAGTTGAGGGACAGCGCGCTGAAGGTCGACTGCGTGGGCAAGGGCAGGATGCCCTGCATGCGCATGGAGAGCATCACGTCGAGGTCCCCGCGCGGCTCAGTGCCGTTCATCGAGGGCGACGGCAGGCTGAGCCCCGCGCATATAGATCTGCCGCATGCCCGCACGTCAGCCAAGACAACCGCAGCGCACTGAGGGAACACGCACCGTTGGCCGAGCACGGCGCTCTTGATCGCGTTGACCCACTTTTGCAACTCCGCCGAGTCGACGATCTGCAGCAGCAGCATCGTGAGCCGGTTCTCCTCCCCATTCCGCTCCTTGCCGCTGCCCACATCGACGCCGCCGACCTTGATGACGCTCCTGCGCCCGCCAATCTCCTTGTCCGTGACATGCACAATGCTGTTCTCGTTGATCTCGAGGCGCTCGAGCTCGCGCTCGTCGGGCGCGGCGCTCCTGAAGAGGTGGAGGTACGAGACGGCGGCGGCGGGGCCCGGCGCGGTGAGCAGCACGGCGCGCGGGCGCCACTGCTTCGCGAGCGCGAGCATGAGCAGCGACGGCGGCGGGTAGTGCTTCGGGAGCGTCGCGGCTAGCTGCGTGGCGGGCGCGAGCGCGGCGTGCTGCGCGGCGGGCGCAAGCGCGGCGTGCGTCGCGGGGAACGGCGGGAGGTGC
This sequence comes from Auriscalpium orientale, assembly GCA_019915035.1. Taxonomy (NCBI): domain Eukaryota; kingdom Fungi; phylum Basidiomycota; class Agaricomycetes; order Russulales; family Auriscalpiaceae; genus Auriscalpium; species Auriscalpium orientale. The sequence goes on along the minus strand of JAHLMH010000003.1, from coordinate 3,611,761 downwards.
GGCGGCGCGGGCAACGCCGCGCGCTGCGACTGCTGCGAGAGCGACAGCGCGAGCGAGCCCGCGCGGCGGCGGTGCGCGAACGGCGCGGTCGGCGTCGTGGGCGGCGGCGGGAGGGCAAATGCGCCGTCGGGGTGTGCGCGCACGTCGTCGTGCGGGGTGTCGCCGTTGAGACGCCTCTGGTAGGTGAGTCTCGAGATCCGTAGGTAGGACGGTCGAGTAGACGAGCCCGAGGGAGATCCAAAGGTGAGAAGTCCAGTCGTTACAGGGATTCCCCGTGGTGACTGACCTCCTCCGTAGCACGGAAGAATGGAGGGCGAGGAGATTTCCAGCCCTCACGCTCAGGCGCGGAGCCCGGGCGGGAGAACCGTCGGTAGGAGGACTCCTCCTGTTGACGGTCTCGCGAGAGGAAGGGCGAGGCGCCGGCGGCCCAAGTGCGCCGCGCTTTGTGTGGCTTTGTGGGCGCGTTCGAGCGCTCGAGAAGCACACAGGCGCGCGCGACTTGTCGCGTCGTCGCGTTGTCGATCCTGTTGGCTTGCAGTAGTAGCTAGCCCGTAGCTTAGTTCTGGAAGAGAGAGAGAGAGAGACGACGACGAAAGAAAGAAAAAAAGAAAACACGTTGTTATATGAATGTTCCTGTCATGAGGCAGGAATCGTTTAAATACATGCGAGAGTATTCGAAGTCCGCTTAATCTAATCTACTACGCGTAATCTACAAGCCAATACCGAGCGACCTATGCTGAGACTCTTCGTCGCTCTCATCCCTCTGCCCTCCGTCACAAAGCCCCCCCAGTCTCAGCGTAGGCCGCTGGTGCTCAGTCGGAAGACAGGGACTGCAGGTAAACGAAGTCCAGGATCCCCAAAGCAGCGACGTCGGGGTCCGCGTTGATCATCTCCTGCGCATGTACCTCTGAGCCTATGCCGTCCGGAAGCCGTCGGTCCTCTGGTCTGAGCGACGCTCGCAGTTCCTTCGTCCACTGACCAGGCGTGCGCCGATCTTCACGCGTTTCTGAAGATAGCCGTGCTAACCGTGATGCGAACCAGATCTCGTTGGCCAGTGACCATTCGCCGTTCCATGCTCTGCTTTCCAAGAAGTCCTTCTGCCTGGGCCAGATGCTGCGACCACCGCTGACGCCGAAAAGCGTGTCTACAATTGCAGGTGCAACGCGATCACGGATGCTCACTTGCGGTGGCGCGGTGGCGATGCCATCGCAGTATTCAGTGACCAGGCGGGAAGGTCCGCGTGCCGCGTCCTCCAAGAGGCCAGGAGGGCCGAATGCGATGGCCAGGCGCCACGCGAGTGCTCCCATGTGGAGGAAGACGCGCGCATTCGGCCCGAGCAGGACGTCCTCCGCCGCTGCACGATACGCGGTCCAGCTATATGCTTGTTTCTTGCTGGCTGTCGATGTGCTCGGAAGATCGACAACGAAACGGCGCCAGGGACTTGGTATAGCTGGTGGATTGGCGGGCAGGTTTTGTCTTGGAATGGCCCACGTGAACGGAATTCCTTTGCTGAGGAAGAAGGGGATGATCCGTGGCCATGGTTCGGGCGAAACGTCGCGCCACAGCACGGCCCGCAGTTGTGATCGAGCGAGTAGGTGAATGCGCCCGTTGGTCATGGGTTCCACTGCCGGTACTGTCACAGAGGCACCTAAGGGTCGCAGTATTGCTGGTTCGTAAGTTGCAACGCCAGCGAGCTGGTACTTTGCTCCATACTGGTCAGAGTCGAGCTGCGATGTTGTCGCCTCCGTCGGCGTCGCAACGTTGGACGAGTAGGCGAACGCGTCGATGTCTGTGTCCACTGGCGCGGGATCTGTCGTGTTGGAAATTCGATCCATGAGGGAGGTGGGCGGGACTGAGTTCATCCTGGACAGTAAGGAGGTCGTTTGACGCGCAGGTTCCGTAGTGATGCGCGCTAAAAGTGAGCGAAAATTGTCAGATGACGCTGGTATTGAGCGAGCAGGTGGCTGAGTCTGTGGTCTCTTGGGGGCATCCATGCGTTCTAGGAGAGGCCGGCTGTCCGGCCTTTCCTCGAGAGAGCCATCCTCTCGAGGCCGTTTTCGCGCGCTGGTGATTCTCGACTCCAAGGAAAGCGTGGCCGTCGCGACCGAAGGAAGGGAGCTTTCCCCTTCCGTTGAACTGGTGGGTTCAGTTCTGTCGGTCATGATAGCGTCCGCGTCGGCCCTGACCGTCGACGACTCGCCTACTTTGTCGGGCTGTAGGGAGAGTGCTGTAGCTTTCAGCACATCTTCTGCCTCCTGTCGTAAGAGTTCCTCGTGGTCCGTTTCTTTGTCGACCGGCTGCGTTCTCTCGGCTGAAGCGCCTTGCACAGTTTCCTTTGCCTTGCCTTTCCCTTTATCTGTGACCGGGACTGCCGGTACCTCCTCTACTGAAGGCGTCGGGGACGGTGCTTTCGGAGGTCGCATGGGCCCGACGTTTTTCCCGTAGATGTGCGTTATGAAGTCATCTTCGTCGCTCTCTTCGTCCACTCCCCGCGGCAATTGTGCCCATTCGCCAGGCTCGCCGGTTGTTTCGAAGACGTCCAGCATCAATGTACCGTCTCCTGGCTCTGGGTAATTCAGCTTTACGTGGCAACCCAGAAATTGCCCGACCCGTACACGTTTAGCCGCCACGACTTGGCGAGTACTAGGGTCCTCTGAGTTCGCCTGTTCGAACCATCGGCGGACGTCCTTGATGTTGTGAATCGGATCCTTCCTCAACAGTTCGTTCGTTTTTCGCCCAAGACGCGCGCGTGTCTTGTCCCATTTCCTCAACCGCCAAGCTCTCTCTCTTTCTACCTCTGCAACCTCTCGAGCGTTGAGATTGCGCGGGTCTAGCGCCACTAGAGCCCTTTGGTCCAAGTGGAAGTGCCAGAGGTAGCGTGGATGAGCATTGTGCAAATGAAGTTCCTGCACGTTCGGCCACGTGATTCGAGGAAGGGAGAAGTCTATGAGTGTCCCAACGAGGTCGGACGACGTCCAGAGCGTGACCATATCCTTCCAATTAGGCACCGGCACAGCGATCGACTCCCATCCGTTCCCCGCGTGTCGGAGCAGGTAGATTATAAACCCCATCCATTCGTGCAGCGAGCGTCTCGTCGTCAAAAGTTGCTTCTGCAAGCCAGCTTTGGAGGATACTTCCGACCCGACCAGTGGAATACGTAAGGGAACTACATTGTACGAGAGGTAATTGGCCAACACCTCGCCGATCCGCATGACATTTCTTGTGTGATCCTGCAGCCAAGTGAGGGCACTTGGTCGACATTGAAACCGGTCGTTCCCCACTTGTTCGACTCCTCCGGCATCTTCTTTCTCGTTGAATATCCATTCCGACCGCGTGAAATCGTTGGGCAGAGGCCGATAGGCTAACCACGGTCTCTTATAGTCCCACCATTCGATATCGATGTTATAGCCGTCTTCGATGTATCGAAATAACGGGGTGCTCGGGAGGGCAGTGATGGTAGGTCGTCTCACCGGCGAGCGTCCGCTCGGTGTAGGATCGTGTCCGAATCCAACCCACTGGACTCCAGGGGCAGACGACGTGAATACGTCCACACTGTTACCTCCCGCCGCGACTATATGATATGGCATCACTGATTGATCATAGATCGCGGAGGGGTCTCCTCCTTGTCGTCTCTTGGCGAGACCAGCCAAGAACCCTGCCGGCGTGGGCACAGGAGCGGACTCCGCTCCCCAACCACTGTATGGTTGCGTCCACGCAGACATGTTTTTTTTGAAAAAGGAGGGAGGAAGAGGATGGGAGAAGAAGAAGAAAGAGTGAAAGACGCGAGTTCCCCGTTGTCCGCTAAGCGCGCCTCGAGGCTTTGGCGCCCTGACACAAACACGTGACTCCTACTCCCTTCGCGCGACTCGACGCGAACATCGTAAGTAAAAGGTGAATAGTAAAATACAAGAATCGAATGAAATTAAAAGCGTCTAAGGATATGAAAATATATTTAAGTTGGTAGTTGAGATATCATGGGCTAGCGGAGCCCGCGAGCCCAGCGTCTTTGCGATATGAGAATAACCTTTGAGGAGCGTTTCGAAGGTCCGTAGCCGTGGCCCAGGAATCGTAGAGAGGAGAGTAGCCTTCCCAACGAATGAGGTATAACATTTGCTTACGCCGTTTGTCATATTGGTGACCAACTATCTTTTCCACCTGATATTCTTCAGACGCGGGCTTGTCGGCACGGGTATCTGACAATACAGTTCTCTCTCCAAATTCCGCGGGAGAAGGCTTGTACATCCGTAAATGCTCCAAGTTCAAGACGTTCGTTCCAGGGTAATTGTCCGGCATTCTTAGACGGTAAACTTTCGGGTTGATCTTTTCCTGAATCTCGAAGGGTCCGACAGCACGTTGTACGAGTTTGCTCCCTTCGCCTTTACTCTCCTTCCACTCCAAGGAATGCGGATTCACCAGTACTTGATCCCCAATTTCGAATTCCAATTCCCGTCGACCTTTATTGTACGATTCGCTCTGTTTCACCTGAGCTCGTGCAAGAGCCATCCTCGCACTTTCTCGGTGATAATGTAATAATCGTATGAAGTCGTCGGCACGATCGTTCAAAAGCGCATCTTGCGGAGCGGATTCCGCTCCTTTTGGCTTCATAAAGTCGAGAGTAGTTTTCGGTTGGAATCCGAATAACACGAAGTGGGGACTCATTCCTGTCGACGAGTGAGGCAAGTTGTTGTAGGCGTGTTCGAGCAGCGGTAACCACTCGGACCAACTCGTTTTGTCTGTGGCCACGTACGCCCTAAGCATTATTTCCAACTTCTGGTTGACGATCTCCGTCTGCCCATCATGTTGTGGGTGATGAGAAGAAGAAAGAGCCATACGCGTCTTCAGAGCACTGGAAACTCCTTTCCAGAAATCTGACGTCCACCTCGGGTCCCTGTCAGACACAATGTTCTCCGGTATGCCAAAACGACAAACGACGTGATTCACAAATAACCTTGCGAACCCTTCAGCAGTTAACCCCGTTGTAGTAGGGATGAACTGCGCGTGTTTGGACATCCTGTCTACGGTGACCAGGATGGCGTTATAGTCGGAGGACCAGGGTAGTCCGGTTATCAAATCCAAAGATACCGATTCATAGGGTCGACGGGGAATGGGGTTCGGAATTAATCGTCCAAATTTCGTGAAGTTCCTATGTTTCACCTTCTGGCAAATGTCGCACGTGTCGCAGAACTTCTGCACGTCTTTCTTCATGCTCGGCCAGAAATATCTTCCGCTCAGGAGTTGCCAGAGCTTCTCTGGTCCCGCATGAGCAGATTCGAAGGGAGATTCATGAGCTTGCACTAAGAGATTGATTCGGAACTTCTTTGGTACGCATAGTCTTGCCTGGAAATCCGCGTCCCGGAAGAATAGTAGTCCTTGCTCATCTTTGAAATATCTTATTCCCGCGTCCCAAACATCAGGTGAAGTGGAGGTGGCCTCCCATCTCTGCTTGAAAGCGGTATCCGCTTTGTAGCCTTGTACGAAGGCCCGTAGGAATTCCTTGTCCATGTGTACGTGGATAGTGGGCGGAGCGTTGGATTTCTCCCATGCATTTTGCCTCTTGTCCGAATCTAGTTTCTCCTCTCCACTTGATTCGTCATTCCGAATTACTGGGGCAGTAGATGAAATTCCACTATTCTCTCGATCGGGAGAAGCGCTTCTCTCGGCTGCTCGGGCTTTCGCTTTGTACGCTCGCGTCGTAACTTTGAAGCAAGTCAGGGGCCTTTCAGTGAGGCTGTCCGACCAATCCAATATCGAAAGTTGCGCTTCGAAAGCCCGTTCACCCGAACTCTTATTACGATCGTTCCCGGAGGGAGTATCAAAGGATAGGGCTGGCGTGTCTTCGGTTTCAGGAGAGATATGTTCTGGTACAGTCGCCAAAAGTCTCGAAATCGGGTCGACGTTTGAGTGTACTCGACCCGGTCGATGAATAATCTCTAAACCCGGAGCATATGCGGAGAATACGGTCCCCCATGCGCCTAGTCGCCGATTGTTGTTCTCGTACGTTTTCGCCCACTGCAAGGCGGCATGGTCCGTAATCAGGAGGATTTGTTCTCCCTCTATGAAGGGCTGAAATTTGACTAATCCTTCCTTGGCGGCTAAGGCTTCCCTCTCCGTTGCAGAGTAGTTTCTCTCCGCGGGTTTAAACGTACGACTCCAGTAGCCGATGACTCTTTCTATTTGTACCACTGTATCGTCCATTACATCCGCCCAGGTTCCTTCGTACTCACAGTCCTTAATCTTGCTTGACATGGTCGTGGTGAGTTTAGGAACCTGTTTCCCGGACTGGAAAGCACGCTGAACCCGTTCATATGTTCGGGTCCCTTTCAGATCTCTCAAAGCCATCAATTGTACTTGTTGCAGAGTTGCACCCAGTCCTTCGCCGGAAGCATCCGTGTACAATCGATAGGGTTTCCCCATCTCAGGATGCGCAAGGACGGGGGCTCTCGCTAGGGCTTTCTTGATTTCTTCGAACGCTTTCTCGTGCTCAGCTAGCCATCTCCATGGAGCACCTTTTCGCGTCAAAGCGAATAACGGGGAGGCCAAGCTGGCATAGTGTGGGATGAAAGCTGAAAAGTATACTGCCATTCCAAGGAATGTCCTCAGCTCCGCTACTTTAGCCGGTCTCGCCATTTTCAAGATGGAATCCACCTTTTGTTTGTGCGTAGACAAACCCAGACGAGAGACCCTGTGGCCCAAAAGGATAATAGAACTGTAGAACATGTGACATTTCTTTGGGGAGAGAGTGATTCCTGCTTTCTCGATGGCTTCCAGGACCTTATCCAAGTGTTCGATGTGATCCTCGTAATTGCGAGAATATACCACGATGTCGTCGATGTATACCAGACAGAATAACCAGAGATAAGGAGCTAAAATTTCTTGCATGACCCTCTGGAAGATCGAAGGCCCGTTTCTTAATCCGAAAGGCATCCGCAAAAATTGGAATAATCCTTTATGGGTCCGGAAAGCAGTTTTCTCGACGTCCTCCGGGGCCATTTCCAACTGAGTAAAACCGGCTAAGGCGTCTAAGGAGGACAGAACCTGGGAACCCGAAAGAGAAGCCAGTATCTCTGATTGTCGAGGGATAGGAAATTCGTCCGGCACTGTGACTGCATTCAATTTCCTGTAGTCCACGCAAAACCGGGGTTTGCCATTCCTGTATACGATGACTACCGGTGCGCTCCAGGGGCTGATGGACGGTTCGATTACACCTTGTTCAAACCACACTCCGAGCTGCTCTTCTATGACTGCTCTTTTCGCTGGCGAACTCCCGTACATGGGCACGGCTATAGGTACTTGGCCGTCAACGGTTCGGATGTGAACCCTCGATTGGTGCTTTCCCAATCTACCGTCGAAACCGAAAGCTCGTTGTCTTTTCCTCAGCATTTGCCAGGCTCTATCCCGCAACTCTTCTGGCAGCTGGCCGACGTCCAATAAATTCTCCATATCCGCGGACGGCCAGATCGTGGTTTCTGGCACCTCGGCGGTCTTCGGCCCCAAGCTCTCTTCCTCCGAACGCGCGGATTCTGTTTTGGATGCTTCCGCTTGCATGCTGAGGTTCGCCTGTACCATCTGCTTCATCAATTCTGCGTGATCCGCCAGCCGCTGTAATTGCTCCTCGCTGCCTGGAATGTCAAGGAATTTCGTAGGGTCCACTAGTTGTCCTACTACCTCTCCTTTTCGCAAAATTCTGGGTTGTGATGAAGTGTTCGCAATGGGAACATAAGGGTTGGATTGGTTTAATAGCGTGTTCGGTACCACGAAGGCCGGAGTCTTTGGGGAAGCTACCATAAGCTTCTCTACCATCCAGGTCCTTTCGTCCGTGAAGCTACCTTGTACTTTGACGCGTTTTACCGAGTGAGGTGCAATCCTTACATCTTCGCACACTCGCAAATTTCTAGGTCCCTCAGCGTCCTTTCTCAAAGCCCTTCTCTTAGCTTTGTTCCTCCTATGGGATTTGGCCAATATGAACCGAGCTAACGGAGCTCCTAAAACTCTCTTGGCTACGTGTACCTCCTTGAGAGGAGTTTCATGAACGTTTTCAGCCGCAACTTCGTAACGCCTGTTCTCAAAATAAATTCGAGTCCCTCGTTCCAAGTGCCGTTCCACCGTGAGCTCATAGGCTTGGTGGAAATCCTCCCCGAGCAGTATAGGGACAGACATGTCCGAGACCACGTAAGCTTCCACGTCTAATTGTAAGTCTCTTCCGTCGGTAGTCCGCACATACACAGGCAATATAACATAGCCGTGTAAAGAGGCTTCCTTGGTGGTTAGTTGAACGAGCTTCAACTTGAGACCTTGCTTCAAGGCGGGCGGATTTACGAGGGAGTCATACATAGATTTAGATAGAAGCGATATATCTGCACACGAGTCTAGTCTCACATCCTGCCGAGGCCCTTTAGGGTCCATGATTCGCCCTTTAATGGAGACTACTGAAACTCCTACGGCGGACATCCCGGGTATAGTGGTGCGTTTGCGCTTGAGCCGAATGATATCCTTCCGTGGGGTCTCAGCTATGAGTGCTTCAATTTCTTCTATCACTGCTCCATCCTTCGGCTCGCCCCGATCGTTTCGTCTCCTCTGCACGTAGTACTCATCCTCGATTTCCTCCACGTGCGGAGACGGGGGTCGAACGCTTCCCTCAAGGTTTCCTCGAGTTAGCACAGATAATGCTTCGCGATCCTTCCACGCTTCCGTACCACTGTAGTCGCTAGGAGATTCTAACGAGGTTGCCCTCGTCGCGCGGTCGGTTTCCAACCACGAGTCCTCTCGGACGGTGATATAAACGGACGAAATAGATTGAGTTAGGTACGAGTCATACAGATTGTGATACATGAGCTCCTCATCCTGAGGTCTATCCGTCTCTAATCCTGCTCCCAGGAAGTTGACCTCTTTCTTCTTAGCGTACGTAGGCCAATGCGGGCACTCTCGGTCCCAATGATGCTTACTCCCGCATAACTTACACGGCGATGGAGGAGGTTTCAGCAAGGACTTCGTACCGTCAGCCTTCGGAAAGGGATAACCTCCTTTAGGTGGAGCTCTCTGCCGCTTCACGAGAGTGGCGAAGACTTGCGTCAACACTTCCGGGTTGACTTCATTGGAGGCTTTCATCTCTTCCTCTTCTTCGTTGACCACTTCCCATTCATTCTCTTCAGCCTCGTCTCCAGCTCCCGAAGCCAGATTAACGGTGGCTTGAGCTCTGTTAGAACGATGGCGGAACGTTCTAGGGCGATACGGACGTGCATTTTCGTCCCGTATGGCTTGCCGCACCAGTTGAGGAATATCGTCCTTTGACACCAAGTCACCGGAACTGCGAGCAGCCGCAATCAGCGATGCGGCATTATCTTGGGCTCGTTGAGTGAGGTCGTCGGTGCTCAGAGGGAGCGGAACGTTCAGCGTAGTCATCCATCCCGCTGGTACGTTGCGAAGAACGATCTGAGCTTCCTCTGGCCCCCCCAAGTCCGTATTCAGAAGAGCTCGCGCGTACATGATGCGACGCTGGAGATAGTCTTCCGGTAATTCCTTTTCATGTCCTTTCTGACGAAAGTACATTTCCGTAAACTCCATGTTACGCTCCAGCTGCCACTGACGGCCTAAAAATACAGACTTTAAGCCATTGAGCCAGTTTAGATGGTTAATCATCATGTACGTCTTCATCTGGCGAGACGCCTGTGTCCACCACCTCTTCACTCTGGAGCCGTCTTTCAGCTGAGTCCACAACCATCTACCCATAGCGGCTGGTAGTGAATCGTTCAGCATCGCTAGCTCCTGAACGTCGGCGAAGTAGGCAATAGCTGTAAGTTTGTTGCCATCCCACGAAGGAAGGTGATCCGGCCGAAGCTCTTCCTTCAATCGGGGTCCCAAATTGAAGTTAACCGGAGGTGCGTTTGGCTGAACGTAGTATGGCCACCACGGTGGGGGTCCTGGCGGTCCGGGAGGTCCTCCTCCTGGTAGTCCTCCCCCTCCTCCGGGTCCTGCTGGAGGCCATCCTCCAGCCGGCGGCCATCCTCCACCTGGAGGTCCATTTGATCCACCGGGAAATCCTCCAGGCGGTCCTCCGCCTGAGGATCCCGACGGCCCTCCGTTAGGGGGTCCGGGAGGTCCTGGTGGCCCTCCACCAGGCGGTCCGGGAGGTCCTGGTGGCCCTCCACTAGGCGGTCCGTTAAACGGACCATTCTTCGAAGGATTTCCTCCGAAAGGGGGCCATCCGGGAGGCCCTCCTCCCGATGCTCCGACTGCTGCTTGTGCAGCCGGTGGTCCGAGTGCCTGGGAATCGACGGTTGTTCAATCTGGTAGGGGGTCTGGTCTGCTTGGAGGATTTACTGAACTCATGTCCCTCCGCGATTGGAAGGGAAAATTACTACCCCAAGGAGGCGTCGGAGCAGACTGACCCTTGCTCGTTGGCCAGGCAGGCGGCCATTCTCCGATCGCAGAGGCTAGATTTGAAGGCCTATTCTTTGCCTCGACTAATCCATCCTGAACATAGCGCTGATCCCACGGAACTCGTTCCTCTCGAACTATCGTTCGTCCTTCGGGTACCGCATTGTCGATATTCCCTTCTCTCGTCGGCCCACGCATGTGGGGAGGAGTTTGCCTATCCAGGGGCCGAGTCTCTACACCCATGCTAGCTAGCGAAAAAGCAGGCTGTAGAGGTCCGGCTTGCGCGTATATATTCCTCTTGAAGGGCATAGCGGAAAAATTTTCGCGTTCAACGTGGGATGCGGGAGTGAGATAAGTAACGACCTCTTTAACGGACGAACTATTGGATCCTATTTCAGGCGTTTGTCTATCGCGCCTTTCATTCTCGACCTGTGACGGCAATGGGTCCGCTCCTTGAATGGTCCCCGGTAATCCCAATCCTTGAGTAACATCGCTTGCGGGCGCTCGGGATAGTGCACTAGATCGAATTGGAGTATACGGCAGTACTTGTGACACAATAGAGGCAGTGGGTTGGTTGAAACGTTCAAAATATTCGCCCGCGCTTTTGAAGGGCGGATGTTCCGTACTACGGAGAGCTACACCCGCTGGTAAGGAAGAGCGCGGTCTTCCTGCAACTCCTGCCGCGAAACTGTCGTGTCTTGCGGTATCGTCTCCCTCATAACTGACCATTACTTCTTTTCCTTTGTCATGAACTCTCTGTCCCGAGGTCTCCTCGGGCGCGTCTCGGATTCGAGGTGGAGTCATGACAGGATTGTTTTGCGGGGAAGGTACTAGGGATCGAGGTGGAGGTCCGTCTTCGGCCGCCAAAACCTCGTCCATGAATTCGCTGGGCAGAGGCCAAAGTTCATGCGCTAACGCTTTCGGGTTGGAAGTTAGCATATCGATAATGACTTTGCTCATTCGTTCGTGGAGAATAGGTCGCCGGAGATACGCTTTAAGAACTTCCAAAGTGTTCTGGCCGTGTAATTCTTCTGTCAAGGCCATAGCGGTTGTAGCGGGGGAAGCAATTCGTACAGAGCTGACGATCTCCTCATGGGCCTTTTCAATGTGCTTTACAGCTAAAGAAAGGCGATGTGCTAAAACTTCCCAAGCTAAGTCCAGCTCGTTCAGGGTGCGGGAGCCTCTCAGAGCAACAATCAATTGATTGTCGTAATCTATCTGGTAGCTAGGTCGAGGAGGATCCAGAAGAGCATAAAGTTGATGCAGCAAATCTTGAACATCTGCCGTCACGCCTATAGCTGGCCACAGAGCGTTTGACTTCACGGAATACTGTTCCGAATTTAGCGGTAACAAGGGACCTCCTCGAAGAATGTACTGAGGAGATAGAGGTACGCCGATAAGAGCTTGCACTCTAGCTTCCAGAGAAGGCTCGTAGTCATCAGGAGGAGTTCTATATTTCGCGTAGATACTCTCCGCAATTTCAGCGCGAGAAACGTTGTCCAACTCGCCGTCCTCCGGCGGTGGTGCAGGAGCTCTGGTCTGAGGTTGAACGACCCCGCTTCTTCTAGGAGTGAAAGAGTAATCCAGGGTCGTAGTCCTAGATGGCGCTTGCGATAAGCCTTGCATGGTCCGCGACATGCTGTCTGGCGTAAAGAAAAAGAGATTCCTAGGACCGGTCGTCGTGTCCTACCGTTCCGGATGTGTCCACCTTTGAGACGCCTCTGGTAGGTGAGTCTCGAGATCCGTAGGTAGGACGGTCGAGTAGACGAGCCCGAGGGAGATCCAAAGGTGAGAAGTCCAGTCGTTACAGGGATTCCCCGTGGTGACTGACCTCCTCCGTAGCACGGAAGAATGGAGGGCGAGGAGATTTCCAGCCCTCACGCTCAGGCGCGGAGCCCGGGCGGGAGAACCGTCGGTAGGAGGACTCCTCCTGTTGACGGTCTCGCGAGAGGAAGGGCGAGGCGCCGGCGGCCCAAGTGCGCCGCGCTTTGTGTGGCTTTGTGGGCGCGTTCGAGCGCTCGAGAAGCACACAGGCGCGCGCGACTTGTCGCGTCGTCGCGTTGTCGATCCTGTTGGCTTGCAGTAGTAGCTAGCCCGTAGCTTAGTTCTGGAAGAGAGAGAGAGAGAGACGACGACGAAAGAAAGAAAAAAAGAAAACACGTTGTTATATGAATGTTCCTGTCATGAGGCAGGAATCGTTTAAATACATGCGAGAGTATTCGAAGTCCGCTTAATCTAATCTACTACGCGTAATCTACAAGCCAATACCGAGCGACCTATGCTGAGACTCTTCGTCGCTCTCATCCCTCTGCCCTCCGTCACAGCCGTCCTCATCCTCCTCGGCGATGCTCTCCTCGCGCGAGCGCGCCGCCGACGCCGAGCCCGATGGACTGCGCGGCGGCGTCGCGCAGGCGCTGGCGCTCGGCCTCGTCCTCGTCGTGCTTCGCCGGCGCGGTGAGGTCGATGACCTCGGGCAGGAGCAGGTGCGGCACGGGCGCGGGCGGGATCGTGGGCGCGCGCAGCGACTTGCGGCGGCGCGCGAAGCGCAGGGCGTCCGACGCGACGCCGAGAATGAGCGAGCCGCGCTTGACGCGCGGCGAGGCGGCGTCCGCGGTGGCGGGGCGCGCGGGCGGCTTGGCGGGGGCGGCGGTCGTCGTGTGGCGGCGGGGCGAGTGCGAGTAGGACGCGGTGTCCTCGACGAGGGCGAACAAGTCTGCTGCGGGTGCGCACCAGGCGCCTGCCCGTTGGTGAGGCTCTCTCTAGGGTGACGTGCGTGGTTCCAAGAGACGGCGCCAAAGGCGTGTGCAATGAGCTGATACCGCGGCAGTGAAATCACCAGGGCAACTAGAAGAGAATGATTGAGTGTTCCTGTCATGTTTGCCTGGTGTATGGAGCGGTGCTTGACGGTAGAAGGGAGTCAAATTCTAAGCAAGTGGTCAGTAAATCGCAGAGGCAAAAACCGGAGGGCGACGCACCCCAACCTCAACACCCGCGTCTAGACGGACGGCGGGCGAGAGGCAATGAGATAATGACAACAGATCGAGAGCATTGAGGAATGTGCTGGCAGGAATGTCGGCGGATGGACGGAAGTGTTTGTCCGTACCCGCAAGTCACGGGAACTTCCTCTCGCCATCGTTAGAAGTACTCGCTTGCCTGCTGACACTAAGTTGCCAAACCGAAAGGTGACGTCGGCATGCAGTCGCGGCGGGGGTTCTCCAACACCGTGGTGGCCCAGCGTCCTCGATCTTTGAGTCTCGAGGACAGGGGGATTCGCCAAGAGCCGAATGCCTCCCGACCAAGCTGCTGCAAGTGAAGCAACCCGCGCACGGACAGCGTCGCGTTGTATGCGATGCGGAACAGCAGGTCACGGCGTGCAATGTTGGGCCCGGCTTGCATGCGTGCGCGCTGTCTTGTCTTATGGCGGTTACAGAGCATGGGGTTGAGGTGTTGAGCGCGCAGGCGGATGCCAGGAGTGAGGAAGTTTCGCGAGGGCGTTGTTTGCATATAGTGACCGTCAGCAACAAAAGCTCGATCCTCAAGGCGCAGTTGTTAGAGAGGAAAGCACGCGGATTCAAAGGCGCATACCAGGCGGGCTAGCCGCTAGTCTGCAGATTGATTGGGTCGGCAGAGGTAGGCAGAGGCAGGCAGAGGTAGGCAGAGGCAGGCAGAGGCGGGCGTGGTGCAGAGGAGGGCTGCACGCAGACGGCACTAACTGTCGGAGAACGCACCAAATACATAGACATGGGATAGTAGAGCACGGGCTGCCCGACGGCGGATCAACAACATCTGCTGCACGAAAAGAAGGTAAGGGAGACGAAGATGACAAGCAAGTTGGAACTCACGATGGTCAGCCTGCAGAATCTCTCGCGCTGACCCTGGGCTGCGTCTATGGCAGGACGACACTGCGCGCGTGTCTGCGCGTGTGTCCACAACGTGCGCGCGACGTCCGCACGCAGCTCAACCGCGACGTCCAGCACGGCTTGCACGCAGACCACTCACGCGCCGGCCTCCACGACACCGATCCTGCCTGCCCGCCTGTTGCACCGCCGAAGATCTCCAAGCACCGGTGTCAGGACGTGTTTCAGGGTTGACGGGCCCTTTCACTGGCTGGCGTTCAAGCAGACGGGGGAGGAATATTTTCGAGGGCGGAGACGGGGCTGCGCAGAGGCAACGCGGTCAGAGGGCGGGCGGGGAGGTCGTAGAGACTGTACACTAGAGACACACCTGTCATGTGACTGATTGTGCGTGCAAGTGAGGCGAGGGATGTGTGCGTTGGTTGGGATGTGTGTGTCATGCGTGGGGTCCTGCGTGTCGTCTGACCGTGGTACGTGTGCGGCTTGCCCGTGCGCGACCCGTGCTGCCATCGCTCGACCGCCTCGCTCGCGTTCCGGCGTTGGCTTGAGGCTGTGCCCCCAGACTGCGTGTTGTTTTCGGTAAGTCCATCACGGTAGTTGCTGCAGGACGTGGTTGTCATTGTCGTAGAGTAAATGAACTTTTGAATTACATATGAATTACAGTTATTAATTTAATTTCACTATGGAATTACATGTGAATTACAGTTATTGATTAGATAGGAAAATAGATTAGATAAAAAGGAACGGGGAAAACCGGGTAACCAACCGAGCTCGGATAGGCCCGGGTAACCAGTAAAAATAGATGCAGGCACAGACTTAAGAGGACCCCTAGTAAACGATTCTACTTCGTACCTCAGGGAATCGTAAAGTTTGGGACACGCGTTGACCCAGCCACGCTTGGCCACGTGTGTGGGTCGTGCCAGAAAAAAGCTTGATTATCGCTGGGAGGCTCACCGAACTATGTATACGAATCTCGAATCACAGGGGTTGGTAAGAGTTTGAGGCCGACCACGGTGGTCTTGCTCTTGCGTGCGGGCTCGTGCGGGTTCCGAGTTGGGCGGCTGCCGACTTGCCGGTTGCTCTCCTTCACCACGACCACCTCGACGACTCGGGCAGTGGCCACTTGGCAACATCTCCAGGACTGCTCTATGCTTGCTTCGCCATCTTTGCGCTCGCACACACATTGAGCGTTCCTCGGCTCTCGCAAGCTCCAAGTTCTTCCCCGACACGGTCACCCATATGTCGACCTCAATATAAAGAGCTCAGCATTCAACAAGCCACGAGAGACAGGCAGCGAGCAAGGACTTACAGGTACGTCGCGACCGCCCATCAGTTGGCCGTATGCAAATTCACGAGTAGGCGTACTAGACCGGCGCCCGCGCCTGCATGTCGCACCTTCTTGAAGCTTTTCCTCCACGCACAACCTCCATCTTGCGATCGCATCGGTCAATAATCGCATGCCTTGCAGTCCACGCGCGCTCTCGGCCCTGAGGATGGAAGGCATTGCGAGGAGGAAGGCAGGCTGCATAGTCCCTGGCCATGGCTGAGGTGCGCCTGTGGCTTCCAGTCTTCCGCCTTCTCGCATGCGCTCACCTACCCCGCACCACACAGCCTCGACCCTAGCGCCTCTTCCTCATGCATTACGAGTAGCTGTACGAGTCAGTTCGCTACGTCGATCCCCGCACCGGCCTCCAACTCGTCGTCCCGGCTGGTATTATCCTCGAATTGGACGCCCATTTGCGCTGCCTGGATTCGAGCGCTCAGTGGCCGCGCTATCTCCCGATGAGCGTCGCGCGCTCATTCCTGCTGGACCGCATGGCTTCGTGGAAATATCCTCGCGGAATTGTCTTCCGACGGGTCGTTCGCCAGCTCTCAACCGCCAGCTCTCGACCGTGGCTTCGAGTGCGTCGGGGACCTGCTCACCTCGTGCGTTCTTTTCTTTTCCGCAGTTCAGTCCTGGCATGACGAAGAGTCCTCACGGAAGATCGCCCTCGTACCGCCCTGCGACTCGCCATCCTTCCTGGCATGTCGTCAATTGAACGCCGGTGGTCCGGTTAATCATCTACCAAATTCCGCTCGCAAACATAACGCTCAGCGGGTACTCTACCAACGAGGCCTGCATTTCGCTCCCACCGGCCCTCGCGCCTGTGTGGATGTGTCCTCGCGGAGCCGGGCGTTCGCCAGCTTTTGGCCAGGCGTCGGTGACTTTCGCCTGCGGCCTCTCCTTGCATGCGCCTATCTAGTGCGTTTTCTCTTTTCCTCTGGTTAGTCCTTGCCTGACGAAGAGTTATCAGGCAAGATCGCCCCCATACTGCCTTTCACCCCGCGCCCCAGCCATTCGGGCTGGTATGGTCGTCAATTGAACGCCGGTGGCCCGGCGACTCGGCGACTCAACTTCGCAATACCGCAGAACGCCCGCTCGACGCCTCCTGTTGGCCCGCACGCCTGCATCGATGGTTCGAGCGGACAATCCCGTGGCGCCGCCATACCGAGGCGCGCTGGCTTGGGGCTTGATACTTCGTTTGATGCCGTGGGCCGTTCCGGAGGCGTCTCCTACAGCGTAGGGTCCTCGTTGCGCGTTCTTTGACCCCCGAACTACATCGTGTATCACATTCGTCCTCGCGCGTCGAGGTACATCGTGATCTCGCATCTTCAAGTTGGGTTGGTGTATACGGCCACGGCGCCTCAAATCAAATCAAATCAAATCTTTTTTTTTTGAAATCTCTGTCTTAAATATAGATCTGCCCGTCCGTCACAGCTCCGTCCACAAGGCGTGAACGTGAAGAGCAACCCCCTGCGCTGCAAGGCGGTTGAATGCCGAGCCGGTGCCGCCTAGTACTACCTGCGGACCGCGGACACGTCGCCGGCGCGCGGTAACATTGGACTGCTCTGAGTCATTGCGGCCTGCCTGCGCGTCAAGGCGCGGACTTGTGGGAGACGCCCAGCGCGCTGCCAGCGACCCATGCGAGTCTCCCCGAACTCGAAGGCAGTCCACGGGGCGTTATTCGTAGACGGTGTGCGGGACCATACGGACACCCCGAAGGGACTGCATGGTCGTCGGAACTGCGGCGCCCAGTGCATAGCGCAGCGCTTGTTGTGTCGGGTCGAAAGAAGAGAGTCGGAAGCGATAATGCCGCATACCGCTTCTTCGTTGCAAGGGCCCTGTCCTTCCTATTCCTTCCACCATCCCTCCGAACTGACGCGGTGGTATCACACCTCTCGCATTCGTTTTATAAAGGTAGTACAAGTCGGGCCCGATTGGCGGTGCTGCAGTGGCGGGCACGGCACCTGCAAACGGATACCGATCGTCCCGAGCGTTTCCCGTGGGAACGAACGCCGAGCTCGCCTCTTGCCATCTCCTATCCTCGAGCAATCCAGCACCAGGTCTTTCCACTCGAACATTTCCTTTTGAACGTACGTTTTTCAGCTATTATCAGCATGTTTCCTGTGACTTACACGACCGTAGAGTGGCCACAGCGTGCAATGATATGTACGTGTAAAGCTCTAGAGCTAGAGCGGCATCGGAAACTGATAATATTTTCGCACAGAATGGAGTCGTCGGTGATGGTCGACTCTGTCAACTCGTCTATAACCTCGCGCCCGCTCATGCCACCGGAACTCCTATTTCGCGTATTTTATTTCCTGGCCTACATCGATCCTCCATGCTGCTGGATGACACGAAGGTTTTCCACTTCGTTCGACCTGGGCTGGATAGTCGTTACGCATGTATGTCGGCGCTGGCGACTGGTGCGTCAATGGCTATTTCCTGCGAGCCCTGCTGCGATCCTTGTTGAAACACGTTGTATTCAGTCAATGATCAAAGACAACCGTGCTTGTTAATTAAGTCATGTGACCGCGTTTTGGGATTCCAAAACGCGCTTGTGGCTGAAGTGGCTGAAGCCTGATGACGGTAGTTTACGATCTTTCTGTAGTTAAACACATAGCCTCTGATCCTATCAAGAAGGACAACGACTAGTGATACGTACTATACGGATCTGAGTACCATAGTAACGAACTTTTCACGAGTTTTCATGGTGTATGGACAGCCACGACATTTACGATATATAAGGACTCATTACTTCGCCCTTATGCTTCAGACTGTTTGACCTGTCTGAAGCGTAAGTCCTATACACTCCTTTGAGTTTCTCTCTTACTCACTACTACCATAGTTATTGCGCTTTCGCGTCTGCTCTAGGTATAGTGCTAATATAGACTGTTTGACCTGTCTGAAGCTTATTGCGCTTTCGCGTCTGCTCTAGTCGCCTGTTGCTGCCCTCCAGTTCTTCAGGTTATGGGCCCTGCCTAAAATCTGTGAACAAGAAATCGAAGAACCACAAGAGCTCTGCCTTTGCCTCGCGCCACTCTCAATTCCCACAAGGCGAGTATCTTATTATCTTGAGCTGTGCTCACCCCATTTGTCACGTGCTTGAGGCCGTGTGCATAGCGTAGGCTGGGACCCTCACCGGTCTTCGCACGAGCAGTGTTTGGGGCTGGCAACCCTGGCGCTGTGAGTCCCTCTTCTTGTTCTGCGCGCGTACTATAATTAGATAGCAGTCCGCTTGGGCTTAGGCAAGCCTGGGGGAAGCCTCGGGTGACGCTATACGCTTACTGAACGGTTGGCTGTCTGTCCCTTCAGTGGGAAGCGGTTGGGGTGTCCAAGTCAGTGCGGTAGTCACTCCCACTAGATCTTGCATTCAACACAACTGCGGTACGCTACTATAAGTATATAGTTCTGTGGAGCCCAATCATCTAGGCTTTAATTAGGGTCCGGAGGTGTACTACTCGTGCATTCTCCTTTCACCCTAACCACAGATTACTTACAGTACTTATTACTATACAAAAGTCGCGCAGACAGAGGACTGGTTCCTTAAGTGGAATCAGGCGTTACAGCTGATACGCACGGGGCTCTTCACACTTCTGTTACAACTGGGTCTGACCGCTCCTCTTACCCAGAAATTCCACATCGCGCTCTGACTAGAGCAACATGTCAACAACTCCTGGTGGTACCCCCATCAGCCTGCCTCCGGTAACTCCGGTAACCACGGCACCCTCCATCTCACTCAAGTCCACCTGGCGTGCGACAAAGATCTCCGATTCAGCTGAGGTCCTTAACGGATCAAACTGGAATACGTGGATAGTTGGATGGATGGCACATCTTCGCATCAATTCGGCCAGAATCCTCATCGAGCATGACAATGCGTCCTCTGCCGGTGTGGACCCGGATACTTGGGCAATGGTCTCGGACATCATGATCGGTTACCTCACGCTGCAGTGCACGCGGGAGGTATACAGCCATGTTGCGGACGACATCAAATTTCCGACGTTCAAAGACAAGTACGACGAGTTGAAGCGCCTCTATAGCGGTGTCGGGAGCATGTCGGTCTTTAACGTTTGGGTTTCCCTCACTACCACGGCCCTCAGCGACTCCTCCCCCATGCTTGCCCAGCTGCAAGCGCTTAATGATGCGCGCGTCACTCTCGGAAATAACAACATGCCGGTCACCGATCTCCAGTACTCATTCATCATCCTTCGCGCCCTCCCGGATTCATATTCCGCGGTATCTTCCACCATCCTCGCAGCCGGCTCGACGTCTTCGCTTAAACCGACGGACATCATCGAACGGATTCTCAATGAGGAAGGACGCCGTAACGGTCCGTCCTCTTCCCTCAACAAAGCGGCTCCCATTAAATCGGACAAGGAGATTAAGTGCTTTTACTGTAAAAAGAAAGGGCACAAGTCTCCGGATTGTCGCAAGAAGAAGAGGGATGAGGAGAAAAAGAAGGGCAAGGAGGAGTCCAAGTCGGTGAACGCACATGTTAAAGTAGAAACGTCCGCTACCATTACTGAGGTTGCGGATGAGGAGAATGACATCTCTGTTTCTCTTTACTCGGTGGTGCGAACTCGCTGGATGCTAGACTCAGGTGCCTCACACCATATCACACCTCATCGTTCTGATTTCATTGAGTACACTCCACTTAAAGGGCAAGTTCGCCTGGGAGACAACTCAGATATCGAACAGGTTGGTATTGGTTCGGTTATATTCATGGCAACCATTGGACAACGCACATCTAAGATCACCCTCTCGAACGTCCTACACGTACCCGCAGTAGAAACCCGATTTATATCAATCAGTGGTTTGCGGAAAAAGGGCTCAGAGGTTCACTTCGATCAGGATGGTTGTTCAATATATGTGGGAAAGACTCGTATTGCTAAAGGGTATGAAGAAGCCAACCTTTACTGGTTAGACGCATCTATACCAACCCTTAACGCAACGAGCAAAAGCCTTACCCTTGATCTCTGGCACAAGCGTATGGGACATATGTCACCTGATGCGCTAAAGAGATACGGACCCAACTCCCTCACCGGTTTTGAGTTCAATGGTGCAGACGTCTCCCATGATCACCTTTGCGAAGGTTGTGAACTTGGGAAAAAGACGCGACTCCCTTTCTCCGCTTCTCCGAAGCATGCCGATCGGATCTTGGCGGTCGTACATAGCGATCTTGCCGGTCCGATGCAGGTTCAATCAATTCAAGGCACTTCATATATAGCTACGTTCCTGGATGATCACTCACGTCATGGTGTCGTCTATTTCCTCCGCACAAAAGATCAGTTTGCTGCAGCCTTTAAGAAATTTTTGGCTTGGGCAGAAACCCAGACATCTGAAAAGATGTTGGTGTTGCACTCAGATCGCGGAGGAGAATATGTGAACGCAAGTGTCAAGGATATATTGAACCAGAGGGGGATTGAGCACCGTCTCACAATGCCAGGATCACCACAGCAGAATGGTCGAGCTGAGCGATGGAATCGTACCATCATGGACAAAGCTATGGCGATGCTTCATACCGCTGGCTTGTCGCTCGGTTTTTGGGAATGTGCGGTTGATACCGCTGTCCATGTTTATAACAGGACTCCCACCAGGACGCTTGAATGGCGAACCCCACATGAGCGTTGGAACGCTGGTCACGTTCCCGACGTCTCTTATTTCCGCGTCTTCGGATGCAAGGCATATATGCATGTGCCAAAGGACAAGCGCAGGAAGCTCGA
Organism: Auriscalpium orientale; assembly: GCA_019915035.1. Classification (NCBI taxonomy): domain Eukaryota; kingdom Fungi; phylum Basidiomycota; class Agaricomycetes; order Russulales; family Auriscalpiaceae; genus Auriscalpium; species Auriscalpium orientale. The sequence goes on along the minus strand of JAHLMH010000003.1, from coordinate 3,590,489 downwards.
TCCAAAAGCGATTGAAACTGTGTTTGTTGGGTACGAGCTTGGTTCTAAAGGTTACAAGCTCTGGAATAGGGCTACCCACACAATTGTCTTGTCTCGCGATGTGACATTTGATGAAAGTGTCTTCCCATTCCGTGTAAGCAGCCAGCCGTCTGCTATTCCTCTAATTAAACCTAGTACTTTCATACCGGTACATCCTATCCCTTTGGTGTTACCTCTGGCAGATCCACCTGCGCCGGTACCACCACCTGCTCCTGAAGCACCAGCGGCACCAGTCTTGCCGCAAGCACCTCACACACCCCCTAATGAACCTGCCAATGCGCCATTACCACCCGTTACGCCACCTTCACAACCTGCACGAGAAGTTCCAGATGCTCCGACTCGCCGTCGCACACGCCGTCTTCTCCACCAACCGGATCCCATCCCGCTCGCAGAGGATTTCCAACCTCCACATGTAACGCCTCCTCGGCGGACACGTATCAGAAATCCTAAATATTTTATGGATGATAACTTTGAATATGATACGGAGACAGGGAAGATGACGGAAAAACCGTTTCCCGGACCCCAGCGGCTTACCCAGGCCGTGCTATTAGCTTTGGCGATTAGTCGAGATCCACTTACATTCAAGGAAGCGATGGAGTCAATCTACGCTGCTGAATGGCGGAAGGCATGCGAGTATGAAATCTCCATGCTACATAAAAATGGGACATGGCGCTTAGTCACACTGCCGACAGGCAGGAAGACTATAAAATGTAAATGGGTGTTCAAGCGAAAAGCTGACGGAACATTCCGTGCACGCTTAGTAGCGAAAGGGTTTACACAGGTGTCTGGGATAGACTACGACGAAACTTTCTCTCCAGTAGCCAGATTTGAGTCTTTGCGACTATTACTAGCGTTGGCCGCGCTAGAGGATTGGGAAATCCACCAGATGGACGTCAAGTCGGCGTTCCTGAATGGCATACTGGACGAAGAGATTTATATGGAGCAACCGCAAGGCTTCGTCGTACCGGGAGAAGAGGATAAAGTTTGCTTGCTTATCAAAGCAATATACGGACTAAAACAAGCTTCCCGCACATGGAATTTGCAAATCCATGCAGTTCTCCTTGGACTGGGCTTTAAGCGGACGTACTCTGATGCAGGAGTATACGTGTATCATCGACAAGAGGGGGATGGTCTAGTCTTGATCATTTTATATGTCGATGACATCACTTTGCTGGGAGATTCACTTTCGGAGATAAAGCGGATCAAATCTACTCTCTCGGAGCGTTATGAAATGACAGATCTAGGAGAGATCGATTCATACCTTGGTGTTCGCATCACGCGAGATCGCTCACTCAAGCGCCTAGAGATAGATCAGTCTCGCTATATTGCGGATGTACTGGATCGCTATGGCATGACGGATGCCAACCCAGTGAATACCCCTTTACCCGCCGGTGCTGAGACGCACTTAGTCAAATACGACGGAACGGCTACGCCTACGGAAATTCGCAACTTCCAACAGCTCATTGGCAGCCTTCTGTACGTTACAATTGGCACGCGACCGGACATTGCGTTTGCTGTGGCGCGATTATCACAATACGCAGCAAATCCCTCATCGCAACACATGCGTCTTGCCAAATATGTGTTGGCCTACCTTCGTGGAACGGCTGAAGCCCGCATTCGCTATGACGGTGCGACCGGAGAAGGTCTTTATGGCTACTCTGACTCCAGCTTGGGAGACCAAGCTGACGACATGCATTCCACTTCGGGATACGTCTATCTGCTAGCCAGTGGATCAATTTCATGGGCATCTAGAAAGCAGAAGACAGTAGCCCAAAATACAACGCAAGCGGAGTACATGGCCCTTGCGGACGCTGCAAATCAAGCAGCGTGGTATGGGAGTTTCTTGACGGAACTTGGATATGACGTACAGGACCCAATTCGCCTACACGGTGACAACAAAGGTGCTGTCGACCTCGCTCTCAATCCTGTCACAGGACGACGGTCAAAACATATCGCTATTAAGCACCATGCCATTCGAGAGTACATTGAAGAAGGACTTATCACCCTTGTTCGCACTGGTACCGAAGACATGCTAGCAGATGGTTTCACAAAATCACTGGCGCGTATTCGTCTTTCAAAGCTGAACGAACGGCTTGGCTTAGTAGGATTGTCATGATCACGGGGGGATGTTGAAACACGTTGTATTCAGTCAATGATCAAAGACAACCGTGCTTGTTAATTAAGTCATGTGACCGCGTTTTGGGATTCCAAAACGCGCTTGTGGCTGAAGTGGCTGAAGCCTGATGACGGTAGTTTACGATCTTTCTGTAGTTAAACACATAGCCTCTGATCCTATCAAGAAGGACAACGACTAGTGATACGTACTATACGGATCTGAGTACCATAGTAACGAACTTTTCACGAGTTTTCATGGTGTATGGACAGCCACGACATTTACGATATATAAGGACTCATTACTTCGCCCTTATGCTTCAGACTGTTTGACCTGTCTGAAGCGTAAGTCCTATACACTCCTTTGAGTTTCTCTCTTACTCACTACTACCATAGTTATTGCGCTTTCGCGTCTGCTCTAGGTATAGTGCTAATATAGACTGTTTGACCTGTCTGAAGCTTATTGCGCTTTCGCGTCTGCTCTAGTCGCCTGTTGCTGCCCTCCAGTTCTTCAATCCTGACCGATTCTTAAGGTTGCTTTGGACAACCCATCGCTGTGGTCCGATATCGACTTTGGCATGTTGTCGCCCAACTGGCTGGCCGAGGTCTTCTCGCGGGTTGGCACACACACACCTCTATCCCTGACGATCACCCCTCCCGTGACGCTTCGCCGGCCGAAACAGCAAGATCGCTTACAGGAGGAAGGGCTTCTCGGGGCCACAAGTGTCATATCGCGCATACGCAGCTTAACTTTTGTCTCCTCACGCCATCTAGTTCTCTTCAACAAATTCCTTCAAGTTGCCTCATCTACTCAGCTTCCGAAGCTGGAGGAGCTCATCTTGGAGCACGTCGAACACCGCCCGTTATACGTCGTCCCGACTGCCAACATCCCACATCTGAAGGTCTTACGCCTTACGATTGTCGACCTCGACTGGCGTTCCTCCCGACTGACAAATCTCGTGGATCTTTTTGTACGCTTCCCCGTTGACGACCCGCACAGGATACGCCGCACGTCCATCTCTGACGTGTGCGATGGCCTCGCTTTCATGTCCCGGCTCGAGCGCCTGCACCTGAGGAACGTCCTGGATACTACCATGTCCGAGACCTCGAACGAAGCCCACCGTGCCCCGCATGTCAAATTACCTGCACTCGTCGAGTTGATGTTGGAGGGCCCCAGAAACCACTGCACTGATATCCTCTCCCGTCTCATCATGCCCTCCTTGCGGTCCCTCAAAATAGAGCGGCATCCGACGACCTTTCCCTCATCGCCCATCCGTCTGCAGCCATCAAGCGCACCCGAGCTGCAAACCCTACTCCTGGAAAACGCTCCTCTGGATTGGACAAGCCCATTTCCGCCAAACCTTCTGCATCCGACGATCAATAATGACCGTGTTCGGCGGCGGAGGGACTGGCTACCCGAGGCGGAAGTTGGTTGGTACTTTCCAGAGTTCGGTACGTTCTCACAGAGGCTGAGAGCCACCAAGCTTCAAACACTCGTCCTCATTCATGCGACGCCGACCATCACGCAAATGCCAGCCGACATGAGGATCAATCTTCCCGATTTGAAGGGGCTGCATATCCATGGTTCGACGGCCGCCGTCTTGACTGTGGCAAATTCTTTCGACTCGCTGCCCTCAGGCTCCTTGTCGAAGTATATCCAACTCGAAGACAGACTCAACGATAGAGCCATCGACGACCCTACTTCTATTTTGACTGGTCTGGTCAAACCATTCGACTCCACGGATTACATGGCGCATGCCATTTCCGTCGCATGTAACAAACCGGGTCATCAAAAGACGAGCGAGATTCGATTATGGCCGACCGCGCAAGAATGGTCTCCGCAGGATCACAGCTGGCTTTCAGGCAGCCGCCCCGAGCTGTCCATTGAAATCCACTCTGCACAACATTCCATCACGGACACCAAGGCCTTTACGGAGCTCCTTCTGGGCGCCGTCGAGTCGCTCTCTCTTCAATTGGAGCCGACGTTGGCGCTGATATGGCACTCGTGGCTCGCTCGCGCCCGCGCCGTCAAGCTGCTCTGCCTGCGCTCTGCGTACACTTCGGAAGTGATCATCCAGGCCATGGCTCCCCTGGCAATAACGACGGACGTGCTTTTCCCGACGCTCGAGACGCTCGTTCTTGCCGTCCCCGCCGCGCCGGCCACCCCTCCCGAGTATGCTGCGACGCTTATAGAGTGCGCAAGGGCGAGGCAGGCGGCTGGCTGTCCTGTTCGTGAGGTCAGGTTGCCGATGGATGCGCCGTGGGTGGACGATTTGCGCGCGGTGGTGCCGGTCGTGATGATTGTTACGGCCGACGAACGCACGGACTGAGTAAGAATTCCGAATGTTGCGCTCGTCGCGCATGGCGGTCGCAAACTACGCCATCTGCCATTGGGATGAAATTTTCAAATCGCTCACTTGTTGAGTGGTCACGCAGTCGGACATGCGGGACATGACGGCCACAGCGTTGGTATAGTATGTGGCCATGTATCTTCCGCGTATGTAGTCCAATCGAAGTGCCATCACCAACATAACGGTACCCGCAGCCGAACCGCCATAGCGTACTTAGTTCTGTCAGGGCGAATGCGACGATTCCATCGGAAATCCAACGACCAAGATGAGAGCGACACTCTCAATCAGCTACAAGGCGTGTTGCGCGGCGACAGTAACATGACTCCTAGAACACAGCAGCTGCAGATCACCACAACACCGCTTCTCCTGCCGCACGCTACAATTGCCCGACCAGTCGCACCGTTGGGCGCTATGCGGGTCCACATGTCGGCGTGTCGCTTGCTGCGCAGCGAGCGACCTGGTCCACTGCCAGCTGGCCGCCGAGCCCGTCGATGTGGCGGGCAGACTGGGCCTGGTTCATCGCGCTGCGTCCAGGGCATCAGGCATCCACGATGTCTGGATGTGCTGGCGGCAAGCTGCATGCGTGACTGAGGTCAGCGACAGGCGTCTCGCCATTGGAGACCCGCGCACCTTGCGCGCCGACACTTCCGCGGCGTACACGGGGTCAAGTTCGCGGTCAGAGGCCTTCCAGCGGGTAGTTGGGCAGTGATGCTCGCCACGGATGACGAGAGGGAGGCTGTGCAGGGGAGAAGCATAACGATTGCAGTAGGCGACGACCTGCGATGTGCCCGAGGTTAGCGTGCATACATTCAGAGAAAAAGCTTGACGCACCCAGCGCTGCGTTCAAGTCATCCCTGCCGCCTCGTCAGACACGTCGCCCGAGAAGGCGCACGTCCAGCTTACTTGTTTCCTCGTCTCAACACTTTTCGCTCGCGGCGATAGTGTCCGTTCTCACACAGCAGCGAATTCGTTGGTCGGCCGCTCGGCGCAACGCGAGTACAAGCATGGGAAGAGACAGATGTGCGTATGTGGAGTAGTGCTAGCGTCGGGCAATGGGATCTTGGCAAGAGGAGACGCATTGATGTTATCTTGGTCGATAACCTGCGATCGCACGCAACGTCAGGCTGTAAGCACTGCACAAACACTTCCCTGAACAGTGGGTATACGCACCTGATCAACCCGGTGGTGAAGACATGATGAGGCTCGAAACTCGGGGAGATCGGCACAGTCACTCTTCTGCAATTGTCGGAATGCCTTCAGTTCTTGAACTGCACTCGGGCTCCGAGTCGTCGAGCAGGAAGGCGTCTTGGGAGTGTTGAAGGGAGGGCACAGCCACGGCAGAAGGGGTGCAGGTGAACTCACAGCAGCGCCGCTGAAAGCGTGGCGCCATGCTTGGCGGAAGTTCGTTCCCCACTCCCGCGATCACAGCGCAGCCTCATTCCTTGTTTAGTGGAACAATTTAGCGGTATTTTATTTGCGGATATGGACGATGAAGCCCCTGGCGAGAGGTGTGTGATCACAGCTCTAGATCGATCTCTGGCTCACGCAGCAGTCAGCGCCGTGAACTTCTGGTCATCGACTCTCCGTTCACGACTGTCATTGATTCCGGGAAGATCTCCACAAACCTCCTTAGCAAGGCTCAAGAGCGAACAGGCCGCTGTGACCTCCCTGCTGGCCACCCTGGCCACCCACATCGACGCATGCCGCACACCTATTTTACGTCTCCCACCCGAGATTCTGTGCCGCGTCTTCGATCTCGTGGGCCTGGAAAACGAGGATGATCGACAAATGAAGGGGTTTCCGAGGACTATGCCATGGGTTCGACTGTCGCATGTCTGTCGGCATTGGCGAGACGTCTCTCTCAACTATCGGAAGTTTTGGACGCGTTTGATGCTCCCGCTGCCCCCGAGGTGGGCAGATGCGATTATTTCGCGGTCGAGAGGCGCCCCGCTCTCCCTTTCGGGCAACTCCTCCATGTATACAGAGACCATGTCGCTGCCCATCGACACCATGGAGAACGTCCGCCACATGAAGCTACTTTACGGATACAGTGGCAACACTGTAGACCTCGCCCGCGTGCTATCCTCACCGGCCCCACTTCTCGAGGATGTCACAATAACGGTTAAGCCGCTCACCCTCTTCACCCCCCTCTTTGCAGACCACGCGCCCCGGCTTCGCAGGCTGAATATCGGCGATATTCGCGGTTTTTCGTGGACTTTATCCTTTCTACGGAACCTCGTGTGCTTGCAGATATGCAGCGAAGATGTCGAATACCCGCGCTCCCCGACGGAGTTCGTATGTGCTATGCGGCAACTCAAACAGCTCGAATATCTCGCGCTGTATGACTGCCTACCCTCATTCGCTCCGAGTCAGCCTTCGGCCACATCTGAACTAGCCCGGCTTCCCTCACTCCGCGAGCTCAGTATCTCCGGCGAGGTCGCGAAGTGCATCGGCTTCCTCCACCACGTGCAGATACCCCGCGCCGCTACTCTGCGCGTCGTATGTTTTGAAGACGGGGACATGGCAGAGTTCGCTGCGCTGTGTCCGTTCCTTGCACCTCCCCGCGACGCATTTCGGCGCATTCGCCTCGTCTACGACAGGCATAACTTCCGCTTCGAGGCATGTCGTGATGCCTGGTGCCGGCCCCTCGACCGGCAGCCTGAAGTTGTGACGGACCTGGGCCTGAGCGACGAGATTCTCTCGTTCATGCGTGCCCTATTACGGGGCGCCGGGATGCTGCGCCACTGTCTCGAGCTCGACTTGGGAGTCAAGCTCCCCATGACGCCAACGACGTGGCTCGACACGTTCGGGTCTGCGACGGAGGTGCAGCACATGACCTTCGCGTCGAAAAACGCGATCGGAATCGTCTTGGCGTTGTCGGCCACCGCGGACGGCGAGGGCGCGGTGTGGCGGATGGGCAACGGGACGGCGGCGGCTGGCGTTGTGCCGGTGGTGTGGCCGAAGCTGCGGCGCCTGCAGCTGCACTTTTTGGACTTCCAGCACCGCTTTGTGGATGGGGACGAGTTCGGGGTGGGGTCGGAGCACGCTGGGATGAGCGTGGGCGAGGTCCTGCTTGGTGCGCTTGAGCACCGCCAGCGCTGCGGGGCGAGGCTCGTGGACCTCGAGCTCAAGCATTGCAACGCGACGGGGCAGTGGTTGCGCGAGGTGGAGGGGTTGGTGGAGCATGTGTTGGTGTCGGCAAAGACAAGCACTTAGCACGACGAGGAAAGCGACCTGGATGACGGCGAAGACGTGAGCGAGGAAGCAAGGAGCATGAGTGCAGCGAAAATGTTGGTGGTAGCGAAGTCGAGGCAAGTGGCGAAGACGAGGGAAACTGACATGCATATAAAACTCATCATGATAATATTGAGGTATCAGAACCGCACTGGCGCAAATGTAAAGGATGACAACGCGCAGACGTGCGCTTGGGAATCGGAGCAGCAGTCGACGTCACGTCACCGATAGCCTAGTGTTGCACTGCGAGCATCTGGCAGCGCAGCATAAGCAGGAGAAATCAACACCGTATAGTCGAAGAGATCGAAGAGACTCAAGCAGATGCTCTCCTCTATGCATGCTCTCCTCCACGGATACACCCTCCCTCCCAGTGGTCGGTCGCGATGAAAGCCTGCCCTAAGTCAGTCAAGTCAATTAGAGTGATTCGCACGGAGCCGCACCGTTCTGCGCAGGAAAGGTCGGGGCTGCACTGAGACAGCGCTACCAGCGACTCGTACGGCGCCTGCAGATGGGTCATGGAGGCATCGAGTGATACCGAGCGTGGCTGAGCAGAGGTCGACGGCAGGAGTCCACAGAGTGAGGTTCAACTCCGAGTCCTTGGCAACCGCCAGCGAAATCGGTTCGTGGGAACTTCTTCGTGCCGACGCTGTTCTTCAGTAACTTCCAGCGGCATGCACCAGCGTTTGAATCTGTGTGCCAACATAGAGCCCTAAAGCTATTTCGTGTACGTATTCTAGGGCTCCTCATTCTGGAGTGACTTGCAAGGACTACTGACGATCCATCGTGCGCAGAATGGAACCGTCAGAGACTATCGATCCTACGGTCGACTTCAATGCCTCGCGGACGCATGCTAGCTCGATCCCACCGGAACTTCTATCTCGCGTCTTTCATTTTCTGGTCTCTGTCTATCCTCCACGCCGCCGGACTGGGCCGAACTCCAGCATGTATTTGACCTCGTTCGAATTGGGTTGGATAGTTGTTACGCATGTGTGCCGACGCTGGCGACTGGTGCGTGTCGGGCCGTCTCCTGCTATCGCGCTGTGAGCAAGCTTGTCTGATTCATGTTCAGGTTGCTTTGGATAACCCAGCGCTGTGGGCCAACATCGACTTCGAAATGTTGTCGCACAACTGGCTGTTAGAATTCTTCTCGCGGTTTGGCACACATGCCCTTCTGGACGTCGAGATTAGCGGTACTGCGTTAGCCCTGCGACAGCAGCAACATGATCTCTCGCTGGAAGAAGGGTTTTTCTCTTCCGTGACGCTCATGTCGCGCATACGCAGACTTATATTTGATAACTCTTCACGCCATCTGGCTTTATTCGACAAATTCCTTCAAATTGCCGCGCATACTCAGCTCACCAACCTGGAGGAGCTCTACTTGGATCACATGGACCATCACCCAGCTTATATTGTTCCGACTGCCAACATCCCGCATCTGAAGATCTTACGCCTTACATTAGTCGGCCTCGACTGGCACTCTTCCCGCCTCTCGAATCTTGTCGATCTTTCGGTTCGCTTCCCCGTTGACGACCCGCACAAGACGCGACACACGTCCGTGTCTGACGTGTGCGACGCCCTCGGTTTCATGACCCGGCTCGAGCGCCTGAATCTGGCTAACGTCCTGGCTGCCGCGTCCGTGGCCTCGACCGAAACCCACCATGCGCCGCAAGTCACATTGCCTGCACTCGTCGAGTTCCAATTGGAGAGTCGCAACAACGATTGCAGTGCTCTCCTCTCCCGCCTGATCATGCCCTCTTTGCGGACCCTTGAAGTAGAGCAGCATCCATCGACCCCTCCCTCGTTCCCCATCCGTCTACATCCATCCAGCACACCTGAGCTGCAGTCCCTCCACCTCAACAACGCTCCGCTAGATTGGACGGGCCCATTCCCCCCAACCCTTCTGCATATCACGATAAATCACGACTTTCTCCGCCGGGATTTGACATCGGAGGATGACCGCTGGTACTTCCCGGACTTGGACATCTTCGCACAGAGGCTGAGAGGCTCCAAGCTCCAAACGTTCGTCCTGATACATGCCACGCCAACCATCATACAAGCGCCAGTGGAGAATTTGAGGATCGATATGCCGGAATTGAAGACACTGGACATCAAAGGTTCGACGGCGGCCGTGTTCACCCTGGCAAATGCTTTCGACTTGCCGCCCACTTCATCGAAGAATATCAAGCTTGCCAAACTAAGAGGCGCTACAGGCATCGACTCTCCTTCCATCCTAACCGGTCTGGTCAAGCCATTCGATTCCATGAATCACCTAGCGCACGCCATTTCCGTCGTATGCGACGCGTCGCGCGTTTCGGTGATGAGCCGGCTTCATTTGTGGCCCACTCCGCAAGACTGGTCTTTACAGGATCCGCTAGCTGGCAGCCACCCCGAGCTCTCCATTGAACTCAATTCTGCACGACAGTTCATCATGGACACCAAGGCCTTTACGGAGCTCTGCTTGGACGCGGTTGAGTCGCTTTCCCTGTCATGGGAACAGAAGGCGATAAAGCCGATATGGCGCACGTGGCTCTCCCGCGCACGAGCCGTCAAGCTGCTCCGCCTACGCTCTGCATGCACTGCGGAAGTCGTCATCCAGGCCATGGTGCCCGTAGGCGGCGGGGCGGCGGATGTGCTTTTCCCCTCGCTCGAAACACTCGTCCTCTGCTCTTCCGAGTTCACCACCAATTCAAGGTTCGCGGAGATGCTCATAGCGTGTGCAAGCGCGAGGTTGGCAGCGGGCTGCCCCATTCGTCAGGTCAGGCTGCCGAAGGATGCACCGTGGGTGGACGATTTGCGCGCGGTGGTGCCGGTCATCACGATCGGTACGGTCGTCGGGGGCACATAATGAGGTTCCGAATGTTTCGCTTGTTCTGCATGGCAGTCGAGCGCGTACCGGAAGCCCTGACAAAACTGTGCAGTGATCGGGCTCAACTCCGTACAGCATGTTGAATATTGGAATGACTACCTGGTCCGCCGCCGAATGTCATTTCTTCAGGTAAACATACATTCAGTTTCTTTCATTCGACAGAGCGGGCGGACAACTGGCGGGCATTCGATCGCCCGACGCCAGGTGTAACACACGGGCGCGATGCTGCTTGACCGATCGGTGCGACACGTACGCGCTGCGCAGGCGTCTGCGCCGCCACCGTTTGTGGCCATCCCATGCAGTGCGGCGTGCACCCGCCTGGTGGACTCGAAAGTGCACGGGGACGAGGGCGCAAGTCTGGAGCGACGGAAGCGGACACCCTCTGCTGGTTACGCCCATCGGTATCGCGTGAAGGCCGGCCTACACGCGGTCGATTCGATCGCCTGACCCGTGTTGACAATCCCGCGGTGCTATTGGCCATACCATCCCATCAAGCACCGATGCGCGCAGGCTTGAAGAGCGCGCGGGAGAACACAACGAACAAGGAAGGTGCACAAGGGACGTACGCCGGGTACGTCGCATCCAGCCGTTTCGCGCGGATGTTGGGCTGACAGGCATGCTTGGCGCGCTGTCAATTTACCTTAGCGGTTGAATTTTGGGACTAGACCAAAGTCTCTGCGGTCTGCGCGCTTTCCATCGGCTCGATGGCACGTCGTTGGACGGCGGTAGGCGGTTCTGCGCGCCCTGTAGCATGATATGGCGTGCGGGTGTTCCTGCCTCGAGCAGCCAAGGCGGCCTTTCCCGTGACGCACGGACCACGGTACTGTGATTACATGCGACAAATCTACAGGAATGATCAGACCGCGGTTGGAGCAAAGGGGGTCTCCAACCTTTGATGACCGACACTAGTTGGCGCGGCGGGGCCCACTTCGTATGCGGGCTGCATGCTGGGCCTGGTACCTCATCGCGCCGTTCGCGGTGCGGGTCAGGTGTGGAAAAACTGTACACGGTGCACCTGGAGCTGGCGGTCTGCGTGAGGAGATGCGAGGCCCTGCTAATCACATCTGCCGGCGGTGCGAGTCGACTGAGGCACAGGCGGATGCCGCGAGCCTCGTTTTTGCTGCCTATTGTGCGTCAAGCTCCGGGGTGCAGGCTCCGGCCCCAGAAGACGATGGATGACCGCGGCGTACCTCACGTGGGGCGAGGTGAGTTCAGGCCGTTGGAGTGGCAATGAGCAATTTCATAAAGCAGTAAGAGACCGGGCGCGCGTGGTCGTGGCGCATAGATACAGTGCACGATCATGGAAAATGAATCAAGCATCCCCAGAAAGACTAAACGATACCGCCTGTGCTATCATCGGTCACTGTGGGCGGGGCTATGGGAAGGCACGTTGGCGGTGTCTATGTAGAACTGGAAAAACAGGCTCACCATAGCTCACCATCCGCCGAATTACTGCAGGAAGACCGGCTGTCCGCGATTGCTAGCAGGCCCGCGATATGCGCATCGTCTCTGGCCGGATCGACGGGAGAAAGGTACCGCTCCGCTGTCTGGATATGGAATGGCGCGTGAGGCGGGGTGGCATAGGGTGAAGGCATCCGGGGCTGGGGGGACATGTCGGGCACCCGGCGAGCTGGCTAGATGACCGGAGGCACATATCAATCACCGATGGTCCGCAAAAAAGTCCGCTGGACTCTGCGCGCAAGAAGAGCGCACAACGATGCGGGGAATGGTGCAGACGCGAAGGATGATAGAGGTCTGAGAATGGCGCACGGTCAGGATTCGTCACGGCTCCTGTACTTCAATTGCAAGTACTCACCGGCGGCCGGCAAATTCCAACTACCGGCTTCATGCTTTGGTGGAAATCTGATAGCGTGCCTGCGGCTGCTCCCTTGCAGCTCTCCACCTGCAAACCGCTCCTGGAGTCTCGGACCGCAGGAATATTTGGACGCTTCATTTCGTCGTAGCTCATTGGGAATGTAGCGGTTTCGATTGCGGGGTTACCACAGCTAGGTTGCCGCTTAGTATTGGATGAATAGATGACCAGCTGGTAGAAAGAGATTAATATACCGGACCTCCGGTTGAACGCTTGAGCCTTGATCAAGTTGATGTCGTTCCCCGTGGATTTCCTCGATAATTTGAACGTAGAGGAGAAGGGAAAAGTCTCTCAAGTTCGAGAGACATTGTGTAAGGAATCTCAGAGCGAACGCTGCGATGTGGAAGGAGGTAAGCTGCAGCCGACGATGATGACTTGCGCGCGACTCGGCGATCCGCGTCGCGGAACTTGCCGGGTCTTGCCGGCTGCTCTCCGCTACTGATGCAGATGCTTGACAACATCTTCGAGGACCCGTCATTGCCACATTGCATCCCTCGCCTTATTCGCACTCATCCACGCACCGAGCTTTCGTCAATATCTCAGTTTTTCGCAAGGCAAACTTCGCTAGATTCCTCCCTGTACTTAACTACGGTAACCGGCACATGCGGAAGGCTAATTTGTCTCGACCAGCAGTGCAAACGCAAACTTACGGTGGCGAAAGTAGGCAGAACTGCTGTAAGAATGATCGACTGGAAGTGAAACACAAGACCGTGCGGAGCAGAATTTACCAGAGCCCGCGTCTGCACCAGCACCTGGCACCAACTTGAATGTCGGCATGGCACAGGCTTGTCGTGTCGGTACGCCAGAACGCGCGCGCGGCGTCGAAGCAGCTCAACGCAACGTGCATAGCACGCGCATCCCTAAATCGCCCGTGAAAGGCGGTCCAGTCGGGGCGAAACGCAGCTGGGTGTGAGAAGCAGACCGTTGGCGGAGGTGTATGCGAGGTCCGATGTTCGCATGCGATTCGGAGGGCAAGCTGCTGCGTATATTCGGTCAGCGCAGGATCCCGAAATTCTGTAGACTGCAACGCACTGTTCTTGTTCCTCCGCCCGTCTCCCACTAACCAGCTACACTCGGGAACCATTCCTGCGCGAGCACTGCCGGCTCATCGCGCTCCGCCCCTTCGACACGGTGATCTTGACGTCCAGTCTCTGACTTGTACGGGGCCTGTTTTCGCCCGGGGGATGCGCCATGTGCTTGAGTTTCTCGCTCGCCTCGCTGGAAGGTGCGGCGCTGGAGAGCATCGAGGAAATGAGTTGCGGGCCGCGGCGAAGACGGCAAGAACAGGCGAGAACGCGCTGGTGACAAGCAACGTCAGTCAGCGACGCGACGCCTAGCCCTCGATAGACTGACGGCCGGTGGTAAATACTCACCAGGAACTGAGACCACGTTTTTCGGTCTCGTCGTCCCCTTCGTGTTGTAGGGACGCAGAAAGCGTGACAGCAAAAGCCATTGTCAGACGACAAGTGCAGATACTAAGATAGAACGGACGGAGCAGCTACTGCATATGACAGTCGGTTCTGCAATGGCTGGCTCTGGTGAAGCTACGATCAGCGCGATGCGAGAGATGAGATAGAGAAAAAGAGTCGAGCGGGCCTTGAATAGCACATCATGGGTAGTCGTTCTCCAGAGCCCCGCGCGTTCTTCGACATGTCACAAAGGCCGCATTCAAGTCGCATCCGAGGCAGAGCTCAGCTGCCAGTGGTCGCTGAGCGCAGTGACGTCATACCGCCCTAACCCTAAAACAGGTCAAGGCGCGCCCGCCGCACTCTTGCCCGCAAGAGCGCGCGGTCGACGACTCCCTCCACCATCGCAGACGGCCCCCAAATGACTAGCGGGCGATCTGCAACTCTTACATGGACCCCCAACCTCCGAACTCCTTCCTCTTTGACCTCCCGTATACGGATGCGAATTCCTGGCACGGTCGCGCAGAGCGACCGACCCTTCGCCCCAGAACCCATCGTCAAGAGAGCCCGACCAGACGAGGACCCACCCGTTTAGAATAGAAGGACCGCCAGGGCGAGTTGGCGCTTGGAATTTGTGCGCCGAGGACCGCCTACTTACCTCTACTTGCGTCCGGTACGGCCCTGCTTTGTGCATCCTCACCGGAACACACAAATTGATGTCTGCATTCTCAAGCGCGGCACGCGCAGCGCGTTGCTATTCCACCTAGTCGAAATGATAAGAAGTCCACATTCTCGCTGAACGCGGCCCATCCACCCTGTTCTCGTCACGAGACGTCTACAAGACTACAAGCACAGAGCGCAGTCACGGGCAGCACCAAGGGCTGCGGCGCATGGGTGAGGTGTCGCCCGTCGGCTACGGTGCCGGTGAGTAGTTGTCGCAAACATACCGTGTCTCAACAGCAGCACAAGCACAGCCTTTCGTGCGCCGCTTCCTTCACCTAGTCAAATCTCCTGCAAAACGCGCTATAATCAGATTTACTGGGTTGCCAAAACCCAATCTATACGCGGCTACAAGCACGAGTGCGCGGTAACAACAAGGCTCGCGGGGCACGACCCGGCTTGGGTTGATGATCGTTCAACGCTGCGGGTAGTGAGTACTCACGCATTCATGCCGTGTCCCCTCGTCTTATCCGAGCCACCGACTATAGCCCCGCGCTCGGGCGCCCACCACCTTGAAGACCAACCGCCACGCCGCACGTTTTCACAGCGGGGAGCATCAGCAGGTAACGGAATGAGCTCGGCACACGCACCCCTCCTCCTGCCGAGTTCCCCTCTTGGTTCACTCCGGGGAACGTTGTAGAGGCATGTATATATCGCATACTCATTGCCCGCGCCTGGATTCAATGCATCGTGTTACTCCGTTTATTCCTCACGGACGCTCGAGGGCTTATATATCGTCTTCAAGGCATGGGTCACTGCTGCCTCAGACGAACTCGGGCCGAGACGGCACCGGACCTGCAACGGCTGACAAGTTCGCGGCGCGAGCAGCCTACTTCCCCTTGGCGACAACTTCTCCTCGGCGACAACCACCCTCTCGTCCACTATTTATCTACGACTCTCCCCACGTGAAGTTTCAGGATACAGTGGCGATCTATGGGCAACATAACCTCACAAATACTCGTCCTTCTTCCCCCTAACTATACATGCTTGGGGAGTCGCCTGTAAGTACATGCAAAGCTCTATGGCTCCTTCGATAGAGTGACATGAAATGGCAACTGATTACGTTCGTGCGCAGAATCGGGTCGTCGGAGACGGCCAATACTGTCGACTCGTATTCCTCGCGGTCGCCGGTCAGCTTGATCCCACCGGAACTCCTATCTCGCGTGTTTCATTTCCTGGCAGCTGTTGATCCTCCAATTGAGTACGCGGCATCCTACGGACTGGGTTGGATAGTCGCTACGCACGTATGCCGACGCTGGCGACAGGTGCGTGTCAGGCGGCTGTTTCCTGCTACCGCCTTGTTGCCATGACCGAGCCTGACGGAATCTCATCCAGGTTGCGTTGGACGACTCAGCGCTGTGGGCCAACATCGAATTCAGTTCTTTGTCGTACAAGTGGCTGACAGAATTCTTCTCGCGAGTTGGCACACACACCCTTCTGTCCGTAACGATCACCTCTGCGTTCGGCTGGCATAAGCACGAATATCTTTCACCGAACCAAGATCTTCTCATCTCCACAGATGTCATATCACGCATGCACAGTCTGGAGATGGTCTCTACACGCCATCTAGTTCTATTCAACAGATTCCTTGAATATGCCGCAT
The DNA here is from genome assembly GCA_019915035.1 of Auriscalpium orientale. Taxonomy (NCBI): domain Eukaryota; kingdom Fungi; phylum Basidiomycota; class Agaricomycetes; order Russulales; family Auriscalpiaceae; genus Auriscalpium; species Auriscalpium orientale. Next base: position 3,574,285 of record JAHLMH010000003.1, on the reverse strand, counting down.
GTACTCGGCTCCCCAACCTGGAGGAGCTCATCTTGGACCACAACTTCATCGTGCACCACAACAGCAACGAACACGCGTCTTATATCGTCCCGACTGTCAACATCCCACATCTCAGGATCTTACACCTTACACACGTTGGCCTCGATTGGCGGTCTTCCCGACTGTCAAATCTCGTCGATCTTTCCGTACGTTTCAAGAATCACCTCCCGCACATTGCGCGGAACACGTCCGTGTCTGACGTGTGCAATGCCCTCGCTTTCATGCCCCGGCTCGAGCGCTTGTCACTCATTAACATCTTCGCTCCCGGTTCCGCGGCCTCGACCGAAATCCACCAAATGCCGTATGTCACATTGTCTTTACTCGTCAAGTTCAAATTGGAGGGCTCGAACAATGACTGCAGTGATCTCCTCTCGCACCTTACCATGCCCTCCTTGCGGATCCTCGATGTACACCAGGATCCGATAACCCCTTCCTCGTCCCCCATCCGTCTGCATTCATCCATCGCACCCGAGCTGCAGCGCATATGTCTCACCAATGCCCCCTTGGACTGGACAAGCCCATTCTCCCCAACACTTCAGAATCTGACGATCGATCATGGCTGTCTCCAGGGGCCACTCGAGGAGATCAGCTGGTACTTTCCGGATCTCAGCGTCTTCGCACAGAGGCTGAGGTCCACCAAGCTCCAATCACTCGTCCTCATACATGCCACACCGACCATTACAGAAAGGCCAAAAAAGAATATGAGGATCGACATGCCGGATTTGAAGACGCTGGAAATCAAGGGTTCGACGGCCGCCATCTTCACGCTGGCAAATGTCTTCGACTTGCCGCCGACTTCGGAGAGGCATATCCAGCTTACAGATAACGGGGATTATATCAAGCTCTCTTCCATCCTGACCGGTCCGGTCAAGCCATTTGACTCCATAGATTACCTGCCGCATGCTATTTCCCTCGCATACCACGATCATTCGCACTGCTACAAGCCTCTGCGCCAGCTCCTTCAATTGTGGCCTACTCAGCAAGACTGGTCTTCAGGGGACCGGCTCACAGGCGGCCAGCCCGAGCTCTCCCTCGAAGTCGACTCGGGGCAATACTCCATCATGGACACCAAGGCCTTTACGGAGCTCTCCTTGGGTGCCGTCGAGTCGCTCTCTCTAGCATGGCCGCAGAGGACATTAAAGCCGGCATCGCACACGTGGCTTTCCCGCGCCCGCGCCGTCAAGCTGCTTCGCCTGAGCTGTGCACGCACTGCGAAAGTGGTCATTGAGGCCATGATGCCCCTGGGGTCGACGGATGTGCTTTTCCCGTCGCTCGAGACGCTCGTCCTCGCGTTCCCCGAGTTGTACGGGTACCCCAAACCAGAGAAGACGCTTATAGCGTGTGCACGCGCGAGGAAGGCGGCTGGCTTCCCCATTCGCGAGGCCAGGCTGCAGATGAATGCGCCGTGGGTGAAGAATTTGCGCGCGGTAGTGCCGCTCGTCACGGTTGGTGCGGTCGACGGTTGCGCGCCATGAGATTTCCAAAAGTTGCGTTCGTCGCGCGTGGGCAGCTCAGCGCGCAGGAGAATCACAGTGGTACACTTATCTTCCTATCTTACTTCAGGTATAATATGAATCATTGAATTCTTTCCTTGCGAGCAGTGAGATCTGATCAAGATACTTGGGCCTCCCCTCTGAGATACTTGGGCCTTGGCACGCGGCCTCTGCCCTCGACGAGTCTCGACTGACTCAGTGAGTTTTTCACTATAACCCGGAGTGGCTGCTCGCCATGATAGACGAACCGCACTTCATACTCGGCAAAGGTAATGGCATGTAGCCTGTACACTCTATCGGCATCACGCCCCGTCCGACTCCTCGTCCTCGCTCATGTCTTTGTCCCCCGTTGCTGTCACATAGCCCACCAAACCTTCCGCCTTCCGGAGCCACTTGCGCGTCGCACTGCATCCGAGAAGCTTGAGCTTCCTGAGCGGAGCACCGCGCTCTTGCCGGCGCTTGAGCTCACGGAGCAGCACCTCTCCGACGGACATGCCGAAAGACTCGTCGTCCTCCTCCACACCATCCTCCTGCAAAAAACGGTGCGCTAGGGGCACGCGTTCCAACTTCAGTCTGTATAGCTTCGGCCACACAATGACGCCTCCCGTCGCGCCGCTTCGCTGCCATATCCCGTCCTCTATGCTCGCAGACAAGACGCTCTGTCGGGCGTTCGACTTCCGATGGCAGATGTCGGACAGAGTTGTCGACTGCGTCCGAGCGCTATGCAAGGAGATGGGTGTGGCGCACTTGCGATCACTTTCGATGGAGCTTAGCGGTGGCACAACCGACCCCCTGCTCTCGCCGAAGACGTGGCTGGACGAGTTTGGCCCAGCGGTGGAGTTGCACACGCTGGACGCTCGCGGGAAGGCAGGGATGATGCTGTGCACGCTCTTGTCTGCGAGCACGGAGGACGGGACGTGGCGGAGAACCGGCGCCGCGGGAGGCACCGTTGTCTGGCCCCAACTGCGCAGCCTCGATCTCGAACGCGTGCGCCTAGCACACTTTTTCAACCAGGAGGATGGGGTGGAAGAGGGCGAGGAAGATTTTGGCGTGTCCGTCGGAGAGGTGTTGCTCCGTGAGCTCGAGCGCCGACAACAGCGCGGTGCACCGCTCAGTAGGCTCACCCTCAGCCGTTGCCCCGGTGTGACGCGCCAGTGGCTGCGCAGGGTGGAAGAATTTGTGGTCTCCGTGTCAGCAACGGGGGTGGAAGACGTGAGCGAGAGCGAGGCGGCCGGCGCGTGATGCCTGTAAACTACTTAGTTTGTCACTCATTTCGTTGGTCTATTTGTCTACAAACTGTCTGTGAATGCGGCGCGTTTGCGCGGACGTTGGTACAGCATCACTGTTTGTGGAGGATGTGTTGATATGAATTTCGATTCGAATTTTGACCGAAGGGAACACCAAAGGAATCCGACAATGCCATGCGGCACCGGTCTCCCAGCGGAATACGGGCGCTGTGTCTCTCTCGTGTCACGTTATATCGTATCATTATCGTACTGTATCGTGTCGGTGACCGGTACAAGGGAAAGGGACCGGGAAAGGACAAATGTCGTGTACAAGGGAAAGGGTACCGGGAAAGGACGAAGCTTCCGAGAACAAACGAGAAGATTGCATAAGAGGCTGGGACGGATACCGACAATGACAGTGGGAGACATACCACATGAAACCAGGAGGACCGCCACCTGTATCACGAGCACCAAAACGACAACGCACCTAATGACTCTGGTGTCACCCGCCCCGACACGCAGTCGCTCGAATCTGCCATCCTAAACCCACATTTCTGCATTCCGACCCTACCCTTCCTCCATATGGGCCTGTCGGTCAGCCGAACCCCCGCGTTCGCGCACTCTAATATATTCGTCCAAACAACACACGACCCACGACGCCTTCCACCTTGTGCAGCCACTGCTCGCTGACCATGCAGCCCTCCCAGAGATGGAGCTCGTCAAGTGCGGCACCACGCTGATGCCGGAGCTCGAGCCCCTGCAAGAGCACATCGGCTAGCTGCCTCCCGTTACATTCAGCCCACCAGCTCCCCACGCCGTCTTCGTAGCGATACGCTAAATCCATACTGTCAAGCTTGAAGATGCGCAGCCGTGGCCACACCAAACTGCCGGCTCCGGCGCAGCAGTATGTCCCATCTTGAGTGGTGGCAGATAGGAATGAGCACAGAGCGGCAGTCGACTGCGCATCCACGGACAACGTCGTCAGCTCGGTGGCTGCGCCGAGGATGTCCAGCCAATCCTCCGGTGGCGGATGGGCTTTGTCATCGAGATCCACGTCAATCGACAGCGAGAGCCAGTAACGCATCCCCGCTTCAGCGCACAGGATGCGCATCAAGTCGTAGACCGTATCTTCGGGTGAGAACCAATTAAATACGAAGCACCTGTCGAAAGGCTCCTCGTTGGTGCTCGGGATGTTGTGGTGTGCAGCGATCATAGGCTGTATCAAGAACTTTGAGTAGATATGTATGACGCGGAACGGGTCTGCCGTGTACCCTCGCACAGGCGCCAGGAACGGCAGCAGCACAGCAAACTCGTCTACGTGGTAAGCAGAGGCCATGATGTGTAGGACCATGGTGTCGGGTGTCTGCACGTGGCGGAGGAAGCCGATGCATTCCGACACCAGGCCGCCAATTTGGAGATACTCCAGTGACGGCAGTTTGACGATTTGGGATGGCTCCGGCACATGCACAGAGGAGAAAGGCTTCAAACAGTGTACCAATGCGAGCGTCTCGATGCGCGATAGCTGGTTGAGCGCGGCGAGGAACTCTGGTAGAGAGCGTGTGGCGTGTGAGAAGTCGGTTGTGATGCACAGGTAGACGAGGGTGGAGGAAAATAACGACAATGGCAATACTTTGGCTTCGCGGATGTCGAGGTGGCGCAGGCGAGGCGCGCTGTTTGCGAAGAGCGGATATCGAGGCAGGTCTTTTGACGCGCTGATGAATGTAGCAGACTCGAGAAGTGGGGCCGGCGTAGAAACTAGGCGAGAGTAATATGTGGAACTGCCCTCGAAGTCGATCACATCCATGGATCGGACTCGTTCGAGGGTGTCAAAGGGCAGCGACCATGCTGGCGAATCTTGAGGAGGGTGCATTCGGTAATGATAGGAAACAGAGAGCGGGAGTTGCTGAGACCGTTCGAGAAACGCTCGAGCCCACTGGGGGGAAAGTGGGAGAATGAAGTCGCACCAAAGAATGGGAGTAGCGAGCATGATGCTTCTCCAGCTTCGGCAAACCCATGTGAACCGCACATATGGTACACTCTGCGGGACATGGTCCATGGCTATGATATCATGCTGAGATCCCTCGTTTGCCATGCAGTGGGAGACGATGTCGACCAGGAGTTCGGGTGGTAGACGCAAGACAGGCGCGGACGCGTTGATTTGGTCGTCCACCCCGAGAAATGGGGATTGGATCGCAGTTTCCTCGTCAAGCAGAGCGGGGAGAACCTTCAAGGAGTTGCCGTCGACATGAGAGGATTGAGAGCGACAGGATAAGGTGTCTGAGGTGCTGGCAGGACCGCTATGAGAGGTAGCTAGTAGGAGAGAACGTTGTCGCGTACCTGTCGCCCAGAAGATGCACTTCCCGATGGTCCATGCTCCTCTTCACTCAAGAACGCCCAAAGAACGCCACGAGCAGTTGTCCTGAGGCTGAGTAGTCAGGTGAGTAGGGTCCTCTTTCGCGGAGCAATGTCAATCACCTTCAAGGGTTCCAGTCGCGAGCTGGAGAAAGCGTCCCCTAGTCCAGCGCAGGTGCACGTCGAGACGGCCGTATCTTGGCCAGGACCTTTGGTGGTAGTATGTATCTGGATCGTGGCCGTGGTCGACGACTTCTTTAGAAGGAGGGCTTGTATGCGCTGAACGTGCATCAACCCTACAGGCGATTCGCGCCGTGGGATAGTAGTTTTTGTGGCTGTGAATAGTGGCTGATATGAAACTCCGATTGAAAAAGACATGCATACGTCTTTTGCTTTTGCCTTTGTTGTCTTTCTCGTTCTGCGGTCTCTTCATCGTGGCTTTCGGCTCGATCGTTGTCAACTTCAGCTAGCGGACGTCTCAGCGGGTTCTTGTATTGTTTACTGTCTTGTCGTCACTTATCAATCTCTGCTGTCCGTCATCAAGTCGATTGTGGAGTTGCCTTTTGTCTGTCTCGAGTGCGTTGTTTCTATTTTTTTTTTCGGTAATCTTTGGCTGCTAACGTGCTCTTTCGAGGCATCTACTAGTATAGGACGGTGACTGTTTGTGCTTTTGCGCTCGCCCTCTCATTAAAGTCAAAAACATTTCTCCTTTTTCCCCTTCTTCTGCCATCTGACCTACTGTATTTCCTTCTGTCGAATACCGTCTTGTGCGTCATAGAATCATTTACTGATAACAAAAAAAACCACAATAACTGCTTTCTCCTTATTCACAAAATCCTTTACATCTTGTTGTGTACTGTACGCTTACGCTACCTCGCTGTGTCTTCCCTTTGTTCACTTCGACAGTCTTGCATCCAAATACAGTCTGCTTGACAATTGTCCATATCATCGGCCTTTCTTCGACCTCTATCCTCGCGATTGGTACTTTGAAAAAGTCTTGTCCTCGCACTACCCATAACCATGCGAAGTCGGGGACCGGTGCGTGCGCACCGCTACGAGATGGTGGTGGTATGTATCTGGATCGTGGCCGTGGTCGATGCTGGCCACGATGATCGATATCGATGACTCAGGGCAAGCGCGCGTCTTCAACTTGACGCGCGCTTTCAATTTGTCCACAACCCCCCATCGTCCCGACGAACTTCGTCTCTATGTCTTTGAACCTGCTTTGTACTTCGGCTCGACCTCATAACAAGTCATTTGCTCCAAATCCAAGTACGCCGAAAATTGGCCATGGTCAGTTTCGTCAGAAGCCTCCTTCGCAACCTCCGACGTTCGACGTTCGACGGTCCCCGATCCAACCCTGACCCATCGAGGATGACATGACCATATCTCCTGCGTCTTTTGTAGCAGGCTCAGGTACGTCTGCTCGCTGGTTTTCTATCTCTTGTATTGACGTGCCATTACGACAGCCTGCCTACCTCTTCCTGCATGCTTCAGTCGCCTCCCGAGACGATTGAGCGGCTGCATTGAGCACCAGGAAAACCGACGCCAAGTTTGCTGCGGAGAGAGAGAGAGAGAGAGAAGCGGAGCAAAATAGCTGAAATTCTGTAAGTACTTGCACCTCCGCTCTCCTGCGCGGCGAATCGCTCACTTCTGCTACTTCCAGGCTCTCTCAGGGATCTTCAACCGACTGGAAATGTGAACGGGCACAGCCACGAGGAGCAGGGGTACGAACTCAGTGATGCGAGGAGCCAGCACATCGAACTCTGCGGGAGAGTCGCTCGGCATGTACAAGGATGAGCAGAAGGATCAAAACGACGCAAGGTGCGCATTCGTACCCTGACTCGATGCGCGTCACTGATCCCAGGTGCCCTTGCAGATGAGCACAAAGTCGCTGACTTTGGCGCCGCGGCGGTTTCCTCACTCCTCCCGACGCTCCTCCGTCATCATGCGAATCTCATCCTACCACCCGACATCCGACACTGCCCTACCTTACGCGAATGTCTTATCTCAATCCACATCGTCCCCGGAATTCAAGCGGCTTGCTAGTGCCATCCGGCCTACCCCACACGCCGCTGCCATAACGGATGCAGTTGCCAGGCGCCATGCGGCCGCAACGTCTTCGCAGTTATCTTGATACCTGGATGACTGCCTCCCGGTTGCTTCTGCAAGACGAGGAGTTCGAGGCCACGAGTCTTCGTGGGTGCGAGAGAGGCAGGCGGAGTGTTAATGCATGCGAGCGGTTGCTGCCCCGCTGGTGTGCGGGTACTTACCAGTGCCAGGTACGTCGCGCCGCCTTTTTCTTTTCGCTCGCGCAGTGTCTCATGCATCCCTGGCGTCTCGCTTGTGCAGCCTCCAGCGTCCGTTCCTCAACGGCCCCGCACAAGTCAGTTCGCCACGTCCAGCTCTGAGCGACTGCCCGGAGAGCCGGCTATCTGTCCGCCCCACACGCGTTCCCCTACCCGGCGCGCTCAGTTCGACCAGACTCCGGGTGGTAGCGTGTTCAGCCCACGTCTGATCCCCGTCCCAGCACAGTTCGAAGCCATACGCATCACCTGAACGGAACCGCGGGCAGCGTACGCACCGACGTCGCCACCTGCCCGTCTGCCAAACCATCAAACATTGAATATCAATGTCAAGACATCGCCGTGCCTTATCGCCTGTTGACATCGAGGACGGCAACGTGCGTATGCACACACGGGCGAAGTTGCGCCTCCCTCACTGACCCCAGCGACAAGTGCGCACCTCGCAAGCCCATCTCTCCCGACGCTCCGTCCCCAGCATGCAAGCTCGTCCTTTCACCCGGAATCCGAAGTCGCTCTACCTCGCGTGGGGTCTCATACAAATCCGACGTTCTGAGTAACGACATCCAAGCATCCAGCCGAGCCCACACGCTGCTGTAGCAGCCGCATTTGCCCTGCGCAGTGTCGTCGCGACACCCGAGCGTTCGCGCGGTCCTCTCGAACCGAGGACGGCTGCCTCCGGTCCGACCAAGAGCTCGGGGCCACGGGTCTCGGTGCGTGGATACGCGAACATTGGAAGAGGCAGGCGAAGCGTGGGCCCGGCGCCGACGGCCTGTCCCTCTCGAATTCAAACTTTGCTTTCGGCGCGTGCTGTGCGCGATGTCCAAGGGTACCGGGTACGTCGCGCCGGCTGGCTCCCGCTCGCGCCCTGCCTCATGCTCAGCCCGCGTCGGCTCGTCTCTTCCAGATTGCACACCATCGCGCTGCGCGTCCTCCGCGCGCCATGCCAAGGGCCAAGACGGCCTGGAAGTCCGCGCTCGACGGGCTTGGGGGGGACGCTGCGAGGCTGAGGAGCGCCGCCCGACGCCCACGCGCTCCGGCACCGGTGCCCCGATGCGCTCAGCTCGTCCAGAATCCGAGTCTCGGTCTGGCGCTCCCGGATGTCTCTGCATAGGCACATGCAATGCAACGCACCTCGCATTGCATCGCACCTTGTCTGAGCGCACGCACGTATCCCATCCCATCGCCGGCTGCCGGACTCTTACCACCATCGCAATGCGTCAATGTCAATGTCAACGGCACCGCTAAATTACATCGAGGACGCGCTTCCGGTAGTTCCACGCCCGCACGCCTGCGTCGCACCGGCATCTGTCTCGCCGGACGGGCTTTGCTTTTGCGTGGCCTGGTGAAATGGCTTTTCCGCTGCCCTTCCTCCGCCTTATCTGGCTCGCCGGCCAGAGCGCGGGCTGCTGTACTTCTCGACACAGGTGCCGACCCACTTTGCATGCCCGTCTGCCAGACATCAGCATCAACATATTTCCTCCACAGCCGGCTTCCGTCCGTGCGTATGCATACCCTGGCTCGATGCGTGGCACTGACTCAGACGTGCCCTTGCAGACTGTCGCGTTGCTGACTCTCGCGCAGTCTGCCCACATCTCCCGATGCTCCGCTGACAGCAAGGGAGCCGTTTCTCCCGCCCGGAATTCGATAGCGCCTTACCTTCCTTCCGCTCGCTCCATCCATGTCGACGTCTCCTCCCGGACATCGAAGCGACTTTTCCAGGCCAAATCGGCGTACTAGCAGACACAGTTGTCCTACACCGCCCCGCCGTGCCGCCCAACCGTTTTCGCGGTCTTCTCGAACCCAGGACGACTATTACTGCCCCCGATCACCTCTGCAAAACCAACAGCCCAACGCCTCGATCTCAGTCGATCCACGCGCTCTCGCAGAGGCAGAGCGCAGGCCGCGCCGAGCTCCATTACACTTCCTCCGCCTTATCGAACTCGCCGACCACAGCGCGGGCTGCTGTACGTCTCGACAGAGGTGCCGACCCGCTTGCATGCCCGTCTGCCAGACCATCAACATCAACACCAACACATCGCCATGTGTCGATTCCGTTGCCGATTTAGATCCGTGCGTTGCGTATGCATATAACACCGACGAGATGCGCGGCACTGACTCGGACATCAGGTGCCCTTGCAGGTGACGCGTCGCGTTGCCAGCTCTCGCGCGGTCTGCCCACACTCCCGACGCTCCTGGGAGCCGTTTTTACCATCAGGGATTCGAAGGCGTCCTGCCTTCCTCGTGGTCGCGTTCATATCTGCATCCAAGTCGACGTCTCCTCCCCGACATCCACCCGGCTAAAGCCAAATCGGCGTACTTACTAGCAGACGCACTCGTCCTGTACCGCCCGCCGTGCCGCGTGTCGCTCGAGCGTTTTCGCAGCCGCTCGGACCCAGGACGACTAGTGCCTTCCAACCGCTTCTGCAAAACCAACAGCTCGAGGCCTCGATCTCAGTCGATCCACGCGCTCCCCAGACGCAGAGGCAGAGCACAGGCCCCGCCGAGGCCCTTTCCTTCCTTCCATACGTATTGCTCGCCATTTCGTCCGCCAAGCCTGTATCAGTACCAGCACGCATACGCGGGGGCCACTTGCCCATACATCGCGCCGTGCCTCAACGCTCCCCCGCCGTCCCTATATATGCATCCCGCTGCCCGACCCGCTTGACGTACAGCCCTCGTCCTCGTCCTCGTCGCACGAGTCAGACTCAGCGTGCCGCGTGTATTGCGATTTATTTATTTATTGGTGGCACGCCCGGGCGGCTCGGATGGCGGCGTTTCTGCGCACGGGCGTATGCAGCGAGGCAAATCGGCGTCGGAGGTGCTTCGCGCAGGGCATGCGCGTATCCTATCCTATCGATCCCGTATGCCATGATGGCGGCGCGCGAGCAGGCAGGCAGACTGGCACTGGCATCACCGTCAACGCAGCGCTAGTACATGGATAGTTCTAAGTACCAGTGTCGAGGAATGGCAGCGAGGATGCGCGCCGTACCAGTGACAGGAGACGGCACCAGCACCACGGCACCAGGTCGTCATCTCGTGCTCCGGAGTCCGAGCTCCGATCCGCGCGCGCTGCTTCCCTGCTAGTAGCGTGAATCCAGGGGAGTCACTGTCGCTGTCGCGCGCCGGGCGGCTGTGCGTGACGTGCGGATCCTGCTGGCCTCGAGCGCTGTTCAGCGTGAGCTGTCGTACTGTGTCTTCGGTCCGAATGATTCTGCAAGGCAAGATGCATACGCGGATAGGCGGACGCGCGGGGCCGACGGTACGGTGAAGATCCCCGCCCTCGCCTTCGAATTCCTTCCTTCCCGCCCGCTATCATATATCGCCGCGCCTGTCAATTGAAACGCACGAGCGGCGATGGCCAGGTACGTACATCCCGTGCCGCACGCCTCCCGCCGCGCCATCCCGTCCAACTCACCCCGCGTCCAGCCCGCTGTGCACATGCATCCCCGCCGACATGTACACCCATGGCCACCATGCGCCAGACGGTACGTACATGCTTGCCTCGTCACTGGCTCAGTTGAAGCCTGGTCACCAGTCTAGCCAGACGGACGACTGGGTATCTGCCACTTTCGACGGCCTGCCCTTCGCCGGAGCCCTATCTGTGACTCTGTGGAGGGCCGTGGCCAGTTGTCTTGTCTGCCCGGTGCTGTGGCGGCATATATGCACGTGTACGCGACGCGCTGAGCTGCGCGGCTGGTCGGCGTGGCAGTAGTGGCAGGGCGGTCCTTGTGTCGGGGCGCGCACGGGCGGGTGCCATCGCGCAGCGAAGCACACATCCACGCCGATCCCAACGCCAAATTCATCGCGGATACGCTCGGCATGCGGTGGCGAGCTTCCACGCGGCCGTGCCACTTGTCCGGCGATCCGATTCGCGCACGCTGCTAATTACGCTTCCATTGCCTTGACAGTACTTATCAAATGCTTGTCGCGTGGGCCGCGTACACAACACAGGCCCCGCAGGCCGCTCAATTCGACGGGCCTGTCCACGCACTCGCACTGCAACTCGCACCTCGTCCTCGACCCGCGTCCCGGTGACCTTCGTCGCGCCTTGCATCCTGCGCCGCCGAGATCTGAGTCTGAGCGCGGTTCCACTTTCCTAGGCGACCGCGAGTCGCTGATCGCAGGTGAACGGGGCGCACGCAGGCAGAACGTCAACCATGCAGGTGAGAGGGAGAGCACTCGGGATGCTAGAACGCGGGCTGACTGCGCGCGCCGAGAGGACGCAGAATCGCTGTATTGTATATCTATTACTATATGAATGAATGTAATTCCTACCCTCGACGCGCGCACCATGATTGCTTCCATTTCCGAGGCACGTCGGGCGAGCCAGCGACGGACGCACGCGCGCGGGACGTGACGTGCGTGCGTCGGGCACCGGGGCGTGCGATCCGCGACAGCCTAGGGACGTGTGGTTGCGGATGCGGACGGGCGAGGAGCGAGCGACAGGGCTCGGTACGAGGCGAGAGGGAAGTACGTACTTAGCCCGGCGCGAGATCGCCTGACCGTTAATTGACTGCAGTCCGCAGGTGCATACACCCGGCGTGCAGTACGAGTGCTAGTGGTGCGTAGCCGCCCGTCCGCGATGGGCCGCGGAAGCGCACGGATTTGAGGTCGTCGGCGGTGCGGCGGGGACGCGGCGGTGCGAGGTCGGACGTACCGCGCCGCGCTGTCCTCTCCTCCTGGGGACCTACATAGAGAACTCCAATCGGCGGGGCGGCGTAGGCCGGGCTTGTACGTAAACGTCCAAGTGGCGGATCGCGATCGTCGAGGCACGGCGGACGGGAGACGATCGGCGCGCGCACTGATAGAATTCGAAGTCAGCGGGAAGAGGATGGGTCGGTCGGCGGACTGGACTCCGTCCGAGCGGTGTTGAGCACAGAGAGGACGAGTACTGTAAGTGCCTGGGTTTGAGTGGGTGTTGCATGAGACGTGCGGGTGTGCGGGCAGGCACGTATGACGCGTCCGCGGCGCGCGTGCGTGGCAGCCGTGGTGCTGGATAGGAAGGCCGCGTCCGAAGGCATCGAGGCCCTCGGACCGACGAGGCCTGCCTACCTTCGCGCCGGGGCATGCCTGCCATGCGCGGACCGCGCTCGTTCAACGGTAGGCCTTCTTACTGAGACTGAGGGACGATATGAGCAATATGGCTGGGGACACTGGACACACCGCCACATACCGCGCTCTTCCCCGCTGGCAGAAGCATCCGCTTTGCTGCAGCGCGCGCGCGCGGGGACGGCATCTCTTCGCGTATGTCAAGTACTTATGTCGGGAGGGAGCGGGGAGGCGATGTGCGAAGGGCGTACTTACCAGGACGCGGGACGGGTGCGAGAAGACGAAACGAAAGCAGCAGTGGGGACGCAGCACTGGTGACTCTCCACGAGCTCGAGAAGCGGCGCGGCAGGAGCACGCGAAGGAAGATCTAGAGAGAGGTGGTGTGACGTACCGCGTCCACGTTGTGCAAGCTGCTTTGGTTCAGCCGCGGATAGCGATCGGGACGCGCGTAGAGACGCCGTGCGAGGGGGTGCGGGACGCGACGCGGCGAGCGGGAGACTTGGGAGCGACGCGCTGTGTGTGGTGCGTAGGGCGTGGGATGGGTCGATCGGGGCCGTGGGTGGACGCGACAAGCAGCGGAAGAACGCGAATACGTCGGATCGCCGGCCCGTCTCCGACGCCACAACGCTCGTCGGAGTCGACGGTCCCGGTCCTCTCCCTCTGCCAGTCTTCCTCGAGCCTCTCAAGCTCTCAAGCTCACAAGCCCCCGCCCCGCCATTCGCACGGCTCCTGCCCCTCACCTCACCAACGCCGAACTCCGCGCCTACCCACGCCATCTCCCACCACTGCAATCGCGCAATCCATCATGACGAGAGCCGCTGTGGTGATGGTGCGTCGCGTCTCCGAGTCGTCCGCCCGTGCGCTGGCTAACCGGCCAAGCTGCGCGCAGATCCGTCCAGGCCAACCTACCGAGGGACGTACTCCTCCCACTGAGCCGCTCAACGTGTGCTCGACGCACACGCGCGTGAAGGTCATGCAAGGATAGCGTATGGCGCGGGCGCGGGCGGTGTGAGGCGGCGCGCGCGCGGTGTCAGATAGGACTCGGAACGGGCGTGCGGGACGCGACGAAAAGCAGACGCTTGGGACCGATGCGCTCAGCGCTGTGTGGGTGCGGGGCGGGTCGATCGGGTGTCGCGGGCGACAAGCAGCGGCCCGGGAAGAATGCCGTATCGCCAGGGGCCCGTACGTCTCCGACGCCACCACCTGTCGACGGTGTCCTCTCTTCTGCCAGTCTTCGACGAGCCTCCCAAGCACAAGCCCCCGCCCCGCCCTCCGCATGGCTCCTGCCCCTCCGAGTTGCTAGCACCCCTTCAACGCCTTCCTGCCCGCGCCTGCCCATGCCATCTCCCACCAGTCACCTCCACTCGCGCGCAAGAGCCGCTCACGTCACGGTGGTCAGTGATGCTCCGCGTCCTCCGCCCGTGCGCTGGCTAACCGGCCATGCTGCCAGCACGCAGATCCTTGCAGGCCAATCTGCCAACGGAGTCTTCCCGCGGCGGTCGAGATGCAGGTGCTCAGTGCACGCGCGCGTGGACTTTGAAGGTCGTTTGAGGCTGGCGCGAGATGTGAGGTGGGGCGGTGTCAGAGAGAGAGCACGTCCGCGGGGTCCGAAGATAAGTTTCGTCGCCACGAAGGCGGTGTGGGCTGGGTGGGGCGAGGCGCGACGCCCGACCGACCTGCCGTTGCACCGTCGGGGTGACAGGGTGCTCCGGGAGGGCGAGAGCGGAAGATCGCTGTAAACGCCGGATCGCCGGCCCGCCACTGGCCCCTCGCACGTACTCCCGGTCCTCTCTCTGCCACTGCCAGCCTTCGACGACCCTCCCAAGCACCGAACAAGCCCCCGCCCCGCCATCCGCTTGGCATGCGCTCTCCGCCTCTCGCTCGCATCCGCGGCGCTTCCGAGAGCCACTGCGGTGCGCCGCGTCTCCCCCGTCCGCGCGCTGTAGATCTCACCTCGCACCTTCGCAGACGCGCTCGTCCCGCGCTCGACTTCGCGCGTTCAGTCACTCGCCCGGGGTCCGAAGGCCACGCGCGCGCACAGATCATCTGGTCCGAGTCGTCGGAAGGATAGGATAGATCTGTGGGATGGGTGGACATGGAGCGGATGTGAGGGAGCGCGACGACCTTGGGCTCCGCGCGGTCGATCGTGATCAGGCACGCTCAGTGTCACCTTCGAATTCGTCGGCCCCCAGCGCGAAGTGGAGTCACTTCGGTCCGGGCTGCATTTTATTTCGGACCCTGGTCTTTCTCTGATACGCACGGACTGGCACCGGAGTTACCCGGCCCGCGCCCAAAGTGAGAGCAACATGCCGCCAGCGCTGGTGAATATATTGGGTCCGTGTATACATGCAGCCCACCAGCGACCCCGTGCGACACAGCGGAGAAGAATTAGGATGTGCGCGGCATGTCACGGTGCTTACGACCGTTGAACTCTGATATTTCGACCGTCTAACTCTGATATAGTTCGACTCCACAATGTTGGACGGGGCAGGCCTGTCGTGGAACTGGCAGAAGAATGTCAATGAATTGGGTGTGAGCATGTGGTATAGTATGACTCTATAAATGAAATAGCTCTGTTAACTGTCCACATTTTCCACCAGCACGCGGCCTACAACGGCTTCCACCTTCTGCAACCACTGGGGGTTGGCTTTGCAGTGCCGGAGGCGGAGCGCGTCAAGTGGGGCACCTCGCTGATGCCGGTGCTCGAGCTCACGCAAGAGCACGTCGTCAACGCGCATCCCGGAACAGTCAGCCCACGAAGTCTCGCCCACTCCGTAGCGATGCGAAAATTCCACCTTGTCCAGCTCGAGGATGCGCAGCTGGGGCCATGCCAAAACGCCTGCTTCCGCGCGACCGTATGTCCCGTCTTCCACGGTGGCAGAGAAGGTCGGGCACAGCATGATTGCCACATCGGCGGCCACAAGCAGGGTCTCCAGCTCCGTTGCTGCTCCGAGCGCGCCGAGCAAGTCCTCAAGCGCGGGCATGTACAGGCCTTCGTACTCTTGTGGCACTGCTATCGACAGCGAGTGCCAGTAACGCACCCCCGCTTTCGCACACAGGACAGGCAAAAAGTCCCAGACCGTGTCGTCATAGCCCCTCCATTCAAATTTGAAGTTCCTGTGGCACCGCACATCATCGAAGTCGGGATGCACGTCGTCGTGGCATGCATGTATAGCGACTTGCCCCCGGCCCTGGGAGCGAATCTGTATGGCGCGGAACGGATCCGCTGTGTAACCTCGCCCGGGCGCCAGATACGGGAACAGCGCGGCGAACTCGGTCACGCGCCCGCTCGTGGAGGCCGAGACGTGGAGTCGGAACACGGTGTCGGGTGTGCGCACATGATGGAGGACGGCGAGGCACTGTATCATCGTGCCGCTGATTTTCAGGAAGGACAATGCGGGCAGGTTGACGATCTGGGACGGGCTTGGGGAGTATGGTGCAGAGGCAAACGGGTAGAGACAGTCTTCCAAGATGAGCGTCTCGATGCGCGAAAGCCGCTGCAGTGCTGCGATGCAGTCATGGTGATAGTGCGGAAGCTTGGAGACGTCGGATATTTCCAGATGCACGAGGTTGGGGGAAAAGAATGGCAACGGTAATGCTTGGGCACCGCGGATGGTCAGGTGGCGCAGGCGAGGTGCACAGTTTGCGAAGAGCGCCTCCGAGTCACGAGGCAGACAATTCTGCATGTCGATGAAGCTGGCAACCTCGAGGATCGGGGCCGGTTTGGAAAGGAGTCGGGAAAGATCTGTCGCATTGCTATTGAATGTGGACCATGACATCTGGATAGATCGGACATGCTCGAGGGTGTCGAATGGCAACTGCCACGCCGGCTCGCTTCTGAATCTTAGAGGTGGCCAAATTGGCGGTGAACAGGAAAGGGAGAGTGGGAGATTCCGAGACCGCGCGAGCATTGCACGGGCCCACTGCGGGGACAGCGGGAGGACAAAGTCGCGCCAGAGCATGGGACATGAGAGCATTATGTGTCTCCAGCGTCGACAAACCCATGAGAAACGAACCCATGGTACACTTGGCGGCGGGATGTAGCACATGGCTCGGATTTTT
The DNA here is from genome assembly GCA_019915035.1 of Auriscalpium orientale. NCBI lineage: Eukaryota > Fungi > Basidiomycota > Agaricomycetes > Russulales > Auriscalpiaceae > Auriscalpium > Auriscalpium orientale. The sequence goes on along the minus strand of JAHLMH010000003.1, from coordinate 3,557,758 downwards.
TGGTAGGATTCATTGCCCACACAATACGAGAAAATGGTTACCAGGAGTTCGGATGGAAGGCGCGAAACAGGCGCGGACGCATTGAGACGGGCATCCACGATGGAAAGCAGGGATCTGATTGCTATCCTTTCAGTGCGCAGCGCAAGTATCATTCCCGGGGAGCCGCTGTCGACACTAGACAGTTGCGAGCTAAGGGTTGACAGCCAAGCTTCCGTCGTGCTGGGAGGACCGCTGCGGGAGATGGTGAGTCAGAAGCCGGGAAGAGAGACATTGTCGCATACCTGTCGGCCAAACGATGCACTTCCTGACTGTCCATCAGTCCATGCTCCTTTTTCAACAGGCCGCTACGAGTAGTCGTCTTGAACCTGACTCTTGAGTCGAGATGTTAGGTTGGTGCAGGAGCGTGAAGCAGTGGCTCGCAGTCACCTTCAAGTCGCGTGTTGGAAAACGCGTAAGTACTCTAGTCCAATGGACAGATGCGACAGGACGTCGGAATGTTGTGGTGGTTGTGGGCGCGTTGTGGCCGTCAGAGGATGACACTAGTGCTAGTGAGCTGGCAGAGTATACGGTAACCGAGTCGGCTCTATGCTCCGAGCGAGCAGGCTCGAGCTCGGAGCGGGCACGTGCCCGCTACTTCACTTGAACTTCCACCACGACGGTGTATGTTTCAATTTGATTGCCCGTCTGTCGTTTCTGTCAAACTCGGTGATTTCTTTCTGACTTAGCACCATTCAGATCCAGACGACATTCTTGGCCGTCGATCTGGAATCCCCAGTCGGATGAGGAGGAAGCTTGAAGGCTTGTGTAGGCTGTGCCCAGCTTGAGGCGGCGGTTTCGATGGCGACGATACATATGACGCGAACTCGCCATCCAGCAACGCAAGGACGAGGTCATGCAAAACTTTTACGCAAGGAGTTTGGGAGAGTTAGACTGGATTCACAGGTGCAGGCGGGGTGAGGTCGTGAACCTTGGAGCGCGCAGGTGCGTCTCCTTTGTTCTGTATCTTCTGATTTTTGTCGAATCAAAGGGGCCATTATGACAGATATTGCCTACACACTGTACCCGGCGCGCTCGGTTCGACCCGACTCCGGGTGGTCGCATGCTCAACACACGTCCGACCCGGCGTTCTAGTGTCATACACTACGCACCGTCTGAACGCAGAGCATCGCGCCATGCCTCGGGCACCCTGCGTCATCCACACCTCCCACCCATGCCCATCCTCGCCCAAGACGAATGCGACGTCCTCTCGGATTTTGCTTCGCAACGGTCACGCACGTTCAGTGCGCCACGTCCAGCTCTGACTGACTGTCCATTCGTCTGCCTCACACGCGTGCCTGTACCCGGCGCGTTCAGCTCGACCAGACTCCGGCTGGTAGCGTGTTCAACCCACGTCCGATCGGCGTCCCAGCACAGTTCGAAGCCATACGCATCACCTGAACGGAACCGCGGGCAGCGTACACACCGACGTCGCCACTTGCCCGTTCGCTAGATCATCAATAATAATCCAGCATCAACGTCAAGACATCGCCATGCCCTATCGCCGGTTGCCATCGAGAACGGCAGCGTTCGTATGCATACGCTGGCGAAGTTGCTTTGCGCCTCCCTCACTGACCCCAGGTGCGGGCGCCGACGAGGCGGGCTTCTCTAGCAGCGTCTACAGCAGCTCATCGGCGAGCCGGCTACTTGAAAGGGGGGTGGAAGTACGTGGTCCGCGCATTGCCATTCCTATATATTGCGAGGCTGACTGACCTGCTCCAGAGCGGGCCCGGGTGCGTGCGTCGTGCTACAAGGTGCTGGATGCGCGCGGTGGTAGGAAACCGTGTCACAAGAGTGGGACCGTGCTTTTTATCAGATTCATGGCAGAGCGGCTATGATAGCAAAATCACTATGAAGAGAGCAACGTCTAAGGCTACGCTATATGTATCAGTCAGTCATCGCCTCGTCTTCGTCAGACATCTCTTCGTCTTCATCAGCATACATATACTCTTCTTCGCTGGATTCCTTCTCACTACCAGCCTCGTCCGGCTCTGTGTCATCTCTGACCGGCCGGATCACCGACACGCGTCCCACAAAGTGCTCGACCTCGCGCACCCACTTCTCCGTCTCGCCGCAATGATCGAGCTCCAGCTCAACCAGCTTCGCCCCGCAGCGCTGGCGGTGCTCGAGGGCACGGAGCAGGACTTCCCCCACGCTCATCCCAGCGCTCTCTGGCCCCACCTCGAACTCGTCGTCGTCCGCAAAGCGGTGTTGAAAGTTTACATGGCGCAGCTGCAGGCACTGCAGCTTCGGCCACACCACGGCGCCCGTCCCGCTCCCGCTGCCCGTCCGCCACACGTCGCCCTCCGCGGTAGCCGCCAAGGCAAAGCAGAGCCCTAGTCCGCCCTTCAACTGGACCTTCATCTGTTCGACCTCCGCTGCAACCCCGAATGTGTCCAGCCACATTGTTGGCGCCATGGAGACCAAGAATTCCAAGTTGAGATCGAGACATTGAGGTAGCATCCAGGTGTCTTGTAAAACGGTCTGCATAAACGAGAGAACGTCATTGTTCGGGCGCGGGTAGTGCTCAACGTAAAGCCGCCGGTCCGGCAGGCTGCACCATGAGGCATGACATGCCTCGAGCGTCAAATTATAACGGGAGTAGCTGAGGTGGACGGAGGAAAATGCTTTGTCGACAGGCGCAAGGAAAGGACACAATGCAGTAAGCTCCGGTATGGTCCCTTCGTTAGCTTTGACATGGACATCTAGAGTAGTCGCGCTGGGTGTCTGGACATGGTGAAGGAAGCCGACACACTCCATGGGTGAGCCCAAGATCCCAAGCTGGCGGAGGAAGGGGAGATGGATTATTTGAGATGCGTCCGGAGGCTGTGACGTAGAAGAGAATGGGCCGAGGCAGTATAGCTCGAGATCCTCAACCTGATTGAGTTGACGCAGAGCGTGAATGAACTCCGCCGCGGAGAGCCGGGGCTCTACCTCATGGTACACATGCAAGCACACAACGTTCCGTAGAAATGAAGAGGTCCATGAAAATTCGGGAATATTGTAGATTTCCAGCTTGCGTAGCCGGGGGGCATGGTCTGCAAAAAGGGGAGTGGAGAGGGTTACCAGTTGATTGACCGCGATCGCAGCGGCCTCGAGAAGTGGGGCCGGTGAGGACAGCCATCGCGCGAGGTCTACAGGGCTGCCATCAAATCCGCGAGTTACTTCCATGCCCCGGACTCTCTCGAGGGTATCAATGGGCAGCCATGAGACCGACGTGTTCTCCGGATAGTCGTCCGTATGGTAGGAGGGACCGCTAGAAAGGAAGAGCGGGGCACCCTGTGACCGCGAAATAATCGCATCAGCCCACCGCTGGGGAAGTGGGAGACTCAAACGCGCCCAAAACGTCGGGTTATTGAGGGCGACGTCTCGCCAGTGCCGGCAGACATGCGACAACCGTACCCACGGCATGGTGCTCGGGAATCCGTCAATTTGTAGACCGCCAAATTCCAGGCCTACGAGATCGGAGAAGACGCGGCACAGAAGTTCCTGTGGGAGACGCGAAACAGGTGCCCATGCGTTGATTTGGGTGTCCAGGGTGGCCAGCAGGGCTACCACAGCGGCACGTTCACTCTTAAGCGCTCGTGAGGCAATTGGATGCCGTTGGGGAAGAGATGACAGTCGTGAACGAAGTGTCGACGACCAAAAGTTCACGGCACTGACTGCTGCGTTAGCCAGAGATTGATCGAAACGCGGTCATCACACACCTCTCACCAAAGGCTAGCTCCTCCATAGTCGCTAACCCCTCGCGTTGAAGTATGATTGATATACAGTATATTTTGCTGCAGTGGTTTGGAGATGATGATGGTGGTGCGTTGGAAGATGTCTCAGATTCTCAGGCCAGTGTTCTCTATTGCCACGTGGCCCCCGCCCGCTTGCACGCAGCGCGCAGTGCTGCCAGTGCGTGTCAGTCGCGCTAGTCGTTTTCGCTACTTGCTTCAACTTCGCTACCATCCGCGTCCTCGGAGTTCCGTTGTCTATGGCATCACCCTCGTCTACATCTTCATCTGAATTGCCGCGGTAGCTATCCCTGCCCGACACCATCACGCATTCCACCAGGCCCTCGGCCCCGCGCACCCACTGCTCCGGAAGAATCACTGCAGTGATCAAGCTCGACAGTAACCAGCCTCGCCCTGCAGCGCTGGAGGAGTGCGAGCGCACGGAGCAGGACTTCGCCAACACTCAACCCAGCGTTCTCCGGACCCACGCCAAGCTCGTCGCCATCCGCAAAGCGGTGCTGCAGGTTCACACTGCGGAGCTGCAGATGCTGCACCTTCGGCCACACCACGGCGCCGGTCCCTGTTCCGCCGCCCATCCGCCGAATGTCGTCCTCTGCGGTGGCCGACAAGGCCAAGCAGAGCCCCATTCCTCCCATCGACTTGATAGTTATCTGCTGCACCTCTCCGGCAGCCCCCAATGTGTCCAGCAACATCGTTGGCGGCGTCATGGGAACCTCGACCTCCAAGTCGAGCTTGAGACACTGACGTAGCATCGCGGCGTCACGGAAGAGGGTCTGCAAAGACGAGAGAATGTCGTTGTCCGATCATGGCAGCACGGCCGGCCCTTCGCTCCGTTGCAGCCAGCTTGAACTCTCTCTCCGACGAATCCGCCTCCACCTCCGAACCCGCCTGCGGCTGGAGTGCCCACCCAGTTTGTTTGCTCTCACCACACGCTTTTCGGACGACTTGCGCGTCTTCGTAACCGTCGCCTTCTAGACTCCAACCGTGCAAGGCTGCATGCGTTGCCGCTTTTCTTCTTCGCAGCCCGCCCGTTGACATTTGTCATCTAGCGGCGTGAGCGAGCGCTCTCGATCCATGTTCTGTAGATGCAATTATATATTCCACGGACTCTGCAGAACAATATGATGGTTACTCGGATCCAAACAGCAACTTCCACGTCACGACTCTGCTCACCAAAATATCTGATAAGTATACCCCATAAAACAACCTGAGTCACTTCATCCGGTACAGCATCATAATGCACAAGATCATGCCCGGAGCCTGGAAGGCCTACACCACCGTTAGCCACGCAGCATGTCCGCATCGGAGCGGGGGATAGAAAAACGGTGCGTACGTAGTTGAGCACGATGGCTAGGCCCCAATCGTCTAGTGACGTCGGCCGGGCCCCGAGGAGCCAGTCGTTGTACGGTGTGCCTGCGAGCACTGCGACCGCGCCCACGGCATAGGCGAACCCCAGGTGCACGCTACAAGGCATCCGATCCAGTTCAGCTGTGCGCACTTGCACTGCATGAAAGAGTGCCGCACCCGCTGTCCCGCGTGCTCGTGCTCAATTTGTGGATGACAAACGGGAACAGGGAGAACCCTGGCGACGAATGAATTAGCGCAGCGCAACGAAGCAGAAATCGGCCGTACATGCGCCTGCGATTGCCCCGTAGATGATGGAACACAGCACAACGCCGGTGCTGGTTTTCGGGGAAAACGGCAGTAAGAAGACGAAAATGATCGACATGGTAACAGCGACCGCGTAAACCGTGGGCCACTGTGTCGCGGCCAAATTGGAAAGTATGCCTCCGGGTATTGCGGCGCCGCACAGGATGGCGGGCTGGCGGCGGAGCGGTCAGCAGTGTCAGAGAGACTCGAAAGATATCTTACAGTGTAGAGCGCGAATGTGCGGTCTAAGCTTCTGTCGATCACGAACTGTTGAAAATAGAAGTCTATGAATGACTGCATGAGATTTCAGCGGTCTGCTTCGCAGTTGGTCACTGACATACGAAGTAGACTCCCCCATTTAGAAACAGGCCCCTGCATCCGGGGTGAGCTCCTATACAGGTGAAGCAAGCTGCAACAGAACTCACCCTAGTGAAGCATACATGTACGGCGCGTCCGTCACCACCTCCCTCAGACTCACCCGCGTGTGCGGCTCTGCACGCGGATAAGCCGGTCGCATGCAGGAATTGGCCACGAGCAGCATGCCGAGCACGACGAGCGCCGACGCGCGCACGTTCCACGCGAACGACACGTCATGGTGTAGCAGCTGGTTCAGCATGATCGTGAAGAACGTTGCACCGGCGAACAGCCCTTCCCGAAGGGTCAGCCCGGCGCATCTTGCACGGCAACAAAAACAGTGCTCACCGGTCGACGCGATTCCTATTGCCAGCGTGCTCCGGGTACCCCAATGGTCCGCCTGAATGGCCAGGGACGGAACAAACACGAAGCCGGCTGCGACCCCCATCACGATGCCCTGCGTGAGTAAAAATTTGAAGTAGGAATCCCCGAGATCAATGGTCGAGAGCACGAACAGCCTGCCATGGTACGCGCTCGGTCAACAAACTATGATTGAGGTTGATCGAGCGCACGTACGATAACGTGAAAAGACAGGACCCAACAGTCATGACGCTGCGGAAGTGACCAGCATCGTGCAGAAGTCCGGCAGGGAAGCTCGTTACGAGGAGGAGGGAGAGCTGCGCCGCTCCAATCCAACGGGTGCCGGTCGCGGATGCGACGCCGGCGCGCGTATACACATCTTCGTAGACTCCAAACGCGAATATGTAGCCGAAGGTTGCGGCAATAGCCAGCCAGCTGTTCAGTTAAATTGTGGTCAGCAAAATCGACGAGAAAAAGTAGCTTGCACACACGCGCCGAAGAGCGTCATCCAGGCGCGGGCTCGGACGCCGTCGTGGACGAGAGGGGGCGGGGATGCTGGCAGCAAAGTCTCGTTCTCGTTGGCGTCGTCGTACTTTACGGACATCTCGAATGACGGCGGCGGGGTCGCGGGGGAGAGCATGTCGGGCAGATGAGGGCGGGAGGAGAACGTAAAATAGGGGTTGAGGTCTAGGCTTACAAAGGTGCGAGGTGGCAGATATGGGAGAATACCTCCGAGCCTCCTCTTTAAGTTAGGACGTCGACGGTCGTTGCCTCAACAGACGGCGACAGCCTTCCTTGTCCGGTTCACCGGATCTTAGCCTACAGCGGAGAAAAGCCAGGAACACTTCTGAAATGGCGCAGGGAGACCGCGTCTTCAGCATTGGAAGTGGATCGGTTTTGCCTCCCCACGGCTACGCGCTCCGGGGCCGTTCATATTCGGTTGGGTCAACCTACATACCAGCGGGAACGGCAGACCACCTGCACCCATATGCGCGATATCACTCAGCGAGGCTCCAGGCAGCGCTGGACACGCGGGGTAGCTTTCGCTGGCGGTCGAGGATGCGGATAGGAGGAAAATTCTGAAGCAAATGAAAGCCACGAGCAAAAGATCGGCGGGCAGCAGGGCGGCGACTGGGATGCCCTAGGAAAGAATGCAAGGGAGGGCCAAGGTCAGCGACGTGCAGTACCTTTGAGGTGAGCGGTTATGCGCACCTAGCACCATTGTACTTACGAGCGACCCCGATCCGAACTCGTGGCGGAGGCTCGCTCTCCCTTTCTCAATCATGCGCGCTCCGCCCCGAAGCCCTCCTCTTCTCCGACGAGGGAACACGAACGTTGGCAGCTCGCTCGCTGTGTGCACGGTCATTAGCGCGTAGGAAAACCGGTATGAAATGGCTTACAGAAATCCGCGCTGGCAAGAGCTGACCCTCAGCAGAGCGCTATCCGTTGCGCGCGAGGAGCTGGTCGTCCAAATAAAGCTGCTCAGAGGCTTCAGTAGGTATTTCGACGCGCGCCGGACAATAGTCGCGAGGGTCCCGTCGTTGGCCAATACAGCCTAAAGAGTACTGGCGGCGCTGAGAGTGTGGCATCGGCCTGTAAGAGGTGGTGGTCACGGTGTGCGAGTCAGTGCGACTGTCGACAAAGGAGGTCGACTCCCGGAGTGACGGCGGAGTCCCGGGGACTCGGGAGGAGCACTATGGAGAATGAAATTAGGGTTGGGGGCACATGCACGTGCGCGTGGCTTCAGCCCGCGCGTTCTCCTCAGCCGAGGTACTGCGTGTGCGTCTAGCCGCGCTTTCCTTCACCTTCTCATTTCACTGGATATTCCCGACAAAGTCACTCAACGAACGCGTAGGGAGCGTCGCAGCGCTGCACAACGCCTCTCCCATCGTGCGTGTGCATGTTGAACTGAATATTCTGGTGAACCCGCAACAAGTCCGGTTGACTGCATGGCGCGCCGACTCTGCGCACGACGCACCCGCCGCGGACGTGGTCGTATACGGCCCGGAAAATGGGCGGTTCCTCACGCAGGCTTCGCGGCGGAGCAACTCGAAGAACTCGACGTGTGCAGCACAGTCCACGAGCGCATGTGGCTTGTGCCTTTAGAGCGGGTGTTGAGGTTGCGGCGCATCGTGCTCGAGGACGCCGGTGCCGCGCACTCGCTCTGCGCAGCGCTTGGCCGCGCTATCGGCCCTTGTCATCGCCGGTGTGGACTTCAAAGAGCGGTGGGTGGGCGTCGACGGACGGCCGGCGCGCTGGCGGACGCGCTGCCGTTGCTCGCCGAGCGCGCGCGTGCAGGGCACGCGCTGGGGATGTTTGTGGTAGGGTGCGACGTCGAGGAAGCGTGGGCGCACGGGCTGGAGGAGAAGATGCCGGAGCTGGGGGTGATAGACAGCAGGTCAGCCACGCTACTTTCGTGCTAGAAGGACTGGTAGTGAATCCGATGCGCGTTGTTGTCTATCCAAGTAGCCTGTCCAGTCACGTCGCGCGCGAGCTTTCTCAGTGCGCTCTAAGTGGCAACGTCTGGCTACCCTAGCTTCCCCCCGACTAGGACTGAGGGCAAGGGCAGTGTATGCGTTCGCGACCCGCGTCTTTGCATTCCTTCGAGCGAATATGAATACGTGCTCTCGACTCTGTGGTGCTGACATGACATGGACAGAGGTTTTCAAGTCACAATTTCATTCACCATAACTCATAAGTGAACATGGGTCAAACCCGGCAGGCCTATGAATCGTAACGCATGAGGTACTGTGCCCTCATGCACAAAAGCGCGCCCGCCCCCATCACCAGCTACACCACGTCAGCCACACTCATCGGAGAATTGAATTGGATGAAGGTGCGTACGAGGCTGACCATGGCGGGCAAACCCCAGTCGAACTGGGACGGAGTCGGCGCCGGCCCGAGGAGCCAGTTGTTGACAAGTGTGCCTGTGAGCACTGCGACCGCGCTCATAGCGAAGCCGAACCCCAGGCGTACGCTAGAACGCAATCAATTTTCAGCTGTGCGCATTGGAATAAGTACTGCCACGCACCCGCAGTCTCGCGTGCTCGTGCTCATTGTGCGGAGGGCGGGCGGGAACAGGGAGAACCCTGACATCAAACACAAGGACGTTAGTGCAGCGCGAGGACTTTAATACGAAGGAACTCGATCGTACATGCGCCTGCGAAGGAACCGCAGATGGTGGCAAGTACAGCAACACCGGAGATGGATGTCGGGAGGAACATTAGTATGAGGATGGCGCAGGGCAACGCCGTGTATGTCAACACATTGATTGTGCCGCACTTTTTCGCTGCCAGATTGGAGATTATGCCTCCGGGTACTGCTGCGGCGCACAGGATGGCGGGCTGGCATCGAAGTTCAGCAATGCGGAGCGTGTCGGAAAAAGTGAGCGAGCTCACGGTATAGACCGCGAATGCACGGTTCATTCCGATGTCCATAACGTACTGTTGAAGGTAGAAGACTGTGATGTAACTGATTAGAGATAATTCTAGTTCTCCGGGTGCTCACTGACATCCAAAATAGATCCCCCAGTTCATGAACATGCCCCTGCATCTAGGGTGAGCTCCTACACAAATGATGCAGGCCGTCAACAGGACTCACCCTATTGCAACACACATGAACGGAGCGTCCGTCACCAGCTCCCTCATGCTCGCCCGCTTGTCCACCTTGAGCGGCTCAACGCGCGGACAAGGCCGCCGCATGCAGGTATTGGCCACGAGCAGCATGCCCAGCACGACGAAAGACGACACGCGCACGCTCCACGCGAACGACACACCATGATGTAGAAGCTGATTGAGCATGATCGTGAAGAATGTCCCACCGGCGAACAGCCCTTCCCGCGCGGTCAGCCCGGCGCGTCTCGCACGGCCTCAGAAATAGCTACTCACCGGTCGACGCGAATCCTACCGCCAGCGTGCTCCGGGTATTCAAATGCTCCGCCTGAATGGCCAGGGATGGGACGAACACAAAGCCGCCTGCGACGCCCATCACGATGCCCTGGATGAGTAAGAACTTGAAGTAGGAATCCCCGAGGTCGATGAGCGAGAGCATGAAAAGGCTGCAGAGTGCACGCGCGGTGAGGGAGGTGCAAAGCTTGCGGTAGGACCCGCGCACGTACGAGAAAGTGAAAAGATAGGAGCCGAGTGTGACGACGCTGCGGAAGTGGCCAGCGTCGTGCAGCAGTCCGGCGGGGAGGCTCGTCGCGAGGAGGACGGAGAGCTGCGTCGCGCCAATCCAGCGGACGCCTGTCGCGGATGCGACGTCAGCGCGCGTGTATACATCCTCGTAGATTCCGAAAGTAAACGTGTATCCGGACGTCGCCGCGATAGCCAGCCAGCTGTTCAGTTTACGTGCTCAGCGGACTCGGCGGGGGAAAGAGTGTTGCACGCACGCGCCGAAGAGCGTCTTCCATGCGTGGACACCGACGTGTGCAGGACGGGGCTGGGTTGTCGGCAGCAACTCATTGGGGTTGTCGTCCTTTGCGTACATGTCGAAGGTGTGTATGTCGTCATACTTTGCGGACATTTCGAAGGAGTTGCTATCGTCGTAATTTGAGGAAATTGACGGTGAGGTCGTGGCCAGCATGTCTGCCATCTCGAAGATGTGGGCTGGAAGTGAGAATATGTTAGGGGTCTAGACAGAGTTGCAGTCTGAAGACTGACCGGTGACGTCGGTAGCCCGAACCCTAAATCAGGTGCCGCTCACCTGAATACGAGACCGTCTGAGGTCTCGCACCGGGGAAAGGCTATGACCTTCAAATTCCTGCGCACGCCTGGCCAAAAGAATATTGTGCTCTGGAGTGATGTCGAGGGAACTTCAACCGATGGGCGTCCAAGAGTGTTGGTAGTCGATGCAGTCATGTTGCGAGGACCTGTATACCCATTCTATGACAAGCGTGTTGGCACGTACAGTGGAAGCCTTGCCTTGGTGGGTCCCAGCGTAGGATTGAAGCCATGTTATCACCAGGATGAAAGCTCAGATGTGTTAAAAATGCGCACCTGAATTCAACGAGTCTCCCTCGACACCGACGCCTTCGAGCTTACCCAAGTCGTCCGACATGTAGACAAGTATACAAGACGCGCGCACACGAATTCTAGTTCCGTTGCAAGGAACAACGATTCGAAGAGGCGGGAACGGCGGTATAAGTAAATTGGCGGGCAACGGTCGACCGGGTCCTCAGACTCGTGAGAAATTGACACGCGCATGAGGCCTTCCCGCCGACTCGGAGGCCGCTCAGTCCTGCTCAGTCGCGCACCTTCGTCCCAAAGGAACGCAGCCCTCAGTGATCAAATACTCACGAGATGACCTCCCGCCCTCCTATTGGCCTCCTCGTCTCACATTCCAATATGAGCATTCGCGTTGAGGTTGGCTTACTCCGTGAGTGCGTGCGTAGTATAGGACCTTGATAGGACCTGCCGGGCAAAGCGCGGGTCCGTCTGATATTGTAGATCCTGAAGTCATCTAAAGGAAAAAAGACACCTATCCGATTCGCGGTGGTGCAGCTATAACCGCGAAACCCCTCTCCACTGTTGAATATCAAATGGTAAATACTTAAACGACGCTACTTGCACCTCAGTCGCCCGCATCTTCGCCACCATCCATATTTTCGTCTTCACTGGATTCCTCTTGCTATTGTCCACGTCTATGTCATCGCTTCGCAGTGGCCGCTTTCGTCGTCGTCGTCTTTTGCCAATACCGACACGCGTTCCACAAAGCGCTCGGCCTCCCGCAGCCACTGGTCCGTCTCGCCGCATTGATCGAGTTCCAGTTCAACGAGCTGCGCCCCGCAGCGCTGGCGGTGCTCGAGCGCACGGAGCAGGACATCCCCAACGCTCATGCCAACGTTCTCCGGCCCTACTCCGAACTCCTCGCCATCCACAAAATGGTGCTGAAAGTCTACATCGTAGAGCTTCAGGCGGTGCAGCTCCGGCCAGACCACATCGCCAGACCCCTTCTCGGTGCCCATCCTCGACATGTCGCTCTCCGCGGTAGCCGACAAGGCCAAGCAGAACCCTATTCCGCCCCTCGACGCGACATTCAGCTGTTGCACCTCCCCTGCATCCCCGAATGTGTCCAGCCACATCGTTGGCGTCATGGAAACCGAGACATCCAAGTCCAGCTCGGAGCAATGGCGCAGCATCCCGGCGTCCCGGAAGAGGGCACGCATGAACAAGAGAATTTCATCGCACAGCCCCAGTCGGTGTGTCATGAGAAGCTCCCTGTCGGATGGGGAGCACCATGTGTCATGACATGCCTCGAGTGCAAAATAATCGGGTTCGTAGACGAGGTGAACCAAGTGAAATGGTTCACGGGCAGGTGCAAGGAATGAACATAGCGCACTGGTAAACTCCGACAGGTCCCCAGCTTCGGAATATTCGATGGATAGAGTAGCGGTGCTGGGTATTTGGACGTGATGAAGGAAGCCGAGGCACTCGAAGGCCATGCCCGCAATTGCGAGCTGGCGGAGGAAGGGAAGCTGGGCAATTTGGGACGGCTGCGATTCAGAGGGGAATGGTCGAGGAAAGCAGTAGTGCAACTCAAGAACCTCGAGCTGATTGAGTTGTCGCAGAGCAATCATAAACTCCGTCATGGAATGTGGGGGTTGTACAAAGCCGGATACATGCAAACACACGAGGTTCCGCAGAAAGGATGAATTCCACAAATATCCGTTGATATTGGATATCTCCAGCTTGCGTAGCCGGGGGGCGTGGTCTGCAAAGAAGGGAGTGGAGAGGGGGGGTACCATTGGCAGAGCGGCAACCCTGATTTTGATGGTCTCAAGAAGTGGGGCCGGTGAGGACAGCACGCGAGCGAGATCTATAGCACTAGAATCGAATGCGGGAAGTATCTCCATGTGCTGGACGTTTTCGAGGCTTTCGATGGGCAGCCATGCGACCGGCATCATCTCCGTATACAAAAAACCCCCGGCGAAAAGGGAGAGCGGGGCACCCTGCGACCGAGAAATGATTGTATCCGCCCACCGCGGGGGCAGCGGGAGGTCCAAACGCGCCCAAAACATCGGGTCGTTGAGGGTGACGTTCCGCCAGCGGCGGCAGACATGAGACAACCGTACCCACGGCATGGTGCTCGGGAATCCGTCCATGTGTCGACGGTCCTCCAACTCCAAGCCTACGAGATTGGAGAAGATGCGGCACAGAAGTTCGGGTGGGAGACGCGAAACAGGTGCGCATGCGTTGATATGGGCATCCAGGGTAGCCAGCAGGGCGACCACAGCGGCCCGTTCACTCCTCAGTGTTGCTGAGGCCGTCAAGTACCATCGGGGAAGAGATGACAGTCGGGAACGAAGCGTCGACGACCAAAAGTTCGCGGCACTGACTGCTGAGTGAGGCAAAGGTTGATGGAAACGCGGTCATCACACACCTCTCGCCAAAAGTTAGTGCCACTTCATCCTCCATATTCGCTAACCCCACGCGTTGGGGGAATAATACAGTGGTTTGAAGGTGATGGGCCATGGCGGTGAGTGGGTCAGACTCTCGCGGCCGCATCAGTGCCTTCTCCCTCAGTGATCGAAAAAAAAAATTCTCAATCTGGCTCCGCGTGACAACGACAGTATATACCACCCAAAGAACACCCAAATAGCAAATCCTATCGCTCGCAGCCCGGCAGGACTCCCTGCCAAAAGGACATTCTGCCATCATGAAGACCGAAAGCGCATGACCAAGGACTGGCCGACTCGGACTACCCTAGTTTTATACACACAGCTCGCGACCATCGCCGGACAGAAGTCGTGGAATGGTCGTGCAGCTAGCATTTGAGGTGAGCGATCAGAGCGGGTTGGGAATGTGAAAGAGATGGGTGAGTGAGCCTGAGGATTGGACAGAGCGACTAGGACATGGGCACTCCGCCAAGCTAAGCGCGTCTCCGGAAGGCTTGTCGGATGCGGCAGAACACGGCCTGGGTAGTCGTTGAGGTGACAAATAGCTTGGGCAAATACGCAGGCACAATTGTATTTGTGAGTTGTTCATAGATAACTGCTCTACTTCAACTGGACGCCGTCAGTCGGTCTTGCGGAGCCCCCACCAGGTTGATAGTGATGTTCCGTAGTGATAGTCCGTGCTAGGGAATGCGCGAGAGACGTCAGAAAATGGTGCGGCTGAGTAGCTGACGCGATGCGACGCACCTGTCGATAACAACAATCCATGGCAAGTCGCCATCGTCGTCCAGTTTTGCCACGGCCCACATTCACAACGAGACATCTGCCGCCACTGCGGCGCACTTCAACCGTGTGGAGACACTGCCCTTTGGGCGTAGCATTTCGTCCCCAAAGATCATTTGTTGAAGGCGCACGCCGAGCCAGTGGGCTTTCCAACGGCGGCGGGTGAATACGTAGACCGGAAGATGAAATGCTAGCAAGAGGGAGGGCGAGCGAGCGTCAGGCGGCAGGTCGGGGGTTCAGATGTCAACACAAGAACTTGACATCAAGATGGCGGAGTGTGCAAAGGAGGGCCGCTCGTGATGGATAATGAACTGATCACACTGAGGTCAGCGGCGCGCATTGAGGCAGTGGATACATACGCACCCTGCGCTGTTTTTATTACTCCTGTTCTGCTCTTGTACTTTCATTCCGGCTACCCAAAGCACTCGAGTCCGGGTCTTGAGGGTGTGCGCTTCGCCTGCTGTTCGTGAAAGCGCTCTTCCTCGACTCGGAGTCGTCCCTGCAGTTGTCATCGAGAGAGCTTGGCAGTTGAAAAGTCTGTGTGTGGCCTTTAGCGCGCAGAAAGACGGCAATGGAAGCGACTTACGGGTCTGGCGCCAGTCGACGAAGCTGAAAATGTGCAAACTGAACTGGATTCGATCGTGAGCAGCAAACGACAACGCACCTGCGACCTGGCGGTCGCTGCATCCCAGTGGGTCCTAGAAGTGGCCACACCAACGCGAATACCAGTGCGGCGCGGTGTGCGCGCGAGCAAGGCAGGTGCATGATTTGTGATACGTATACTTTGAAGTACTTTAGTTGCACAGCGGCCCCGGGCTTGGTTGAACGCACGGACACGTAGTGGTGGGCTGTTGCCTTGGGCAGAAAACGCCATAGACGGACGGCGTGACGGAAGACCAGGAGGGCTAGCAGTTGCAAGTTATGGCAAGGGACTGTCCAGAGTCTGTCGCTGCCAGCTCGCTGGCTGCTCCGAGGCGGCGCAGACGGAGGGCGACTCACCGGGTGGAGCTGCGGCCCGGGGGCGGCGGGCCCGCATCGGCTAGCATCGGCGGATGCCATTTGATGTCCCGAGGTGATGGTCCTCCCCTTCTGACTTTCTGCCCACCGTATACCGCCGCGTCTCATGAACGTACACTGAATGTCGGCACGGTCCCATCCATCTCGGACACGCGCCTCATCATCATAATCGCTCCCTGTGTCTCGCTCGCGGTCGCCTGCCCTCTCGTCCCACCGCCAGCAAGCTCGGCGGACTCGTCTATCGGATGACTATCCTGTGCGCGGCCGTGCGCTTTCAAGCCCACTGCCCGCTTGCCCGCACCCAACGTGCGTTACAACTTACGTCCGGCTTTTTTTTTTCTTGTTATTTAATGCCGCGCGTTTCCCTCGCCATGCAGACCCTGATCCAGCCCGTGGCTCGTCGATTTGTTGACCTCAAGCACGAGTGCAGATTACCGCAAGGCGAAACTGCACTGCCTGCCATGCAAAAGGCTGCGCTGTGCTCCACCGCCTGCACGCCGCGCGCTGCGGCCGTGCGGTCCCGCTCGTCGGTCGGACGCGCGATGCTGAGCAACTGGGCCCGAACAACTGCCGCCAAGCCCCGTCGATATCGTGCTCAATCCTGCCCATACATGGAGTCCATTTGACCAGGTGCCGTGTCCAAGGTTGGGCATCCAGAGGTCTTTATCATACAATATAATCTGCACGCACACCACACGTGGCCGTGCGACCGCGTGTCTCGAACAGACCAACTTGCTTCAAGACCATCACGGTCGCCTCGTCCCAAAGTACACAGCCAGTCTTCTAGGGAACTGAATCGTGGCATATGGAGCCTAGTCAGATTGAACAAATTCCCAACGAAAGGTGCGCGGTCAGCCTCTTTAGATGAACGTCGGACTGAGGCTTCCTGCAATTATGACAGCGGCCCCGCGGATTTCTGGATATCCACCCTCCTGTCGCGACTACAATCTCGGGCCAACGCATGCTCCCCCAAGTACGGTTCCATGTTGCGAAATGAACGAGCCGCCATCGCGGCTCTGCTGTTGATCCTGGATGCCCGCATCAACGCGTGCGTGCCTGTCTCCCGCCTCCCCCCTGAAGTCATGGGCATCATCTTCTCCTATCTTTTGCGCCAAGAGCGAAACCAGCACACCAAAGTCGCCGGTCATCTCCCACGCACCGTGCCGTGGGTACGGTTGACCCATGTCTGCCGCCAGTGGAGACATGTCTCTCTCAACAATGCCGCACTATGGCGCCACATCGTCCTTCCACTGCCCACAAAATGGGGCGAAGCAATCCTTGCACGCTCTCAGCACGCGCCGCTCATGATTACGTGCTCTCCGGAAGGCGAGAAGAAAATGAAAAGCCCGCCGCAGCCGCAGCTACCTGTCGCCACCCTCGAACGCGTTGAATACATCGACACTTTCGACTTTGTGGGCAGCCGTGCCAGCCTTGAGCCATTGCTTCGTACCCCAGCCCCTGTCCTTGAGGTCGCACATCTCGACGGCGTACCCTCCTCTCTTTTTGCAGATAGTGCACCCCGCCTGCGTGCGCTGAAGATGTCCCACGCCCGTGCATTCCCGTGGATGGCATCATTCTTCCCCAACCTCATTTCTCTCAGAATGGACAAAGTGGTCAATAGTCCTCAATCTGTTACCGAGTACGTCACTGGGTTACGACGCCTCTCCCGCATCGAGACACTCTACCTGCTCAGATGTCTCAGCCCATTTTCTTCCGCGGTTCAGCCCTCGGACACATCCCAGATGGTCTCGCTTCCTTCCTTGCGCACACTTTGCATCAACGGCACGCTCTCTGAGTGTGTTGGCTTCCTCCGCCACGTGCAGGCTCCTGACACGGTCGCGCTGTATGTGGTGTCTCATGTGCATAGCCGGTCAGACTTCGCCGCGCTGTATCCATTCCTCGCGCCCCGACGTGGTTATGCAGCAGACCCGTTCCAGCATATGAAGTTCTACTCGACAGCCGCTCGCAGAGTCAAGGTCTTGGCAAGCCATGCGGACCTCGCTTCGCCCAGCTGGAAATTTGATTTCTGGTGGAAGTCGTCGGATGAAATCGTCGGATGTGTCCGAGCGCTTTGCGAAGAGATGGGCGTGCGTAGGTTGAGATCGCTCTCGATAAATCTTAGCGCTGGCAAAGTCGACCCGTTACTCTCGCCGACGACCTGGCTGGACGAGTTTGGCCCAGCGGTGGAGTTGCACATGCTGAAGGCTAGCGGGAACGCAGGGAAGACGCTATGCATGCTCTTGTCTGCGACAACGATGGATGGGAAATGGCACAGAACAGATGCAGCAGGGGGCGCCATTGTATGGCCCCAGCTACGCAGCCTGGAGTTGAAACGCGTGCCCCTAGCGCGCTGCTTCACGCAGGAAGATGGCGTGGAGGAAGGCGACGAGTCATTCGGCGTGTCCGTCGGCGAGGTGCTGCTCCGCGAGCTTGAACGCCGACAACAGCGCGGTGCACCGCTCAGTACGCTCACCCTCGTCCGTTGCGGTGCGACGCGCCAGTGGCTGCGCAAGGTGGAAGATTTGGTGGGCTGCGTCTCATCAACGGGGGACAAACACGTGAGCGAGGTCGAGGAGGCGGGTGGCGCGTGATACGCACATACCGATTTGTTACATGTCTCCTTCCTCTAATTGTCTACAGATTACATGCCAGCCAACTATGCATTGTTGGTGAGGAAACGGCTGATCAACGCATCGGCTTTCACATCGATATCAATTCCAGCTCGAATCGCAAGTGCATATACGGCCCCAGTCCTGCGATAAGTGCCACACAACAACAGAATTCATAACCGTGCCATTGGGATATGGGTACTTGTACGTATAACGTGTCTGGTGGGAATAAGGAAGGGGTAACGGGAAAAGGACGAGGATACAACACGACACGACGACAACAGTGGGAGAATTACCGCATAGTGCAGCCGCGGCCACACAATGGTACCACCCTGCGCTCCGCTGCGCCGCCAAGTTTCGTCCGCCTTGCTCGCTGCTAAGACCAAGCATAGCGCTGTTCCGACATTCCCGGTAACCACCAGACTCTCCAGCTCCGTGGCTCGTCCAAACGTGCCCAGCCATTCCGTAGGCATGAGCCAGGGGGAGTCTCTGCGGAGAGTGAAGTCAAGTTCAATCGATAGCGAGGACAGATGGCGAACGCCGATCTCATTGCAAAGTGTGCACATGAGGTCGACGACCGTGTCCTCGGGATCCTCCCACTCGAACTTGAACGTCCGGTCGGTTGGTCCGCGGTTCGCATGACGCGCCATGAGGGTGAGTGTATCCGAGCCCGTCGACTGGAAACCGACGAAGCGATACGGCTGCTCTTCTTACCCGCGCTTGGGCGCAAGGAATGGGTATATTTCGTCGAAGTCCAATATGCCGAACTCCGTGATGCACGTAACGCCCAGCTCGACGGTGTCCAGCGTCTTGACATGGTGGAGAAAAGCCACGCACTCGGTGACCTCTCCGGAGATTTTGAGCTTGCGTAGCGAGAGCAGATGAGCAACCTGGGACACTTCCTGTGAAGGCAAGATGGAGAAGGAATGCAGGCACCCCTTAAGCACGAGCGTCTCGATCTGGGAGAGTTGTTGTAGACCGGCGACAAAGTCCGGTAAGGAGGTCGGGGAGAGTCTTTGATGTTGTTGACCTCCAAATGAACGAGGGTGCGGACAAAAGATGACGTCCACGGGAGTGTGGGGGCATCGCGTATCGTCAGCTTGCGTAGGCGAGGCGCATAGTCTGCGAAAAGCTGAGCAATGGGCAGCTGCGGAGGCATTGTGATATTGGCGGTCTCTAGGAGTGGTGCCGGCGTGATCATTAAAGAAGCGAGGTCGGCATGGTTTCCCTTGAAGTGTGACAAGTCGAAGGTCTTGACTTGTTCCAGGCTGTCGAAGGGCAGCAGCCATTCTGGCGAGCTTGTTGCACCGTCGCCGAAAACCGAGCAGTTTATGTTGAGTGGCAGATGCTGGGACCGAGCGAGCATTGCGTGGGCCCATTTCTGGTGCATCGGGAGGATGAGGTTGCGCCAGAGCGATGGACTGGCGAGAATGACGTGTCTCCAGCGTCGACAGACATGCGTGAATCGCACCCATGACACAGTGCGAGGGACAGAACCGATGACCTGGACAGGTTCAAAGCGCTCTTGGCCCACAAAGTACGAGAATATGGAGAGCAGGAGCTCGGATGGAAGCGCAAGACGGGTGCGTTAGATGCGTTGATTCGGGCATCCATGATGGAGAGTAGGGATGCAACAGCGGCCCTTTCTCTTTTCAGCGCCAGGTCGGCGGTCGCAGAGCTCTTCTCAGAACGACGAAGGCGCGACTCGAGAGTAGATAACCAGAATGCTGCGATGCTAGCATCGACGTCGCTGGGAAATAGAGGGTGAGTTGACGATTGGTTGACCCCAAAGACAATAGACTGCTGCGCACCTTTCGCCAGGACCTTCTTTCTCACTGTCCATACGCGCCGACAGTTCTCGTCGACGAGAAAAGCTAAGGGAGAGCTTTTGTTCTCATTTTTGGATGCGCACCGTCGTGGTTGTGTAAAGGGACCTGCCGCGGCGCCGCGTTGACGCCGCCTTCACGAGCTCAAGCTCAAGACGAGTCTTGCTCGCCTCTCTAGCCTGTTCCCTTTCCACAAGACATTCTTCACCACCCTAGCACCCAGGCCTATGCACGAACCGCAAACGACGCCGTGTGGAGACGACAAAGCATTTCTTCAACATATTAGGGCAAGCGATGGATTTGGAGCACGCGCACTCATGAGGCTTCGAAGTTCGAAGTACATACAGTATGTCTGCACACTACTCTCGGCTATGTCACGTAGACTTGTCCGGCGTCAGTGCTGATTTTCTGAACGCATGCCGAGCAAACAAGGACTGCGCGAACGCATGAGTGTTGCCGGCACTTTGAAGAGTAGCACGCGCAAAGCACGCGCCCCACTTGGACCACTTCCGCTCAGCACCAGACCCCTCGGAATGTAGGTGCCAAGCGTTCGCCGCGGACAGTGAACAACCGCAATGTGCGGTAGTGTCAGAGCGAGAAACATCACATGGACTTGGATGTGTTTGGGAAGTCACCGGTGTGTCGATAGATTCGTTCTTAGTATGCGCTCCTCCACGCTAACAGGTGTTGTATTCCAAGTGCTCTCAAAGACGCCGACGCGACTTGCGAACATGTGGAGAAAGAAAATGTGCACCGTGGGGAGAAGAAGGGCGACGGGAGTACGCGCCTGGCCCGTGAGCCTGAAGGCGAGAAGGTGCGCAGCGTTCGCTCGCTCCACTCAATGCGCCTTCAAGTTTCTGACTATCTGTTCTGACATACAGTCTTACCCGAATGGTCGTCTCAGCTGCTCCAAGATCTACTTAGGCTGCAGTGGCATGTAACGGTCAGAGCCTTCGAACTGGCGAGTTGACGCGGGTGTCCGAGAGATACCACAGGTGAGGTTCTGCTCGGCCACGAACATATCTCATTGTCCCTATACCCGACGGCTCTCACATGGTTGTCGCCCATGCTTTTCACTGTCGCCTGGTGGTGAGTGCCCGCAAGACTACTCTCGCTACGTCAACTGATCCAGTTATAAGGTATCGAAGGTCGAGGTATCTTTCTGACCTGACGTCTCGGCAACTGAGCTGGTTGACGAGGACTGGGAAGGCTGTTTGTTTTACAAGACTAGTGTGGCATCGTGCCCTTTCTGTGATTCTCAGCTAGAAACATCCGAGCACATAAGATTAGTACAGAACGAGCCTACGGCGTCGCCAAATTCTAGTCATTGTCGCTATACTCCTCACGTTCCACCAGGGCCCACCATATGCCTTCTTCACCTTCATCCTCGCCGTCTTCGTCCTCGCTCTCTTCAAACGCGCCCTCTTCATCCTCACCCCCGTTGCTTTCTTGCTCCCAAGACCGGTCATTCTCGCACACGACAGTCGTGTCGCGGAGAACAGCACGAAGGGCCCAAACCGTCGACTTGCGAATATGACAGGCGTCGATGTGGAGGTCACGGAGCGGAACACCGCTCAAGGCCGCGCGCTGTCCCAGTCGTCTCGGAAGCTCGTACTCCGGGAACGGGAGAAACGATAACAATGCCCAACGTACAGACAAAGACCGCATATACGGGAGGAAGCATTCATTCCGCGGGCCATTCCTCGAAGTTCCGGCTCCAGAAGAGGAGGAGAATCCTGTGGTGTGCTCCGGTGACTGCTGGGTCAACAACTCCAAGAGCGAAAGCGCCGCATGACTCCACGCCTCTACGCTGAGCAGCTTGAGTCCCGGAACGCGTCCCAGGAAATCCCATTGCGACGCTTCGAACGACGGGAGGCCGATGACGAGTTCCCGGAGATGCGCCGAGGCGAGCGCGCGGACGGCCACTTCCGATGCGCGGTATTTGTCCCATAGGTCTACTTCACCTTCAAATTCGATGGAAAGCTCGGGGGTCGTGGTGGAGGGCGTGTCGCCGCAGCATGCGCGCACCCAGATCCGGTGGGACGACGAGTCGATACCGGTACTGCGTAAGGTCACGGCCAGCTTCGTTATGCGCCGCAGAGGTGAAGTGTTGCTGGTGCACAGCAGCGAGAGCACCGCTTGGAAGAACCTGGTGAGCGCGCGCATCTTGATGCTCTCGTCTGCCTTTGGTTCGTTGTCTGCTTGAGGCCCATCCACGCGCGGCTCGGCTGTGCTGACCGCGTCGTGATTCTGCAAGACGAATCGAGGCTCCGTCCGGTACTGTTGAACGCACAGGCTGATCTGGACGTCAGGTGGGAATGTGACATGTTGCAAGAAAAGACGAGTTCATCTGTCATGCCGGCAAGATGGAGGAAGGTGAGGTTGGGGAGCTGAGCATCGAGATCGGAGGTGTCGTTCGGAGGAAGGTAAAGATGGAGCGAAAGCTGCTGAAGTCGCGACATGCCCTGCAGGACGCTGACAATAGTCTTGAGAGGTACCGTGTAGTTGCGAGCGCGGCTGGAATAGGACATATCCAAGGTCACTAGGTCCTTCAAAAGGGGCGAAGACCATGGAATTTGCCATCCAAAGAAGCGGAAATGTCGTAGATTTGGCGCATGATCCCTGTTGATTGCGAGGAGGGCTGTGGAGTCGCATGAATCGGCGCGGATATCCATGCTTTCAAGAATGGGGGCTGAATGACGCCAGTCCAAACGGATGTTCGCGTTCGGATGGTGGAACTTGTACTCTTTGGTGCGCCATAGGTTAAAGATTACCATGTCCGCTGCCCAGGGCTTGAGGTCGGTAATCCGCTTGTCTGAGTCAAGAGAAATCGAGCATGATCCGGCACGCTCCAGGAAAGCTCGCGCCAACCTCTCGCCAATGTGGAACTCAATGCGCGCCCAAAGGCTGCATTGGGCGAGTGCAGTCTGTCGCCACCGATGACAGACCTGCGTAACAGTGGGCCATCCCAGTCTTGTATGGCTTGCAGAGTCAAATGGAGGGTCGAGGTCGGACAAAAATGTGAAGACAAGAGCGAGGATTTCAGGGGCAAGTCGAGAGACGGGGGCGAGATCATTGTGTTGGCGTTCAAGCCGTCGCAAGCCAGCGGCGTCGGTGTCCATGCCCAGTGAAAAGCCCGGCGGGGCTGGTGGTATGTGTAGCCAGAACCTCAGCTGTCGTGCATGTCGTGGACTGTGGTAGCTGTGGTTGCTCTGACTCGATGCGATCCCGTGACCGTTACCGCCGCTGACCGCCCGGGGAAAACAGCCACACCAAGACGCACACCGTGGCGCAGGCAAGGCGAACGCTCGACCGCAATATCGTGACGATCTCACCGGCGCCGCTTCAGGCTACCAGCGGCAGATATCTACTCTGAAGTATCAACTACTTATACCGAGTCGTACACGTTTCCTCGGTCTCTTCTCCAACTCTTCTTCATTTTCTACCTCTTCGTCTCCTTCATCATCGTCTTCGTCATCAGCCCTGACTCGTTTTTTGGGTTTCTCATCCTCCTCTGTTTCATCCGATTCAACCTCTTCGTCGTCATCCTTCCTTTCGTCTCCTGTGTCTTTATCCTCGCTTTCGTCTCCCTTGTCTTCATCCTCTTGTTCGTCGTCCGACTCACTGTCGTATTCGGTCCCATCTTCGCCCCGAATAATGCTAGCGGCTATCCAGGCGATCGAGTTGGTGACGTCCTTCCACTTTCTCGCATGCAGGCGAAGCATACGCTCCTTCGTCATAATCTCGAACCGACCTCCTGCCCATTTACCCTTGATATCTGGCCAGGTCTCGCCGAGGGAGCTCGGTGCTTCTTCTGCCCAGCATATGAGCGTCAGCAGCACCTTCCCGAGGTCGGCGTAGCGGACTCTGTCGAACGCCTCGGCGCGCACGTACTGGAACTTTGTCATGTTGCACAACACCCACGGCTTGGCCAGCGGGACGTTGCCCAGCATCTCGTTGACCGCCTTGCGGCCAAGCCGCTCATAAAGCTTCTCGTCGTACAACGGGAACTCTGCCTCGGAGAAGGTCTCGATCCAATCATTAACGCCTTCTTCGAGCTCCTCCGATTCTTCTTCAGCGGGAGTGAGCATCTTGTCAGGGACCCATCCGGCGCTATCGCCGAGGCAGAGGATGCGGTGGCCGGTCCACGGAGCCAACTCCTGCGTGTACAGAGCCTCGATACGCGGCATGCCGATGGTGAGGAGATGTTGGTGTGCGAGGCCCAAGCACAACGCGTCGGCAAAGTCCTCGACGAGCTCGAAGATGTGCTCTACCAACTCAGGCGGAACATTCGCAAGCAGGCCAAGGACGCACTCGCCCGTCGCCGTCGTCAGCTTGGAAGGCCTGGCGGCAGTCATGGTCAGTGCTCAGTCGATGCTGCTGGCGAGTGTATAATGTACTCACGAGTTGTCCCGAAGCGATGCTGGAATGTCGAGGCGCCTTATCGCCCTCGCTATATCGTTGAATGATGAAATCGGAGTGAACCACTCTGGCATCTTCCCTAGACTTTGTGTGGTCTCCTTGCTGTCAAAATTAATGCTGCGTCGAGGTCAGCGCCTGTGTGGCGTACACGGCTGAGCGAGAAGGCTTACATCTGCCAGTATTGACCCATCTTGAGGTATTCGAAGGCAGAGAAAGTTGTGTTTGATGGTTGAAGTGACAGGAAACTGTAAATGCGGATGGGTGAATTGAAGGAAGTCCTTTCCGCTCACCAACGATGGAGTGCTTTTATGCTGTGGGCGCGGCGCTCACGTGCCAAAGGCGTAACGAAAGATGTTGTCTATTATGATCGAACGCACAGGTGGGTCATCGCAATTAGATGACAAGAAACAAAGACAGAAGAAGACATAAATACAAAAGCGACTGATCGGTGAGTCGAGTTCGGAGGGAATAAAACAGAAACAGGCAGAACAAGGCAGGAAGTACTAAATCGTAGACGAAGGAAGGCACAAGACTGAGAAGCGGTGTGCGTTGTGATGAGCTTGTTCCCCGCAGAGAGAGTGAGCCGTGGAGGAATATGCGGGACGTTAAGAAGGCCGAGGTCGGTGTCTGGGGTTGGGCGCGCAGTATCGTGCGCACACTGCCGTACTAGCCCAAGGGAAATCGGATGTAGTCCCGCAAGCGCGAATTGGCCTCAGCGCGAGCATCTTCCGCTGCCCTCCAACGCCTGGTTGTCTCCTCAAGCTGAAGCTGAAGGTCGAGCAGCTGGAAGCGCATATCCGCCGCATTGAAGACCGGAACTTCTGCCTGCTCCGCGTGGGGCTGAAAGATCGCCGCGTCTGAATGCCAGCCGAGGATTGGGTCCTCACGGAGCCGGCATGCGGAGCCCGTCGTATGGACTCTGGGGTGCCGGGGGAAGACAGGCGGCGGAGTCACAGACCGAACGCGTGTCGGCCCAAGCGAGTAGGCAACGTTGATCGGGAAGAACGAGCCATGCGCCGGCTCGTCAGGCTGGACGACCTCCTCTACTGACTGAGCAACCTCCTCCTCAGTCCGCACGGGCTGCTGCCCCACCGCGGAGGCAAACACGTTGATGACAGGCGTGACAGGCCGTCTATGTTCCCTGAGTATTTGCGGGTAGTCTGCGAAGAACACAGAGAAGTCGTGAGGGGCAAACGTGACATGCGCCTGCTCCTCAAGCTGAATCTGAGCGACCTCATTCTCGGCAGCCTCCTCCGCAACCAACCCGGGCTGCCGATCCACCGGAGGGGTGGCAATAGATGGCATAGGCACCAGTAGGGATGAGTCAGGGAGCCAAAGATTGTCTTCAAAAAGCGGGAGATGTGGCTGCGGGAGGTTCTCGAAGAGCCTAAAGTCTCCAAGGAACGGCCCGGGAATCTGGGCTCTATCTTCAAGCAGATTTTCGGACTGGGCGTCCTCCTCAATCTTGATCATGGCAACTTCCTCCGTAGGCGCGGCGACCTCCACACCCGCAGCTGCAGTGTCAAGGGGCAGGGGAATATGCATCGCGGGGTCGTCGACATCGTTGCCGGTGTGCACGTTCGCATCGGGGGCCTCGAGACGAGCACGCTTCTCCTTGGACACCGCCTCTGGTGTGGTGGAGCGCGGGTGGGTCTTGCGCTTGCGCGAGCCGGGCTCGGCGGCGTCGGATTCAGAGTCAGACTTGGGTGTCGAGTTTGATGAGGAGGAGGAGGAAGAGCCGGATGTAGACAAGGGAGTGAGGCGGCGAGGGGATGTTCGGCGGTGGGTGCCTGGACGCGTCGGGCGGGTCGTGCTTGTGGCGCGTTCAGCAGATGCTCTGAAAGAAAATAACGGCAAGTCAGCCTGAGTGCGGGGGTCAGAGTGAATGTTGAGGGAGCGTACCCAGCCATCATCCCGCAGGCGAAGCCGAAGAGAATACCGCTGAACAAGTCGTCGGACCACGCCGCGTCTCTGCTTGCGTCTTGCATGTCACAAGAATAGCAGGAAGAGTCCGGTGTCTGGGTAGAGAGTTGAAGTGGGAATTGGAGTATGAGATGCGTGATGGAGAAGGGGGTATGGCTGGTTTTATATACTGCTACGCTAGGGTGGGTCTCATCGTTAACTTCGTACATCGCTACATAGCGCATCAAAGGGGGCGTACCAAAGGGCGCCACCCTCGCCACGGACAAAGCCAAGACTACGCCTCGTGTCGACACTCTGGGACCACGAGGGTCAAACGTGGATGTATTGGGACCCACGTTGCGCTCGGTAAATCAGAAGAGTGAAAGTTGAGGGTATTGTGCCGTGCCTAGGAAATTGTTCTCGGAAGGCATCTGCGAGACTTGCTTCATGCTTGCTTCTCCGGTAGCCATGCGCTCGCTCGCGCCCTCTTGAGAGTCCTTGTATGCTTGACGCACATCAGGAATACCAGTATACGTACACGGCGTCCTATGCAGATCTTGCGTGAAAACCCAAAGGGAGCATAATAACCTCGCGCATGCCGCATCGCCTCAGCTCGGACAGTACACACAGTATCGGGAAAACGCCTCGCCGCTGCCATACGGCCTCACTCGTTGGCCCTTGATTTGCGGGGGTGGCGAAGAGAGCTGGGTGGAAGGAGAGCAGGCCATTGGAGCGACCGGTCTGAGGCGATGACGGTCACTGAGAGCGACTCGAGTGCGACGCGTGGACGTTCGGTCGAGCCGGCTACATAGCCGACCGCGGCCTCCCTCTAACCACGAGGCGCGCATCCAAAGACTCTCCCTGGTACTCCCTTCCATGAATCAACTCCCCAAGCTAGACGCTCAGTGAATTTGTGACTGTTGGCACTCATGGACGGTAAGCAAGAAGGTCCTGCCAAAAGGTGCGCGGCTTTGGGCTCAATGACTTCAAAATGACAAAACTCATGCAATGCGCTTTCTTTGTTTCAGCCTCAACATCGCTACCGATCCAGCAGCATTCTGGTTGACCACCCTGGAGTCGCGTCGTGTCTGTGATGTTGACAGCAGCTCTTCGGAATCTTTTCTCGCGCTGCAAAATGAGAGGAATGCCGTCGCATCCATACTGTCCATCCTCAATTCTCGAATGAACGCGTCCGCCCCCGTCTCTCGCTTGCCATTCGACCTCCTATTCTCCATATTCTCATATTTTGTGGATCAAGATCTTTGGGAACGCGTCCCGGCCCCATACGCCCCGCACAATATGCCGTGGGTGCTGTTCAGTCATGTCTGCCGACGTTGGAGACATGTCGTGCTCACCAGCCCCTCACTTTGGCGCAACCTGGTCTTCCCGCTGCCTCAGCAGTGGGCCCACACAATGCTCACGCGGTCCAGGCAGCTTCCGCTCCTCATTTCTTGCTACATGAGCCATGATGTAGCAAGTTCGTCGCAATGGCTGCTACCCTTCGACACCCTTAAACGAGTCAAGACGTTCAATTTGTCTGGCTTCCACGGACAATATGCCGAGCTCACTCCTCTCCTTTCGACGCCGGCGCCACTCCTAGAGATCGCCAACATCACACTGCCTCCGCAGATGCCCCTTGCTCAGCTTTTCGCTGACCATGCGCCCCGCCTGCGCGAGTTGACGATACGCGATGTTCCCACATTCCCGTCTACTTTATCTTTCGTCCGCCACCTTGTTTCCTTGGAGATCGCCAACGTCGAGAACTTTCCCCCCACCGCTCAGGATATGTCCACCCTACAGCAACTCTCCCAGATCGAGACGCTGGTGCTCAAGGGCTGTCTGCATTTCATCTTGCCTTCGCAGGCGTCCGAGGTTGTTCAGCTGCCCTTGCTCCGCAAGCTCGAAATCTTCGGGCGGGTCTCAGAGTGCATTGGTTTTCTCCAACATGTCAAGATGCCGGACACCGTTGAGCTGGGCGTCGCGTCCGTCGCGGACGGCGGCATATGGGACTTCGAAGGACTATACCCATTCCTTGCGCCTACGCGTGGGTACGAAGAACAGCCTTATCGCGTCGTTCACTTCGCGTCGACCGACCCCGGGCAACTCACCCTCACCGCGCAACACGCTCGCAACGGACCGATCCGAAACAGGGTATTCGATCTCCAGTGGGAAGATGTTGAGGACACGGTCGTCGACCTCATGTGCACACTTTGCGAGAAGATAGGCGTTCGTCACCTGTCACTCCTAGAGGTCTGGCTCGAGTCCGAGTATTCCGGCTTCAACGATGGACCCTGGATCGCCCCCGCGGAATGGTTGGACATGTTTGGGGGCGCGACGGAATTGGAGAGCCTGCAAGCGTCGGGAAAAGCGGGCATAGCGCTATGCAAGGTCTTGGGGGCAAGCATGGCGGACG
Source organism: Auriscalpium orientale (assembly GCA_019915035.1). Taxonomy (NCBI): domain Eukaryota; kingdom Fungi; phylum Basidiomycota; class Agaricomycetes; order Russulales; family Auriscalpiaceae; genus Auriscalpium; species Auriscalpium orientale. The sequence continues at coordinate 3,529,253 of JAHLMH010000003.1, read as the reverse complement.
AAACATGCCGGCGCAGCGGGCTGGCGGACGGAACCATTGTATGGCCACGACTGCGCGACCTGACATTGAACCAGGTGTACTTTTCCAGCCCCTTCAATGACAGCGATGAAGAAGAAGAAGAATCCGAAGGCACAGGTGGGATGCGTGTAGACGAAGTGCTACTCCAAGAGCTAGAATGTCGGCATCAACGAAATGCCGCGCTCGACACGCTCCGCCTACTGAGCTGCTCTCTGGCAACGTCATGGCTGCGTCAGGTGGAAGGATTTGTGGCCAACGTGGTGGCGGAACTTAGCGACGAGTCGTCAGACGCGTGACGGGATAGCGAGTGGGAAATAGTGGGAAATAGTGGTTCAATATGCATACAGTGGATGACTTGTGGGCTGCCTCGAAGAGATAATCATAACGACGTGCACCTCATCCACTCGCCCCGCAAATGCGAACATGCCCCAATTTTCTGTCAGCAGGACGGACGGTGCTCTCTGTCGAAGAGGAGGATGGTGACGAAGCCGGCGCGCACATATCTCTGGCAGTCGCCGTAGGCAATCGAACTGGCTTCTTCGAGCTGCTGGAATTGACGGAGATATAGACCGGGTGTCAGTCAACACAATCGCGGAGAGAGATCGCTACGCACCTCAAAAGGTCTTTCCGCCACACACCAGCCGCTACCAACGCCAAATCCAAGTCCATTGATACTAACCACAGTTTCGACCAGGGTACACAGAACAGAAGGCGTCGAAAAAGGCATTCTCGGCAGCGTGGGCAAATATGTCGGGCGACTAGCGTTGATGGAGCGCACGCGGGGCCAGAACGACGCTCATAATTCACAGGGAGACGTGTTGTTTGTACACGGGTAGAGAGGGGCAGAGTATTTCCTCATACCATTGCGTCATCTCCTTGCGAGAGTGGTTGTTAGCGTGCAAGAAAACCGATGTAGTGACTTACAGTGCGCTCGAGGAGTCGCAGCCAGCATCGTAAATGTTCGGATTTGAGTCAAAAAATATCGAACGTCTGGGGCCAAAATATTGAACGTCTGGGGCCTTGCTATCGGCATATCTGAAGGTAGAGGTTGCCCTCAGAGACTTCAGATCCAGAGCGACGGTCAAAGCGCACGGACTACGCACCTCAGGTGGACAGACATGGACTGTTTCTCATACAGACCAAAGGTTACCATCCAGAGGGTGCTACAGGGCGCTGCTTGCTTTGCATGTTCGCGTAGGGCAGCAGTCGAGTAATAGTCATGGTGGGAGGAGAAAAGCATCGCGGAGTTAGCCGAATGTAGGCCAATCTCCATCTCTGACCAGTGGCACGGACGAAGCAACGACAGTTATCATCGAAGTCTCTTCCAAAAAGACGTATAACAGCTTAATTTTCCTTCTGGGTTAATTGGGGGCCGTATCCAACTCGCACCAGGTGATTGTCGTTCAATTCGCGCCTGACAGAGACGATTCTGACTCGTTGTGTTCATGTAGAGGTGGAACAGACTACGTATACTCTACCTCAGCAAAAAAACGCTCGTCGTATCTTGGAAGAGGATTATGGAGGTTGATGGAGTCGAAAGTTTGGGCGAGAGGTGCTTGACGAACATTTTCTCAAGCGACTCAACTGGCTCACATATCAATCAGCACCACAGAAGTTTGGTCTTCCACCCTTCGTTCGCAGCTGTCTCGTATCGAGAGGCGGGCTCGGAGGCGCTCCGCAGATAGTCTTGCTGATCTGCGCAATGAAAGGGATGCGATCGCATCCGTGCTTTCCATCGTGCTTTCTCGAATCAACGATTCCACTGCGCCTATCATGCGACTTCCACCCGAACTCCTGGCCTCCATATTCTCGTGTTTAGCGAACCGTGGCCTGTCCGAGCGAGTTCAATCGATGGATTGTCTTCCACTGACTGCGCCGTGGGTGCGGTTGACTTGGGTCTGCCGACGCTGGAGACAAGTTATGCTCACCAATCCTATGCTGTGGTGCGACTTTGTCTTGCCCCTGCCCCCGCAGTGGGCCCGCGCGATGCTCGTGCGGTCTCAACATCAGCCCCTCTCCATCATCTACTCTCACGAAGACAAAGCACCTGCAAGTTCGCTGGCATGGGGACTTCCGTTCGACACCCTCGAGCAAGTCCGGTCCATCCACATGCCCAACCGCCACAGTATTATCCCTGGCAATCTTTCCCTTTTGCTGTCCACACCAGCCCCAATCCTCGAGGCTGCCGGTTTCCGCTACGTGTCATCAAACCTGTCTCGAGAGGCACTTTTTGCAAACAGTGCGCCTCGCCTTCGCAACCTGATCATTTGCGATCTTCATCTATCGCAGTTGTCCCTCTTTCTCCCCAACATTGTGTCTTTGGAAATACGCCGCGCTTCAAAGTTCCCACTCTCCATCCTGGAGATCATAGCTGCGCTGCAACGGCCCAAGCGACTCGAGACGCTCCGACTGGTGGACTGTCTGTGCCGGTTCTCCTCCGCGCCACACTCCCCAGCCGCATCACGTATTGCCCGACTGGCCTCACTGAAGTCGTTGGACATTGCCGGCTTGGTCCCGGAGTGCGTAGGCTTCCTCCGCCACGTGCAGACACCCGACACTGCATGTCTGCGCATTGAGGCCTTCGCACATTCTGTGGATGCCTTCTCCGCGCTGTACCCGTTCCTCGCACCCATGGGCGGATACAGATCGAACCCATTCCGCGACATGAAGTTCCTCTGGAACGTACCGGGCTACCTGTCGTTTTCTGCGTGCCACAACGTGTGCGACGTCCAAGCGCCGTGCGACCGGAATATCGAGTTCTTTTGGGAGGCTCGCGAAGAAACGGTTTTTAATTTTTTGTCCGCGCTGTGCACGGAAGTGACTGTGCGCCACTTGCTCCGGCTCCGGCTCAACTTCGTACTTGGCAAGGACCTCAAGTCGCCAGAGGATTGGCTGCAAATATTCGGGCCAGCCACAGAACTGCAGACTCTGCATGTCAGCCGCGAGGAGGGCACGCTGTGCCAGACCTTGTCTGCCAGCATTCTGGAAGATGGGACTTACAGCCGTCAAGCAGAAGGCAATCTGGTGTGGCCCAAGCTGCTAGTCCTGAAGCTGGACGATGTGGACCTATCGTTTCGCTACCGAGACACCGAACAGAACTCGTGGGCCGAATGTATCGGGATGCGCGTGGACGAGGTGCTCTTGCGTGAGCTTGAGCACCGGCGTCAACGTGGTGCCGCGCTCAACATGCTCCACCTTATGGCCTGCAACGTCGACCGCGAGTGGCTGCAGAATGTGGAAACAGTGGTGGATCGTGTGTTGATTGAGGAACGCAGCGAGTAGTATACGTAGCGAGTAGTCCGGGAAAACCACCCGTTGTCACGTTGTCGCGTATTCTGACAGTGGCACGTTTCATGCGTTCAATACAGCAGTCAGGTCTTACTTCACGCACCAAAGAAGTATTATTCACAGTCCGTACATACAGGGCAACATCGAGGCATGGGGCAGCATGAGTCCGCAATCCCGAACGGACAGTATACTTGATATCCTCCGCTGCAGGCAGAGGCCGTCGCGCCCGGGCGGGATGCGAAGGGAGCATGGGCATGCTTCGACGCTGGGAGGTACATAAACCGAACTAAATTCTGGCGCGCCATATACACTGAAGCAACTTTAGCTCATCGATTTCAGTTCAGAGGCCATAAATACGCGAGTCGATATGCATATCGGGCGCCACAAACTCGAAGTTCTGTACTCACATCCTCATACAGTTTTGACGTCCTCATGAACGCTGGGAGGAGAAAAGGGACCGGGAGATCAGAGCATATATTGCATACGCTAACGGAGCATGGCAGGAGTGTCCGAGGCCGGGCGAACGAGCAAGAGGCATATCCGAGTCGCGCTGTAAACATGAGGCTTCACCGAGTGATAAGTTGGCCGGGCGACAGAAGCAAGCATGGTCGACAGCAATGCAGCAGCCACGTATTGTCACGTCCCAAGCAGGTTAACATTGCGTATTGCTGCCTTGGTACTGCTCGGAGCAGATGAGACAACCACTAATTGAAGCGGCCGATTTCGCGCCTGCATTCCGAGTGATGACCTGACGGAGCGTGCGAGACTTGTTCTCTTCCAGCAGCATTCTTGTATTCACGTAGTCCTTGTTCGCTGGAGCAGTATTCAAGAAATGAGTACCAAGAGTCGGCGTGAAAAAAAAAAAACCCCGCGTAGGGGCGCAGACACACCTCACGAGCGCGCTCCGAACTCATCGCCTCCGTGGCATATTTCGGAGATGCTACGTCGCTTCCATGACGCGTGATGTTTTAGTCGTCAATTTGCGAGGGTGGTGAAGGAGGTTGGGAGGAAAGAGAGCAGGCAAGAGACAAATGAGACACGTTCAAGTTGATGGCGAAACGGTTTGCCAGTGGCGCGCGGCGGATGTCACGGTTACCCGCCTCTTAACCTCGACGGCGCACCTCCAACAAGCCACCTTTTCCAGCCAAGCTCCCCAAGTCAGATGCTCCGTTAGCTTCTCGCCGGTAGATTGTCTCATTGGTGCGCATGAACCGTCGGAAAGAAGGTCCTGGCGAAAGGTGCGCAGCAGTCTACTGTCTTTGGGCTCTACTCACTCTGTTTCGTAACAGTCCCAGCGACGTGTCTGCCCGCAGCGCGGCATTCTGGTTATCTACCCTCGATTCACGACTCCATCATGTGGAAAGTGGCTCCCCCGCCGCCCTTCCGACACTGAAAAGTGAAAGGGCCGCTGTGGCATCCCTACTATCCATCATGAATGCCCGAATAAACACATCCGACGCACCCGTCTTGCGCCTTCCGTCCGAGCTACTTCTTGCCATATTCGAGTACTTCGTGGGCCAAGAACGTTACGAGCCTCTCCGGTCCATCGGATACCTCCCTCGCTCTGTGCCGTGGGTACGATTCAGTCATGTCTGCCGACGCTGGAGACACGTCATGCTCGCCAGTCCGTCGCTTTGGCGCAATCTCATCCTCCCGATGCCCCCAGAATGGGCCCGCACAATGCTCGTACGGTCCCAGCAACTGCCAATCAATATCTACTGCTATTATTTCGGCTCCCGAAGCCCGGAGGACTGGTTGCCGCCCTGCGACACCCTCGATAAAGTCAAGATACTCAACTTGGCAAACTTCAAAGGAATTTCTGCTGACCTCGCTCCTATGCTTTCCACGCCGGCTCCACTCCTAGAGATGGCCTATATCAAACTGCCTCCGCAGCTGCCCATTTCTCAGCTTTTCGCGGACTATGCGCCCCGCCTGCGCAAGTTGACGATGTACGATGCTCCCACATTCCCGTCGACCTCGTCCTTCGTCCGTCAGCTCGTGTTCTTGGAGATTCAAAACATCAAAGATTCCCCGCCCTCCGTCCCAGACTACATCGCCGCTCTACAGCAACTTTCCCAGATCGAGACGCTCGTGCTCAAAGGTTGTCTGCACCCTTTCTCCTCCATCGTGCCCTCGCAGGTGTCCCAGGTTGTTCAGCTACCCCTGCTACGCAAGCTCGAGATCTCCGGGTCGGTGTCACAATGCGCTGGTTTTCTTTACCATGTCAAGACGCCGGAGACCGTCGAGCTGGGTGTGACGTCCCTCAATGAGGGCGACTTGTCGGACTTCGAGAAAATCTACCCATTCCTTGCGCCGAAGCGCGGGTATGAAGAGCAGCCGTATCGCGTCGTCGCCTTCGAGTGGGAGGACGCAGAACAACTTATCCTCAAGGCGTGCCACGCGAACAGCGGACCAATGAACCGGACGTTCAACTTTCGGTGGAAGGACGCCGAGGACACTGTCGTCGACCTCATATGCCTCCTTTGCAAAGAGATTGGCGTTCGTCACCTGTCATCGCTGTCGATTGACCTTGGCTTCACTCATTTCGAAAACCTTCCCTGGCTCGAACCCACGGAATGGCTAGACACGTTTGGAGGAGCCACGGAGCTGGAGAGTCTGGAGGCTGTCGGGAATGTCGGCATAGCGCTATGCATGGTCTTAGCTGCGAGCAGGGCCGACGAAACATGGCGGTTCAGCGGGGCTGCGGGCGGCACCATTGTGTGGCCCCGACTGCGCGAGGTTATCTTCTGCGCTATGTACTTACCCGACTCCTTTGAGAGCGGGGACGAAAACGCAGTATTCACCGCCGGAATGCGTGTCGAAGAGTTGCTCCTTCGCGAGCTACAGTGCCGACATGAACGTGGTGCCGCACTCGAGAAGCTTCGACTGATGAGCTGCTCTGCGACGCCGTCATGGCTGCGTAATGTGGAAGGGGTTGTCGCCAACGTGGTGGTGGAGCACAACGGCGACGAGTAGTTGAACGCGTAGCTAGTGGTGAGCATATGCATAATATATCTCTGGGCTGCCAGTTAGTTGAAAAGATACTCGGCCAACTACGCTACTCGCGCGGCTCCCGCTCCGCACGGGGGGCAATCTCATATGCGGTCAGGGCTCGTGAGTAAGAAAACTGCATGAAAGACAGAGAATATACGTGGGGACGTGAACGCGTATTGATAGGAAGAGTAAATGTGCTGCACCATCAGCTGTCAGTCCGATTCGTCATTTTCTCAGTCGTCGCTTTCCGAGTCCTCCGAACTCTGGCGAGACAGCGTCAGCATTCTCGATCAGCGCGTGTATCAGCGTACGCTGTAGGCTCACCGTTTCATCTTCCTCAGCTTCTGACCCCGGGCTGCCCAGTCCCTCCCAACGCCCAGCATCGATGCTCGTGATGGACATTTCAGGAAACGCCCCTTGCAAAGCTCGCACCGTCGACATGTAATCCCTGCACGTAGTATCCATTTGGAATTCTTTGAAAGGGGCACCCGCAGCAGCACGCTGCGCCAGTAGCTGTGAAAGTTCCTGCTGGGGGAAGTGGGCATCTTGTGCAGACATCGAGCGCACGGTCAAAGACAGCAGCGTCGGAAGGAATAGAGGAGGCGGAGGCCGGCTGCCGGGTTCCGATCGCTGTGTGAGCAGATGCAAGAGTGACACGGCAGCGCCGCCCATCGCCTCGATAGTGCGTAGATTGAGCCTCGGTATGCGCTCCAGCATAGCCCATTCACGCGATCTGAAAGAGGGAGCGTTGATGGTGAGGTCCTCGAGGTGCTCCGATGCCAGCGCGCGGATGGCCACTTCCGAGATCTTGCATCGCGCCCATATAGTCGGAGTGTCGATTAACTGGACGGAGAAATTGGGCGCTGAGGTGCGCGGAGAGTCTCCCCACCAAACATGTACCTGCAGGTGTCGTGGCCGCCCGAGGTCATGTATGAAAAGCTTTGTTATTTTCCAGAGCGGCGCGGTCTTGTGACGTCGAAGCAACGAAAGCACTGTTTCGAAGAACTTGGCTAGCTTCTGCATCCAGGCAGTTTCTACGAAATCATCGTCAGAGGCAGCGATGTCGTCTGCGGCACCTTCGTTGTTGTTGTCATCGTCGGACGTGGAGGACAATGAGGATGAGGATGATGAGGATGACGAAGTCGAGGCAGAGGACGAGGACGACTCTTCGTCGGTAGATGTGGTGACCCCGTCATAGTCATTGTCCTTGAGGTCGGGCGAGGCCCAGTTTTCAGTGTGCAAACTGACCTCGACGTCTGGCGGTAAAATTAGATGTCGCAAGAACAAGACAGTGTTGCCCATCATTCCCGCGACACGGAGGAAGGTGAGACTCGGAAGTTCAGCGAGAAGATTGGGCGGTGCGTCCCGTTCTGGGCGACTGATGTGGACAGCGAGATGCTCTAGCTGCTGCGCGTTCTTCAATGCACTGATGACAGTCTCCAAAGGGACCACGTGAGCCGAATGAATGAGGTATGAACGGGTATAATCCAGAGTCAGAGTCACCAAGTTTTTGAGGATCGGCGAAGTCCACGGGAAGCGCCACCCGACGAGGCGCAAGTGCCGCAGCCTCGGGGTGTGTACTCCAAGGAAGGTTCCAAGCAGGTCGCAGGATATAGTGATATCGGAGTCTCGGAATTTGACATCCAGACTTTCCAGCATAGGAGCGGGTGTCTGGAGAACATGGGCTGGCTCGTTCCACATCGCACCCGTTATGCAGAGCTTCAAATACTTGACGCGCGGGAAATTAATTTGCACAAAGTGTGCGACCCAGGGGTCAAGCAGACCATGGGAGGTTTGATATTGACCGATGGAAAGCGGCAACGACCCTGCACGTTCAAGGAAAGCTCGCGCCCAAAATTTGCCCATCGGAAGTTGGATGCGAGTCCAGAGACATCGCTGCTCCAGCGCGACTTCGCGCCAGCGCCGGCACACATGTGTGACAACGACCCAGTAAATCTTCTGCTTCAGATCCTCGCATCTGGGTAGCTTCCCGTCAAACCGTGGGGGAGCGATGTCGGACAACGAAGTGAATGTGAGCGAGAGTATCTCGGCCGGAAGTCGCGAAACGGGGGCCAATTCGTTGCTCCGGCTTCTGAGCGATGCGATTGCTGTTATGATGGCGTGCTATTTCTCCGAATAGCGGTCTTGGACTGCTTTCTTGGCAAGCACGATCGCCTCGACCTCGTCACGACATTGGTTACGCAAGACGGCCAAGGAGCTCTGAAGGTGCTTCTCCTTGTTGACGATGCTACTGCGGCTGACAGTTGATGCGGCGGGGTATGTGGCGACTCCTCCGAGCTGAGACAAACGAGTGGAGGAGACATCTCTCCAGAAATCATCGCATGCTACTGACCTAGACGGTCGTAAGTGACGGGCGCCGACTATAAAAATGTGGGGTACGCACATTGTATTTGTCAGTGCCGGTGACTAGACCATCGACGAGACACGAGTTTCTCGTCTTTGCACTTCGTAGAATGAAGCCCACGTTTCCTATGCGCACAAGGACTTGTAGATATTCAGTTGGCGCAATGCATTGGACCTGTGAATTGACACGAGGACAATGCATTATGCCGTGTCAACTTACAGAACAGCTGTCAGACAACCAATGCATCGGACACACGGCGTTGCCAAATGCATTTGAACCGGAGAATAATGCATTAGGCCCTGGTACAAATGCATTGGGTTACTACAAAATATATACATTACCGGGATTCGAACCCCAGTAATCCGTGCAAACAATACCGGACACCTGCAGTTTAACCACTACACCACAAAGACATTACTGAGTACTCGACACAGAGAGCTATCTAGGCAATTTCTGCTCGGTTCACCGCCACTGCTTTCATTTCGAAGTCGGATTCTGTTCTTGGCAGTGCCAATATGACAACAATGACAGCTCTAAAAAGATGAAATAACCAGCTGAGCATAGGCTGTGCCCATGCTATACCTCCCTGCTGCGTAACAGGTAGTCGAGCGACAGCATGCACGACTTAGATAATTTTCGAGACACTGTCATATACGGACTGTAAATACTGTATATGATTTACGTTATTTGGTGTCGTGTGTAACTTCGATGGTCTAGCGGTTATGGTGTAGTCGTCGTCATTATTTCTGGAGCGTGGTCTGGGTTCGATTCCCAGCCGGTGTTTAATTTTGACGACTCACCGAAAGCATCGGCGGGCGAATGCATTGTGCACGACAAATGTATTTGGTAAGCCCAATGCATTGCGCCTGTGCGCCATTGCATTGAGTTGCCACCTACGAAACATTGTACGCTACTACGCGCTGACACAGGCCAAATGCATTATGTTCGTGTCAATTGACACGCCGAATGCATTCCGCGAACTGAAGTCCCTCAGGACTTGACGCGGAGGCAGATCAGGGACTTAGTCGTGAAATGGACATTCGTTCGACTTGTGCGCGACGCGACCCGTTATTTGCGCCTGTTATGCCACTGACACTAAATCACTTGACCGAGTCGCGCTCACTGCCTCTTCGACGGCCGGCCAACACTAACACTTGAGCTATCTCTTGATTCTAGGTCTCCTGCTCAACTGGAACGCCGATATGTGAGGGTGAGCGCGCCTGGGTGCCTTCGCGCCCCAACTCGCCCCTTGATGTCTGCCTTCGGACGCCGAAATCAATCTTGAACTCGATGTCATGTTCCTGCTAGCTGGCACCGCAGGACTATATAAGAGGCCCTCGTAATTTGATATGCCGCTACTTCTTTTGCCCCTGCGATGTTTCCTCTGGTGGTTGCCGTGTCCATGCTGTCGAGCCTGCTCAGTTTAGTCGGTATCGCTGCGCAAACGGTCTCGACACCCCCAGGCGATTGCCAACCGGGCTGGGAATGGGTGCGCACCCCTTTCATCATCTTGACATGCTCGATCTAATGTGTACGCTGCGCAGATGTACAACAGCCTCGGTCAGACCCCTTGTGCCGTTGAGGCCGCCATTTTGGCACAGTGCGACGCAGGTGCACATATACTTCGCCATCTGTGCATCGCAGTCTTTCTCTGATACAGCTCAGGCTGCGTCTGCAACACTCCGATGTACTCCCTCGCTAGCGCATGCAGTGCTTGCGAGCAGTACGCGTGGTCTTCGTTCGTGACGCCATCTTTCACCACCGCTTCTAGCACCTGATAGATCGCGTCCCGTCCAGCTGGGCCGACTGGATCTCGACATACAATTGCACATCACAACAGTGCGCACATTACATCCGTTATCCGAGCGCTGACCAGCTGACGCGTGGCACCGACAGGCTCGATAGCAGCCACATCATCATCCCGGACACGACGCGCGTGCCGCACTGGGCGTTCGCCGACGTACGTCCGCGGCCATCTTCGAAGCCCGTTAGAAGCCTGACTCGTCTCTGTCACAGGTCCACGATACGTGGAATGCCACGGAGGCGCAGAGCGCGGGCGGTGGGCCTCTTCTTCGTCCGTTCACCTGCCACTCAACTGAGGAGGCCCGCAGGTCTACCCGAAACGACCACCGTCGTCTCTACCACCAGCCTTCCCTCGCTCCCCATCCCTAGCGACCTTCCCTCACTCCCCTCTACCCTGGCCCATCCCGACACGCACGTGTCATCCGCTGGCACCAAAGCGGCCATCGCAACGGGGACCTTGGGCGTAGTCGCTGCGTTCGCGCTCCTCGGCTTCCTCCTTGTCCGCGCGCGCCGGCGCGCATCGACGAAGCGTTTTGGCGAGCGCGTTCAGTCGCGCTTGTTTGAGGCCCCAAGGAATACGGTTGCTCGGGAGAGTGTCAGGATGGGCGAGGTGCGTTCCTCTTTATGTAACGGGCATGTCTCATGCAGTTGCTCACCGTTCGTCGTATATAGGGGCCATTTCAACGGCAGTATGAGCAAGCCATCGCCCGAGCGAAGCTCGCGGCGTGACTTCGTCTCCCGGGCATCACCTGAGATATAAAATGCTCGATGAATTACAAGACTGCATAATGTACAATGCTCGTACAATTACACTCTACGCGATACAGAAAGTCCCGTTGACGAACACGAAAGTGCGCGTACGCATATAAAGATATGGTAACATGCAAACAAGAACGAAATATATGCTCATCGATCGACTCAAGAACGTCCCACATGCGCGCTTTCCGCAGGCTTGCGCCGCCGACGGACGTCCTCGAGCGCAGCCTTCACCGCAGGCTTGTGGGCACACTGCGCGCGCCATGCGTCGCTCGCACGTCTGAAAATGTCATGATGAGCGCTCAGCAGTGACTCATCATTGAAAGAGCTCGTGCTTACTTCGCGCGTTGCAGGAAGACCACGCTCAGCGCCACGGATTTTAGCGTCTTCTTGCGCGGCATCGCCGGGCCGGGCACGAGGAAGCCTATCCGCGCGATGGACGCCAGCACCTTCTCCTCGCTGCAAGAAGCTCATCAGTCTCCTCCCGAACAGAAAGAACAAAAATGTGCCCACCTTCGCTCGTAGCGTGCCAGAAGAACCAGGAGGTAGCGCTTCTGGTAGCTCAGCCCTGTGCGGAGCGTGTTCTCGCGCGTGAACTTGGCCTTGAGGTAGTGGATCTGGACGACGAGGCCCTTGCTTTCAAGCTTATGCTGCGCCTTCAGCGCGACAAGCTGGCCGTCATCGCTGTGAGTGCCATTCCTGTCAGACGGCTTCCTGGCTTAGAACACGAAGCCCACTCACGTTGTTCGCGCGGCCTTGCGCTGCTCCTCCAGCACATCCACGCGCTCCCTCAGCACGCGCGCTTCCGTGCTCGCTTGCTTGCGGGCGCGCTCCGCCTTCTCCAGCTGCCCGCGAGCCTCCTCCGCCTCCATCCGCGCCCGCCCGATCTTCTGCAGCTCGCGCCTGCGCTCCGCCTCGCCCTCCTCGCGGCGGCGGCGCTCCGCCTTCAGGTCGCGCCCGAGCGCCTCCGCGTCGCGCCGTACGCGCGCGAGGTCCGCAGCAAGGCGCTCCTTCTCCTTGTCCGCGGTCGCCGTCGCAGCCAGTGCGTCGGTGCGCTCGGCCAGCGCGCGCTTGAGGTCCTCGATCTCGAGCATCTGTAGGTCGAGCGCATGCCGCCGAGTGTTGTGCGACGTCTGCGAGGCGGCGTGCTCATCGCGCAGTTTGTTGATTTGCTGCGCGTCGTCGGTCATTATAGGCCGCAGCCGAAGCCGAACGTAACTCACCTCAGAGGCCTCGCGGAAGCGCTGCTGCAATTTCCTATGATCTGCCATGAGAAGAGATCGTTCTTGCCGCAGGTGCTCGATTGTCTCAGCGTTCTGCGAGGACTTTGCTTCAAGTAGGCGTGCTTTCTGCTCAGCTGTCGCGTTGGCTGATGGGTGGGACATGATGAGACCATCTCCGTGGCTTGCAAAGCGCTGTACAAACTTACCACGAAGCTCATGCTCAAGCTCATTATTGTCCTTCTTGATACGCTGTAGCTGTTGCCGGACGTCCTCCATGTCCTACATGTCGTTAATAATAACCAATGCATCAACTGTCATGTAACATACTGATTCCGTCCTCTTCAGCTGGAGCAAGATGCCGTCCTTGTCGCGCTCAGCCTTGGTCTGCTTCGTCGTGATGGATCGCAGCCGCGAGCGTTCAGCCTTCAGATCGTCCTCGAGGTCAGCGATAACTCTCTTCGCTTGCTCGAGCTCCTAAACCTCAATGAGCATATATACGCTTCCTCTTGTCAAAACCAACCCACCGTCTGAACGTTGCTCTTCACTTTCTGACTGGCACGCTCCGTTTCAGCAGCGCGTTGTTCTGCATCGCGGACCTGGGCATTCAGACGATTTGCCGCATCCTGCAAGGCAGCCTTATCACCGAGCAGCTGGCGCCGTTCATCCTGCCACTGCTTCTTCATAACGGACAGTTGCTTGTTGACGGCTTGCACCTCCGTCCTTAGAGACTCAGGCGACTTTGATGGGGGCGTGGGCGGTTCCAAATTCAGGTTCGAGAACTCCAACGAACTATGCAGGACAACATCAGTACTTGAACTAGCTATGAGCATCAATGAATATACCTTTCATCGCCGTCTGCGGCGCGATTCAAGCTGCGCAGATCCATCTTGGTGCGACAGTTTGTGCACCTGACCTTCTCGAGGCGCCGCAGTCTACGGCCCTCCCGCCGTTCCAGACGCGCGAGATCATCTTCAAGAACAACCATTCGGGCGCGTTCGTCGTCGAGCTGCTGGGTGAGCTCGACGACGCCGAAGCCAGCCTGTTCGAGGCGGTCGAGCTTCTCGTCGATGTCGTCATTAGCACGATCCAGTTCTTGCTGCAAGCGCTGAATTTCGGACAGATACTGCGACGTTGAGCCGTCCGCCATGGTTGGATGCAGCCATGACATCTACAGCCCAATCAGTAATAAGCAGGCTGATAGTCCGGAATCACATACGTCTTTGAGTGGTGCTCCGGGTGTCTTCGGTGTCTTCATCGTCATGTTGAGCACCTGGCGATGCAGCGGGGACACGCCACTTATATTGCCGTTCTTGCCTGGGGTGCTGACGCCAACTAAAGCGCGCATGCTCTGCAGACGCACGACCAGCTCCTCTTTCTCCTTCTCCAAGATCTCAAGCTTCGCCTCGCGCGCGCGGTCCATTGCCTTACGCGCAGGAGACTGCGCCAGTGCACCATTGAGGCGCCCGATCTCGCGGTACGCGTCGTCGAGCTCCTCTTCGAGCGCGCGAATTTGCGCGTCCGACTCGTCTGCAGCGTCGTCAGGATTGTGGCTTCGCGATGGCTCGATGCGAGACCGCTCGCGTTCGCGCTCAAGGGATGCGATGGTGCGCCGCAGCTCTGAGATGGTAGCCTCGTCGGCTCGAATCTTCTGCTCGGCAGCGTCGATAGCTTCCTCCAGTTGGTGGGCTAGCTCAGCATTGCGATTGGCCTCGGCTTGAATATGTTCGAAATCTTGATCAGTCTGCTCTTCGTCCGCTGCAGCGGCGGCCAGCTTCTCGCGCAATAACTCCAGCTCACCCTCCAGCGCGTCAATGTGCTCGCCTGCAGAGTGGGCATCCGTCTCGAGTTCCCCGATGTATGTTTTTGCACTTTCAAGCTCTTGCTCGGCCTGCCCCAGCGCCTGCTCCCTTGAAGACAGATCCTGTTCCATTGCGTCAAGTCGAATGGTGCGTGCTTCCAGATCCTGTGCAAGCTTCAGAGAGTGCTCCTGCTCGGCGCGAAGATCCCTCTCCGAGTTGGTGATGTGCTCCTCCGCCTGACCAAGCTCCTGCTCCAGATCTTCGATGTGCGCCTGCGCAGTGCGCAGCTCCGCCATCATTTGCCCGAGCTTCTCGTTCGCCGCGCGCAGTTCGCCACCGAGCTCACGCCCGCTTTCCAGCACTTTCTCTGCCTTCTCCGCCCGGGCCTCGGCGAACTGCTTCTCTTGCTCGAGTTCCTCGACGGCGCGCTCCAGTTCCTTCAAACGTGAGTCAGTCTGTTCTGCGTCCTGGGCCCTCTGTTCGGCTTTGGCTAGCTTGGCTTCGAGGTCGTGGATGATGCCCTCGACACCTTGCTCGACTTCGACCATCTTCTCTCGCCAGCGCTCCTTATCCCGGGAACGCGCCGCGCGCTCCTCCTGCAGCTCACCCGCAGCGTCCTCCTTCTCCCGGATGCATCTCTCCAGCTCGGCCTTCACCGATTCCAACTCCTCCTCCATTTCGGCCTTTTCTTCCATCCACCCTTCGCCGCCCGCATCCTCCGCCACGTTGCCCAGTGTCAGCCCAATGTCGCTGATCCTGCGCCCGCCACTCCCGCGCCTGCCCGCGCCCCTCGCCGCGGCCTGCAGTTCCTCTAGCTCATCCCGCAACGTTGCGTTCTCCTCTGCGAGACCATAGTTCTCTTCGCGCAGCAGTCCGACCGCCCCTGCAAGCGTTTCGCTCTCTTCTTGTAGGCGGCGGTTGAGGCCGTGCAGGTACGTGTTTAGCTTGCCCGCGTTGAAGCGGCCCACGCCATGCCCGCCTGCGCCGAGTCCTATCACGGGATCAAAAGAGGCATTCGCTCGCGCGTGCACCGGCGCCGTGAGATCGTGCGAGGACGCGGTCGAGATGAAGGAGGCGCGCTCGTGGGGCGATGCCTCGGACTCCGACTCTGACGCGGCGGGCCAGGCGTTCGCGAGCGGGTGCGACAGTCGGCCGGCGGCGCGCGCACGCGGGCGGGGGCCGGGCGTGATGCCGGCAAAGGCGGCCTGGAGACGCAGAGGGCGTGCGGTTTCGGGCTCTTCGCTGTTACGCGCGCTGCTTGGTGTCTCTGCCAGCATGGGCGGATCGTTGCTCTTGCCGCTGCTGCCTCCTGAACTTGGCGTCTCCATGGGCATCGTCCGGAGAGGATGTGGCGTTGGGTTTGCTAGGCGTGGGCGAGCCGTTGAGTTGATGACGTCCATGAGGAAGGACCGCCGGCGGGCAGAGGGAGTTGTCGGATCATCGACATGTAGGGCGGGCGTTGATGGTAGGAAACGCGCACGGGCGCGGGGAAGGAAGGCAGGGGTAGGTGTGAATGCAACGGACGCCGCGGGAGACGAAAAGGCTACAGATGGCGATCGAGCAAACAGAGGGTTTGACCGCGGAGTTGGGGCTCCCTCGGATGAAAAGGTTGGTTCGCGTTCAGACTGCCCACTTTCACCGTCGCCAACTTCGTCCTCGCCTCCATCAGCCTGCTGGACAGAGTACGCGCTGTTCCGCTGAAGGTCGTCCGGAAATTGAGGTCCTCCCTCTTCTGCAGTAGGCTGAGCGGGAGACGCGTTGTTGGAGGGCGGGAGAGGAATAGACAGTGCAGCCATGGGCGATCGCATGTGTCCAAGTGAGCGGTTACTATGTGGCGTTGAGTTCGATTCCGACGAGGAGGGGGACGGGGTGGTACGCGTGAGCGACGGGGTGCGCATGCGGGGGAGGGGCCGGCGAACGTTGACGTTGCGCATCTTGTCAAAGGGTGATGCCTGGAGGGCATGAGCAGCGGGCACTCAGATAGCAAAGATGGCGCACCTTGGGCTCAGATTTCAGACTGACCGAGTAGTCATAGCTCCTGTCCTTCTTGCTCGCCTCGTACTCCGGCGAACCCGCTCTGCTGATCGACCTCAGCGCGTCTGCCAGCGACAGATCGTCATCCTCCTGCACGACCACGCTCACGTCCAAGTTTGCCTCTGCAAATCCATGTGGAGCACCCGGAAGCGATGGAATAGCGCTGACATCGTCGAAGCTGAAGCTGTTCTGTTGGTCGGCGGTTGAGGGCGTCGACCTCTTGAGCGATGCTGAAGACGAAAATGTCGACGATCGGCTGGCCCGGCTGGCGAGGGATTGGGCAAATCTTGCAGTGCTAGATGCACTTGATGGGCCGAGGACGGTCGTTGTGGTGTGATGCGAGAGGGCAACAGGAGTAGAATGCAGTGGAATGGACAGATCAGCGGCGTCGTCGTGGCTCTCGTCAGTTGTTGTCGATTCTTGAATTTCGGCGGAGTCGTCAAAGGCAGGAAGTGATGGAAGAGATGGCATATCGTGATTCTCTTCTTCTTGAATGCGCCGCCATATTCGTGAAGGCGTTTCAAGCATGGCCATGGCGTTACTTCAGGCCTGCGAACCTCAGTTCATCTCCAGCGAAGAATGTCAATTCGAATTTGTTACTCACCTGGGGCAGTTCGGGTAATGAGGCTGAACTGGGGGGAAATTCGAGCGCAATCGTCGACGACGACGAAGGCAAGAGGCAAGTACGTCGAGATTCGAGCACTCAGCACGCCGTAAAGGAATCAACCTCCCCGTGTCACATGATCGCGACGGCGTGGCTCGGGTGGCCCGGGCCGCTGAATATCTTTGGCCTTTTCAAGTTCGTCATCCACTGAAGTAGCCTTTCGACGTTGTTTCGACGCGGCCTAACTCTTCCACAGCTCACAAAGCATCCTATAATAGATATGAAGGCATGAATACGTTGTCGACCATGCAGGTCTATCTCACTTTCTAAGGCTTCTTCGGCATCAATGTGCACGCTTGGTCCCGAGATGTATATCACAGGAATTGGTGCATCACATTGGGAGGATCCGGACGACACCAACGTGGACTGGGACTCGTATTTCGATTCCTCGCAATCAGATGGTTCAGACTCGGAGCAGTCAGAATCGGAGGAAGAAGTAATGAGTGTTCGGCTTATGCTAAACAGATGCTTTCTTACCTTATCGCCAGGGTTTGGATGTGTCGGCCAGCGGAGACGACTGATGATGAGAGCCTGCGAATGTTATGCAGATTTTTTGGCCTACTGCATCTTCCACCCCAGGAAATCCTTATTTTCTTGCAGGTATTTTATCTGACTAGCCATTAATTACACCACATGTACCGTTCTGTCAGTACGGTTCCTTGAAGTTCGCAATCTTGCCTAACTATACAGGTAGCTAGGACGAATTTCAACTCGCGGATTAATATTGGCTGCTGTTCCTGGTTCCGTCTGGGACTAGGTCTCTGAGGACAGCGACGTCGCCTTTTATGGCAATCACGCTTTGTGAGCGTGATGTGAGCCTGTTATCGTGACGTTACTGCGGGATTGCGACCGCGTCCGGCCTTAAGCTCCTCTGCTTTCACCACTGTGTCTTCCGCTACATCATGCTTAAAAGATTAAAAGACGCCAAACTCCTGATAATGTTTCGCGATCTGTTCGGATCTGTATGCAGGAAGAGCAATGCGTGTGTCCTGACGGTGCGCACACTCATTGGAAATAAACTGTCGCTGACATTCTTTTATCAGAATTTCTTACCCCTGTGTTGTCGAGCAGTGGGCCGATTATGATGTGTGAGGACGACCCTGGGGTGGATGAGTTTTTGTCTAGTGAATCGCGCCTCTGTCGACCTCGACATCTACTGTCCTCTATCGTCTGCTTCCGGGGTCGTGGACCATCTCACCGACGTTCAGGACTACATCGTCATTTCCCACCGCCGGACAGACAGAGATGCTATGGAAGTCTATCCTGACACAGGCATCGCTACCGTCGTCCACCTCCTCCGAACCAGCGACGGAGCTTCCATCGACGTCGTGATCGCGTATACAAATAGCCCCCTGCTCCCCATTCGTCACTTTTGGTCCACCCTCCTCGCCAACTACATCTCGGCCGACGATATCTGCGTCACTTACCCCAACCTCACCCTACACGGCAACGGGTGCTACAACCCCGACCGCCTCCACGACAACAACTTGGAGGATATAGCGGTCAAATACGTGGGGAGGGGGTTTCACAACAATACGTGGAGTGCCAACGGCGCGGTTCACGTCAACGGCTGCTCCCCGCACATGTATTGCTCGCAGCAGGTTCGCCACTACAACGACTCAGCGCTCGATTTCGACCCCACCATTTCCGCTCAATTACAACGAGTGTTCCCCGTATACGAGCCGTACTGGAAATATGGAGGGTGGGAGGCGGTGGCGGCTGTACCGTCCGCCTGACCCGAGATCTATGACTACATTGTTCCCTTACATCGTCTGATGGCGCGGACGTTCTCGTCAACAACCACTACTCTTTGGATAAAAGACTGCTCGTTCATGTTTTAGTTACTTCTGATGTGAATACCAACCCCTACTCGCTAAACACAGATCGGATATGGACCGCGGCTTAGGAACCAGGTGCGCCCGGAGGGCAAGTGGTATACTAGTATCACGTGATTTACGTACTTGATTGTGCCACGGGCGACTCGGACGGGGGCCGCCTCGACGCCCCCGTTCTCTCACCTTCCCCACTACCGGACTCGCAAAGTGAGTATCCATAGATGCCTTTGAGCTCATTCTCAAGCTCATTTGATTGTTTCAGATCTGTCCCAGCAGCCGGCTCGACCTTCTGGATGAACGCAGCCCTCTGACCATCTCGACGACACCTTCCATCCCAGTACAACGGCCTCAGTGATAACGAGGCCTTTTAGCGATCACTCGGCGTGTTCAGCAGTTTGCGCAGCGCTGATATCGCTACGATCAAGGGCGCGAGACAGTAATCTGCCAGCGGCACGTCGAGGAGGAAGAGGTCGCGATCCGACATGTCTCGGCACAACGCCTCCGTACCCATTTCGCGACTTCCACTCGAAATATTCTCCCACATCCTCGCCACACTTTCCACCATATCCCCACCTTCGTACACAGGAGAACCAAACGAACCCCCCACGCTAGGCTGGATTACTGCAACCCACGTCTGCCGTCGTTGGCGCCAGATTGCTCTCGATCAGGCAACCCTTTGGACGGACGTCGAGTTCACCCTTGGGACAGAGTGGGCGCAGCGCATGCTCGCCCGCTCGCAATCATTACCGATTGCGCTCAACGTGTACCGGTCAGACCAGCGGATGCGAAAACTGGACGACCGCGATATGGAGTTGATCGCTCAAAACCTTGAGCGCGCCACGGTTTTCCGCTTCTACATCCTCCATAGCATGGACAGCTTCGTATGGACACCCAAAAGCGCGCCGAACCTCAAAGAGCTCGACCTTCTCTTCTTGTCCGGCCATGGAGGACTGCACTCACTATCCGATACGTTTCTCAGTGCACCGGCCTTGCAACGCCTGCATTTGGACTCCGTGAAGCGGTTGCCGTGGAGATCGCCGCTGTTGAGCGGCCTAGTCACCCTGCACATGTC
The DNA here is from genome assembly GCA_019915035.1 of Auriscalpium orientale. NCBI lineage: Eukaryota > Fungi > Basidiomycota > Agaricomycetes > Russulales > Auriscalpiaceae > Auriscalpium > Auriscalpium orientale. The sequence goes on along the minus strand of JAHLMH010000003.1, from coordinate 3,509,402 downwards.
GCTGAACTCTCAAATGCCAGAGGAAGTCTCGCCTCTCGACGAAATCCTTGCTGCGCTTCAACGGTTGCAAACGCTGGAGCACCTTTACCTGGAATATTCACTACCCAACCCCAATGCCGAATTCTCCTCGTTTGCCACGGTGGTTGTCGATCTCCCTAGGCTCGCTTCCCTTGGACTCTTTGGGTCCACCCGCGACATCGGCGTCCTCTTGCAACATCTCGCTTTCCCGCCGACAACCAAAGTCGTCATCGAAGTGACGCTGTTCGATGAATTGGCGGAAGTAAATGCAGGTGGAGTGGTCCAGGCGGCGCCCGCGCCCCCGCCACTCAATGCCAACCAGACCATTCACCCCGAGACGCTCGTCGCCATCATCATTGGCCGCGCTCTCAACATCATCATCCCCCCACTGCGGCGGCAGTCCACCTCCCCGCTTCACCGCATCACGGAGCTCGATGTCGCCCTCGACAGCGAGAGCGAAAAGGAGATCAACGGTATCTGGATAACTGCGGAGTGCGAGAACACCGACTCGCCCTTCACATTCGTGTTCTACGGGCCACACAATCTCAAGTGGGAAGTGGGCTCCCGCGGAGTCTTGCGCGCCGTCCTCGCCGTGCTGGCCTTGACACACCTCCGCGAGCTGCGGGTCACCGACCACAGATTGCAGATTCGAGATTGGAGGGGCCTCGCCGACGTGCCTGGGCTCGCTATTCAGAAGATCGTGGCGGTCGAGGGCGCGGCATTGGCGCTATGCCGCCTGCTGGCTATGACGCGGACTCCGCAAGAGCCGGTGGAGCACGTAGGCCTTCAAGCGCGGCAGCTCGTTCTCCCGACACTCACTTCGCTGACCTTGGATAATGTCAGCGAGGATGAGATTGAGGGGGATTTGGACCATCTGTGCGGAATGGTGCGCATACGTGCACAGGCAGGACACCCGCTCCAGGAGCTGGATATCAGTGCTTCTTTTGTGCGCAGAGCGGCGGTGGAGAAGTTGCAGGCGGCTTGCCCGGGTCTTCTTATCAAATGGATTGATAACTTAGACGATGATGTACAGGAAGAGTGATAATATGTATACATGACGTTGTTCTCTGGAGTCGACTTGCCGAACGTTTGTACATGGCGCGCGAAGAACATGTCCTGCAAGAAAGCGGTGCGTCAGACCGTCTGCCCATCGGCGCGAGGCGCCTCTGCGCCCTTATCGAACGGACCCTGCGAAGCCGTCGACATGAGATCGAAATAAGCTGTGAACGACGGGAAGCGGCGAACCTTGTGCATCTGGACATTCTCCAACCCCCTTGGTCCCACTTTCATGTCGAAATATCGCGAGCCAACGCGCTCGCGGAACCGTGCGCTCGCTGCGCGGGTTCGTCTGCGATTGAAAAGGAGCAGCACGATCACAAGCGCCGCCACGCCGCCGACGACGCCAGCAGCAATCGCGCCCTTGGCGCCGCGAGACAGGCCATGTCCCGGTGATGTGGACCCGGCAACGCTTGAGGACGCGGAGGTCGACAGAGGAAGCGAGGTCGTGGATGAGTGCGACGGAACGCCGACGGACTCGGCTGTGTCTGGAAGACTACTATGGGCGATATCAATCGAGAGAAGTCAATGCAGCTTACCGCCGTATTCTTCCGCTGCGGTGCTATTCCACGTTGCGCCAACCTGCGAATTAGGAAGAGATGAATACCCGCCGTCTCAAAGATACAGCAGACGACAGTCCTTACCGGCGCAAATGCCCAGTGAGGCACCTGCGTGGAGAGGGGGATCGAGATGGGGCCGCCATCAATGCTGTCGGAAATATGTTCAGATGGCGAAGCGGCCAACAGACAGAGTACGCACTCGAGAGACGTGCAGTTGTGGTCAACAAACCAACGACCCCAGCTAAACATTGACAACCACTGATCAGTGAAAAAGTCAACAGCAGGATGAACTAGATACGCACGTGTTCCAACCTAGCGTCTCGCATGCGCTGCACGCGCTGGCGAGAGAGTAGATGACGGGGCTGCAGACGCATTCTGGTGTTAAAAGCAAGTAAGGCTCGAGGAGAAATCGAGTCCGGAAAGAGACCACCGACCACCATCGCACGCATCGATCAAGAGACCTTCAACGACGCAGGGCGATTGGCCCAAGCTGTTGAACGTCTGCGAGATGCACCAGGATCAGATGTTGACGATACCAACCGTAGGATGCGACGCACCCAATTCCAACCCAACGCGCATTCCTCGACAGGACCTTGGGCAAAAACAGGCCATTTGACCGCAGCAAACGAGAGGACGAACGCGATGGTGGTCCTGAGCGACATCATGGTTGGAACTGCTGGATGCGCGACCGAGGCTTATGAGGCCTACGTCTTCGGGGGTTCCATTCTTTGATGTAGTCGTCATCGGGTGGTGCTCAGCTAGATGGGCAACATGGAAACGATCCTGGGAGATATCGCGGCGATGGTGCGGTGCCATGCAACCGTGGGCCACACGCGATAAGCAGATATTGCCGCCACAGGCACGGCCTCGAGGCTCGGAAAACATATCCCCCTTGGAAGAAGCAACGCATTCGAAGTGCTCAATGGTCTTCAGTGGCCCAGATCAGGCTCAGAATTCCTGCACGGACGGTCCCGAGGCCCTCCGCAGCCTGGCCGCATCCACGCGTGACGCAGACTGGGCTTGAAGAAACGACAACAGCTGATCAGCCTCAAGGTGAGCCACGGCCACGAAGACAGCGATTGACGATCAGGATCGAGCATCAGCAAAGCTTTTGTTTAGAGGGTGTTCGGAGGCGCAGCGGGATGATTATAGGCAGTGGAGGGGTTGAAGCTGCGGACGAAGAGGCTGGAACTGAACTTGAACTTTAGACTCGGGCCCGGGCCTCGGTCGCAACTCGGTCGTGGGAGGTTTCCCTCTGGCAACGCGCTACGAACGCGCTACGAACGCGCTACGAACGCGCTTCCGAGATGCTAAATGGTCAGATGTGCTATCCGGAAATCCAGGATTTTTTTCCTCGGTGGGCTCTACATAAGCAGCATTGGCATTGGCATGTAAACGACAAAAATATTAGGCCAACGACTGCTATTACGAAACGAAGCTCTCTGTCTCCTTCTCGTACTGCGCCAGCGGCTTGTACTTGGCCGCCGGATCTTCCAAGAGCGTCTTGACGCTCGTGTGGAATGTCGGGTTCTGTGGAATGACCCTGCCTGCGCCGCGATGCAGCCTGTCGATCACACCTCAGCGACACTGCCCGGAGCACATAATACAAGAGCGAGACGTACCCACGCCGGGAGACCGCCTTGCCTGACTTGTCCTGGTGGAGGAATGTGATGGGCAGGTACTCGAGGATCCACCACAGAGGGAAGCGCTTCAGCTGGTCGTGGATCGGCATCGTCACGTCGAGCAGGTCGAGGTCGTCCGCCTTCCCGCCGGCAGTCAGCGCCTTGATCTCGACGTCGTCGAACACGACCCCACACTTGCTGCGCGTTACCTCGCGCACCATCCAGCGCAAGGGAACGTTGCTGAGCAGGTTCGGGGTCGCGTCCTTGACCGCGCCTCCGCCGACATCTGTGAGTTATGGTCAGCTTTAATTAACCTGGGTAGCAATGTGCGTTACCGGAATGACCGCCGACGAACCAAACCTCTTCGGCATCTGTGAAGAACTTCTCGGAGCCGCCTTCGGGACCATTACCTGCGCCTTTGTACAGGCTGGGTATGAAGCGCACGCGATGCTAGATTTCGTAGAGGCAGTCAGCGTAAGTACCATACGGAGCACATTAGGGGCAATAATACCTCGTCAAGGGCGAGGGCATGTCTGAAGGTCTTGATATTCGAATTCATCGATACAAAGGGAAGCGTGCGTGCAAGCACGAGCCCGACGCTAGCCACGGTATCCCTTCATGGTCTCTCGTCAAACATACCAAACGAGAGTAAATGACAACAGCTGATACGGACCAGGCGCCGAGAAATTCGACAGGGACGTCGCGGCAGAACGTCTTCTTGAAGCCGGGCGCAAGGTCTTCGTCGACAGCGCGCGTCGACGAGTAGATCCGGTACGCAAAGGTCATCTGCTCGACGTTGTCCTTCTCCAGCAGGCCGACCTATGTCCCGACCGTCAGCACGACAAGTTATCATATTACTGATGACATGGAAGCACCTTCTTCAGCATGCCGGCGAGCGCTCGGGCGGTATATGCGCCGCGCGAGAAGCCTACGGTGCACATATGGTCATGTCAAACAGTGCACCACTCAGACAGGACGAATGGTGGGCGCACCGAACAAGCAGACTTTATCGCCAGAGTTGTAGTTCTGCATCAAGAATTTATATCCATCGAGGACGTGCGCAGACAAGTACCAGGCGAACGCCTGGTCGAGAACAGCCGCAGCGCGGTGCACATATGGCTTGACTACTCCAGGCTGAAAGTACGTCCCGATACCCGCCTGTGCCGTCGGAATCATCAGAAAAAAGTGATTTCCGCAGGAAAGGAGCGCACCTGGTAGTAGCAGATTTGGTCCTGGGCGCGGTCCTTCTGGAGCAAGGAGTAAAACTTGACGACGTTGGTGTTCTGTGAAAGAAATGCCCGTTTGATTCGATAGAGAAAGAATTGCCTGAGAACGTACGTCATCGTCATACTCGTCGGACGTGCCGTCGAAGCAGAGAACGAGAGTGCGGGGCTTGCCACTGGATGCCATACTGGATTTTCCCGGTGATGCTGGTGGTGAGAGGTGCGGAAGGCCGTACTTATATGTTCGGGGCACTGAAGACGCTTTCCGAAATTCCGAGCATAACGTGTAGATGCCCAGGGCAAGACTAGGATCCACCATGACACCGGAGGTAAGCGAGCAGAACTTAGCTATGAGCAAGACGCCAGCAGCACCCTAGCGACTTCCGAGAGACGCGTCCAGGAAGATTGGTCGTTGTCAGAGCCTTGCGTTGCCGCCGGAAAGAGCACCGAAAGATCACAGGCGTCGAGCTGGGACCAGTCTCCGGAATGCGCGTGTCAATTGATGACATTGGGATTGAGAATCCTGACAGAATTGCCGATGGGTTTCAAAGGATGTGTCGATGAACATGTCCAGACTCAAGCAACATGCCATTCGGACTCGTTCGAGTCAGTATCACGTGTCGTTCTCTATACCGTTGACTTGCACTTTGTGCACACGCTCAGTGCACGGTGTTTGGCTCCCGGATGCGCCGCAAACAACGCCTGTTTGCGTCCAGCACGCGGCGCAAACAACCCAGCGTCGTTTTGCCCAGCCCAACACGCCAGCGCGGCGAGTGGCAGCGCCTCGTCTTCGCGCGCGGTGCGCGCAGCGCGCCGCTGTTCCACTGCTTGGTCGACCGCGTCCCACCGAATTGAACGAAACGAGCCCGCCCCAGCAGAGGGTTCTTTCCCACGGACCATCTCCTCGCGACGTCCAGCTCGACGGGCTCAAGTCACCTTGCACGTATTCTCGCCCGGTTCGCAACTCAACGACATGCAAGTCCCGGTCAAATCATTATATTTGCCTATCAAAGCAACGTATACGACTACCAGTACCGTTCTCCGGGACGTATCAACCACCGTGAGCACTTCTTACCTCTGCCCGTGCCATGTTCCCTCGCCTGACGCTCCGACTGCAGTCTCGCTCCCGCGCTCAAGACCTGTTCAAGTTAAAATTCGGGGAACGTCAGCACACGCGCACGCGTGGCGGATCGCGGGTAGCGGCGCAGAGTACAGGCGCTACGGAGACCTCTGGTAAGTGATAAAATCCACGCATGCGAGATAGGCTGACTTACCACACGTCCAGCGAGTCAACTAGCACCAAATCCCGCGCATAAGCCGCGCCCGACAACACAAAGACGAATGGAACAGAGCACAAGGCCCGCGCAGGACTAGGGCAGTGTCTCGTAAGTCTCAGAATCGACGCATGCGAGACGGCAGACTCACCGTGCGCACGTCCAGCAAAATGCACGCGCAGAGAAACCACCCACTGTCATCAAACAACATCCGCAAACTCGGACGCGGCGGCCTGCGCTCTGTGACAGCGACTGGTGAGTCCGCATATCCACGCACTTCACGAGCGATGCTCACCTGCGATGTGCTCAAGACACGCTCATCGGATCTGGTACGCCAAAGCCACGTCCGCGACAGCCTGGCAAGATCAACGTCAACGGAAACTCACCAGGCCATGTCGCACGACGCGCGTACCTCTCAGAGTCCGCGAACACCTGGGAAATGCAAGTCCAAGGTGAACACGCGTTCCCGGGTTCGATGAGCCACGCACATACCTCTGACGACCGACGCCGACAGCTTGCACGCACGGATCACGCTCCTCACGACGCGCTCGCCCCGTCACCACGTACGCCTACGGAGAATCTGGCAAAGCCACGCCGGTAAGCCACTGCCTCGCACCACCAAAAATCCGCTCATACCTTGAGGACAGACACGCACGCATGACAACGGCAGCCGTGCAGCACGCAGCGCGAGGACCAAGAACGCGAGAAAGAGAGCGAGACGAGAGGGCGGTCGCGAAAGGAAACGCGCTGCCCTCTCCCCGCCCGTCCCCCCGCCATTTTATACACCCTCGGCACACCCACTTCGTCAGCGCGATCGCGCTATCCGCGCTAACGCGCGCCGCGTCGCCATGCACGGCCGCCGATGACAGCGGCAGCGCGAGACCAGGCCAGCAGCCGACGCCACGCGGGCCCTCGTCTTCTGGGAACCCCGACGCCGACCCGCGCCCGCGCCCCCGTCCCCGTCCCCAGCTGCGCACAGACACACAGGACGGCGCACAGGCATGCTGCGGTGCGCGGTGCGGAGCAGAGGGGCGGCGTCCGCGACACAGAGGGGACGGGCGGCGAGAGCAGGGAGGTCGGCGCGCGCACGCGACGGGCGCCCCTCGCCGACGCCGTACATTCGATCGCCCGGCACAAATTGAAACGCGCCGCCGCGCTGCTGGGCCCACCGCTACGACGCGACGCGCGCGGCGCACAGACCTCCCGCGCCGCCGTCGTGCGTCCCCGTTTCGTGCAGCGCGGCGCGCACCGCCTGCACTGTGCAGAGCTCAAGAAAGGCGCGGGGCGAGGGCGCGGGGCTGCAGAGACGGACGGGGGCAGGCAGCGTCGCTGCGTACGCGTAGTACGCCGCTGCCCGGCGCCGTCTAGCGTGGATGCCGATGCCGCCCTGCGCGCGGTCCATTCGATCGCTTGACGGTGGGAGGACGGCTGCAAGGCTACGCGGCAGCATCAGAAGCCCGTGGCGTCGTATATTCGATCGCAGACGTGAAAAGCGCGCCGCGCTGCTGGACGTCGCTAAGTGCAGCAGCCGCGCGCATGTGCGCGCAGTGAGACAAGCAGACAGACCGAGGTGAGCGCACTGCAACAGCTCTGCAGAGTCAATGCCCTCCGCGATGACGCTGCGCAGCAGCAGTTCGTCGGTATGTGCAGAGGAGGCGTTAGACCGGGGCCGCACGGGAGGACGAGAACACGCCGAGCCGTATATTCGATCGCTCGACAAGTCCGCGCCGCGGTGCTGGGCAGTCGTCAGAAGGCCAGCGGCGGCCGACTCGGGCGTCGCGAGATGGACCTGACGGTGCGGGGCTGCTGGAAGGGTGTTCGGGCTGGTGTGGGACAGATGTCATGGTTTCCATACGTCGGTTATAGCCTCACACATGTACACAGTCCCATGAATATGATCTTAAATTTGGTTGTGACAGTACTACAACCTACAGAAATAAACGACATCTTACACTGCACATCTCCCGCCTTTCCAGAGTGGGATGGAACTCGAGGACGAGGACGAGCCCGGCGGGGAATGTGCCGGCTTACCTTCCCCGAGACCCAAAGGGTCGGCTCACTCTGCCAAGCCCGCAAAAAGCTGGGACGTCGTGTGCGATCGAAGGGAAGTCCGTCGGCACTGCACCCTGGAGCTAAAGTGGTTCTATCAGGGCGAGTGTCTCGGCGCCCGACCCGCCCTCGCTTCCGTGTGACGAAGCGCGCCGCAGCGCTGCGACCAGAAATCCCGCGACACTGCGACCCGCGAACCGTTGGTTGAGGACCATCGAGCGCGCCACCTGTGCCCAAGACCTGCGGGACATGGAGATTAAAGGCGACAGAGCGACAGAGTCGGGAAAATACACCAACCCCGCCGGGACGCGTACGCGATGTTTCATCCCTCAGGGATACATTCTTGACGTGCGACGTGTGGCGTATGCGACGGCAATACCTGGCGACGAAAACCAAAAGGCCAGGATGTCGGGTCGGCCACGGAGTATCGGTGAATGGCGTTTGCGACGCCGAATGCGGCGTGCTTACCAGGTTTCGTGCCGTCGCGCTCGTCTCAAATCACAGATCCCACTGACGTCCACCGTATCCTTAGTGGAGGCAGGTTTGACCGTGATGGGACGTGGTATTTTGGCGGCACCCACCGCGCTCGTGTAGCCGTGTACGAAAGCTCCTTGACCACCGTGAAGCGATGTCACGCATTTCTACGCGGTCGCTTGGTTGAACCGGGTCGCGCGGACGCCTGGCTGTCACTGCGGAAACTTGGCGACGAGAATTGAAGGGCCGGGATGTCGGGTGAATTCAGTATCTCCATGCGCAACGGTCGGGAGTTGAACTCACAGCATTTTTACGATCTCGGTCTCCTCGTAATTATAGCTGTGTGTGCTAGCTTCATGATCTTACTTGCTGGAGGACGACCATCGAAGGGTGGGAGGGAAGATTGACTGGTGCAGGTGCGGCACCCACCGCGTTCGTACAAGCTCCGAGTCGTACAGCAATAATCGCTCCATGCGACATTCGGTTCGCATGAACGATACATTTTGACGTAGCTGCGTGCGTGCCTCGTCCGACATTTATTCGCATGCTAGGTTGTTACGGGACTGCGTCAGTCGAGTCCGGGGCTGGGATGCGTCTCCGACTTGTGAATGAAGGACGGCCGAGACGCCGGAGAGGACTTGAATCGATAAGAACGTGATACGTCTGCGACAATCGGAGACCGCGAATGGACCGCGCACCTAGGTCGTAGTGGGATCTGCGTTGACTGAGGCATAACGGTTCGCCTATCGCGGGCGCTGCAGATCCGCCTGGTCGCGTCGAAGCAGTAGGCTGACCTGCGGAAAGTGAGCGTCAATGTGAACGCATTAGATCATATATACAGTGCTCACCTTGTACGAATACCACAAGCTGCCTGAGATGGAGAGCTTGAGAACAGAGGACGAAAGCCGGCCATCGCGCCGACAACGTAGCAAGAGTCTTCAAGTTGCAAGCGCTGTACTAAGCGCCGGACGCGTCGCGGACGGTCCGCCGGCGGCGCGGCTGCCTTTCGCTCTTGCGCTCACGTTCGGCCCTCTGCTCCCAGCATTGAACCCTCATGGACATCCGCTGAATAACGCGCGAAGCCTTGCAGGTGCGTCAACGATTCCCAGAGGCGTGTGGGTCACGCCATCTGCTAATCATCTCGAACGCTACCTGTAGATCTCGCTTCGAGTCGCCCAAGCGACACGCTTCAAGTACGCGACCGCTCAATACGTCTGCGCTTGCCTAGCGAATCCAGACCCTCGGACGGCGGGCGGGCGCTCGAACTTCACTCAAAACCGCGGCTAGCTCGCGGCGCTCGTTCTTTCCCCCCTTTCCCCTCCATCACCTCGTCTTCTCCCTATCCCCCGGTCCGCCGCCGTGTCCCCATGTCGCGCACATCGCGGAAAGACCGCGATGATGCTGCCTGCTCCGACATCCGCTGCTCGCCGGCCCCCTGCATTTCTGGGCAGCGCACCCTGGCTTTGCCACAGCGCCACGTCACGCGTCATTTCATCCCAGGTGCGTCCTCACTCTTTTTCATCCGCAGCTTCTCACCAAATACCTATCAGGGGTTCGACTTGACACGCAATGCGCGACCCTTCGTGCGGGTCTTGCTCACGCTGGTCGACCCGACGCCGTTCAAGATGCCGTTCTCCCCCGCAGAACAGTCGACGATCCGTTCGCGTCGCCCTCAAATATCCGCGTGGGCGCCCCTCGTGATGGGTCGGTGAAGTGTCAGCCCGCAGCTTCGCACGCTCGCGTCGGGTCTCACTCACTTCGTCGAGGTACGCATCGTCGTTCTCTGATCTGAGTTGCGAGAAGACTAAATTTGCGGGTTTACAGTGCTGCTCCTGTCGCTTCACAAACCTTGCACCACACTAATCCGTGTCGAACGCTTCGTCTCGCCACAACTCCGTTTGCCTTCCGAGGGGCGGTCCTCAATTCGCGGACGAGGCATTTCGATCAAGTGGCGCGGCAGCTGCCGCACTCGCTTTGGCTCAGCCGGTGCGTAGCCAGCCACGCACGCGCGACATCCGAGGTCGTTGCGTGCAGCCAGCGTCGCGTGCCGTCGCCCTCGACACTGCGCAGCGCCGCCTGGACGCGGCAGGCTCCTCCGGATGCCTTTCCTCACGACATCGCTTCTGGACGGCCTCGCCAACACGCTCACGTCTCCCTGGACGTTGTTGACAATGCAAGGAGCAACGCGGCGGCCAACCAACGTGCGCGCGCACCGGTCTGAGCGGCTCCATCCGCCCTCTCCGCTGGACTTCGCAAACGCGCCACAACGCCTCTGGACGCCCTCGACACCGCGATGAGCCTCATGGACGCGGTGCACGCCGCAGGGTTCGTCTGGACGGCCGCCAGAGCACGCCCATCGCGCGGAACGGCGCGGCACTAGGCTGCGTGCTGAGCGTCTTGTGCGCGGCGCGCTTTCCCACCGCGTTCCCCTCGGGATGTGCGACACGTCCCGGTCGCAGCCCTGCTCACGGCGGCCGCGGGCGCGCAGCGCCAGCGGCGCGCGACGCCGCTCAGCAACAATTCTGGCTGCTGTCGAAGGCATGCAGGACCTCCTGGACGCTGAATACAGGCCGCGTTTACGTTCTGGACGACGCGCACCCGCCTCGCGCTCGCTCTGGACGCCGCAGACAGGTGCAGCGGCTGCCGCACTGGCCCGGCCACTCATGGCGGTGGGCCTGCGCCCAGCCACGTACGCACAACATCCTCGGTCGTTGCATGCAGTCAGCATCGCGTGCCGCTCCTCTGGACGCCCCCGGCACTGCGCAGCGCCTCCTGGACGCGGTACACGCCGCAGGCGTCCTCTGGACGCCCTCCCCCGCGACATTTCTTCTGCACGGCATATCCAGAACGCCGAGTCCCCCTGGACGCCATCGACAAGCGAAGGGAATTGCCACCGCCTGCGCCCACCAACACGGCGGCCCATGACAGTGCGCGCGCACCGGTCTGAGCGGCTCAGTTTGCCCTCTTTGCTGGACGCCCGCAAACTCCCCACGATGCCCCTCTGGACGCCCTCGGCATCGCGCTGAGCCTCCTGACCGCGCTCCACGCACCAGGATTTCCCTGGACGCCCTTTAGAGCACGCCACATCTTACTGGACGCCGATGACAAGCGAAAAATAGCTCGGCATCATCGCGCGCGTTCCAGACTCCCAACAGCAGGTGCGCGCTGGGCGTCCAGCGCGCTGTGCACTCGCCCAGCGCGTATCTCTTGGGATGTGCGCCACATCCGGGTCGCCAGGCTGCGCGGGCGCGCAGCGCCAGCCCCGCGCGACGCCGCCAACACCGCTCGACATCAATTCTGGCTGGTGTCCAAGGCCCGCAGGACGTCAGGAATACAGGCCGCGTAGTCGATCTGGACGCCGCGCACCCGCGTTGCGCTCGCTCTGGACGCCGCAGACTGGCCATGGCAGCCCCCTGGACGCCCTCGGCGGCACGTAGCGTGTTCCTGGACGCCGCCACACTCAGCCTCATCAGTTGCGGCGCAGCAAAATCGCTCGCTACGTACCCTGCAAGCCGCCGCATTGAACATGATTCAGCGCGCATCCTGGTGCCACAGCCCTCGCAATTCAACACCCTGGACGTCGAAGACAGGCTGAAAAGTCGTTCTGGACGCCGCAGAAATTCTCCAGGATTTCCCTGGACGCCGCCAACCAACCCCGAGCGTCACGCGAGCCAAAGACACGGAAGCCATGATTTACGATTCGCCGTTTTCAACGTGCGCACTCCGCGCCGCAGGACCTCCTGGATGCTGAAGACCGGCGACATGACTATGTGGACGCCACAGACGGGCCGTGGCATCCCGCTGGACGCACTCGACGGCCCACGGCACCTCACTGGACGCCGCCAACACGCGAAGAAGTTCGTATACCCGGGGGTTTCGAGTCGCGCACACCCAGGCTCGAGTGCGCAGCAAGGTCGCGAACTACGGACAACGCGGCACGCGCACCGCTTCGGGTTTCCGGACGCCACCAGAAACGCCCCAGATCGCGCTGGACGCCTGCGACGCCACTGCCTGGACGCCGCGGACAGTCCCTGAGCGTCGCGCGGCACCAAGACGTCAAGACGAGAACTTACGGACCGCCGCTTTGTATGTGCACATGCGGACGACCCTCGCCTCGCAGCAGCGAACGCAGCGCGCGGATGTCGTTGAGCGGGTGTCGGATTCCTTCAGCGGCGCGGACGGTCGCCGCCAGCTTCGTCCCGGTGCAATTGGGCTTAATATGGCGGGAGCGCGGCCCCTCAAGACATCGCGCTTGCGCTGCAAGTCCGTCTTGCGCGTCACGAGGACTCATTGGGCTGGCGACGCGGCGTAGTGGGACATGGCCGTATGAAAGCGCTGCGAACGCGTGCAGGTAAGGCCATTCCGCTCCAGCAGAAGTACGGGAATTCTGACTCTCGTGCCATTATAGCACGATGTCCGAGCGCAGGACGAGTTTGCCATTGGCGCAACAGTGTACAGTAGAGTACCCTAGTAGAACATAATTTGAACTTGCTGTCGCATGGTTTTGAAGTCTGAACGGCGCTTTGCTTGCCAACAAGCGAGAGTGAGCCTACTACTTTACAATGTGCGCTACAAGTCTACAAATCTGACGCAGAAAGCCTACTGTTCTAATAGCACCTATGGGGAGAGGGCTACTGTTTAAATAGCACCTCTCGGGAGAAGCCTACTGTTCTAATAGCACCTATGAGGAGAGGGCTACTGTTCTAATAGCACCTCTCGGGAGAAGCCTACTGTTCTAATAGCACCTATGAGGAGAGGGCTACTGTTCTAATAGCACCTCTCGGGAGAAGCCTACTGTTCTAATAGCACCTATGAGGCCAACATACTTCTCGAATTATCATTGAGGGATTCCGCACGCTATCGCGACTAGATACGCACGAGGCGAGCGTCTATCCATACTCCGGCAAGCGCTCCTCGAAACAACTGCTATTACGAAGCGAAGCTCTCCGTCTCCTTCTCGTACTGCGCCAGCGGCTTGTACTTGGCCGCCGGATCTTCCAAGAGCGTCTTGACGCTCGTGTGGAATGTCGGGTTCTGGGGAATGACCCTGCCTGCGCCGCGATGCAGCCTGTCGATCACACCTCAGCGACACTGCCCGGAGCACATAATACAAGAGCGAGACGTACCCACGCCGGGAGACCGCCTTGCCTGACTTGTCCTGGTGGAGGAATGTGATGGGCAGGTACTCGAGGATCCACCACAGAGGGAAGCGCTTCAGCTGGTCGTGGATCGGCATCGTCACGTCGAGCAGGTCGAGGTCGTCCGCCTTCCCGCCGGCAGTCAGCGCCTTGATCTCGACGTCGTCGAACACGACCCCACACTTGCTGCGCGTTACCTCGCGCACCATCCAGCGCAAGGGAACGTTGCTGAGCAGGTTCGGGGTCGCGTCCTTGACCGCGCCTCCGCCGACATCTGTGAGTTATGGTCAGCTTTAATTAACCTGGGTAGCAATGTGCGTTACCGGAATGACCGCCGACGAACCAAACCTCTTCGGCATCTGTGAAGAACTTCTCGGAGCCGCCTTCGGGACCATTACCTGCGCCTTTGTACAGGCTGGGTATGAAGCGCACGCGATGCTAGATTTCGTAGAGGCAGTCAGCGTAAGTACCATACGGAGCACATTAGGGGCAATAATACCTCGTCAAGGGCGAGGGCATGTCTGAAGGTCTTGATATTCGAATTCATCGATACAAAGGGAAGCGTGCGTGCAAGCACGAGCCCGACGCTAGCCACGGTATCCCTTCATGGTCTCTCGTCAAACATACCAAACGAGAGTAAATGACAACAGCTGATACGGACCAGGCGCCGAGAAATTCGACAGGGACGTCGCGGCAGAACGTCTTCTTGAAGCCGGGCGCAAGGTCTTCGTCGACAGCGCGCGTCGACGAGTAGATCCGGTACGCAAAGGTCATCTGCTCGACGTTGTCCTTCTCCAGCAGGCCGACCTATGTCCCGACCGTCAGCACGACAAGTTATCATATTACTGATGACATGGAAGCACCTTCTTCAGCATGCCGGCGAGCGCTCGGGCGGTATATGCGCCGCGCGAGAAGCCTACGGTGCACATATGGTCATGTCAAACAGTGCACCACTCAGACAGGACGAATGGTGGGCGCACCGAACAAGCAGACTTTATCGCCAGAGTTGTAGTTCTGCATCAAGAATTTATATCCATCGAGGACGTGCGCAGACAAGTACCAGGCGAACGCCTGGTCGAGAACAGCCGCAGCGCGGTGCACATATGGCTTGACTACTCCAGGCTGAAAGTACGTCCCGATACCCGCCTGTGCCGTCGGAATCATCAGAAAAAAGTGATTTCCGCAGGAAAGGAGCGCACCTGGTAGTAGCAGATTTGGTCCTGGGCGCGGTCCTTCTGGAGCAAGGAGTAAAACTTGACGACGTTGGTGTTCTGTGAAAGAAATGCCCGTTTGATTCGATAGAGAAAGAATTGCCTGAGAACGTACGTCATCGTCATACTCGTCGGACGTGCCGTCGAAGCAGAGAACGAGAGTGCGGGGCTTGCCACTGGATGCCATACTGGATTTTCCCGGTGATGCTGGTGGTGAGAGGTGCGGAAGGCCGTACTTATATGTTCGGGGCACTGAAGACGCTTTCCGAAATTCCGAGCATAACGTGTAGATGCCCAGGGCAAGACTAGGATCCACCATGACACCGGAGGTAAGCGAGCAGAACTTAGCTATGAGCAAGACGCCAGCAGCACCCTAGCGACTTCCGAGAGACGCGTCCAGGAAGATTGGTCGTTGTCAGAGCCTTGCGTTGCCGCCGGAAAGAGCACCGAAAGATCACAGGCGTCGAGCTGGGACCAGTCTCCGGAATGCGCGTGTCAATTGATGACATTGGGATTGAGAATCCTGACAGAATTGCCGATGGGTTTCAAAGGATGTGTCGATGAACATGTCCAGACTCAAGCAACATGCCATTCGGACTCGTTCGAGTCAGTATCACGTGTCGTTCTCTATACCGTTGACTTGCACTTTGTGCACACGCTCAGTGCACGGTGTTTGGCTCCCGGATGCGCCGCAAACAACGCCTGTTTGCGTCCAGCACGCGGCGCAAACAACCCAGCGTCGTTTTGCCCAGCCCAACACGCCAGCGCGGCGAGTGGCAGCGCCTCGTCTTCGCGCGCGGTGCGCGCAGCGCGCCGCTGTTCCACTGCTTGGTCGACCGCGTCCCACCGAATTGAACGAAACGAGCCCGCCCCAGCAGAGGGTTCTTTCCCACGGACCATCTCCTCGCGACGTCCAGCTCGACGGGCTCAAGTCACCTTGCACGTATTCTCGCCCGGTTCGCAACTCAACGACATGCAAGTCCCGGTCAAATCATTATATTTGCCTATCAAAGCAACGTATACGACTACCAGTACCGTTCTCCGGGACGTATCAACCACCGTGAGCACTTCTTACCTCTGCCCGTGCCATGTTCCCTCGCCTGACGCTCCGACTGCAGTCTCGCTCCCGCGCTCAAGACCTGTTCAAGTTAAAATTCGGGGAACGTCAGCACACGCGCACGCGTGGCGGATCGCGGGTAGCGGCGCAGAGTACAGGCGCTACGGAGACCTCTGGTAAGTGATAAAATCCACGCATGCGAGATAGGCTGACTTACCACACGTCCAGCGAGTCAACTAGCACCAAATCCCGCGCATAAGCCGCGCCCGACAACACAAAGACGAATGGAACAGAGCACAAGGCCCGCGCAGGACTAGGGCAGTGTCTCGTAAGTCTCAGAATCGACGCATGCGAGACGGCAGACTCACCGTGCGCACGTCCAGCAAAATGCACGCGCAGAGAAACCACCCACTGTCATCAAACAACATCCGCAAACTCGGACGCGGCGGCCTGCGCTCTGTGACAGCGACTGGTGAGTCCGCATATCCACGCACTTCACGAGCGATGCTCACCTGCGATGTGCTCAAGACACGCTCATCGGATCTGGTACGCCAAAGCCACGTCCGCGACAGCCTGGCAAGATCAACGTCAACGGAAACTCACCAGGCCATGTCGCACGACGCGCGTACCTCTCAGAGTCCGCGAACACCTGGGAAATGCAAGTCCAAGGTGAACACGCGTTCCCGGGTTCGATGAGCCACGCACATACCTCTGACGACCGACGCCGACAGCTTGCACGCACGGATCACGCTCCTCACGACGCGCTCGCCCCGTCACCACGTACGCCTACGGAGAATCTGGCAAAGCCACGCCGGTAAGCCACTGCCTCGCACCACCAAAAATCCGCTCATACCTTGAGGACAGACACGCACGCATGACAACGGCAGCCGTGCAGCACGCAGCGCGAGGACCAAGAACGCGAGAAAGAGAGCGAGACGAGAGGGCGGTCGCGAAAGGAAACGCGCTGCCCTCTCCCCGCCCGTCCCCCCGCCATTTTATACACCCTCGGCACACCCACTTCGTCAGCGCGATCGCGCTATCCGCGCTAACGCGCGCCGCGTCGCCATGCACGGCCGCCGATGACAGCGGCAGCGCGAGACCAGGCCAGCAGCCGACGCCACGCGGGCCCTCGTCTTCTGGGAACCCCGACGCCGACCCGCGCCCGCGCCCCCGTCCCCGTCCCCAGCTGCGCACAGACACACAGGACGGCGCACAGGCATGCTGCGGTGCGCGGTGCGGAGCAGAGGGGCGGCGTCCGCGACACAGAGGGGACGGGCGGCGAGAGCAGGGAGGTCGGCGCGCGCACGCGACGGGCGCCCCTCGCCGACGCCGTACATTCGATCGCCCGGCACAAATTGAAACGCGCCGCCGCGCTGCTGGGCCCACCGCTACGACGCGACGCGCGCGGCGCACAGACCTCCCGCGCCGCCGTCGTGCGTCCCCGTTTCGTGCAGCGCGGCGCGCACCGCCTGCACTGTGCAGAGCTCAAGAAAGGCGCGGGGCGAGGGCGCGGGGCTGCAGAGACGGACGGGGGCAGGCAGCGTCGCTGCGTACGCGTAGTACGCCGCTGCCCGGCGCCGTCTAGCGTGGATGCCGATGCCGCCCTGCGCGCGGTCCATTCGATCGCTTGACGGTGGGAGGACGGCTGCAAGGCTACGCGGCAGCATCAGAAGCCCGTGGCGTCGTATATTCGATCGCAGACGTGAAAAGCGCGCCGCGCTGCTGGACGTCGCTAAGTGCAGCAGCCGCGCGCATGTGCGCGCAGTGAGACAAGCAGACAGACCGAGGTGAGCGCACTGCAACAGCTCTGCAGAGTCAATGCCCTCCGCGATGACGCTGCGCAGCAGCAGTTCGTCGGTATGTGCAGAGGAGGCGTTAGACCGGGGCCGCACGGGAGGACGAGAACACGCCGAGCCGTATATTCGATCGCTCGACAAGTCCGCGCCGCGGTGCTGGGCAGTCGTCAGAAGGCCAGCGGCGGCCGACTCGGGCGTCGCGAGATGGACCTGACGGTGCGGGGCTGCTGGAAGGGTGTTCGGGCTGGTGTGGGACAGATGTCATGGTTTCCATACGTCGGTTATAGCCTCACACATGTACACAGTCCCATGAATATGATCTTAAATTTGGTTGTGACAGTACTACAACCTACAGAAATAAACGACATCTTACACTGCACATCTCCCGCCTTTCCAGAGTGGGATGGAACTCGAGGACGAGGACGAGCCCGGCGGGGAATGTGCCGGCTTACCTTCCCCGAGACCCAAAGGGTCGGCTCACTCTGCCAAGCCCGCAAAAAGCTGGGACGTCGTGTGCGATCGAAGGGAAGTCCGTCGGCACTGCACCCTGGAGCTAAAGTGGTTCTATCAGGGCGAGTGTCTCGGCGCCCGACCCGCCCTCGCTTCCGTGTGACGAAGCGCGCCGCAGCGCTGCGACCAGAAATCCCGCGACACTGCGACCCGCGAACCGTTGGTTGAGGACCATCGAGCGCGCCACCTGTGCCCAAGACCTGCGGGACATGGAGATTAAAGGCGACAGAGCGACAGAGTCGGGAAAATACACCAACCCCGCCGGGACGCGTACGCGATGTTTCATCCCTCAGGGATACATTCTTGACGTGCGACGTGTGGCGTATGCGACGGCAATACCTGGCGACGAAAACCAAAAGGCCAGGATGTCGGGTCGGCCACGGAGTATCGGTGAATGGCGTTTGCGACGCCGAATGCGGCGTGCTTACCAGGTTTCGTGCCGTCGCGCTCGTCTCAAATCACAGATCCCACTGACGTCCACCGTATCCTTAGTGGAGGCAGGTTTGACCGTGATGGGACGTGGTATTTTGGCGGCACCCACCGCGCTCGTGTAGCCGTGTACGAAAGCTCCTTGACCACCGTGAAGCGATGTCACGCATTTCTACGCGGTCGCTTGGTTGAACCGGGTCGCGCGGACGCCTGGCTGTCACTGCGGAAACTTGGCGACGAGAATTGAAGGGCCGGGATGTCGGGTGAATTCAGTATCTCCATGCGCAACGGTCGGGAGTTGAACTCACAGCATTTTTACGATCTCGGTCTCCTCGTAATTATAGCTGTGTGTGCTAGCTTCATGATCTTACTTGCTGGAGGACGACCATCGAAGGGTGGGAGGGAAGATTGACTGGTGCAGGTGCGGCACCCACCGCGTTCGTACAAGCTCCGAGTCGTACAGCAATAATCGCTCCATGCGACATTCGGTTCGCATGAACGATACATTTTGACGTAGCTGCGTGCGTGCCTCGTCCGACATTTATTCGCATGCTAGGTTGTTACGGGACTGCGTCAGTCGAGTCCGGGGCTGGGATGCGTCTCCGACTTGTGAATGAAGGACGGCCGAGACGCCGGAGAGGACTTGAATCGATAAGAACGTGATACGTCTGCGACAATCGGAGACCGCGAATGGACCGCGCACCTAGGTCGTAGTGGGATCTGCGTTGACTGAGGCATAACGGTTCGCCTATCGCGGGCGCTGCAGATCCGCCTGGTCGCGTCGAAGCAGTAGGCTGACCTGCGGAAAGTGAGCGTCAATGTGAACGCATTAGATCATATATACAGTGCTCACCTTGTACGAATACCACAAGCTGCCTGAGATGGAGAGCTTGAGAACAGAGGACGAAAGCCGGCCATCGCGCCGACAACGTAGCAAGAGTCTTCAAGTTGCAAGCGCTGTACTAAGCGCCGGACGCGTCGCGGACGGTCCGCCGGCGGCGCGGCTGCCTTTCGCTCTTGCGCTCACGTTCGGCCCTCTGCTCCCAGCATTGAACCCTCATGGACATCCGCTGAATAACGCGCGAAGCCTTGCAGGTGCGTCAACGATTCCCAGAGGCGTGTGGGTCACGCCATCTGCTAATCATCTCGAACGCTACCTGTAGATCTCGCTTCGAGTCGCCCAAGCGACACGCTTCAAGTACGCGACCGCTCAATACGTCTGCGCTTGCCTAGCGAATCCAGACCCTCGGACGGCGGGCGGGCGCTCGAACTTCACTCAAAACCGCGGCTAGCTCGCGGCGCTCGTTCTTTCCCCCCTTTCCCCTCCATCACCTCGTCTTCTCCCTATCCCCCGGTCCGCCGCCGTGTCCCCATGTCGCGCACATCGCGGAAAGACCGCGATGATGCTGCCTGCTCCGACATCCGCTGCTCGCCGGCCCCCTGCATTTCTGGGCAGCGCACCCTGGCTTTGCCACAGCGCCACGTCACGCGTCATTTCATCCCAGGTGCGTCCTCACTCTTTTTCATCCGCAGCTTCTCACCAAATACCTATCAGGGGTTCGACTTGACACGCAATGCGCGACCCTTCGTGCGGGTCTTGCTCACGCTGGTCGACCCGACGCCGTTCAAGATGCCGTTCTCCCCCGCAGAACAGTCGACGATCCGTTCGCGTCGCCCTCAAATATCCGCGTGGGCGCCCCTCGTGATGGGTCGGTGAAGTGTCAGCCCGCAGCTTCGCACGCTCGCGTCGGGTCTCACTCACTTCGTCGAGGTACGCATCGTCGTTCTCTGATCTGAGTTGCGAGAAGACTAAATTTGCGGGTTTACAGTGCTGCTCCTGTCGCTTCACAAACCTTGCACCACACTAATCCGTGTCGAACGCTTCGTCTCGCCACAACTCCGTTTGCCTTCCGAGGGGCGGTCCTCAATTCGCGGACGAGGCATTTCGATCAAGTGGCGCGGCAGCTGCCGCACTCGCTTTGGCTCAGCCGGTGCGTAGCCAGCCACGCACGCGCGACATCCGAGGTCGTTGCGTGCAGCCAGCGTCGCGTGCCGTCGCCCTCGACACTGCGCAGCGCCGCCTGGACGCGGCAGGCTCCTCCGGATGCCTTTCCTCACGACATCGCTTCTGGACGGCCTCGCCAACACGCTCACGTCTCCCTGGACGTTGTTGACAATGCAAGGAGCAACGCGGCGGCCAACCAACGTGCGCGCGCACCGGTCTGAGCGGCTCCATCCGCCCTCTCCGCTGGACTTCGCAAACGCGCCACAACGCCTCTGGACGCCCTCGACACCGCGATGAGCCTCATGGACGCGGTGCACGCCGCAGGGTTCGTCTGGACGGCCGCCAGAGCACGCCCATCGCGCGGAACGGCGCGGCACTAGGCTGCGTGCTGAGCGTCTTGTGCGCGGCGCGCTTTCCCACCGCGTTCCCCTCGGGATGTGCGACACGTCCCGGTCGCAGCCCTGCTCACGGCGGCCGCGGGCGCGCAGCGCCAGCGGCGCGCGACGCCGCTCAGCAACAATTCTGGCTGCTGTCGAAGGCATGCAGGACCTCCTGGACGCTGAATACAGGCCGCGTTTACGTTCTGGACGACGCGCACCCGCCTCGCGCTCGCTCTGGACGCCGCAGACAGGTGCAGCGGCTGCCGCACTGGCCCGGCCACTCATGGCGGTGGGCCTGCGCCCAGCCACGTACGCACAACATCCTCGGTCGTTGCATGCAGTCAGCATCGCGTGCCGCTCCTCTGGACGCCCCCGGCACTGCGCAGCGCCTCCTGGACGCGGTACACGCCGCAGGCGTCCTCTGGACGCCCTCCCCCGCGACATTTCTTCTGCACGGCATATCCAGAACGCCGAGTCCCCCTGGACGCCATCGACAAGCGAAGGGAATTGCCACCGCCTGCGCCCACCAACACGGCGGCCCATGACAGTGCGCGCGCACCGGTCTGAGCGGCTCAGTTTGCCCTCTTTGCTGGACGCCCGCAAACTCCCCACGATGCCCCTCTGGACGCCCTCGGCATCGCGCTGAGCCTCCTGACCGCGCTCCACGCACCAGGATTTCCCTGGACGCCCTTTAGAGCACGCCACATCTTACTGGACGCCGATGACAAGCGAAAAATAGCTCGGCATCATCGCGCGCGTTCCAGACTCCCAACAGCAGGTGCGCGCTGGGCGTCCAGCGCGCTGTGCACTCGCCCAGCGCGTATCTCTTGGGATGTGCGCCACATCCGGGTCGCCAGGCTGCGCGGGCGCGCAGCGCCAGCCCCGCGCGACGCCGCCAACACCGCTCGACATCAATTCTGGCTGGTGTCCAAGGCCCGCAGGACGTCAGGAATACAGGCCGCGTAGTCGATCTGGACGCCGCGCACCCGCGTTGCGCTCGCTCTGGACGCCGCAGACTGGCCATGGCAGCCCCCTGGACGCCCTCGGCGGCACGTAGCGTGTTCCTGGACGCCGCCACACTCAGCCTCATCAGTTGCGGCGCAGCAAAATCGCTCGCTACGTACCCTGCAAGCCGCCGCATTGAACATGATTCAGCGCGCATCCTGGTGCCACAGCCCTCGCAATTCAACACCCTGGACGTCGAAGACAGGCTGAAAAGTCGTTCTGGACGCCGCAGAAATTCTCCAGGATTTCCCTGGACGCCGCCAACCAACCCCGAGCGTCACGCGAGCCAAAGACACGGAAGCCATGATTTACGATTCGCCGTTTTCAACGTGCGCACTCCGCGCCGCAGGACCTCCTGGATGCTGAAGACCGGCGACATGACTATGTGGACGCCACAGACGGGCCGTGGCATCCCGCTGGACGCACTCGACGGCCCACGGCACCTCACTGGACGCCGCCAACACGCGAAGAAGTTCGTATACCCGGGGGTTTCGAGTCGCGCACACCCAGGCTCGAGTGCGCAGCAAGGTCGCGAACTACGGACAACGCGGCACGCGCACCGCTTCGGGTTTCCGGACGCCACCAGAAACGCCCCAGATCGCGCTGGACGCCTGCGACGCCACTGCCTGGACGCCGCGGACAGTCCCTGAGCGTCGCGCGGCACCAAGACGTCAAGACGAGAACTTACGGACCGCCGCTTTGTATGTGCACATGCGGACGACCCTCGCCTCGCAGCAGCGAACGCAGCGCGCGGATGTCGTTGAGCGGGTGTCGGATTCCTTCAGCGGCGCGGACGGTCGCCGCCAGCTTCGTCCCGGTGCAATTGGGCTTAATATGGCGGGAGCGCGGCCCCTCAAGACATCGCGCTTGCGCTGCAAGTCCGTCTTGCGCGTCACGAGGACTCATTGGGCTGGCGACGCGGCGTAGTGGGACATGGCCGTATGAAAGCGCTGCGAACGCGTGCAGGTAAGGCCATTCCGCTCCAGCAGAAGTACGGGAATTCTGACTCTCGTGCCATTATAGCACGATGTCCGAGCGCAGGACGAGTTTGCCATTGGCGCAACAGTGTACAGTAGAGTACCCTAGTAGAACATAATTTGAACTTGCTGTCGCATGGTTTTGAAGTCTGAACGGCGCTTTGCTTGCCAACAAGCGAGAGTGAGCCTACTACTTTACAATGTGCGCTACAAGTCTACAAATCTGACGCAGAAAGCCTACTGTTCTAATAGCACCTATGGGGAGAGGGCTACTGTTTAAATAGCACCTCTCGGGAGAAGCCTACTGTTCTAATAGCACCTATGAGGAGAGGGCTACTGTTCTAATAGCACCTCTCGGGAGAAGCCTACTGTTCTAATAGCACCTATGAGGAGAGGGCTACTGTTCTAATAGCACCTCTCGGGAGAAGCCTACTGTTCTAATAGCACCTATGAGGCCAACATACTTCTCGAATTATCATTGAGGGATTCCGCACGCTATCGCGACTAGATACGCACGAGGCGAGCGTCTATCCATACTCCGGCAAGCGCTCCTCGAAACAACTGCTATTACGAAGCGAAGCTCTCCGTCTCCTTCTCGTACTGCGCCAGCGGCTTGTACTTGGCCGCCGGATCTTCCAAGAGCGTCTTGACGCTCGTGTGGAATGTCGGGTTCTGGGGAATGACCCTGCCTGCGCCGCGATGCAGCCTGTCGATCACACCTCAGCGACACTGCCCGGAGCACATAATACAAGAGCGAGACGTACCCACGCCGGGAGACCGCCTTGCCTGACTTGTCCTGGTGGAGGAATGTGATGGGCAGGTACTCGAGGATCCACCACAGAGGGAAGCGCTTCAGCTGGTCGTGGATCGGCATCGTCACGTCGAGCAGGTCGAGGTCGTCCGCCTTCCCGCCGGCAGTCAGCGCCTTGATCTCGACGTCGTCGAACACGACCCCACACTTGCTGCGCGTTACCTCGCGCACCATCCAGCGCAAGGGAACGTTGCTGAGCAGGTTCGGGGTCGCGTCCTTGACCGCGCCTCCGCCGACATCTGTGAGTTATGGTCAGCTTTAATTAACCTGGGTAGCAATGTGCGTTACCGGAATGACCGCCGACGAACCAAACCTCTTCGGCATCTGTGAAGAACTTCTCGGAGCCGCCTTCGGGACCATTACCTGCGCCTTTGTACAGGCTGGGTATGAAGCGCACGCGATGCTAGATTTCGTAGAGGCAGTCAGCGTAAGTACCATACGGAGCACATTAGGGGCAATAATACCTCGTCAAGGGCGAGGGCATGTCTGAAGGTCTTGATATTCGAATTCATCGATACAAAGGGAAGCGTGCGTGCAAGCACGACCCCGACGCTAGCCACGGTATCCCTTCATGGTCTCTCGTCAAACATACCAAACGAGAGTAAACGACAAAAGCTGATACGGACCAGGCGCCGAGAAATTCGACAGGGACGTCGCGGCAGAACGTCTTCTTGAAGCCGGGCGCAAGGTCTTCGTCGACAGCGCGCGTCGACGAGTAGATCCGGTACGCAAAGGTCATCTGCTCGACGTTGTCCTTCTCCAGCAGGCCGACCTACGTCCCGACCGTCAGCACGACATGTTATCCTATTACTGATGACATGGAAGCACCTTCTTCAGCATGCCGGCGAGCGCTCGGGCGGTATATGCGCCGCGCGAGAAGCCTACGGTGCACATATGGTTATGTCAAACAGTGCACCACTTGGATAGGACAGATGGTGGGCGCACCGAACAAGCATACTTTATCGCCAGAGTTGTAGTTCTGCATCAAGAATTTATATCCATCGAGGACGTGCGCAGACAAGTACCAGGCGAACGCCTGGTCGAGAACAGCCGCAGCGCGGTGCATATATGGCTTTACTACTCCAGGCTGAAAGTACGTCCCGATGCCCGCCTGTACCACCGGAGTCATCAGACAAAGCGATGTCCGCGGGAAAGGAGCGCACCTGGTAGTAGCAGATTTGGTCCTGGGCGCGGTCCTTCTGGAGCAAGGAGTAAAACTTGACGACGTTGATGTTCTGTGAAAAAATGCCCGTTTGATTCGATAGAGAAAGAATTGCCTGAGAACGTACGTCATCGTCATACTCGTCGGACGTGCCGTCGAAGCAGAGAACGAGAGTGCGGGG
Organism: Auriscalpium orientale; assembly: GCA_019915035.1. NCBI lineage: Eukaryota > Fungi > Basidiomycota > Agaricomycetes > Russulales > Auriscalpiaceae > Auriscalpium > Auriscalpium orientale. The sequence goes on along the minus strand of JAHLMH010000003.1, from coordinate 3,484,464 downwards.
CTTGCCACTGGATGCCATACTGGATTTCCCCGGTGATGCTGGTGGTGAGAGGTGCGGAAGGCCGTACTTATATGTTCGGGGCACTGAAGACGCTTTCCGAAATTCCGAGCATAACGTGTAGATGCCCAGGCAAGACTAGGATCCACCATGACACCGGAGCTAAGCGAGCAGAAGTTAGCCATGAGCAAGACGCCAGCAGCACCCTATCGACTTCCGAGAGACGCGTCCAGGAAGATTGGTCGTTGTCAAAGCCTCGCATTTCCGCCGGAAAGAGCACCGAAAAATCACAGGCGTCGAGCTGGCACCAGTCTCCGGAATTGACATCGGGATTGAGAATCCTGACAGCGTGCCCGATATTGGTGTTTTATGGTGAGGAATTGCCGATGGGTTTCAAAGGATATGTCGATGAACATGTCAAGACTCAAGTATATATTGCACATGCCAATATTCGGAGTCCGGACTCGTTCGAGTCAGTATCACGTGCCCGAGTCCATTCTCTATACCGTTACTACACCGTTGACTTGCACTGCATCATAGCTTGTGCAACTTACTGTACCAACACGCATCCAGCGACGGTCAAGCCCTTTTATCGCGCCCGACTGTACGTCATGCTCTCTCAGATCGCGGAAATCAGCTTAAGGGACCATCGGGATACAGTCGCGCTCGTGCGCTCACTGTAGCGCTTATCCAACAAATTCTAATAGCTGCCAGTAACTAGGTCTCGAGCACACGATGCCCTCTCTGTCAACGTACACAACACCAAGCGGTGCGTCCGATATGCGTCCGATATCTTCTTCTGTGTCGGACGCGTTGCTCAACCTGTAACCAAGGCTTTCTCCTTCCATCGATCCACTCTGCCGCGCCATTCTTCACGTCCGTGCTGTCTTATGCCAGCTTTAATCGGGTCACTGACCCTTTTCGAACAGTCAGCAGCCCTTTGAAACGGCACAAAGCTCAGCCACTGACCTATGGACACGTCTTATCCTGACCTACGCGCGACACCGACGGTTGTTCGTGCTGCGCGTCGAGGACACAGAGAAGACAGGAGGGGACTGGGATGAAGTTTTGCGGAACGAGAGGATAAACCGTGCGTGCTTTAAAGTTATTTTGCATGTCCTGTCGTACTCAATTCGCAGTTTCGTTGCAGGGAGAATGAAGGCCGCCCACCTCGAGTTTGTGTTGGGCTCAATGGTGACGAAGGGCCTCGCTGCATACGAGCCTCCGGACCAGACGCGCTCCGTCCTCCTGTACTGGCGCCTTCCGGAGGAATGGGCAGAGGTGCTCCACGAATGGGTCCGCACCTCCATTCCGTGCTTCCCCCTACCTTCTTCTCATTCTATCCCACACCACAGGCTACGAACACCGGGCAACTCAACACGATCCTCACTTTCTACGAAATCACTGACCCACCCATTGCGTCCGAGCTCTCCGGCCTGCCCTTGCCTCTCCTGCGCAGCGCCATTGCCATCCTCGCAAAATCGGGCCGAGCGCAGACGATCAGCATCGCGGATGGCGACGGCGTGCGCTTCTTTGCGCGGACTGGGCGATGAGCGGCGGGTCGAAGCAGGCGGCGCATGTACCCAGCGAGCATCAGCGGAGGGCTATGCTGTAAGTATTCACGAATCGTAGGCCATCCCGGCACCTTGTTCCCCTCAAACTGGCCAGGACCGCCGCCAGCATTCAAACGACGCTGATTCGGCTTATCGATGCCAATCCGACCCAGAGTCTATTGTTCTCGCCGGCCCGCGATGCCATAGCATTGTTCACTGTTCCAACGCGGTGTCGTGACCGGAGAAGATGCACGGCCCGTCGACGCGGTGTGGCCGGTCGAGGGTCCGTTAAAACTGCCCCAACTCGCTCAGTTCACTCTCTCCCTCTGCTTTGCACCGTCAGCTTTTCTCTTCCTGCCATGCAAAAGTCGACGCCTCAGCTGTCGCGCCCTACACAACTCATCAAGGCTGTTGCCCAAAGATCCCAGTACGCAAGCCGTTCATGCTCGTCTCTCAGCTTACTGACCTCGAGCTTCGAACGCTAGCTCCCTTGCAATGGCCTCTACACCCAGAGTCATCGCTCACGCAAATCATGCCTTCTCGACAACATTCAGCCCCGTGTCGCACCTCCCACCGGAGCTTGTCGTCATCATCTTCTCTTACTTGCGGTTCATATCCCCTCCAAGGTATCGCGAAGCCGCCTCCTACGCCGACCTCGGCTGGCTCGCTGTGACCCAAGTTTGCCGGCGCTGGCGCCATATCGCCCTCGAAGCCCGGTGTCTCTGGTCGGATGTCGCGTTCTCTCTGGGTGCCGAGTGGGCCCAGCTCATGATGCGTCGCTCGCACCCGATGCCGGTCGTGATGCGCGCGCACACGCCCGGTTTGCGCGGCTGGCATCTGAGCAAGGAGGTCATGGAGACGATGAACGCGTGCATGTTCCGTGCAACGGAGCTGCGCCTCCTCGTGGCCTACCCGGAGACGGCGACAGTCCTCGAGACCCTCACCTCCCCCGCACCCAAGCTCACGGACTTGCACGTCAAGATCACGATCCCTTCCACCTATGGTTATGACTTCCCGACGACCTTCCTCGGCGGCGTCGCCCCTTCCCTCCGCCGCCTGCACATAAACAGCACGCAACGCTTCCCTTGGGAGCACGCGATCCTCGGCACGCAGCTCACCGAACTCACAATGCGCTATGCCTCGCTGGAGACGCAGCCCGTAGAAGACCTGCCCCTTTTCGACTGCCTCCTCGACGCCCTCCGCGCCATGCCATCCCTCGAGTACCTCGCGCTTGACGCAGTGTTCTTCATGCCGGATGAAGAGCCACGGATGCCCGCGGTGCTGCCGCAACTCGAAAAGCTCGAACTGCGCTTGCTCGCCGATGCAGCCCCCGCCCTCTTCTCTGCCCTTGCGCTGCCCGCGCGCACGACGGTGCGCATCGACGCCACATACGACCGCATGTCGGAACCCGAGGACGGCTGGCTCCACGACTTCGTGCAGACACTCACAGGCGCGCTGTGCCTTGGCGAGCCTGCGCCGCCGCGGACGAGCATGCACGCGTGGGCGCGCGGCAGCGTCGTCTCATTGGCCGCCTTTGGCACAGCGAACCATATCATCCCGGACTTATTTTCGAGCCGGAGGCATGGCAGGATGCTGCGCTGCCCGGCCGCTGGCTTTCGCGGCACGCCGCGGCGATGCTCGCATCTGCAGACCTCGAGAAGCTGGTCATCAATGACGACGGGTGGGACGAAGCGGCGCTGGCGAGGCTTCCCCATCTGCCGAAGCTTTCCGAGGTGTATGCGCGGGGTGATTCCGCGGTGAACCTGTGCGATGCGCTGTGCCAACTGTCTGCGCCTGACGAGGAGGAGATCGGGGTGGTCGAAGACACTACCTCTGCGGACGCGGACGCGGAACCTGCACCGTGGCGCTATATAATGCCCGCGCTTTCATCACTCAGGCTCTGCTGCGTCGACTTCGCCAAGTACTCGCTGTCCAAGACCGCTTGCGGCGACGGGGGCCCTCTGAAAGACGTGGTGCCCTTCAGTGACGCTCTGCCTAGGTGGCTTAGATTGCGCGCATACGATGGGTATCCATTGGAGAAACTTTGCTTGAACCAGTGCAAGGTGGACGACGAGTGCTTGGAGAAGCTGCGTGCGATACCAGGTTTGACAGTGTTGCACACCGAATGACCGGTTTCTGGAGGGCGGCGCAGCGATTAGGAGCAGTAGGACAACCAATATTTGATTCCCAACAACGATATGTCTTCCCCACGCATTTACTCTGGACAGTGATCCCGCTGTTTGCTGCTCGCACACGAAAGGGAAATGATGAAGAGATGGCAGGCGAACTGAAGGCGGACGACGAGAGCCCAGGGGGCGTGACATATATCTAAGAGGAGCGGAAGATCTATAAGCAGCCTCTAATGGAGAATTGCTTTCGCCATGCCCAACTGCCATTGCAGGCCAACAATGACATGACGACCCCGTCGTTCTTCCCCATGTCCATACAGTACCATGACCCCAACCAACTGCGGCCAACAACTCGGCCCCATCCCGTACACACTGCATGGTTGACGCTGTTCGGCGGGTGCGTGCCACGCTCTTTCCCCTGCTCTTTCCGCTGAGCGATCCTGAACAGATGGCTGGCTATTGCCGCAACATTCGGCTACACATTCACCTTCGCAGTCTACCAGGACGTATACACGCGCGCCAATGTCGCATCCACGACAGGCGTCCGCTGGATCGGTGCGACGCAGCTCATCTTCCTGCTCACGACGAGCCTTCCCGCCGGCATGCTGCACGACTCTGGCCACTTCCGCGGCGTCATCGCCACTGGATCCTGTTTTTTCACGTTCTCGTATGTGCGCGTACAGTCAATACATGCACTATGTTGACTGAGCGCGAGTCATTAAAGGCTGTTCATGCTCTCGCTCGTCGACCTCGGGGATCACTACTTCAAGTTCTTCTTCACCCAGGGTATTTTGATGGGTGTTGGAGCCGGTTTGGTGTGCATCCCCTCCCTGGCCGTCCAGATGGACCACTGGGGTGACCGGAGCACACTGGCGGTGGGAGTCGCGTCGAGTGGTGAGTGTCTACCTCCGAGGTCATGCGGTGAGCTGACGCTATGCGGAAAGGACTGTTTGTCGGTGGAACATTCTTCCCGAGCATGCTTAACTGGCTTCTGCACAATGGCGTGTCGTTCGCGTGGGGGGTGCGCGCGTCGGCGTTCATCGTGCTCGGCATGCTGCTCGTGGCCAATGCCTGCGTTCGGCAGCCTTCTCCGCGCGCCGAGACGCGGGACAAGCCGACGAGTATGAGGGAGCTGGCGGCGGACAACCCGTACGTGTGTGCTGTGTTAGCGTGAGTCCTGTCTGCACCTTCCGTCGTTTTTATCGGAGCTCATTGCGGATCATTGCAGAGGCCTGTGCATGAACTGGGGGATCTACTTTACTTGTGAGTGACCACGCTGCGAACTAGCCTCCTGAAATCTTATCGATTCAATTTTAGATTTCTATCGTCCTTCGGACTTGATCAGCCAAGGCATGGACCATGCACTCGCACTCTACACAGTCAGCTCCACCACGTTCACCTACATTCTGACACTGCTGACAGCCCCGCATCCCCTTCGCTTCCAGCCCGCCATCCTGTGCGGCGCAGCAATACCCGGAGGCATTCTGTCCAATCTAGCAGCGACAAAGTTCGGCACAATCACTGTTTTCGCCGGTTCGGCGCTAGGCTGCGCCTCCTTCATCATAGTGGCGTTCTTCCCCACGATATCCATCGCTGGTGTCGCTGTGTCTGCCTCCCTCTTTGGGTTCTTCGCAGGCGCATGTACGGCCGATTATCGCTTCTTTTCCTTGCGCTGCGCTGATCATCTCGTGTTGGACGGCAGGGCTCTCCCTGCTCCCTCCCGTCCTCTGCACGATGTGCCCGAGCACGCAAGAGTGCGGGTGAGTGGCGCAATGCACTCGGCGTGAGTGAAGTTGGATAGCTGAAATGCGATTGTGTTCCAGTATACGCTTGGGGCTCGCCTTCGCCGCGAGCGCGGGCACAGTGCTCATAGGCACGCTTATCAACGACGCGCTGACGTCCCAGTTGGAGTGGGGGTTGGCCATCGCGCTCAGCATCGTACGCACTCTCCTTAAATCCTCCGTGTACATGCTTCCTGGCTAACGGGGCGCCATGGCATTGGTGGTGTAGTTTATCACGTTGGCGGGCGCGTTTTTGTGTGCGATGGTAAGACAACTAATGTGGCGAGTACTAGGCACGGGCCCTTTGTTGTAATGTATTTGGACGTCTTGGTGCGGAGGAAAGCTTTGATTATTCCGGATTCGAGTACCGTGATACTTCTCCGTATCGCATATTCCGTCTGCCTCTCTATGGTGCGGAGCCCTGTCTTAGACGATTATTCACGCTTTTATCGACGGTCCACTCTCTCATGATCATGAACTTGATAATAATAGACCTGGGAAGCGCAGCCTCGGCTGAACACGAGTCACGCATGTCTGTCAACGGTGGCGCTCCGTAAAACACAACGATGATATGTACATTATGTATGAGAAAATGCGTAAAAACAGATAACTTGGGAGTGCGTCAGTCGACGGTTACAGATAAATAGTTACAACATCTTGGAAAACAGCAGTTGAGAGCAACACAAGAAAGCAAGAAACAGATCACCGCTGAGTTAGCATCGACGCTCAGGCGCTCGACTTCTCTGGGGGCATATTGGCGACGGTGCGGCCGAACGGACCCTACGTACACGATCAGCCAGCACGGGGTATCAACATCGTACGACACGTACTTCGCGCATGCGCACATGCTCCAGACCAGCGGGGCCAACTTTCATGTCGAAGTAACGGGACTGCACGCGCTCGCGGAAGCGCGAGCTCGTCTCGCGCGTGCGGCGGCGGCTGAAGAGCAGGAAGACCAGCACGATGGCGGCGACACCGCCGATAACCCCCGCGGCGATGGCGGCCTGGGCGCCGCGCGAGAGCCCGTGCGAGGAGCTGGCGGCGGAGCTAGAGCTGACGGACGACGTGGGCGGGGTGTAGATGCCTGTGAAGGGAGGCGAGGTCGCGCTCGCCGGGCTGGAGGATTCCGGGTTGGCTAGAGTACAAAATGAGGTTCTCGAATTATGAACGAGGAGACAGTGATACGTACCGCCAATGAGTTGCGCGGCGGTGCTGTTCCAGGTCGCATGCACCTAGAACCAGACCAGAACGCGTCAAAGGGGGGCAGAAATGAGGGGCAGGGGCGGCGTACGTCTGCGTATGCCCAATGAGGGATCATGGTGGTTTTGGGAATTGTGACATGGCTCATATCGAGCCTGAGCGGTCGCCATGAGCATGAACCGCAGCATGATGTTACAATACTCACTGTACCGAGGTGCAGTTGTTGGCCGTGTACCAATGGCTCCAGCTGAAAGACATCAGCTACAAGCCGTTAAGATAAGTCAATGGCACGTACTTGCCCCAGGTGAGCGTCTCGCAGGCATCGCAGGCGCTCGCAAGCGTGTAGATAATGGGGTTGCACACACAGTCTAGGGCGGGCGTTAAGGTCGGTCCTATTGCCGAGTGATGTCAAAGGAACTGACCGGTCTCGCAGGCCTCCTCTACCAGGAATTCAACCGTGCACGGCGTTTGACCGAGAGAGTTGTACAGCTGGATAAATGCGCATCGGCGACCGAGGCGTTGTGGAAAGGAGACCCGGCCGTACCCATTCCCAACCAGGCGCGCACTGTACGTCATCAGCGACGGCCCCGCCAACCGAGCTCGCAAGCGCGAGCGCCGCGAGGACCAAGAATCCTGTCGTGCTGAAGGGCAACATCGAGGGCGGGTCGTCGTCGTGAAGGTCAGGAGCAAGCCAACGAAGAGCGGAGCTGATAACGAGACGTACATAAGGGCTCATAAGGGACCCTGATCTGTCGGATATTTCCCCTTTCTGCCCACCGCCGCCAACCGCCGGCGACGACGCGCACAACGACCGCCGCTCAAGCTTCGACCTTCAAGATCAGCAAGCCAGCAATCCTGGCGGCTGGCATCTCCATCGACGGCGGCCCTGTGCTGTGAAGACCGATGCCAGCGCTTGAGTACTTACTCTTCAAAGTGCCGGCGACACTCAATGCGTTCGCGCAGTCCTTGTTTGCTCGGCGTGCATTCAGAAAATCAGCCCTGAGGCCGGACAATTCTACGTGACATAGCCGAGAGTAGTGTGCAGACATACTGTATGTACTTCGAAGCTCCAAATCCATCGCTTGCCCTAATATGTTGAAGAGATGCTTTGTCGTCTCCACACGGCGTCGTTTGCGGTTCGTGAGTAGGCCTGGGTGCTAGGGTGGTGAAGAATGTCTTGTGGAAAGGGAGCAGGCTAGAGAGGCGAGCAAGACTCGTCTTGAGCTTGAGCTCGTGAAGGCGGCGTCAGCGCGGCGCGGCAGGCCGTCCCTTTACACAACCACGACGGTGCGCATCCAAAAAAGAGAACAAAAGCTCTCCCTTAGCTTTTCTCGTCGACGAGAACTGTCGGCGCGTATGGACAGTGAGAATGAAGGTCCTGGCGAAAGGTGCGCAGCAGTCTATTGTCTTTGGGGTCAACCAATCGTCAACTCACCGTCTGTTTCCCAGCGATGTCGATGCTAGCATCGCAGCATTTTGGTTATCTACTCTCGAGTCGCGACTTCATCGTTCTGAGAAGAGCTCTACGACCGCCGACCTGGCGCTGAAAAAAGAAAGGGCCGCTGTTGCATCCCTACTCTCCATCATGGATGCCCGAATCAACGCATCCAACGCACCCATCTTGCGCCTTCCATCCGAGCTCCTCCTCTCTATATTCTCGTACTTTGTGGGCCAAGAGCGCTTTGAACCTGTCCAGGTTATCGGTTCTGTCCCTCACACTGTGTCATGGGTGCGATTCACGCATGTCTGCCGACGCTGGAGACACGTCATGCTCGCCAGTCCATCGCTCTGGCGCAACCTCATCCTCCCGATGCACCAGAAATGGGCCCACGCAATGCTCGCTCGGTCCCAGCAACTGCCACTCAACATAAACTGCTCGGTTTTCGGCGACGGTGCAACAAGCTCGCCAGAATGGCTGCTGCCCTTCGACACCCTGGAACAAGTCAAGACCTTCGACTTGTCACACTTCAAGGGAAACCATGCCGACCTCGCTTCTTTAATTTCCACGCCGGCACCACTCCTAGAGACCGCCAATATCACAATGCCTCCGCAGCTGCCCATTGCTCAGCTTTTCGCAGACTATGCGCTTCGCCTACGCAAGTTGACGATACGCGATGCCCCCACACTCCCGTGGACGTCATCTTTTGTCCGCACCCTCGTTCATTTGGAGGTCAACAACATCAAAGACTCCCCACCCTCCTTACCGGACTTTGTCGCCGGTCTACAACAACTCTCCCAGATCGAGACGCTCGTGCTTAAGGGGTGCCTGCATTCCTTCTCCATCTTGCCTTCGCAGGAAGTGTCCCAGGTTGCTCACCTGCCCTCGCTACGCAAGCTCAAAATCTCCGGAGAGGTCTCCGAGTGCGTGGCTTTTCTCCACCATGTCAAGACGCTGGACACCGTCGAGCTGGGCGTTACGTGCATCACGGAGGGCGGCATATTGGACTTCGACGAAATATACCCATTCCTTGCGCCCAAGCGCGGGTACGAAGAGCAGCCGTATCGCTTCGTCGGTTTCCAGTCGACGGGCTCGGATACACTCACCCTCATGGCGCGTCATGCGAACCACGGACCAACCGACCGGACGTTCAAGTTCGAGTGGGAGGATCCCGAGGACACGGTCGTCGACCTCATGTGCACACTTTGCAATGAGATCGGTGTTCGTCACCTGTCCTCGCTATCGATTGAACTTGACTTCACTCTCCGCAGAGACTCCCCCTGGCTCATGCCTACGGAATGGCTGGGCACGTTTGGACGAGCCACGGAGCTGGAGAGTCTGGTGGTTACCGGGAATGTCGGAACAGCGCTATGCTTGGTCTTAGCAGCGAGCAAGGCGGACGAAACTTGGCGGCGCGGCGGAGCGCAGGGTGGTACCATTGTGTGGCCGCGGCTGCGCGATGTTACGTTGTATAATGTGTACTTGCCCAGCTCCTTCAAGAGCGGTGACGAAGACGCGGCAATCACCGCCGGAATGCGTGTTGACGAGGTCCTCCTCCGCGAGCTACAGCGCCGACATGAACGTGGGGCCGCACTCGAGAAGCTTCATCTCATGAGCTGCTCTGCGACGCCATCTTGGCTGCAAAACGTGCGAAGAGTTGTGGCCAACGTCGTGGTGGAATATGACGAGGACGAGTAGCGTGAAGTGGTTGCACATATACATATGCGTAAATTTTGGGTCGTGAGTTACTAGTTGGTCGAAAAGATATTCATGACGCAGATCCGCATTGCAACCGATCAATCGCATTCTGATTTTGTCAAAGCATAATGAACATCCGAGTCCGATGTACAACTGAGTTAGTACGCGTGAGGTGAAAACAGGCAGAGTTTCGACCTGGGTGCGCGAGTGAATAGTCGATGTAAGAACCGCACGACAGAACACGGGGTGCACATGGCGAAGCAAAGGATTACATGCGCAAAAAAATGGCGATGGAAGAACCGTACGACAGAAGGCCCAGCGGCACTTTGTCCAGTGAATACAGTAACCACGGTACTCACGGACCTTCAGTTTCGGGAGGCCTTAGCGGGATCGCCAATTCAGCGTCAGAAGGTTTCGTATAGGGACGCGGGATCCCTCATGTACGAGCAGAGAACCTACCAGAGTTCAGGCCTGCAGGCTGGAGCTGGCAATCTGACGGACCGACGACAATTGGAAAATGGAAGATATGACAGGGAGCGGTGTACGCATCTTCATATTAAGCCCAGCTCTCCCTGCTTCTCGCCCTCATACATGCAAGACTGTTTCGCGAGGGTGTTGAGCCGTTTTCGACAGCGCTTGGAACGCTTCTGTAGCACCCGTGAGCGCAGAGAAGACTGTAAGAGCGGCACACTTCTTAGACTCCAGGCGCCTGGTAGGATGTCAGTCTGCTTCTAATGCAAGTAGGTGACGGTCTGAGGCTAGGTTTGCGTCTGCGGTCTGAGAGAAATGATTCTTGCAATGAACCTGCGAGACTTGCTTCTCGGCGGCAATATTTGGGAAATGCCTCAGCGCCTCCATAAGGCGTGGTTTGCGAGGCTGGCGAAGAACGTTGCGTGGAAGGAGAGCGGGCCAGAGAGAGACGAGCGAGACCAGTCTCAGGCGATGTGGTCAAGAGCAAGTGCGGACGACACAGCCGCCTCCGTGCATACTAACCACGACGACGCGCATCCACAGCTGCAGTCAAAAAAGCGAAAAAGGCTCCCTTCCATGAATGAACCAGACGCTCTGTAAATTTCTGATCGATTGACTCTGTTGGTACCATGGACGGTCAAGAAGGTTTTGACAACAGGTGGGCGGGGCGTCTTTGGGGTCAACCAGTTCAAAACTCATGCTGCCTCTGCTTCATAGTCCCAGCGACATCGCTACCGACCCATCAGCGTTTTGGTTAATTACCCTGGATACACGAGTCTGTCATGTCGACAGCAGCTCTCCAGAATTCGTCCTCGCGTTGCAAAAGGAAATCCGGTTGGGAAAAGTCCAGTATCCTCTTTTCTACGAGCTAGGTTTCACTGACGTACTAGTGGTATCGGGGACAACCTCGCGCAGTGCCTCTAAGTACTCCGCCGTCGTTTGACAATCCTTGAGCAGCAGCTTTGCTAGCGCATGTCCATCGCGTGCACGCTGCGCCAGCACGCAGGGCAAATCCACGTCGACCGTTCCCGTCTGATCAGGCCCTGGAAGTGGCAAAGTCGTGTGGACATGAATTCCATCGAGGTGCAGCTCATGCAAGTTCAGGAAAGATAGCGCCGGGAAGCGAGTCGGGGATAGCATGGGGTCAGATATCGGATTATTTCCGTCTCCGTTGTCGGGGTGCGCTGTCGTCATCGGCGCCTGAGGCGCATTGTGGGCCGTCGGGGAGTTTTGAGATAGCATGAATTTGAAGAAGCTGATCGCAGCCGCGCCTGTAACACTCAGGATGCGCAAATTCGGGCACTTGCTGTCAACGGCCGTCCACGTATCATCGTTCAGAACTGTGTTCATGACTGATAGCTCCTCTAGGTGCGAAGAGCCCAGTACCGCGATGGTTTTCCGAATTAGGCGGCATGTGCGCCCACCGCCGAGCCATTCCCAGGACTTGAACCTCACGGAAATCTGCCAAACTCCTCCGGACGACACGTTAACAGTGAAACTGTGCTTCTGTGCTCGGTCGACCTGCAAACAGTGTGAACGAAAGTTCAGATTCTGTACGTATCGTTGTCCACCATCTTCTATCAGGCGCGGAGCGACTATGCCTTCTACGTGTTTCCGTTCGCGTGCAGGAGCAGAGGAGTCCAGGGCCACATTTGCTAATACTTTACAGGTGGCCGGCAGGTGCGCGCGATGTAGGAAGTGGTAAAGAACGCTTGAAGAACTGCTGAGCGATAAGGTTTCCATACTTGGCAGAGCCACCACAAGTTGTGTAATTTTGTCGGTCCACGGAGCAAGGTCGAGACTGAGCTCTACCAGATTCGGCATGTTCTGTAAAGCCTCCAATATCTCTTGCAGGGGCGACGATAGTCCGTAGGTGGGGTCCGGTCGCTCCACGGATAAGACAGTCAGACCGCGTAGCAGAGGAAACTTCCATGGGAAGGGAGACGCCGTTACAACGCGCAACGAGCGTAGATTAGGCGCACAATTGCCTAGAAAATTGGGCGGAAAGACGACCGTCGACTTGGTGCTGACACGAACGTACAACCGCTCCAGCGAGAGAGCAGGGGAGACAAATTCGTCTAGACGATTACGCTTTCCCCCATCGGTGTACAGAGAAAGCTCGCGGATGTTGGGGATATGGTCGATGATGAGTCTGCGCTCGAAGGGTTCTAGAATTCTGCCTAAGCGCTTCCTGTCTTCAATGCAAAGCGGCACCGATTGCGCACGCTCAAACATAGTCTTGACCCAGTCCGGACCCAGGTCACAAGAGATGCGCTGCCATAGCATCGGATTGTCCAAGGAAACCTGACGCCATAAGCGGCAGACATGTGTGACCGCGATCCAGCCTAATTTTGACTCGCCCGTGCGGCAAGGAGGTTCGACACTCCACAGGATCTTGAAGACTTCCAATAAAACCTCGAGGGGAAGGCGAGATATGGGGAGCAGAGGGTAGCATTGAATCGATACACGATGTATGGCGTGCTCTATCGTGTGTCGCTGTTCGCGCAGTCGGGCTTGAATCGCGCCATGCGCTTGCTCTATCGCCCGTAGCTCCTCGAGGGTCCTGGAATCGTGGTCCTCGAGGTGGCGGTGCAGTGCATGTAAAGATTCATTGAGACTCTGCATGGAGGTGTGGCGGATTGTGTCGTCGTGAAATTGCAGGACGCTCCTGAGCTGTCCCGGGGCAAGCCGTGAAGCGGTCACTTCTTCCCAGAAGGCAGCTGAAGGGACAGGTTGAGGCCTATACATGTCTCGTTGAGAGCACAAATAACAGTGGGGAGTTTGAATTGACCTTTCGCTAGTAACATCCATGATGGTAGAAGTATAAATTTCAAGGGCCTTTGACGAGTCAGTCCCGCAACTCAGCTTTCCCACGACCCCAGCCGAGGCAAGGTCGTACTCATCGGAACACGCAGTAGATAGCTAGAGGCCCCGGTTTGATTGCTCTACGTAGAAACAAAATGGGTCGTATATTTATTAACGCACCATCACATGAACATAAGGTCGGTTTCCATCCACAGGGTCTGTTCGGCGTGATAGGCTGCAGCTTCACAAGTGCCAGGTGTTTCCGGCGAAAACGCACTTTCATACGCCTCCGAATAAAACCAGATCCACTCCACAACACCTCCCGCAGCAGCAGTTGCTTCATGGACGACGACAGCCACATCCCAGGGGTATCGGAGGCGAGCTGCTCCGGCAGACGGATCTCGAACACAGTCAACGCCTGCACGCTCATCAGGAAGTCCCCTAATTCCCACCAGAAACTGACGTGCTGCCACGTGTCCGTGTCGTACGCGCCATCGTGTAAGTATACCAAGGAGCAGTTCCTTGACGCCGGCGAGGAGGTTTTGAAAGTGGGCTCTGACGCGAGAGCGAACGAACACGGTCAATTGACGGTCCTCTGCTAGCGGTACGAGATTGTTGACGGTGAGGGATACCAGGCGAGGGGGGCGGTGGACACTGAATACTTCGAGGAGGACGTAGTGGAGCGTTGCATGCTTCCGGATATTGCGGATGGACTGCTCAGTTGGGAGCGACAGGTGTTGCAGAGGCGGCGAGTTGCGCGTGAGGCACACGGTGCGCAGCGCGGGTAGCTGTGCAGTTGAGAGACGGCCGCAACCAGGTACCTCCGCACCAGGAAGCAGTACCGTTTCAAGCCTATCGGTATATCAGCGACAAGCGCGCGGTGCAAATTAGAAGGGGGACGTACGCTGCCAGCGTGACTGCTTGTCCGGAGCGGATGGAGTGAGGAGATTTCAGTTGCAGTCCACCAGGACATCGCGGATCGTGACCTCCTCGATGTAGCGCGTTAGAGGGTCCGTGAGCAACCGGAGCAGCCCTGACGCGCTCTTGAGGGTATTCACAGCGACGATGGAGCGGAAGGCGCGTGGCGTGGCGAGGGCGCAAAACGCGTGTTTGACGAGACGCAAACAAAAAAGGTCATCCACCAAGAGCTCAAATTCGACAGCCTTGTATGTGACCACCAAGAGCTCGTTGGGAAGGGGCGATCGAGGAATCATGCCAGCCCAAGACGCTGATGCGGGGGAAGGCGTGTCCGTACCCTGGGACGTCTTGCAGACATTTCTTGAAGACTAGGAGCGATGAGAGGACACTGAGTAGAGGGGTTCTTCATGGCACACAGTTGTCGCCCGTGTTTCATCGCCCGTAGCGCCGGCACTGTCGCCACCGCCGTGGATGTCGGCCACATCCGTCCAGAATCGGGTTTCGGTACAGCTTGGTTCGGAGACGAAGCAAGCCATTGTAGCAGGTCCATCGGATTCGCAAATTGCGGGCGAGGACGTGCAACCACGGAGGGGATAAGTCTCCAAGGGTGGGTAGGAGCGAAATTCGACCTAGTAGGAGAAGATGGGAGAAGAGGAGTACGCTGACGTGCTTGTAGTCGATGGTCTGGAAAATCGCACTCAAGGTCAGCAATGCGCAGACAAAGCGAGTTGTGCACTGTGATGCGCACCCGATGCTCATCTTACACGCAGACGGCCCGAAAGATGATCAAACGCCGAGTGTACCCATTGATCAGTGCGCTCTTCTCAGGTCCTCGCGGCTGCTCCAGTCGTCTGAATGCCTGGAGTCCTTAGCATGAGATGGTGTTGGGCTAGTCCGTCAAGCCGCATAACTCATCTTCGCGCATCGATCGCGGATATGACATTTTCCTCGCGCGTGACGTAGGTAACTGGTAGCTGTATGTATCCTAGAGGAACTGCAGGGGCGCGGATATTTGGATGTGACTGTTGACGTTCGCGGGTTGGCCTCAGCCGAGGAGGCGGTCGCCGTATGGACGCTGTGTGATGCACGATATCTATGCCAAGCCCAAATCGGATGACGAGGACACTCACAGGTATCCTGGGGCCTACCAGACCGTCCGAAAGGACAAGGTCGGGAAGGAAGAAGGCTTTCGGAACAGAAGCTTGGTGACTGAAGTACTGTAACTGAAGGACCAAGGTTGACTCGGTTCGCCGCCGCCCGGGCCGGCGCCACGTGAACGCGCGCGCCAAAGTGGCTTGTTTCTTGGAATCGGCCACGATGCTGCGCAACACTTGTCTTGTTTTCTCCCATCGTCTACCACCCGCGGCAGCCTGTTCGAATGCGTGGCGGCAGGCACAGGTCATCCAGAAAGGGCCCAGCATTCGACCCCGACAATGACCACGTCGAGCACCGTCATCTCGGCGTCTGGGATCTGTACATCCAGCGAGAGCCGAGGCTGTCGCGTTTGCCTGCATCCTGGAAGCTCGAGGAGTACGCAGAAATTATCAACGACCTCCCATACCTCTGGCGAACCCTCCATGATGTGCGCGCGATATGCGGGCACTTGCTAGTCCTCTACGCGCTTGTTCAGATCGCCAACTCTCTTCTGCCGGCCTTGAGTTTGTGGCGAGTGGTTCGACATATGACCTACGACTATATTTGATCTTATCAACAGGTACTCGGGACAACTGCTGAAGATAGTGCGTGACAGTGTATTCAAATAGTGTCAAATGTCTGACGCACATGTTTACAGGTTCAGATCGCTGTCGACGAGCGCACCGTCGACAAACATCTACTCTTCAAAGTTGCAGGAGGACGTGTGATGTGTGCCGTCGCGGAGCGCTGCTCTGTATACTTTCAAGTCAAAATCTCTGCGACACTCAATGGGCGCATGAAGCGGCACTTCTCCACACACATCTTCCACTCCATGGCGCGCCTCGACGTCCCGACCTTTGAAGATCCCGTGGTTTCTCAACAGATCTCTTCGTCTGTCCCCACCAATCATATGAACGTCGCATGGTCGGCCATCACAGGTGTTTCACACACCGCGGCGAGCGGTCTGCGTCTGGTTACACAGGCTCTTGTTCTCCTCAGTGTCCTACGCGAGCAGCGTGACGGACCGTTGCTCGCGTTCATCTCGCTGGCAGACTTTTTGCTCAGCAAAATCACCGTCAACTCATCAGATCTGGGCTTGGGAAGTGCCTGGGCAGCTACTACGAACAATGAAGACTACATCCGAATGGAGGGACTGAAGAAATTGATTAGCTCTGGTCGACATCGTAAAGAGGTTGTAGCTGGTGGACTGTCAAACTCACTTGAAGCCGGTGAGAAATTTCGCTTATTTACTACGCTATCCAATTGACTCTCTCACAGAGTACCGACTCCTAGTCGACCGTCTCGGCGAGAACGCCAGCGACTTCTGGTCTCAATATCATAACGATATGAACAAGGCCAGGATCAGCTTCCTCAACCTTGTCCGGCTTCCTCTTGAAGAGCTTCCCCAGGTGCGCGGTCATTTCCCGCTTTTATATGTGTGGGATTTTAAACGCATTTGCGTCCTAGATCGCTTTCACCCTACGGG
Source organism: Auriscalpium orientale (assembly GCA_019915035.1). NCBI lineage: Eukaryota > Fungi > Basidiomycota > Agaricomycetes > Russulales > Auriscalpiaceae > Auriscalpium > Auriscalpium orientale. The sequence goes on along the minus strand of JAHLMH010000003.1, from coordinate 3,467,854 downwards.
CCGTGCAATACCCATCTTCTATCCCCGTGTCGCTTGCTTCCCTGCATCTGATGCAACAGACGACCACGACATTCACGCAAAATGTGACGGGTCTGATGCAGCAGGCTGGATCCGTCGCAGATCGCCTTTCCAGCCTACGCAAGTTCTACGAAGCGGCCAATATAAAAAATATTGTCCCAGATGGTACCGCGCCTTTCCCAGAGAATGCACAGACTATCCAGCACGGCGTGTCACTCGAATTCAAGTCAGTCTTGGTACCCACTTTAGATATCTGTGCTGAAAGCTGCAATCTAGGGACGTGTCTTTCCGATATCCGGGCAGTGAAGAATATGCGCTGCGCGATATATCCTTCAAGGTGGAATCGGGGCAATTATGTGTAGGATGTCCTGAGCTCTCGCGCCACCTATGGTTACTGATCATCACTTGGCTTGCTGTAGGTCATCGTGGGCACTAATGGCTCGGGCAAGAGCACCGTTCTGAAGCTGCTCGCGCGAATTTACGACGTCACATCGGGCACCATCCTCATCGATGGCCGCGACATCACAGCACTGAAGCTCGATGACCTCCGCCGTGCCATGGCGATTCTCTTCCAAGACTACAGCCTCTTTCCCCTCTCCGTAAGCTGCCATCCGCCTCCCAAGTTCGCCTCAACTGATCCCGACCGACAGATCCACGACAATATCGCCTTGGGCGACCCTGCCGCCGCGACGCCCGAGAAAGTCATGGAAGCAGCCCGCCTTGGCGGCGCGGCTGAGTTCATCGCGCGCCTGCCGGACGGCTTCGACACCTATGTTGAGCGCCCCGTGCGCGACCTCTACTCCGGCCTCCCCGAGAACACAAAGACCCTGTTTGGGCGTACGATCGACCACGCGCGGCTGCGCGGGCACATGTCGGGTGGGCACGAGGGTTCGAGCGACCTCGGCCTCAGCGGCGGTCAGCTCCAGCGGCTGGCAGTGTGAGTCCCTGTGTGAGTCTCTGGGGTGCAAGCTGCTGACGCGGCGTGGTTTGCAGTGCAAGAACGTTCATGCGCTCCTCGGTGTCAGAGCCGAAGGTCGGGTTGCTGCTCTTCGACGAGCCCAGCGCCTCGTTGGATCCCAAAGCGGAACAAGGTGAATCTCCTTGTGCTTTGACACGCAGTCGTTGTTGCTGACTGCTTGTTCTCGTCAGATCTCTTTGCGCGACTGCGGGAACTACGAGGCAATAAGACTATGGTGTTCTCGACCCACCGCTTTGGAAACCTTACTCGACATGCGGATCTTATCATGTGAGCCAGCCTCCATACATACACGACAACCAGCGTGCTGATCTCTTCCGTTGTAGGTATATGAATGACTCACTTGTTCTCGAGACCGGGACACATGAGCAGCTGCTGAAGCGAGATGGGGACTACGCACGCCTGTGGCGTATGCAAGCAGAAGCATTTCTCTGATGAGCCGTAGCTGTCGCATTTATACACGAGGAGTCAAGCAGCTACGACTGTAATATCCGGAGGTCATTGCAATTCTAGGCAATCCACCAGAAGCCGCCGACTTGAGCTTGTCAAGCCTTAAGCGTCTTGTCACGTGCACCCAAATGTGGCCCGAACCGCGCGCTCCCGGACTCGTCCCGGCTCTTCTGCTGAGTCTGCTCTCTGCAACGTGCATCCGCCCTACGAAAGCTCATAGCTAAATGCCACTTTATGTTTGCTACGTCTGCCTCCCTCCCTGGTTCCTGGAACTGGCAAGGAACTGCCCACAAACAGCCTCCTCGCACTTCGTCGATCGCTCCGGTGGCCTCTCAACGTGCTGTCCGCCTAGCAGACATCCTGGACATAGCATTCCAGTGGCGATATGCCTCATGCTTGATGGATTCCCGGCGCGGCCTGCTATTAGCTACGTGCTTGCCTCGGCCCCTCGCCACTTTCTAGACGTGCGCTTTCGTAGCATCTACGAAATACAACCGCCTCCTGCAGCCTAGCTCCGAGACTCGCGCACGTCGCCGCTATGCTGACGCTTTGCGAGAAGTTGCGAACATTGTGATGCGCTTCCGCGCAGTACAACGTGTCGTGTTCGGCAATGCAACATTTCTTCAAGTTCTTGTGGCTTGCCGAGGCCAGCGCGCTTCTGTTGCTGCACGTGGGTTGCACGTCTTGCAGTGGCTTCCACGGTGGTGCACGCGCGCCGCGCTCAGCGCTGTGGCGCCACTGGACGCCATGTCCTATATAACAGGTGGGTTGTTGGACAGCACGACATCACACTTCCAACCCATATCTCGACTACTCAAACACGCCCAATTGATTCGCAAAGTGAGTATCCATAGATGCCTTTGGGCTCATTCTCAAGCTCATTTGATTGTTTCAAATCTGTCCCAGCAGCCGGCTCGACGTTCTGGATAAACGCAGCCCTCTGACCGTCTCGACGACACCTTCCATCCCAGTACAACCGGCCTCAGTGATAACGAGGCCTTTTAGCGATCACTCGGCGTGTTCAGCAGTTTGCGCAGCGCAGATATCGCTACGATCAAGACATGTCTCGGCCCAACGCCTCCGTACCCATTTCGCGACTTCCAGTCGAGATATTCTCCGACATCTTCGCCACACTTTCCACCATATCCCCACCTTCGTACACAGGAGAACCATCCGAACCCCCCACGCTAGGCTGGATCACTGCAACCCACGTCTGCCGTCTTTGGCGCCAGATTGCCCTCAATCAGGCAACCCTTTGGACGGACGTCGAGTTTACCCTTGGGACAGAGTGGGCGCAGCGCATGCTCGATCGTTCGCAATCATTACCGATTGCGCTCAATGTGTACAGGTCAGACCAGCGGAAGCGAAAACTGGACGACCGCGATATGGAGTTGATCGCTCAAAACCTTGAGCGCGCCACGGTTTTCCGCTTCTACGTCCTCCATAGCATGGACAGCTTCGTATGGACACCCAAAAGCGCGCCGAATCTCAAAGAGCTCGACCTTCACTTCTTGTCCGGCCATGGAGGACTGCACTCACTATCCGATACGTTTCTCAGTGCGCCGGCCTTGCAACGCCTGCATTTGGACTCCGTGAAGCGGTTGCCGTGGACATCGCCGCTGTTGAGCGGCCTAGTCACCCTCCACATGACTCTGAACTCTCAAATGCCGGAGGAAATATCGCCCCTCGACGAAATTCTTGATGCGCTTCAACGATTGCAAACGCTGGAGCACCTTTACCTGGAATATTCGCTTCCCAACGCTAATGCCTCGTTTGCCACGGTCGTTGTCGATCTCCCTAGACTCGCTTTCCTTGGACTCTTTGGGTCCACCCTCGACATCGGCGTTCTCTTGCAACATATCACTTTCCCGCCGACAACCAAAGTCGTCATCGAAGTGGCGCTGTTCGACGAATTGGCGGAAGTAAATGCAGGTGGAGTGGTTCAGGCGGCGCCCGTGCCCCCGCCACTCAATGCCAACCACCCCGAGGTGCTCGTCGCCTTCATCATTGGCCCCGCTCTCAACTTCATCATCCGCCCACTGCGGCGGCAGTCCACCTCCCCGCTTCACCGCATCACGGAGCTCGATATCGCCCTCGACAGCGAGAGCGAAAAGGAGATCAACGGTATCTGGATAACTGCGGAGTGCGAGAACACCGACTCGCCCTTCACATTCGTGTTCTACGGGCCACACAATCTCAAGTGGGAAATGGGCTCCCGCGGAGTCTTGCCCGCCGTCTTCGCCGTGCTGGCCTCGACACACCTCCGCGAGCTGCGGGTCACCGACCACAGATTGGAGATTCGACACTGGAAGGCCCTCGCCGGCATGCCTGGGCTCGCTATTCAGAAGATCGTGGCGGTCGAGGGCGCGGCATTGGCGCTATGCCGCCTGCTGGCTATGACGCGGACTCCGCAAGAGCCGGTGGAGCGCGTAGGCCTTCAAGCGCGGCAGCTCGTTCTCCCGACACTCACTTCGCTGACTTTGGATGATGTCAGCGAGGATGAGATCGAGGGGGATTTGGACCATCTGTGCGGAATGGTGCGCATACGTGCACAGGCAGGCCGCCCGCTCCAGGAGCTGGATATCAGTACTTCTTTTGTGCGCAGAGCGGCGGTGGAGAAGTTGCAGGCGGCTTGCCCGGGTCTTCTTATCAAATGGATTGATGACTTAGACGACTCGGATGATGTACAGGACTCGGAAGAGTGACAATATGTATACATGATATCTTTCTCTGATGAGCCGTAGCTGTCACATTTGTACACGAGGAGTCAAGCAGGTAGGACTGTAATATCCGGAGGTCATTGCAATTTTAGGCAATCTACCAGAAACCGCCGACCTGAGCTTGTCAAGCCTTAAGCACTCTTGTCACGTGGACCCAAATGTGGCCCGAGGCTCCGCAACATCTCTGCCGCCACCGCGGGTGCGCTGCAAGCCGCCACGGACGGGATGCGAGCTTATTTATTTGGTGTTGCTGTGGGCTGGAATTACTTACTTACCCTGACCAAGACACTCGCACTGGCACTCCTCGTCCCCGCAGCCGCTCGCGCGTCGTTGGGGCCAAGGCCGGAAGTAAGAGGAAAGCAACGTCGAGGAGGGTGATAGGGGTAGTGGAACCCACACAGACTATATTGCAACTGAGAGGATAGGATGTCAGGTTGTGTGGACGGTGCACCGGGAACGGGGTGTGGCCGGTCTCGGATGAGGGCCGAGTCCGAACCGCATTACGTCAGGCAGTACAACTCCCTCCGTGCCTGGAGGGAGAGTTGTACTTGTACTGTTACTGTGTATACTCCTCCCCGAGTCACTCTTCTGCTGAGTCTGCTCTCTGCAACGTGCATCCGCCCTACGAAAGCTCATAGCTAAATGCCACATTATGTTTGCTACGCCTGCCTCCCTCCCTGGTTCCTGGAACTGGCAAGGAACTGCCCATAAACAGCCTCCTTGCACTTCGTCGATCGCTCCGGTGGCCTCTCAACGTGCTGTCCGCCTAATAGCAGACATCCTGAAGATAACATTCCAGTGGCGATATGCCTCGTGCTTGATAGATGCCCGGCGCGGCTTGTTCTTAGCTACGTGTTTGCCTCGGCCTCGCCACTTTCTAGACGTGCGCTTTCGTAGCATCTACGAAATACACCGCCTTCTGCAGCCTAGCTCCGAGACTCGCGCACGTCGCCGCTATGCCGATGCTTTGCGAGAAGGTGCGAACGTTGTGATGCGCTTCCGCGCAGCGCAACGTGTCGTGTTCGGCAATGCAAAATTTCTTCAAGTTCTTGTGGCTTGCCGAGGCCAGTGCGCTTCTGTTGCTGCACGTGGGTTGCACGTCTTGCAGTGGCTTCCGTGGCGCGCGCGGCGCACAGCGCTGTTGATTCTGTGGCGCCACTGGATGCCATGTCCTATATAACAGGTGTGTTGTTGGACAGCACGACATCACACTTCCAACGCATATCTCGACTACTAGAACACGCCCAAAGCATCCTCACTGAGGTATCGTCTCTACACATGGTGGGTCTTCCCTGCCGTATGTCGAGAAACGCAATCGTTGACAGACTCACACTACAGTCATTATACCAATCAACACCGATCCCAGCTATGCCTCAAGCTGACAGCTACGCAACTTTTGACGGGTGCGTCATCCCCGTCTTTACTGCGTGTTGCATATCCTTAACTCCTGCAGATATCTTCAAGGGATTCCCCCGAATGAAGATGCGCTCAGGCACACACTCAATGCGGGAAACGACGCAACTCATCCCAATCCCGCCGCCAATGATACCTTCTCAAGCGATGACTACCGTCACATGCCTCCCGATCAACGCGCACCGACAGGAGATTTTCCTATGGGGTCCTCACCTTCATTGTTCCCTCCTTTCAATCCCTTTGCTCAGTCCGACAACTCTACATTCTTCATGCACAACGATCCGTCGCAGGGCGGTCTACCGGAGGCTTTTGGTGTCCCGTATTTCCAAGACGCTAGCGCAGCATTCATGGCGCCTCAAATAGATGCCTCTGGTTCTGCATCAACGGTAAGCGGTCAACCCAGGGAGTTTTGGACACAGCAGGGCGTGCCGACCACAGAGTCTGATACGTGGCCCCCACATTCGTATCCATTCCATCCCATCGATGCTTCCAATCAGCTGGGCGACCTCATGCGCACGCTCAATGTCTCCCAACGGTTGCCTGCTCCATTGCCTGACGAATCGAACGCTAGCTCAGCGGCGCTTGCATATCCCTCTGTTTCTTCGTCAGAGACACTGGCAAGAGTCCAACCCGAAGACTATCAGGCGCAGAACGTGCCGCTTGGATTCGACTTTGCGTCTGTTCATGCTTTGCAGTCTCCGCCTCACCCCTCGGGCAGCAGCCCAACCCACTCCGAAAACATGGCCTCGGGATCGACGCCGCGAGTTTCAAGCAGCCCTCTATCAAACTCTCCTCATCATGACCAGACGAGAGAGCAATACGGGCTAGCCGAGCGCAATGACCCGTCGACTGTCTCCAATACCCATTCTCCGGTGCCCGAAAGTCAAAGGGCCGTAAAGAAGGGTCAAAGTCGGTCGCGAGCTCAGCGGAACGTCGCGGCGGTACGTGCCGCCGAATATCGTGCCAAGACGAGCTACCAAGTCCAGCGTGTGCGTAAGTACCTTGCGCTCCGGAAGAGCGTGAGCCATGCGAAAGTTCTGGAGATAGGTGCGTCTCTCAAGTCCAAGCCTGCTTGCTGTGCTGACGGTGAAAGTGGCTTAGCCTTCCAACGGCTCCAAGCGGAGATAGAAGAAGGAAACCGCTTGGAAGAAGAAAGTGAGAAGCTCGAAGAACGTGAGCGCCCACATAGATCCACTCCTTACACGTTGATGCTAAATGGCATCTAGAGCTTGTTTTCCTAGAACACTTTCGGAGATATGGGCCTGGCCCAATAGACCCCACCGCCCAACACATTCCTCCACATGTGCAAGCAAACTGAGGGTCGGGGGCGGTGCTGACCCCACGTAGCAAGGACCGCCGCAATGCTCCTTATTGACAGTCTTCGCTATCGGTGTCTGAAAATGCCAATGTAAATATGCTTTGATACTGTACTGCGATGCGAAACCTTCCTTGAGTTTGCGAATATCTTCTGCAGAGGAATGCAGCGCGTGTTCGAGAGAGGGCTTTGAATCTTGATAACTTCAAGGACACACGATTGAATTCGGAGATCCTATCGCCGAGGTCTTACTTGGACTTGGAATCTACCACTCAGCACCGTAGGCCGATTCGGAGGAAATTTCCATTGGCCTTGTTCACCTTTCTTCCCAATCAACCAGCGAAGGCTATTTATGCAGTTCATTGCCGGTCGCACTCGGCGAGCGCCGACGCGGACAGCTGGTCCGCTGCTAGCGTAGTGATTCTTGCGTACTTACGACACGACTCGTAGCGCAAGCCATCCCACCAGCTCCACGCTGATATGAGGATTGTCGCGCCCCTAACAGGTTGCTCGCGATCGGAAGTGGCGCCCCTCCACATACACATATACGCTAGCGCTGTACGCGTCCTCGTCGATATCTGGGCAGAAAACATCGTGTCATGAGATTGCGTGAACTATCATACATACAAAGTAATGGAATCCTCCTGCAGCTGAGAACGGCGCAGCGCGTCTCCAGGAAATACGCTTGAATTACGCAGCCGACTTCTCCGGCAGCGCCACGCTGCTCACCTCCCTCCCAAACGGCCCCTACGACACACACGCACCATCAGCGCCCCTCCGCGCGACATCAAGACAGCCAACTCACCTCCTGCATGCGCAAGCTCTCGCGCTCGGTGACCAGGCCCACGCCCGGGGCGACCTTCATATCGAAGTACCGCGCCCGCACGCGCGCGCCGAAACTCCTGCTCGCGCCGCGCGTCTTGCGGCGGCTCAGCACAAGCAACAGGACAACCAGGAGCGCTGCGGCGCCGCCGACGACGCCGCCCGCGATGGCGGCCTTCGCGCCGCGCGAGAGGCCGTGGTGGACGGCGGACGCGGACGAGGGAGTCGGCGTCGCGGTCGAGTTGACGTAGGGGGTTTCCGGGTATGCTAGCAGATATACATATGGTGAGCGGGTGTCGGTTGCAGGCAATGGAGGTAAGGCGTACTGCCGATACTCTCAGCGGCCGTGCTGTTCCACGTCGAGCCGAGCACGGCAAACGCCCAGAGCGGGATGCGCGTCGTGTCTGGGATCTCGAAGCCGCTGAGATCCATCCTAGCAACGATTGACAGATACGTCAGTATGGCTGTCAGCGCGGCGGGAAAGCGCGCGCGTACTGGAGCAGCGTGCAGTTGTGCGTCGTGTACCAGTCATTCCAGCTGCGAGGCAAGCGAACAAGTGAGCCTAGCGTCGATGCATAAGGATGAAGGCGACGCACTTGACCCAGCTGAGCGTCTCGCAGGCGCTGCACGCGCTTGCGAGCGAGTAAACGATCGTGTTGCAGGCGCACGCTGCCGACCACGAGGCGAGGTGACAGATTCAACGGGGTATGTGCAATGCGTAATCGGAATGCATGCATCCGTGATAGGCAACAAGATGGAGAGATGGGGACGATATGAGCGTATGTCGCAGAGCGCGGACAGAGCACGCACCATTGTCGCAGTTGTCCTCCACCAGCGACTCTACCACGCAGGGCGATTGGCCCAGGCTGTTGAACGTCTTTCAGAGCACAGCGACACCGCGGTCAGGACCATCCGGGCACGATCATCAAGTTGTGCGCACCCAGTCCCAGCCGTCTATGCACGTATTCGGGTACTGCGCCATCGCCGAGCTCGCGCTCGCGATGAGCGACAACGCTGCTCCCGCGATGATCCCATACGTCTTCATTCTGAGGAGACACGAGGGGGGCGATGAGGTGCGGGGGAGGAGGAAGCGAAGCGCTAGACGCCATGTCCTGAGCTTATCGTTATATACAGGCGGCTTGATCCCTTGTTGTCATGTTCGCCGGCAGCCGTCATATTTGGGTCGAGCGGGCGCTGATGCACCTTATCTCCGGCCGACACGGTCGGGTAGGGCGGCGCCGTAATCGTCATGTCAGGGCAATGTTATGAGGGCGAATTGTCGCAGGCGATCTAGAGTGGGAGGAAGACGAGAGCTGTTCAAATGAGGACTGACCGTGGGTAATAGATAGCGCTATCTTGTAAGCAACTCGACCAAGACATCTCATCATCTTTGCATTAGCAGCGTACAGCAGTCGTACAGTCGTGAACTCATGCTCTTCGTTGTCCGTTCGTGGGTATATGGGATCAACAATCTCCGAGGGCAGGCGCTGGAGCAACGGGTAGACGCGCAAGCCCCAGCGACACTCCCACATCATAACAGCCGCCCTTGATGATCATTAAGAAACGTACGTTTCGGACCCTTTCACAAAGCGCGCCCGGGGTTTGTACCCCGCGATCTGCGCCTCGTTCTCCTCTCGCATCTTGACGCTTTCGTGGAACACAGGGTCTGACGGGAGATTGCGACCTCGTCCTAAATGGAGGCTGCAAGAGGTCAGTACCCTCGTGCAGGTCTAGATGAAGGGAATGAGACGAGGCGCACCTCCACTGCTTGACCCACTTGTCGCCATTCGCGCAGTCCCGATACCGCTCGACGGTCGGGATCACCTCCATGATCCACCACATCGGTTTCTGCCTCAGCTGGTCGTTGATCGGCTGCACCGCGTCCAGCTCGTCCATTTCCGCCACCGCCTCCTCTGCGGTCGTCTCTCTCGCCTTTTGCTTCTCCTTGTCGCTGACCGTGGGACTGGGGAGGGGCACGCAGTTCATGCGCGCGAGCGCGGCCTCGTCGAACACGATGCCGCACCCCGCCCGCACGATCTCCTGCACCATCCAGCGCAGCGGGATGTTCGCGAGCGCGTGCGGCGCGGTGTCGGGCACGGAGCCGCCGCCAACGTCTGTTTCGTTCTTCTTAGCACGCGAATTAGGAGAGGAGAGAGGCATCGCACGAACCGCAGTGGCATCCAGCGAACCACACCTCCTTCACGTCCGTCTCGAACTGCTTTGATATGTCCGAGCGTGTGTCGTCCTCGTCGTCTTCATCCGCGTGCGCGCTGGCGTTCTGGGCGGCCTTGCGAAAGACCTTTTCCTTGAAGTCGGACAAGCGCGCCTTGAGCATGGTCTTTGCGCGCTTCAATGTCTGCACGCGCGCTCGGGGAGGATGATGGTAGAGGCTGGGGCGGAACGCAGCGCGGTGCTGGGAATGAGCTCAGTATGAAACCGCACCCGCAAGCCGGCACAAGCGCACCTCGTCCAACGCGAGCGCATGCCTGAACGTCTTGATCGTCCGGTTCTGCTCCACGAACGGCAGGCTGCGCGACTTGATGAGGCCGACGCTCGCCACCGTGTCCCTGCACTCCCAAGCATCAGCATGACATCTCGCCTGGCGGAATGACCACGCACCATACACCGAGGAACTCGATCGGCACGGAGCGCGCAAAGGTGCGCTTGAAGCCCTCGGAGAGCGCGTGCTCCGACTTGTACATGCGGTATGCGAAGGACACTTGCTCGTGGTTGTCTTTCGAGAGCAGGCCGACCTGTATTCGCGCGTCAAGGTGCGGAGAGGACAGGCGAGGCGCATGTACTCACCTTGTGCAGCATTCCCGCCAGCGCGCGCGCCGTGTATGCGCCCCGCGAGAATCCTGCGCGCATATATGCGCCTCAGCATACATCCGCAGAGCAGGAACGATGCGGCGCACCGAAAAGGCAGACGCGATCGCCTTCGTTGTAGTTCTGCATGAGGAAGGTGTACCCGTTGATGACATGCTCGGAGAGGTACCACGCGAACGCCTCGTCGAGGACGCGCGCGGCGAAGCGGAAGACGGGCTTGACGACGCCGGGCTGGAAGTATGTCCCGATGCCGGCCTGCGCGCGGGTCAGCGCGGGCGGAAGAAAAGGGGAAAGACGCGCACTTGATAGTAGCAGACTTGGTCTTCGACGCGGTCTTTTGCGAGCAGAGAGTACAGTTTGACGACGTTGGTGTTCTGTTGTGGCGTCGGCGGATGAACGGGAAGACAGCGACGTGGAACGCACCTGGGCACTGTATTCGTCCGCCGTCCCATCGAAACACAGCACGAGAGTGCGCGGCTTGCGCGCAGCGGGGGAGGCCATGGGCGTCGCTCGTGGGGGTTGATATGCACGAGGGGGTAGGGTGCTTTATATGCACGCGCGCCTCCTACGATGCCTATATATCCTAGCGCAGCACCTCCGAGACGGAGTGACCCACCGGAGCTATGGAAGGACGAAGGCGGGTCAGCAGCTGGAATGAAACGGAGTCGCAGCAAGAAAGCAGAGGGTCGACTCACTTGATGGTAGCAGAGCAGAGACAAAGACTCCCGTCCTCGGCAGCCCATTCGTAGCCTCGTTTACGCACGCGTCCACTCCCCGAGAACGTCATATTCGGATGCCGCGCAGTCTTCTGGAGCTGATGCTGTCGCGGCTCGCCGTCCATGTCGAAACGCCGGTAGCGCCGGGGTCGCCATCATGCGCATATATTGGGCGTCGACGAGGGTCACAACGCATTCGCGAGTCGCCCACACAATCCTGATGCTCCTCGAACAAAGCTCAGTAGGTACGAACCATACGAGAAGAGGCGGTCTCTAGATCTGGCACGTCGATGGTGAGTACTTGAGTCCCTGGCGGTGAAGTTGCCGTGAGTTCCCGGGTCCCGTCACACTGCCGTCGCAGGCGAAAATTGTCAGATGGTCGCCGCCGCCGACGCTGACGCTGAAGCGCTGGAGAGTCTTCGAGAGTCGAGGCAAGTTGAGGTGGACGACGGCGCGCCCTGCAAGCAGTTATATTAGCATATAATCTGACCCAAATGCAGACATAATTCGGACCTCGTCCCAAATATCCCCGGTTTTCCAGTACTCCCTGCACGCTGCCACCTCCACCGTGACCGCGTTCATCCTCTTCCCTTCCATGCCGTTCCTCTGAGAACTTCTGTCAGCGCAGCTAGGGCTGTAATACTGTAATATCGCCACGACTTTGACGCGCTCGATCTAATCGAACCAACCCACCTTCGTCGCAATCCTTTGGATGTCTTCGGTGTCCAGCACTCCCTTTCTTTCCACACATCGTCCGCCCTCCAGACCGTCCTCGGTCAGCTCTCTGCGCTCATCAACCTCAGCGCGTGCGCCTAGTCCTTCTTACTCTCTGGACGATCCGGGTGCGTAGTTACAACATGCATGGCTTGCACTGCCGCGGGCTGATTCCCATCATGCGCTCCAGTGTCTGTCCGGAACCACATGTCCACGCTGAAACACACTATCCGACACCAGCAAGGACAACTACAGAGCCTCGAGAACTTCATACAACGCGCGCCGCGTCAGCCTATCACCGCCATGTCGCCTCCCCCGTCGCCCCTGCCGGACGACTACCCCGCAACGCCACCGAACGGCAAACTGAAACGCCGCTCGAGCTACGACATCCTCCAAGGCATTGCAGGCCCAGAGTCGAGCTTGCCGCTGCCACGACGCGAGGAGGGCATCCGGGAGGGTGTCCCGATGGAGTTCGGCGCGGGCCCGTCGAACAAGCGCCAAATGAGCCCGACGCGCACCCTCAGCCGTGCGTCGCAGCGGAAATCCCTCATTGCATTGCGGTTCGCTGATTATGTACAGGCATTCCCGTGTCTTCGGTCGGCAACGCGCGCGCTCTCGCAGACGACGGCCAGCCCGCGCCCCCACCACGCTACGCGCAGGCGCTCTCCACGCCCGGGCCGCTCGACCTGTCCAACGCCACGCACGGCGGCGCGGGGCACTCGCCGAACACGGAGAACCGCCGCATCTCGCTCACGCCGGGCGGCACGACGCGCGTGCTCGCGGACCTGCAGACGGGCGTGATCAACGCGCGCAACGCGCTCGAGAACACCAAGGCGCAGCTGCGCCTGTCGCAGCGGAGCGTCGCGCAGCTCACGCGGCAGACGGAGGACTTGAAGGAGGTGCGGGAGCGGCTGCGGTTGGAGAACGAGGGGTTGAACAACGTCGTCGCGCGCAAGGAGCGGCTGCTTCAGGAGGTGCGTGGCGGTATGTATTCCGCGGAATCAGCACTGACGGCGCCCACCGCACGCAGGTCCTCGAGCGCGCCCGCAAGGCCGAAGCGGAGGCGACGACGTTCAAGCAGCAGCTCAAAGCTGACGCCGCCACCAGCAAAAAGAGCCTCCGCGACATGGAAATCGCTCTGCAAGAATCCACCGCGCTCTCGTCCAAGAGCGAGCGCGAGTACACGACGCTGCGCGACAGTCTCAAGGACCTGAAGGAGGGGTGGCGAGCTGATGTCGACGCCCTGCGTGAGGAGATGCGGCGCCGCGAGGAGCGTTGGCGTCGCGAGGCGGAAGATGTCGGCAAGAAGTATCGTCGCCTGACGGAGGAGATCAAGACGCGCAAGGGCGTCGTGAGTGAAGTGGAGAAGCTCAAGCTAGAAGACGACAAGGTGCGGGCAGAGGTGGAGGAGGAGTTTAGGGAGGAGTTGAAGGTGTTGAGGGAGGAGATCATGAAGTCGTCGACGGTGACGGACAAGGCAGGGGCAACGGCGGAGTGCGTGGCTTCTCCCTTATTTTCTGGAATCAGTTCTGATTATACACAGGCACCTGGCAGGAGAACTTGCTCGTTTGCGTCGACTCATGCAAGCCGCCGGCCGCACCTCCATAACATCACTACCCACGGACGTTCCATCCTGACGCCGAAGATCTACAGCTTGGTTGCCCGCTTACATATATCCACGCGCTCATTTCCTGCATCTATTTCAGCATTTTCATACCCTATTTATAACTTTGGATTCCGCACACCGTACGGATGTACATACCTGATACTTACTCTCACCGCACAGTAATGCTTGCCACATGGACGAGACTCATCGCAGAGTCCTACACCGCATGCTCTGTACTAGCTAACATCATGGCCTGACGACTCGTATCTTGCTTTCGATTGTAATCTCTTTGCTGCGCTTTCTGTGAACGTGGGCATATCTGAGAAGAACAACTTGAGAACAGTACATATGAACCAGTGCTTTGCTTTCTCGTCACTGGCTTCATAAAGACTAGGTAACCAGTCTAAAATCTAGGTCCAACTTCGTATGGCTTCGACTGAAGCCGGAGGAGCTTTTGTGCGCTGTATAATGCTCTGAATGAAGCCGCGACTCGCGAGGAGAGTTCGAACTTGCAGGAGCAAGTCGTGAAACTAAGACTGATAAGATAAGATAATGAGGAAGTCCCATCAAATACTTGTCAAATACGCACAAATAATAATGCGCCCGAAGTTGGCGCTTGCCGTCGAAACTAGTCTCCGTAGCTGACTCTCACAGATGACAGTCTTCGAAACAGCTGGTCGGTTCGTGCTTGACTCGGACTGCCTCAGCTAGTAAACGCGTTTTCAACCTCAATCTCGAATTGCAAGCCCGTGAATTTCCATCGGGATCGGAAAACAATGTGCGTACTCCAGTTTTTCGGTGCAGGGCGCCTCACGATCGACTTCCGTCTAGGCCACATGCAGCCTCCGATGATTTCTGGAGAGGTGTCTCGTCAACTCGTTTGTCTCAGCTCGGAGGCGTTGGCATATATCCCACCGCGACATCTCGCAGCCGCACGAGCATCGGCAACATGGAAGAGCGCCTACAGCTCTCCTTGGCCACCTTGCGGGACGAACGCGATCGCGAGGTAGACGCGATCATGCTTGCCAAGAGAGCAGTTCAAGACCACTATTGGAAGAAAGATCACGCCATTTTAACAGCAATCGCAGCGCTCCGAAGCCAGAGCAACGATTTGGCCCCCGTTTCGCGACTTCCGCCCGAGATCCTCACGCTCGTATTTGCATCGTTGTCCGACATCAGCGCCCCACGCTTCTCCAGGCAGCGATATGGATACGAGACGCGGAAAGCTTCCTGGATCGTTGTCACACATGTATGCCGGCGATGGCGTCAAGTTGCGCTGGAGCAGCGAGGGCTTTGGGCTCGCATTCAAATCTCGATGGGCGAGACTTGGGCACGGACTTTCCTTGAACGCGCAGGGTCGTTGCCGCTCTCCATTACCCAAGATCAAGTTTTCGACTCTGGTATCCTTGAATGGTGGGTCCCCAGTTTTGTGACGAATAACCTCCCGCGCGTCAAGGCTTTGAAGCTCTGCATAATGCGTGCGCATAGGTATCAGCCAGAACAGGTTCTCCAGATACCTGCGCATATGCTGGAAAGTCTGGACGTCAAACTAGCAGACTCCGATGCCTCTAAATACCACGACCTCCTTGCGTCTTTCCTTGGAGGTCACACCCCGAGGTTACGGCACTTGCGCATCGTTGGATGGCGCTTCCCTTGGACTTCGCCCAAGCTGAAAGACTTGGTGACTCTGGATCTGGGTTACTCCCGTCCATACCTCATTCGTGCGGATGACCTGGTTCCTTTGGAGACTATCATCAGTGCATTGAAAAACCTGCGGCAACTGGAGCAGCTCTCTGTCCACCTCGTTCTCCCAGCACCCGCCGCGACGCCCAACCTCTTCGCTGAACTTCCGAGTCTCACCTCCCTTTGCGTCACCGGAACGATGGAAGACACTATCCTGTTCTTGCGACAACTGGCATTCTCGCCGAACGCCAAAGTCAGCTTGCAAATCCAAAACCAAGCCATGTTTGCCGACGACGGTGATGACACATCTATCGATGAAGAGTCGTCCTCCCCCGAAGAAGATTCTTCCTCTTCCTCGAACGATGGAGACGACTCGTCCTCCTCCTCCTCCTCTGCCTCGAAGTCGTCATCATCATCATCATCCTCTTCCACCCCTGCCTCCACGTCCGACAATGACGACATGAACGATGACGGTGCCGAAGACGTCGTGGATGCCGCCGACAACAATGACGAATATATTGCTCGACTCCAAACACTGGCCAAATTTTTCAAAACAGTTCTTTCGTTGCTTCGTCGTCTGGACACCGCGCCGCTCTGGCGAGTAACAAAGCTTCTCATCAACGATCACACTGGCTGGCCACCCGTGCAGGTACATGCTTGGTGTGGAGACAACCTGCGCACCGCGGTGCCCAATTTTTCCCTGCAGTTTAGCGATCGACCAGCTCGTTGGGTACAACGCATGATATCGACGGTAGCCATCAGCACGTTAGCATCTGAGCACCTCGAGGACCTTACCATCAACGATTCCTTCTTCGGATTGCGCGACTGGGCGATGCTGGAGGAACGTATACCGGGGCTCAAACTACGCAATGTCGAGGCGATGGGCGGCGCTGCCGTATCGCTCTTGCATTTGCTCGCACAGCGGTCGGATCAAGGCGACGAAGACTCCGGAAGCCTGCCTCCGCCTACTCCCTTCCTTTCGACGCTCCTGTCTCTGACCGTGCGATCTATGTCGGCACGAATGCTCCCCTTCCGTCAAAGGGAGCTTCCACAGCTACTGGCGCGGCGTGCTGCTGCGGGCGCCCCTCTCAAAGAGTTTCATATCGACCCGACGTGCAGTATTCGCATGTCGACGGTGCGCGCTCTGCAAGCGGCGTGTCCTGAGATGGTGATCACGGGTATCGATCGCTTGGAAACTGAGGAAGACGAAATGGTGAGTCTACGACGTACGTTGGATACGCGTTGATTGCTGAAGCGGTCTCGACAGAGTTCGGACGCGTCGGACAGTGACGACGACTGAGAGCTCGTCAGCGTGATACGCTCTTCCTGAAAATACGACTTTACAACGGGACATTCTCTTTTTAATCAGAAATTATTTTCACCTTGCCCTGGCAAGGTCTCTCACAACCGTTCCCACCTTCCAACCCGTATGCCAGTCGGCATCTTCCGGGCTCTGCCCCACGTCTCCGCGCTTGCATTCCCCGGCCTCCCACTAAGTACTAGTGGGCAAGGTAGCTGCCTGGCTTTTTGATACTCAACGAGCGCCGCTGTATAGCGCCGTCTCAGACAATCACCGCAACCTGGCTTATCAACTGCTCTGCCCAAAGTGCCCTACTCTGCCCTACTAGTACTCTGCCTCAGGGAGACCAAAGAATGCGAGCCGACCGGCCGTTTCACCATCACATCGCATGTGTTTTCGTCTCGGTTTGCAGGGCGCCGCGGCCATGATCATATGCATTTGCTCGAAGCTCGAAGCTCGAAGGTGTTGGAGAGATATAACCGGGAAAAATTTGGCCGACCCTGCTCATTGCTGAAGGGCTTACCCAGATGTGCTTCCCTCCATCATGGAGGAGATATGAGATTTTCCTCGTCTTTCACCGTCAGCGCTGGCGGGCCGGCGCCAAAGACCTTTTATAGATTATCAGACGCTTCCGCCTTCGGAGCTTCGGAACTTGATCAGCCGGCGCGGCCAAATAAAAGACACCGTGTCTTAGTTCCCCAGACTCCATCTCTCTCTTCATCCCTCCTGTACAGAATGGCAGTAATCACGACTCCGGTGACTGAGCTATTTGGTATCAAGCACCCCGTTCTGCTTGCGGGTGCGTATAGACTGCCAGTGTCCGGGCGGCCCGGAACTGAACTTTGGTCTCACCGACAGGCATGAACGTGGCGGCTGGTCCTGAGCTCGCCGCTGCAGTAACGAACGCGGGAGGTCTTGGTGTCATTGGCGGTGTAGGATATACCCCCAAAGTTCTCCGAGCACAGGTGCGTCGTGTCGCGCGAGGAGCCGAGCTCGTTGTTAAGACCTTCTGTTCCGTAGATCCAACATATCAAGAAAGATTTGGTGGACAAGAACGCGCCATTTGGCGTCGACTTGCTCTTGCCTCAGGTTGGCGGCAGTGCGCGCAAGACGAATGTACGTGCTCATCGTGAATAACCATTGCATCTCTTCACTGACGCGGCTCGCTGCGCAACAGTACGACTACACGCATGGCCAGCTTCCCGAGCTAATAGACATCATCATCGAGGAGAAAGCCAAGCTGTTCGTCTCCGCGGTCGGTGTGCCCCCGAAGGAGATTGTCGACAAGCTGCACAAAGCCGGCATCTTCGTTATGAACGTACGCCTCGTTCTCCCCACCTCCTGACCCAGGCTTCTGATGCGCCGTAACAGATGGTCGGCCACCCGAAACACGTCGCGAAGGCGCTTGACGTCGGCGTCGACCTCATCTGTGCGCAGGCTGGCGAGGGCGGCGGACACACCGGCGACATCGCCGCGTCGATCCTCATCCCCGCCGTTGTCGACGCGTGCAAGGGCCGCACATCCCCCCTGACTGGCAAGCCCATATATGTCATCGGCGCCGGTGCCGTGTTCGACGGGCGCGGGCTCGCAGCGAACCTTGTGTGGGGCGCGCAGGCTGTGTGGGTCGGCACGCGCTTCGTCGCGTCGGAAGAAGCGGGCGCGCCGCCCGCGCACAAGAAGGCGCTGCTCTCGGCAGGCCACGAGGACGTCGTTCGCACTCTGATATATACCGGCCGCCCGCTGCGTGTGCGCAAGACGCCGTATGTGGAGGATTGGTACGTTAATTGTTTGGCCGTGTGCTGTACCCCGTTCCTGACCTGCGCCTTCAGGGAGAAGAACCGGTCGGCAGAGATCAAGGAGCTCACGTCGCAGGGCATCATCCCGAATGAACACGAGCTGAAGAACCACCCTGACAAATATCTTAAAGCGCTCACGTTCCTCATGGGTAATGTCGCAGCAGTCATCGACGAGGTTTTGCCAGCCCGGGTGATTGTCGAGTCGATGGTCGAGCAGGCCGCTGAGCAGCTACAGAAGGGTAACGCGATGGTTACACTATCCGGCGCCAAGGCCAAGTTATAGTATTGCATTTACGTTTATATTTATCTTTTGTTTGCACGTTCACGAATACATACACATGTAATACTACAGGGTGACGCACTCGAGGGCTCACCGCGTCCGCAGCCCGCTGAGCCGCCACGCCATCTCCCGACTTGGGAACGTAAACCGTCCCGCTAGCCACAACATCCACCTCCTCGCGAACACGCGCAACCAGCCCCCGAAGCCCCCACCACTCCCGCCGAGCATATCCATCATGCCCCGTACAGCCTTGATCACCTCCAGCGCGGTCTCCCTGCGCCCTTCCACGTGCTCGCGCAGCGCGACGTCCGCGCCCTCGCCGCCGCCCGCCGCCATGTGCGCCGCAAGCGCGGGGCCCAACGCGATCGCGTCGCGCAGCCCGAGGTTCATGCCCTGCCCGCCCACCGGCGGGTGCACGTGCGCCGCGTCGCCAACCAGACATACAACGCCGCCCGCGCGCCGCATGCCCTCCGCGGCGAGCGCGCTGCGCGTGCCCAGGCGCGTCGACCACACAGCCTCCTGCACGCGCACGGCAGGGTCCGCCGCGAGGTACGCGGGCCCGTACGCGTCGACGAGCTGCTGAATGAACGCGGCGGGCGGGCGCGGTGGCGGCGTACCGAGGGCGAGCGGCACGCCGGACGCGACGCGGTATGTCGCGGGCGCGCCGGGGTGTGGTTGCGGCAGCGGCACGCAGACGAGGAAACCGTCTGCGCTGATAGTGGTGAAGAGCGCGTCCGGCGCGGGGAGGCGGGGCGGCGAGGTGAATGTCACGTCGGCAAAGACCATCTGCGCGAGCGTCTGGTCCAGGTCTTTGGTCGTCATCGTGCCGCCGTCGGGGTCCTTGAACTCGATGCCGAAGGTTTGTCGGATCTTCGTTCCAATTGTCAGTCAGCTCGATGTGGAGGATTTGGATTGGGACGTACGACGGAGTGCGATCCGTCGGCGCCGACGATGTATCGCGCGCGCACGCGCTGGCCGCCCTCGAACACCACCTCTGCTGAATTTTCATGCTCCACAACTCCCACCGCGCGGTACGGCCGAAGCACTTGGATGCCCTTCTCCGCAACCTTCTGTGCCAGGACCTTCTCGACCTTGTACTGCTGCACCGTCAGGAAGAACGGGTACTTCGTGTGGCCCTCCAGCAGCGCAAAGTCGGCCTTGAACAGCGCCGCGCTCTTGTCCTGGTACTGCGCCGAATTGCACCGCAGGCCAAGCTTTGCAACGGCCTCCGCGCAGTCGATCTTGTCAAGTGCCTGGCGCCTGGTCACTGGCTGCTCTCCTCGCAGAGATAATTGGTGGAGAAACGCACCTCCAGGGTCGCAGCGTGCATGACGGGCGCGCGGGAGGTCAGCTCGGCTTGCGGAGGCGTGGCATCGACGAGCACTACGTCGTAGACGCCGCTGTGCCATAACGAGAGGGCACAGGCCATGCCGGCAGGTCCGGCGCCGACGATGAGCACGGTCGTGCTTTCGGGTAATGGTGCGTTCTGGGACATGGCGCACCGATGCCAGTCAGGCGGGGTGATCACTGATGCGCGGCGAGGGTGCCGCTTTATATTCCTGAAGCCTAATAACTTTCGCGAATTGTAATGCAAGGGTCGATGGGCTCTTTTGACGATGGTTGAATGGAAAAAGACGTACGCAGAGAAAAGCAGGGCCCGTGATCACCATATTTTTACAGCATTCGGGATCGCTAATTGAAAGCGAGGTACGCGAAGTCGCTTGTAAGCGGAACGAGGCTGCGGTGAGGCAGGGAAGCTTCAGCTCGTTCTGCGCCTCAGAAGCACGGCATGGGCTGTTCGCGGGGCATTTGATTGAAGTTTTGTTACGATGCCAGCTGGCGCCTGCGTGGCGTGGAACGTTGATCCAGAGGTGCAGCCGTGCTGTGGGGGGGTCATCATGCTATGCCTCGATTGTCGAAGGGACTGCGCGAGATATGGAGCGTTGTGTATGCGGGCCTTACGCGGCGGCGGCGGCGCAAACGAGGTCCGTTCCATCCAGGGGCCGCGTGGCAGAAGATGTGGGTCCATTGATAAAGCCGCTTCTTAATAAGGGGTATAATGTACATTCCGCATTCAATATGTCTCGCTGGTATCGCTGGCATCGTCAAACGGCAGCGTAATATCCACCTGCGGACGCCGCAGATCAGTAAGAATTTCGACGCTCTGATCTGACGTGAAAAACCTACAGCTGATATCCGCCTCTCGAGCTCACCCGCAAGCGCATTTCCGAAGGTGGTTAGAGCATCGATAGCGATAGACCGACATTCGTCACATCGCGCTGCCAGCTCGTACGACGCGCCAAGCAGCCTACTCATATTGACGCTGCTGATACGTACGCCCTCGCCCCATGGCCGCGCCTGCAGGACGCGCATCGCCTCCTGCAGGTATCCCGTCCACCAGCACTGCGCGTAGTGCGTGTCGCCGCCGGCAATGGCGAGGGGGCTCCGCGGGCAGCTGCACGATGGCTCCTGCGCGCAGTCGAAGAGCGCGCGACTGACCCAGGAGAGATCCGCTACGAGGGATGTCGCGAGGTCGCGGCACCGCTTGCGGTGCGTCCAGAGGTGGTGCAGCTCGTAGCCGCGCAAGAACGGGAGATCTTCGTCGAGCGCTTCGAGGCTCATCGGCTTTCGTAGACTAAGCAGCGCCGCGTGCCGTGCTTCGGGCTCGAGCTCCGCCGCACAAGCGAGGCCGAATGCTTTCGCTGGGTGCTCGGCGACGTCCGCTGAAGTGGCGAACGCGTGGCCGGCGACTAATCTTGCGCGAATGACCCTGTAGTGCTCCGCCGCCCGTAGCACAGATATCAGGTCCTCGATGCCCCCGAGGCTCGCCAGGTCGGGGTCGGGAAAAGGATAGCACATTGTGAGCAGGAACGCGATCGTGCGCGCCGTATACGGTAGCTCCCACTCCGGTTTAGAATCGGCGCTTTGGGGTGACATGGCAAACTTCGAGCGGAAGACGGGAGATGCTTTCGCAAGGAACACCATGTGGATTTCGAACGCGATATTGTCGGAGGAACGTATCGTGGCGTCGGCGTCCGCATCGTCGAAAGGCGCACCGTACGGGATGGAGGGACATTGAAGTGCGAGCTCCACTACCTCGCTATCCCCTTGACTGCCATCGTCTGAAAATGTGTGTTTAAAGATGCAGGATGGAACGATGACGATAGCTCACTCACCCTCACGAGGAGCCACTAAAGCCCATGTATTCGAAGAGCCTCCCATCGTCGCTGCCATGCCGTCGCTGCAATTGAGAGAGAGAGAGTGCGGGAATAGCTACCAAGGAGATGGGCTTGGGATTAATAAAGCCGGAGACAAAGCCATTGTGTCTTCCTGTGGAAGGAATCCGCGTGAGAGGTCGGTCAATGGTGACCACAGCACATGGACAAAGCTACATTGTAATGTCAACAGAGTGACGCTGGACAAAGCGGATGCCACTTACCGCGTACAGCCACCGCAGATGGTAATGAGACAGATGAGCGAGGTGGTGGCAAGGCTCTGAGGATAATGGCGAATAGGCTGAAGTAGGAGAGAGGCACTGCGACGTTAGCCAAGGCAAAAAGTGCCGAGTCGAGTATGGACTTGTAGTTGTGACCCTGTGGAGCGTGCGCCTGTACCATCAGTGTACTTACAGTGTACTTAATCCAATCTGAGGATAGACATACCCGTCAGCTTCCCATCACCTTCTTGGATTTCTGGTGGAACTCATACTGGCAAAAGACTGCGCATGGTGAAGGTGATGTGGCGACCCTAGCTGACTCCAGCGCCCTAGCGGGTAGTCATCCCCCTGATACATATTACCTCCGCGGTTCGGTATCATCTGTCTTCAGGGTGGAATCTATGTCAGAGACACGATATCATGATCATCTGCCAGAGAAAACCAGGAGGGAGTCCTGCTAAGGTCCTGCCAGTGTTTCCGGCGGAGTTGACTCGGCTTCTCGGCCGCCCGATTTTGCCTTGCCGCCCGCCGGCGCCGCCGCGCTCATTATTATCTTTGCTACTCCCGCTACGCATAGAACGCAATATTATGTACAGTAATGCGGTACTCGTTCGATTTGCACACGCAGGAACGGTTCTCCTCGATGCCTCGTTGATGGCTGCGCAATTCGCGCCGATGCAATTGCCATGACGGACTCGCTGCCGTGGCTAAAGGCCCTGGACGGAGGACAAGCCCCTACAAGCTTGCTTGCTCCATACCAGGTATGATCCAGTTTACGAATGCCGTCTCACGTATTGTCAAAATTTGCTTGCTCCGTACCAGAATATACACCGGCCCTTGTACTGAATTAATAATTAAGGTGGCTGGCGTGCTGGACATTGCCAGACAGGAGTCAGGTACAGTAACATGGTCTGCCATCGCCATTAAATGCGAAGTGTGCAACACAAACTACGCGGCGTCCATCGCATCGTCTCCTTCCCCCGAACCCGAAGATTGCGACTCCTCATCCGATGACTCGGCGTCCGAAGACAACACCTTCGACATGCACGTGGAACAATGCGAGTACAACTCGTCATCCGACTCGGCCTCCGAATAAAACTCCCCATCTTCCGGATCGAAAAACGCATCCTCGTCTCCGAACGCGAGAATATCGTACCATGCCATCTCCTCTTTGAACCCGTGCTCCAGGGCTGTCCCAATGACCTTCATAGCGTCGGAAATGCGCACATGGAACCCGCGTAGTGGGATTTGCAACCTGCCGATCCCGTTCAAGAGGTGTCTAACAAGGCCAGGGTCGAAGCGCTGCACAATATCCTGCAACATCGGAGCAAAGGGAGTCGGAATGTTCGGCGTCCCTGGCACTCCCAAGGACCTGGCAGCAGTGCGCTTCAGGATAGTGGACATTTTCCCGCGGCGGACGAAAGGGTAAAGCTGCGCAGAGAGACCGCCAAATGTGGGACCGGTGAAATCGGTAGCAATCGCAGGGACAGAGAGTACGCGGCGCGCGAAGTGCTCGAACGCAGATTCAGGAGCATGTTCATTGTGGATTTTCAGTGCGTCTGGATACCTTCCCTGCGATTGTATACAGTGAGACCATGAGCAAGCCTAAACGACGCCAGGAACTGACCTTAAGCTTGGCAGAGCGATACTTGGCTCTCGTCGGGCCGCGAAGAGTCTGTCCGTAGTTCCATTTAGGAGGCAGGAGGAAGTATTTCCCCGATAACCATGCCACGGCATGATTAATGAATTCCTCGGGTGGTGCTTCTCCCATGAGTCGTCCATATAAGCGCACACACGCGGCCAGACCCTCATTAAACGAGAGGAGACCTTGAAACTTATCCTCGTCCCAGTGAAAGGGGTGAAGGGCAAATGCTGCAATGTACAAGTCCTGGTCACAGTTCGCCCACACCCGGTCGATTGCAGTTATGAGCAGCTGGATGTGGGGGTCGGCAGGGTTGTCGAGGCGCATCTCGAAGTATCGCTGAGCAAGCCAGCGAAGCATGATCAGAACGCGGTCGGGTGATGACGAGCTGGACATGTTTGTGGTGCTGGCGGCCATGGCAAGGGGCTTCAAGTGCATGCAAAGTTTCCGAAGGCCGTCCCAGAAAATGGGGTCCGCGAGATGCCGGAGTGCATTGCGTATCGCGTCTCTAGATTCAACTTCAAAAGCCGGATCTTTCATGTTCGAGTCGCGCACTGTTCCAGCCCAATCTTCAGCCAGCTGGCGAAGACCGGTCGAAGCCTCGAGGAGACCCATGTAACCCCAGTAGTGCGCTGTCCAACTGGACGTCGATGGCGAGAGCAAAAGCTCTTGGAACTCGAGAACCTCGGCACGATGCAATAGAATAGGAATGTCGAAGACCTCGGCGTTCAGCGTGCGGATGAGAGAGTCGGCCGTAGATGCAACTGCAGCAAGGGCAGGCGCCGCTTCGAAGTAGACTCGAACGATAGAATTGATCTTAACGGAAAACAAGTTCAGTTGTAGTGTATCAGATATATGGACAACACAGGCGCACCTGGCTGGAGAATTCGTCGACCCATATGACATCGGGATTATGCACGGCCAAGGCGGCCTTCGTGTTGTCCCAGCCACTGGAGCGCTTGACGACTACCCGGACATTATGGAGATCAAAATTCTGGGCTTGAACTTGAGTGGCGATATTATGTAGCTGAGATGCCGGATTGCTAGGGCAAGAAAAGGAGAAGACGGACGGCTTCACTCCGCATTAGGAACGGCGAGTCGTGGTACCGCACGCGGGACACACCTGGTCTGTAGCCGCTCGACTTGATAAACATACTAGCTTCTCCTGACCGCGATCCTCCTCCTGCCAGCGATCCTTAATCAGCTCCTCATACACCCGTGCAGCTTCCCGAGCTGTCTCTTGCAGGTCCATAAGCGCAAGCATGTCGCGTTTGATGAGGTGTTGCTTATCTGTGATGTGCACCTGAGGGGCGATTTTGTTGAGCAGGCGTCGAAATTGAACATTCTTGACGACGGAGAGCATGTTCGCAGAGCGCGCCACGCGGTAGATATGCTCGTCGTGAGTTTTCCAGCCGGACGGGCGATATGTGCCCCAGATGGGGAATTTCATGGGTGCATCCGAGTCCGGCATCGTGGACTCGGGTTCTGGGCTGGTGTGTGGACCCGCGGTGGCCATGAGAGGGCTGAAAGAGATGGGTGATGAGTTGGAGTGCAGTATGCGGCCGAGACAAGCGCAGCTTTATAGTAAATCGCATGGCTTTTCCGACAAAACGTGATGTCTTGTCCATCCAAGTACAAGACGGCGTTCGGTTGACGGAAAGAACAAGACCAAGAAGAAGGGAAGGCGGAGCTGCAAGTCCCGTCGCAACCTTCGACGGAGGCATTTACAAGGTTACTGCCAAGTCAGGTCACCGAAATCAGCAACCGGCCTCGCGTACCGCTTAGTATTAAGAGACTCACTAGTGCTAAACGGCCCTCGATGCACTTAGAGACATCCATGAAGATCCGGCTGGGGAATGTGCTGGGCCGGCGGCCGGTCGTCGTTGTACTCGATCCTGGAGTACAAGGGCAAACAGCTTTGTTCTTTCGCGTCAATGGGTTCGCAATGGACCGTGACCTCTTGTTAAGCTGCAATCCTGTCGGAAAAAGGGCCCCATCTCAGTCTTTCAGCGTCAGCTTGTCATCAGCTCAGACGCAAAAAAGGACGTCGTGTCGCATACGAAGACAGAGGAATTCGACGAAGCTATGATCAGAGTATCAGAGCACGGCAATCGTACTGAGAGAATTAGACTTACATTCCGCGCCTTTCTTCGTCGAATGAGCTCCTCGACGTCGCGTGCAGCGTGAAGACGACTCTCCCATCAGGGCTGGAGTTGTATATTCTGCAGGAGAGTAGTATTCACGCGGGACAGGCGGCATGTGACAGCTGCTGTACTTCGCTCGAGGGCTTTGTAGCGGAGGAGCAAATGATTCTGTTTCGCATGTGCTGCATAGATCACAACATTAAATTGAGTGGGCCTTTGCGTCCGCGAGGCCCGCGGGCAGCCTATCGCAGCATGCCTCTGCCAGTTCATGAGGCGCATGTAGTCGGCTCGCTCGGCTGTTACCCTCTGCAGTCCGTTGAGAAGCTTCATGAGAAGCTTCAGGTAAAGCTGTACAGACGCACAAAATCGGCACGATCGGCGTACGACGTGTCCTGAGACTATGCGGATGTTGAGTAGTCCGGGCGCTAATATCAGACGTACGGAGCGAAGAGGCAAGCTGAAAGTATACGCTTATGAGTGAGCGGCTCCCGTCACAGATATTTCGTTTTATTCAGTAATCGCAGAGTGCCTGTGGTAGTCTCGACACGAATAAGCACTGGCACTGAGCAACGATCTCGAGCAGTTGTATATAATTTGCACTCACCCGAACACTCTACTGACGTCAACAAGCCCACCAACCTATCGCAGCATGCAAAAACTTCGATTAGTACATTTCGCGATAAGCAAACCTGAACACTCGCGGAGAGTACTCGCCGTATGCATAGGATATAATTCCGTCCGTAGTGCGGCAGCTTCGTTCGAGTCACGGCTAGAATCGAAACGCGTCATTCGGAGCAACCTGAGACCTCCGAAGGTCAACACAGCATCGTAAAGCCAGAATGTTGAGGGTCGTAGGCACGAGCAAGCAGAGAAGTAGCGCAGTTCGTGAAGATTTCGACTCTCGTGGCCCGTGGGAGCCAGGGCTGTGAATACTGTGAACTGTCGGTGAGGGTCAGTGGCCGAATGGCCAAGGTGGCATCGCCGTGCATGACAATTCAAAGACAGAGTCTTGCGGTAGCGCGTCCATTCACTGTGGTCTGTCAAAATTGAAGGCCAACTGTCTGCTCCTTGAACTCGAGGCAAACTCTCACGATCATGTGATAACGCGGTCACGCAAGAGTCACCAGTCGTCTAGCAGCCACAACGTCTTCTTCCATCCTCCCGTCGTCAACGCGTCAATTAGAAGATGTCTGACGATGCTCTGCAATGTCCAATTTGTCTGGAAAGACTGAAGAACCCGGTCGTCACGCCATGCGGTGAGCATCTTTGCCAGGCAAGCCCTTCTCATGCTGCATGGCAGCTGACGACGATGAGCAGGACACATGAGCTGCAACAACTGCATGAAATCTCACATCCGCTCGTCCAGTGATCCAATCATGTCGAGTTGCCCCACGTGCCGCGCTGCCTTTCCCATCGGTGAGCCCATCAGCTCTGATGCTCACTCCTACTGATCGATCTCTCAGTGTCTCCCGACCTCACACACGTCCCTTCCAAGTACAAACTCTTCATTCATCCTAGCATACGACGCGTATACATTGACGCCGAGGGCTTTAACTCCTCCGCCGACGTGGTCGCCATCGAATCGTTGAATGAAAAAGTCGCGATCCTCGAGGCGCGCGTGGCCTCGCTGCATCGGGACAAGTCCCTCCTCATCGAGCGCTGCGAGAGTGCGCTACGCGCGGCGGATAAGCACCGTGAAGACGAGAGGGATGCGCGTCGTGCAACGGAGGCCGTGCGCAAGGAGTCGCGGGACTGGGAGCGGAAGTACGAGGTCATGAAAGTGAAGTACCGAGATCTGAAGGAGCAGTACGTGATAATTTGGCCACCCATGCCTGCGCGATCGTGCTGATGGTAAACTGACCACTGCAGGCGCCCTCCGAGTCCAGTTGCAAGTGCCGTCAAGCGTTCGAGCACCCAGGCCTCGCTCGACACCTCTGTCGCCTTATCCCCCGGCGCCACGTGTTCAGTAACATTTTCCTCCAGCGGGAGTCGTATCGAGTTTGTCAATGACCGCCCCATGCTACGCATCCCCAAACGCCAGCGCCTCGCGTCCACCACGCACGCCCACTCCCCCGCCTCTTCATCGCCGCGCGCATCCTCGTCACCCCAGACCATCGACCTGCCCCCGGTTTTCCGCCGCCCAGAGCCGCCCGTGGTGTTCCGCCGCCCAGAGCCGACCCTGCCTCCTGTTGCTCAGAGCAGCATGCTGGCTCCGGCATCCGACGAGGACACAGATGACGAGGAAGACGAGCCGGAAGAGCCTTTGGTGACTACTCGGCGCGTGCGGTGGAATGTACCATCCGGCTCGGGTGGAGGCGCGCTCAGGCGCAGCTTGGGCGTTGCACCTGAATGAGCGGTATTGACACACCGCACTGCCTGGCAGTCTGATACGAGTCCGTGCGCGCCGACGCGTCTGCTTTCTGTACTGTCGCCGAGTCCTTGGTCATGTTTCGTATGACATTTGCCTCCATTCATTGATGATATGTGTTTGTATCAAGATGACGTCCCATAGCTTCAAAATTTTTATCGAATACCAGGGACGACACGTAGGGACACGTGGCCTAGTATACCGGTACCAATACCAAGGTCAGAAGGGCCAACAGTTATATTTCAACGCGCAGTCGTCCATGTCGAATCCAGTCACATATAAAATATCCCAACATCTCATACTTCTCTTCCTCGGAAACTTCATTGTGCGTGCGAGGTATGAGGCGGAGCATTGGGCGGTCGTTCATCTCAAGACTGTCCCCTTGACATGCGGCGAACAGCGTCGAGCGTGACCTGCCAGTGGGTGCTTGCTCCGCTATTCACTGGACTCAGATCTTCGGAAGAAATTTGCAGTCAGACACGAGCACGCATACATAGATCTAAACTTACTCCGTCTCCCATTCATCACTGTCCGAGCTCAGATTTGACTCCGACTCGTCGCCAAGCTCGTCATCCGATTCGGCCTCTGAATCGAAGTCCATGTTCCCGTTCTCCAAATCAAAAAACGGACTCGGATGCATTGCTGTCAAGGCCAGCAGGTCGTACCATGCCATCTCCTCCTTGAATGCGTGTTCCAGTGCTGGCCCGAATTCGCGCTGCAGGGTGACCGACCGGTAAGCAAGATCTTCCCGCAGGCTTACCATTCCTGTGCCTTGACTCTTTGGCAACGGAACGAAATTGCCTCGCAGAAGGATCTCCTCCAAAGCTCCAGGCATCGAAAAGACCTTGACACCAAGCCCTGCGCGGCTTGGGTATGCTACGCGACGGGACCTGGCCACCGTGCGCTGTATAATCGCAGACATCTGACCGCGCCTGACGAATGGGTAGAGTTGGGTGGAAAATGCTTCGGATTTGGAGGAGGAGAACAAGGGCACGATTGCAGGAACAGAGAGTACGCGGAGCGCGAAGAACTCAAACGCGGACATCGGGACCGGACATGTGCGTCGAAAGATTTCTGCTGCGTCGGGATACCTGCCCTACAAGTGCACACAAAACTTTCAGGGAATCCTTGGACACGATGATGATGAGACGGACTGACCTTGAGCCTTGCATCGCGCTGCGCGGAACGCGTGTATTTCTCGATGTCTGCGAGGCTGTTTGGGTAGCGGCCGGTTATCCACGTGCGGACATCTTCCAAGAATGCCGCCGGCGGATTTTGTCCCATGAGGCGTGCATACAGTCGCATGAACACAGCAATACAATGCTCTTCCGAAACAAGAGCCAGAAGTTCGGTGTCTTTACTTTTCGCTTGAAGGCGGTGAAAGGGGTGTAGGGCAAATGCTGCAAGGTATAGGTCCTGATCACAGTTGGACCAGACTTTAAGGATCGAGGAATGTATGAATTTGGCCGCTTCAAGCATGGGACGAGTCGCTGAAAGTTCGGCACGAGTCGCTGTATAGAGTCGGAGGCGCATCTCAGCATATTGCTGAGCAAGCCAGCGAAGTGTGAGCAGGACGCGATCTGGGGAGGAAGAGCTCAACATATGCGTCCCACTCGCGGCGATAGCGAGAGGTTTCAAGATGGCGCAAAAACTTCGTAGGTCGCGCCAGAAATTGTCGTTCAAAATGAGCTCTATGGTCTTGCGCATCATGTCTTCCACTCCATCAAAGCGCTTCTGCCCGGCGAAAAGTTCCCCGTCCCACTCCTCGGCTAGCTGGCGGAGATGCTTTGAAATACTGAGCAAATTAGTCCAGCTCCGGTAGTAGGCTGTCCAATTGGATGTCAACGGCAAGAGAATGCATTGGTCGTAGCCCAAGACTCCGGTGGCCCACAGGTGGTAGATAATGCTGGGTAGCTTGTCGACAGAATTCAGCACCAATAGTAGCTGCTGAGCAGCCTTTTGGATCCTGTCAAAGTGATATCCGAAGGTTTTGAGGCAACTGTGCACGACAGCATTAATCTGGTTGACGGGTTTGACTTTGAGTACGCTTCACGAATGAGAGGCTAATATTTGCACACCTGGCCGGAAAATTCATCGATCGTTATGATGCTGGGATGCAAGCCTGCCTTCGTGTCCTCCCAGGCACCGGAGGTCCTGATGAATACCCGGGTGACCCAGGGGTTGTTGAGGGTCGAGACAGCATTGGAAAGAGGTAGTGGCATTCGCGACTCGAAGAGTAGGTTTAATATCTTTTCCTATACACAGGCGGACGGTTGGAGGCGAAATCTCTGCAGAGGACCCGTCTTAAGAGATTAATGTTTACATCTTAAGCGGTTCTGATATCGGTCGCCCCTCAGAAATTCATGAATGCGATGTATTCTTAAGAGAAGCGGAGCTTCAATCCGCTTAGTTGACGAGATCTGATGGCGATCCTGTGATGACTAAGGAATGCCGCCATCCTCGTCCTCTTCGTCTCCCTGCCAGGCCACTTCGCTGTTGTTCTAAAGAGGACAACGAGGATATATATTTGAATCTATCTCATACAAAGGCGGGTACACAGGAAGAAGCTAAATAATATACTGCGTCCCGTCAGCTTGTCGTCTGCGCCGTCGCCGTCTTGTCCTCGTCACGCGCCCTCGCCCTCACCCTCGCCCTCGCCCTCGCCCTCGCCCTCGCCCTCGCCCTCGCCGTCGGGGTCGCTCTCGCCGTTGCCCTCGCCCTAGCCGCTAACGACGACCCGCATTCTTTTCGTTCCCTGTTTGGCCCTTGCTGCTATGCCAGCGTCAAGTCGTCTATCCAGAGGCACTAGGCAGTCCAGTACAAGCAGGACAGAGGGCGGGGTACATAGCTAGCCTAGAAATGCTTAGAGCAAGCCACAGCCGAGCAAGAAGGTCAGATGTTGGAAAACAGAATGGGCGCGAAGGAGCGAGCAGCGCCAGCAAGGCGAGCGAGGAGGCGGCGCAGCAAGGCGAGCGAGGAGGCGGCGAGAGCGCGGAGGGCGAGCAAGAGGATACCAAGCGCGAGAGGAGGCAAGAGCGAGGAGGCGCGAGAGCGACCGGAGAGCGCGAGTGGCAGAGGACACTGGACAGGAATTCCCGGCGGGCTGGGTGGGACGAGGTGTGAGTGAACAACGAAGGGAAGGGAAGGGAAAACCAACATGTCGCACGTGCGCCGCCAGTTTAGGGCCGGTCGCTCTGACACTTCTCCCATCCCAAGCGCGAATGCTTGCATTATCTCTCCGACTCCCCTTCCCTCCTGTCCTTTCTCTTCTGTTACAGATATATTTGAGCCCTTTCTCACTCCGTGGACAACTGGCCGCGCTCCCTGCACTCAACGCGCACCCGGCACGCACCCGGGCCGCGCTCACTAGATCACTCACCGCATTCACTCACAATCACGCGGCTACATCCCGCTCTATTCCAAGGCTCGGCTGAAATGGCCCACCGCGTGGCCGCTGCGCATGCTGGGGCCAGCAGTCGATGCCATGACAGCAGTACAGGCTGTGCACTCAGTGAAAGCACAGTGATCCCGTCCCGCGACGGGGCATCGTTGTAACTTATCGCCCACCAACCTCCTCTGATAAGATCCAATTGCGGACACCAATGGGACGACTGGTGGCTGGACAATGGCGCCGATGATGGCGAGGGGGTCGAACCACCGCGAACTGTTCCGCGTGCACATCGCTCCCGCGCTGCCTCCGGGCTAAAGTACGACACAACTCTCTTGTATACATTGATAGGCCGCAATATAACTTTCACCACTCTTATATACTGTGGCTCATATAAAATGAGAGGCTCCCAACGGGCAAACCAAGTTGCACTGAGCCAGACATGACAGCCGAGGCGGCACGGCGGCAGAGGGCGGCAGAGGGCGGCAAATGTCGGCAGAGGGCGGCGGACAACGTTATGGAGGGATGCCGAGGGATGCCGAACAGGTTTGCAGACATTCTTAAGAGCAGTTTGGCAAATTCGCTAAGAATCCACGTTTTCAAGAAAATCGGTAATCAGTTACCAAATCCTTCAAGACATCAATTCTTAAAAACCATCATTGGCGCTGATCTTAAGAATTCCGGAAAATAGCGTCTGCCTGTGTACATGCGCTATGAGCACTGTCGCCATTCTCGTAATGATTACGCACCGAGTTTTCACGACTGATAAGAACTTTTACTCGCTCTCTACCATTGCGTCTTTCCTCCTCGCGCAGTTGGACCTGCGTCTCATAAATCCGGGCAACTTCTAGGGCTGTCTCTTGCAGGTCTTTGAGCGCAGCCATGTCGCGCTTCAGGAGTTTCCTTTTGTTTATCGTGAGCCCATCGAGCGTCCTGATTAGACGGCGAAATTCGGCATCGTTGATGATAGACAGCCTATTCGAGGAGCGCGCCACGCGGTAAATTTGTTCGTCATCATCTACCCAGTCAGAGGGGCGGGTCGTACCCCACTTCCCATGGGGCTGGGCCGGGGGTGCAGCTAGAGGCTCGAGGCCTGGGGAGGAGGCGTGGTCGGGAGATGCAGCCATGAGAATGCTTGAGAACAGGTGAGAGGTTGATGGGAGATGAGAGGCTTGGACATTACCCTTTTATGGTTGGGTAGCCATAGCTTGTCCGAGGCAATGCTTGAAGCCGATGCCTTGTCCCGTCCAAGTACAAGACGGTCCTTAGATGTGACATGAGAACAAGAACGAGAAGGAGCTACAAATTCCTTGGAAATCTTCAATAAGAGTACAAGGACCAAGCGAACGAGCTATTAGCCGGCAGTGACATCGCATTATTGTTTGAGTCAGGTCCCATGGCCTGGAGTTCGCGGTTACTGGTAACGAGGTCGGCGTCGGGCGAGAAATTGCTATGCCGTCGCCTCGGGAAAAATGTCATTGAGATCTAAGTGTGATACAAGCACATATATATATTCAGTACTGGATAGCGACATATTTGAAGATGTACAGGACGAGGAGACTGGGGGAGGTGTACACCAGAGTCAGCTTACATGTCGGCGAGCTCGAACCGGTCACGCACCTTGTGAGAACTTCACGTCAGAAGAGCTCACACAGCTTCGACACCTGAGCTGCGACAACAGGGCCCGTTTGCGAGCTCGCCAGCGGCCACTCTCCAATCTCCACCACCCGTCCGCGAATTCCAAACCCTCTTCAGTGTCCTTCCTCGCCATCCGCCCTCATCAGAGTCCGGAGAGCGGCCTTGGAGCCACCGGATGCAGGCCGGCTCTCGGTGGCAGGGCACGCCAATGGCAGCATTGGGCCGGGAACGATGCGGGAGGCTGACGGCGCTGGAGAATGGGCGTAGACGCTGGGAGCGAGGCTTTGGCAGTTGGGGAGGCTGTAATCGAGCAGTTCTTCACGAAATGAAGGCGGTCCCCATGAACATGCGGGGTCGGGAGGTGCGGCTGGCGGCCTGGGCTGACACTGGATTTGGAGGGTTCGCAGTCAGCGCGAGCACCCAGGCCAAGATGAATCACGCACTGTCATTTCAGACCGCGGTATCGTCTGTTAGAAAGGTAAAGGTTAGTCATGGAGACTATAATCGCGGTACTTACTTGGTCCTTGATTTCATACGCTCGTCGTCTGCGGCAGGCCTGGTCTTGCCTGGTACAGCGCGCGTGAAGTGAAGATGGGGCTTTCCGACTGATTGAGGCATGATGGAGATGTCAGAGCATTTCCGGTTTTTGTGTTGACGAGCAATTGACGAGGGAGAGGCTGCGAGACATTTGCCGAACTGAAGACCCAGTGAATCAGATTCAGAAGAGTGAGAAGACTGCAATCATGACCGTACATGACCGTGAGAGAATGATCGTGAGCGACCGACAGCGACCGACGTGGACTCAAGGACTCTAAGTTAGCAACGATGCACGACGTAGCTCTGCCTCCCAGCTGTCTTGCTATGTACAACAACATTTTAGTTTGCCAGCGACTGAAAATTGGATTGTTCTCTCGCAAACTCTCGGAAAGCGCTCATCCGCGGGCCACCACGGCAGCCAAGTTTGACGCCGCAAAACAACATCATTCGCCTTTGTCCCTGCCAATTCCTCGAGTCAGCTTTCTCGTTTCTCTGAGCTCAATCGTGCGGTTTTGATCTTTGTAGCTGGCACCGCAAGACAGATGGGAGAGCCGGAAATTCGGGAGATCGTGTCATGACATGAGCACACCTCGCGAGTTACGATATCGGCAAAACAACGGTGAGCGTCTTTACAATCGACAAACCCTTGTATATTCTGAGCACAACTACACAAGGACAAGATGTATCTGGACTACATACCGAGCCGTACTACGTAGAGAGGGAACGTAAGTGTGCACAGCCTCTCGGCGGTGTAATGCTGAATTAACAGATTCTCTAGCGATGATGATGATGACATACAGGGCCGTTCGTGAATACAAGTGGTCTGTACGCCTTGTACTCAAGGCCAGTTTCCACAACTGTGTGTGAATCCCGTCCACCAACCGAATATACAACGTCAAACTCGAGGCAGCAAGTCGCCAAAATTTTCAACTTCGACGTAAATTTGGCGGACTTGTACTCGAACAACTGAGGTTGCCGGGAAGGTACATGTTTTCCACCGCCTTGTTTTTGCAGCGCGACCAAAGGACGCCTTGTTTTTGATCGGACAAGGCATTAAGCATCGCTTCGGACAAACTACGACCATAAAAGTGCGCCTGTCTTAGCCTCCTATCGCTCATCCATTTCTCATATGTCTTCAAGCACCCACATGGCCACTGCACCTTCCGACAACGCTTCATCCTCGGTGCTCAAGTATCCAACGTCACAGGCCGAGTCCCATGGCAAGTGGGGCGCAACCCGTCCGTCTGGCTGGGTGTACAAAGATGAAATAATCTATCGCGTGGCGCGCTCTGCGAATAGACTTTCCATCATCAACGATGTCGAATTTCGCCGTCTGATCAAGACCCTCGACCTCGACCCCGATGGACTTATAATTCTCAAAAGCGAACTCATCGAGCGCGACATCGTTGCGCTGAGAGACTTGCAGTCAACAGCACTGGAAGCTGCCAAGGTCTACGAGGAGAATGTCAAGCTGCGCTGGGATGAACGGGGCTATGGTGCAGAACGAATAGTATTGTGTCTCGCGGATGGGAAAAAGGTGCGTAGACTAGTATCTGTTTTAGCGATCCTGATGATCCTCATCGTGCGTTTGGATATGGGTATCAGGCGATTTTGTCCTTCAATATGGGTGATCCGCAATCACGATTGAATAATCTCCTGAATGAAGTCCGGCCCCGTGAAGTCGACATTGCGGACATACGTGTGATCGTCAGCAACTCTGGTCCAGACTGGGGGGGCACAAAAGCGGACTTTAATACCAATGTCATATGGGTCGATGAGTTCTCTGGCCAGGTGCGCAAATTTAATACCACTGGTCTCCTTTTGCTCAAAGAAATCCCATCTCGGCTTAGATCGAATCTGTGGTCTTCTCTTATCTCATGGACAATCAAGTCGACGGCTTGGACGTGGCCAATGCCGCTAATCAATTAATCGAGATATTGAACGGCGAACCGTTCCACAGCATCGTTCGAACCGCACACCTGGACGCCATCGGTATCTTGGGTTACCAGCATCATCTTCTATCACCGTCAACATCCAGTTGGTTGGCGCATTACTGGGGGTGGACTCGTTTGCTCAAAATTTCACCGCAACTCCGCAAGCTATTCAAAGACTGGTTTATTCAATCCTCCGCAGACCAGAAGAATGGCGACGAATTCAAGATAATGGAGCGAATTTTTGGCGCCGACTTCTGGCCCAAGCTTGAAAATCTCTGCACCCACTTGAAACCCCTCGCGATGGCCGCGAGTGCGACCGCAATGTCCCACTCTTCCTCTCCTGATCGCGTCCTGCTCACACTTCGCTGGCTTGCCCAGCAATACGATGAGATGCGCTTCGACACCACCGATGACACCCGTGTCAAGAAAATCTTGGCTTACATCCATGATATCTGGGCTCGCTGCAATCAGGACCTGTACATCGCTGCAATTGGCCTGCACCCCTTCCATCGAACCCAATCGGAGAAGGATGCCGAACTCCTGGCACTCGTTTCCAAAGAGGAGTATGTAGCCGTGTGCGTGCGGCTGTATCCGCGCCTGATGAGAGAGGATCCACCACCGGCGTTCGAGGAAGATGTCCGCGCATGGATAACCGGGGGCAACTTAACAAGCATTACGGACATCAAGAAACACACGAGTTCGGTGCAGCGCGAGGCCAAGCGCAAGGTCTGTCAATCAGCATCAGACTCGTGTCGCGGATTTCACAAGGAGCTTACTGTGTGCAATTCTAGGGCAAGTATCCTGATGCGTTGGACATCTGTGCACGCATCTGTCCGACCCCCACGTCTGCGTTCGAACGCTTCACATTTTCCGTACTCTCTATCCCGGCGGTTGACACATTCTTCACTGGTACCAAATTCGAGGCGATGTCTGCGCAGCTCTACCCTTTTGTCCGGCGCGGGCAAATGTCTGCCATCCTGGAGCGCACGATGGCGAGGTCCGGTCGCGCACCAAGCATCCCGCCAAGGCTGACGCCCGCGGCGACTTCCCTGCAGGAGGCTTTCCGCCGATTTCGATTCTACGATCGACTCAGCGAGGACCATATTCCAGGTACAGGAAGTCTATCCCTGCGTGGACGGGCGGCGGGTCGGTCGGTCACACTACGACGCGTTTTCGGGCCAGTAATGGAGCATGGATTCAAGGAGCAAATGGCGTGGTACGACCTGCTGGCATTGGGAAGTCAACCAAGTCCGTATTTCGATTTAAAGGGCGGGAACATAGACTTCGATTCAGACGCCGAGTCGGATGACGAGCTCTGTGATGGATTTGACTTTGCAGCAGCTCCTGCTGGGTCCAAGGCGTGAGCTTAGCTCAATTTCCGGTATACATGCTCGTGCTGACTGCATTTATGTGTTAAAGGCACCCTCAGAGTATGGTAGACAGCGGCACAAGCACGCAGGACGAGCTCAATGCTGTTGCCGCGCGTCATGGGGACCGACTCAGGATTGTGCATAACCGTCCTGTGCTCAGCATTCCCAAGCGCAAGCACCGCGCGCCCAGCGAACGCGTCCACTCTCCCGCCTCGTCGGCTTCGCGCGCATCCGCATCATCCCCGCACCAGAAAGTCGAGACAGCCCCGGCGCTCCCCCGCCAAGCGCCGAGTCAGCATTCTGCCGTCGAGAGGAGCACGCTGACACCAGCCTCTGCGGAGGACTCACCGTCTAACGCGCTCGATGCTCTCGACTGATCCTCGCCCCGCCTAGCCCTGTCCTCGTCATGTATAAATATACCAAGATATGCCGCTTTACGATGCTGATGCGTGTGACTGCTCCTCCGTGATTTGCTGGTGCTTCTGCTCGGTAAGTGGGAGATGACGGGACCGGGTCACCGGTCAAGACTTGCAAATGGCTTCAATGAACGGCCGCCGCTTCCGCACTTTCCCGAATCCCCATGGCGCGCGCAACTGCATCCCCGGCTAGACATCTCAACAACTTACCCCACCTGCCACCTAATGCAATGCTCGCTCGCGTTCTCACTTACAAGCCACATCTGTTCCCCGTTGCTCGCATTGCCCTCCATAACATGCATTATCTGCAGTTCGGACGGTGCGTCATCCTCACGTCGTGCGCTAAAGGCTTTACTAATACAATGGACTCCCCCAGGACCTGGGCGTCCCGGTACGACGGGTACACTGCTGTCCGGACCTTCGTGCTCAGCGTCCGGCGCTCACATGAATGCAGCTTGCACGCCCCTCGCTTCCCCGGGGCCGTATGCAGCACAGCACAGCATCTTCAATGCGCAGTTGTCGCCATAGACGTGGAAGCCGTGCGACAGGGTCCGGCTGTATACTATAGCGGCCTGCCACATGCGTACCAGATGGCAGAAGGTGCCAGATGAAACCCGCAACCGGGAGGCACCTTAAGGTTCATAAAGGTAGAGACAGCGAAGCTCTTTGTACAGCATTGACATGGCGCGGAATTGTCCTATCTGCCTCGACGCTGTCAAGAAGCCAAGTGCACTGCCGTGTGGTGAGCCCCAGCGGTGGTGCGCTGTGCGCGCACATGCATGATATACTCACGCTTACCGCTCAGGCCACATCTTTTGTCTCGAATGCATCAATACCGCAGCACGCATGTCGCGTTCCTTGTCGGATATGTACTGCCCTGTGTGTCGGGCGTCTTGTCCGAAAGGTGCCGAATCCGCCTTAGCTTTTCTGCATCAAATTGATATTCTGACGACACTGCAGAACCATTGGACCTTCGCATCGTCCCCCGCCACCTGCGCCCGTACATCTTCGCGCCGTTCCGCCAGCTATATCTCGATGATGTCACCGTCGCCGATTATATACCCGCGGAACACGACGCGCTGCCATTGCCGGACGAGCAGAGTGCACCCCGGAATGAGCGCATTGCTTCAAGTTGTTGCCCGCGGTTGCCAGCGCATCTCGAAGAGCAGCTCGCGGCCGCGCGGGCGGAGCACGACCTCCTGCTGAGCAAGTACAGCGCCCTCAAGCGAGGCATTGCCGCGCTCCTCGCGTCGTGCGTCGCGTGTGCATTACCCGTGGCTCACCGATCTCATTCGGGCGTCTTTGTAGGCAGGACGAAAGCGCCGTCTCTTCGGCTGGTGCTGTTTCTGCTCGCGCGAGCTCCAGTCCATATTTGAGGTGTCCTGGCACTGCGCAGGCCAGCGACGAGGAGTCCGATCGGCGCGCCAAACGGCAAAAAATATGATTATGTGGATTTCCTGTAGAAGATCAGGTCGGTATGCATGCGAGTCAGAAACGAAACCCAATAGAGTCAGGGCAAGCGGTGAAGGCTGTTCCTACATACAGATGTATCTATGCACATATTCAAATCTTGTAAGCGAGTACGTCGAAGAAGGATATATGCGCGGGTGCTTCGAGGAAATCTTCGAACAGGAGCACCTGGGTGTCGGCGTAGGAGATATGCTCCGCGCGGTCCTTAGCGGACTTGAACACCGCGATTAAGCCGAAGTTGTTGGCTCCCTCCTGCTGGAACGCGTACCAGAATGGCGTGAATTCCTCGGCCTCGACGCCGCCCGCGCGAGCCTGCAAGCACAAGTCACAGTCGGAAAGCGCTCTAGACGGCTGAAGAAGCGGCTTACAGCGAGAGCGGCCTTGAGGGCGGCGGTCTTTCCCGCGTTCGCCTTGAGGAAGACGCGAACGCCGACGGTCAAGCACGTAGCGGAGGGCGTCACCTTGTACGCGAAGACGTCGATGAGGCTCATCTGCGGGGGAAGGGCGAGCAGCTCCTCCGCGTTGGCACCGCTTGCCGCCTTGCGGATCTCGCCGTCAATGTGCGCGTTGCGGCCCGCAACGTTCGAGAACGTGTCAAAGATTCCGCAGGACTCCTGGCCGTGGATTTTGAAGCAGAACCACTGGAGAGTTCCGGGCTCGGCGTCGATGAGCGGTTTGCCGCTAATGAGGAAGGCCGGTAGGGCATCGGAAGGCCCGGCCTTCGGGATGAGGTCAACGTAGATGGCAAGAGAGGCTGTCCGGTAGAATTAGAGTTAGCAGTATACCTTGGCGAAGTCCGTCAAGACGTACGAGACATGTGGACGAAAGTAGAACGGTGGTGCGCGCCTGGCCGACGCGTTGCGGGTGCGTTGAATGGAATTGATCGGGCGACGGCTTAAATACCTCTCGCTAATTAAAAGCTGAAAATATCAGCCGTCCTTGAGAACAAGCCGTGGATGGCCGTCGACGGCTCTGCAGGGCTTCAAGGAAAACCGGGGTGACGTCATGCAGGAAAAAAACCCGCAGCAATTGATCAGTGTGGACATGGGCGCGTCGGCGCGAGACGCGAGACGCACTCGGAGTAAGTACTAGGCCACCCGTGCAATCTTGACACTCTGTGCGCATGTTGCGAGAGGAGCGAAGCGGCGCCGGTGGATCACTCAATGTGCCGGCGGGTGCCCTAGCGCGCAGGCCCAAAGCCACGGAGTACGTGAGAGTTAGAGGCGTTTGTGTTCAAAGAGATGATGGTCATGAAACGAGAGCGTTGGTCAGGAAAACCACTGAAAATTTGTCTGAGATGAACAAAAGATGGGGTAACAAAACTGACCCTGGTAGATATTGTTGGGCTGCGGCAGTGACAGTGGTGATGAAGGAGAAGTTGTCGCGCCGCGTCGCTGTGATCTAGTCTCCGTATGCCGACCACGCGCTTCGTCCCGCCACAGTCCATTACATAACAGTCCATAGCTTTGATCAAGCTTTGATCACTCGAAACGCGCCCTAGGGGCCGTAACCTTGCTCAGATGCAGTCGCTGAGGCTCACTGACCTCGGTGCGCAGTGCTCGCTGCCAGTGGCGGGAGAGCGCAAATAGAAGCAAATGTACGCAAACAAGACCATATATTCAATTGGAACACTTATGGCCGGGGAGAGACCTTGGCGAGCAAGGTAAAGCTAGGGGGCACGCGCTCCCAGTCGCATCCGACTCATCATCAAACCGCGCTCGACTCCCGTCTGATCTTTCCCAATCCTAGGTATCCTCTCCTCCACCATGGTACAGTCATAGCGTCCTGTGACCCGCAACGCCGAGGCTTCACCGACCGATGACTCTCGACGTCGAACCAACAAGAACCAACACTGCTCCTTGGCTCCTACCCTAACTTTCGACCCAAATGACTAACCCGGCTCACCTGCTTCCCCCTAGCTTTCAGTGGGGCTTCGCGACAGGTCATTTCGTCCACCCGTTCCTCATGTGCCTCGGCTGACTTCCTGCGCGCACCGTTCACAGCGAGCTATCAGATCGAGGGCTCTCCTGCAGCCGACGGCAGGCTCCCATCGATCTGGGACACGTTCAGCCACCTCCCGAGCAAGACGGCCAACGGGGACACCGGCGACCATGCGACGGAGTCGTATAAGCTCTGGAAGGAAGACATCGCACTCGTCAAGTCGTACGGTGCAAAGGCCCACAGGTTCTCCATCGCGTGGTCGAGGATCTTGCCGGAGGGGAGCCGCCACTCGAAGGTCAACCAGGCGGGGGTGAATTTCTACCGGAGGTTCATCCAGGAGTTGGTGGGTAATGGAATTCGGCCATTTGTCGTGAGTGAATTTACAGTTCGCTTCAATTGACCACCTCTGACGAACCAGCAGACGCTATATCACTGGGATCTCCCGGATGCCTTGCAGAAGAAATACAACGGATGGCTGAATAAGGACGAGATCATCCAAGACTTCGTGTTCTACGCAGAGGTGAGCTGTCCATCTAGCACTGTAGCTTCCCTGGTTGAGCCCGGCATGGCTGCTAGGTGTGCTTCGCGGCTTTCGGGGATCTCGTCAAGGACTGGTGCGTGCCTCACAGTGCCACGTCTACGCGCCACGCAAACCCGACGCGAACAGGATCACAATCAACGAGCCATGGTGTGTCGCCAACCTCGGGAACGGTACGGGGAGGTTTGCGCCTGGACGCAGCAGCGACCGCACACGCTCGCCCGAGGGAGACAGCTCCACGGAGCCGTGGATGTGCGTATGCGTCCCTTGACACTGCCCGCGCCTGCAGCTCAGTGCCCCGCAGCGTCGGCCATCACGAGATTCTCGCGCACGCTCACACGGTCGCGGCGTATAACAAGAACTTCCGCGCGAAGCAAGGCGGGCGGGTTGGGATCACGCTCGACTCGGCGTGGTATATCCCTTGGGACGATTCGCCTGCAAGTGAGTGCTCACCAATGCGCGGTTTACGGTGGGGCTTGACTTGTCGGTTTGCAAGACGTCGCAGCTGCACGGCGCGCGCGGGATTTCAAGCTGGGTGAGCATCATCTTATGACTGTGCGCTTCATGATTGAGAAGGTCTTTTGGATAAGGCTGGTTTGCGGTAAGGCTACATTGAAGGTCTCGTCAACGGTGAAATCATACGTTTCCAGGACGCCATCTATAAGGGCACCTACCCGCAGAATCTCAAAGACATACTCGGCTCCCGCCTGCCCGAGTTCTCGCCCGACGAATTAGAGCTCATCCGCACGACCTCGTCAGACTTCTTCGGCGTCAACACGTACACAACGCAACTCATCAGTCAGTCACACCTCTCTGGCTTGTAAACGACTCTCATGGGCTGCAAAGAGGACGGCGGCGAGGATGAACTGAACGGGAAGGTGACTACGACGTTCACGTGGCCGGACGGCACGCAGCTCGGAACCAAATGTGAGTCGCATCGATCTGCGTGCTACTTCTTGGCAGGGTGCTGATAGTCGAGCAGCTCACGTCGCGTGGCTTCAAACATGTACGTCCATCAGGGCCAGGCTGCGAGAAGAAGACTAATGCATATCTCTCAGATGCGCCGGGTTTTCGGGAAGTGAGTGATCCGACCCCTGCTACGGCATCCTCTCAGCTGAAGTCGGGCGCGCGGTAGTTGCTGAAGCACATACACACGGTGCGCAGTGTGAACCTGTCATAAAATACCATCATATTCACTCCCTGTCAGACGTATGGCAAGCCCATATAGTACGTTCGTTGCAGATTTTCCGCGCGCATCCTGGTCCTGACAGCGCCGCCAGCGTCACGGAGAACGGCTTCCCCGTAAAGGACGAGAACTCCAAGCCCGTCGAAGAAGCCGTGCGCGACACGGACCGCATCGAGTATTACCGGTCATACACAAGCGCCTTGCTGGACGCATACGTGGAGGATGGCGTGGACGTGAGGACATACTTTGCCTGGAGTGCGTATAAGCGTATTTAAGCGCGCGTCCTCTGGCTGACTCGTCCGCAGGCCTTCTGGACAACTTCGAATGGTAACTTGGCTCGCGCGCGCGCGGCATGTTTGCTGGACGCTCATTTCGTGCATCACAGGGCAGACGGGTATGCCACGCGCTTTGGCGTGACACATGTCGACTACTCGACGCAGAAGCG
Source organism: Auriscalpium orientale (assembly GCA_019915035.1). NCBI lineage: Eukaryota > Fungi > Basidiomycota > Agaricomycetes > Russulales > Auriscalpiaceae > Auriscalpium > Auriscalpium orientale. The sequence continues at coordinate 3,424,766 of JAHLMH010000003.1, read as the reverse complement.
CACCCCGAAGGATTCGACGAAGTTCTTGACAGAGGTATGCAGGATGTGTGCACGTTTTGGCCTCGTGTTACTGACACAAAAGTCTTTTAGTTCTTCGGAAAGCATATATCCAAGTGATTCGCTGAGTGGTGTGGCAAAGTTCACGAAAGAGCGCAGCCCGTACAATGTAATAATAGTCAAAGAGGCGTTCTGGAATCTGGTTCAACTTCAAGGTTGCGGTCATGCGGTGACGTGACGCACGCGTTTCGTCACGCGAATTAACGCGTAACGCCCGGAATGTGACGAGTCCTCTCCCTCCCGCTTCCCTCCCACTTCCCTTCCACTCTCATTGTCAAGAATCATGTCGTCCCTCCCGTCGTCTACAACCAACATCCACACCACACCGCTCGCTATCCTCAGCCCCAACCGTCCTCGGTTCCCCGAATCCGCACCTCCCGCGCTCCGCGCCTTTGCCGAGGCCCGCTGTGAGATCGCATCCGATGACCTGACCATTCCGATGAACCTACGGATTGCCGGCAACGTCCTGGCAGTACAGGGTGCAGGTGGCTGGAAGGACTCCGACCCGTCGCTGCACTTGTACTGCCTCAATGCGTCGGATGGTGGCGAGCGCCTCAGCAGCTTCACATCCGTCAGGGTTGGCCTGGACGCTGTCGCGCGCAGCATGGAGATCGACGGGCCGCGCAACCTTGTGTACGTCGGAGATGGCAAGCGTATCAAGTCCTACCGATGGAACTTGAGCGACAAGTCGAACGACCCGCTCGCCGTCCACACACTCAAGGCGTCCGGATTCGATGGCCCTCTCGCGCTGCGCGACGACAGTGTCAAGCTCATCACGTCGGGATCGAGTGGGCTCGCGATCTGGGATATCGACGCTCTGCCTACGCACGGTCCCCATGGTCGTAATATTATCGGGGAGCAGCGGGATCTATACGACATCCACACCGAGCGCGACAACGAGGACGGCGACCGGTGGTGAAGGGGTACTTCAGTTGTCGCAGGATTGCTTTCATCTTCTGTCGCTGAGCTGACCTCATTGTTCTTGTCCTCGCTCATGAACGAGCCAAGTCTTGAACGAGTCTACGTTGGAGCTCACGCATACACGCAGCTCTCTTTCTGCCTCTCTCTTCGGACATGTTCGGCCTCAATACGTACGCAGTGCACTTCATCAGTCAGTTATCTCTATGTTCGCTCAAAGTGCCAGCATCTCATGTGAATGCAAAGGAGATGAACAGAATGGCAAGGGGAAGACCACGTTTGCGCGCTCCATGCAAGACTCGTTCTGAATGGCGAGACCAGCCTGAGGAGACTTTGCGCGCTCGGTGGACATGAACGACATGGGGTCCAGCGTTGCGCACGTCAACCCCTCGATTCCATAGAGCAACCTGCCGAAATTGTCGAGCTTCTTGACTGTCCGAGGTATGGAGGAGTGCGCATGCTTTACCCGCGTGTCGCCCTGACAAACCTTTGACAATAGTTCTTGAGTCTCTTCGGCAGCATGCATCAATATGATCCGTAGAGGCGTCCTTTTGAGTCATAGTGGAGTCCTAGCGGTGTAATATCAGTTCTTTGGGGGGAACGTGGCCGCATGCCAAACTCGCCTGGCCGGCGTGACCGCGTGACCGACGCGTTATGTCACGCGAAATAACGTCACAAACCCCGCCGGCGGCCAAGTCGCACTCCGAGTTCCTCCTCTTCCTCACCCTTCCAACGTTTTCCACCTACGTTCATGTCGTCTCTTGAGGCATATGTGTCCCGGCTAGATGCCGCGCATGAATCTTTCACGTCGGCGATGGACTTTGACGACGACCGCGATGAAGGTGACGAGGACGAGGAAGAACGGAACGTCAGCGGTGAGATCGAGAGGAGCCTGACTGAAATATGCTCCATCGTCAGGGAGGCTAGCACAGACAATGCACTGAGCGCAGGGGATCTGCGCTCCCTGGTCGAACAGGCGGCAGAAAAGGAGAACGAGATCGTAACCGCCGACTACAATGCAGAGCATCTGCACGACTTCATCCCTGTGTACTGCGGTAATAACGTGAAAGATAGCTCGGTTGGATTACTCGGTATGTGTCCAGCGTGCATAAGAGACCGTTTTACGAGATATTCACTTCCTCACAGGTGCAGGAAAATCGGCGCAAATGCTGCAATTCTTTCAGAAGTTCTTTCTCAAAACACTTGATGGCAACGCCAATGCAGACGCAACGAGGAAGCTCGCTGGTATGCCTTGCTCTTTCTTATCATTTCTCAAGTTCCAGGTGCTTATTGTCCTCATATCAGAAATGAAAGCAGAACTCGGCGGCTCGAGCACCAAGCCGTACGATCCTTCCTCCAAGCCCAGCGCTAACTCGACACTACTTGCCCGCTTCGTCACCAACCGCCCCGAATTACCTGAATCCGCACCTCCCGCCCTCCGCGCCTTCGCCGAAGCTCGCTGCGAAATCATGCTCGACAATCTGACCGTCCCGATCAACGTGCAACTAGCTGGCAACATCCTCGCAGTGCAAGGTGCCGGCGGTTGGAAGAATCGGGACCCGATGCTGCACCTCTACCGCCTCGACGCTCCGGATGACGATGGACTCAGCACGTTCGAGTCTGTCGAGGTCGGCCTGGACGACATCGCCCGCTACATGGAGATGGACGCATCTCGCAGCCTCGTGTACGTGAGCGACGGCTCGCGCATCAAATCCTACCGCTGGAACGTGTCCAACAAAGGAGGAAATACGCTAGCTGTGCACACTCTCAAAGCGTCCGGATTTGATGGGCCGCTTGCGCTGCGCGACAATGGCGCGAAGCTTATGGCATCGGGATCAAGCGGGCTCGCAATCTGGGATGTCGACGCGCTGCCCACGCATGGCACGAAAGGGAACAAGATCGTTGGGAAGAAGCGCCGCACGGACAACATCGACAGCTGGCGCGACAACGACGACAACAACATCGAGCTCTCCACCGGGGCCCCGCCCACCCAGCGCTCCAGCGCGTCTGCCCTGTCGAAGATCAACCAGTGGGCGATGAGCCCAGGCAGTGGCAACGAGATGATTGTGACGTACGACGAGCAGTACTTCGTGTCGCGCGTGGACCTGCAGACGGAGCAGACCGTGGGGCGGTACATCGGGCACGGCGCGCACGTTGCCAGCATCCGGACGAGCCAGGAAGATCCCCACGCGTTCGTGACCGCCGCGAATGATGGCATCGTGCGCCTGTACGACGTCCGCCAGCCCGTTCCCGTTCTCGCCATCGAGCACAGCACAGAATTCATCAATGACGCTCTGTACGAGCACATCGGCGGCCACCCCTGTGAGTACGCCTCACCTCTCGTCTACGGCTAGAAGATTTCATCGACGTTCGCAGTCATCATTTTCGGCGGGACACAGACGCAGCAGGTCAAAGTCTGGGATGCGCGGGCGAAGCTTCCGCTGTACGAGCTGAGCACTGGCAACAACGAGGTGAACGGGCTCGCGTGGGACGCACAGCGCCAGACGCTTTACGCTGCGACGGAGTGCCAGTACGTCGACCGCATGGGTGGGCATCACGGATATCGCAGGGCGAAGCTGCCCAAGTCCTCGCGGCGCAGCAGGGACGACGACGGGGACGATGACATGGAAGAGGACGAGGAAGACGAAGACGACTGGGATGATGACGGTGAGAATAACTGGCCAGAGCAGGCTTATCATACCGAGACGAGCTTCGGGCACCTCCTCGACTCTGCTGAACACTGTTTATGTAAGTGCTTGGATTGGGCTTTGGTGAACAAAACTGAATGTGTCTCGACTTTTCGGGCAGATCGGTATGCTTTCAAAATGGATGCGGATATTGACTTGCGGCCAGCGTCGGGCTACAGCAGGATCGGAGACGGTTACGGCCCGTGGTGAAGTGGCACCTCGTGCGAAGGATCGCTATTCAATCTGTATTGAGCATCTAGCAACAGGCAAACGCACTCGGGCTGTAATTAATTGTTTCATTACGGAGAGCCCGCAGGATGGGGCAGTGCGCCACGACTCGGAATAAGCCTCAAAAGACAAGGTATGATCGCAATGGACCGTCTGCCTCGGAGGCACGAGCCTGTGGCTACATTACAACGTTCCCTTCCTCACCTCGAGTGCCTCAGCATCACCGCGCAGGGGATGCTAGCACATTGCCTCTACCGACCGCCGAACTCTCCCTTACCGTGGGACAGCCCTTCAACGCCACTGCACAGAGAATGGCAGCACTGTCTTCCGTGGCCTCATCCTGCCGTGGCCCCGGAAGTTTGCCTTCTCTTCCAATGGACAAGGTTTATGTTGTGTTCCGCTGGACTGGGTCACTACGCCCTCAGGGCATAAAGGACGCATTTTGCTTGGAAATAACCTCAGAATCAGGTACAGCGAGCCCTTCCCACTGTGCTTTCTATACCCTTCATATTGATGACGTCGATTTGTCGGTGGGGACAGCAGCGGGACAGACATACGGCGAGAGCCTGGCGCTGTGGCAGGCTGTGGCGCGTCCGCTGTCGGCATTGGACCTGCTCACATCGTCGGTCAGCGACTCGGAGTGCATCGAGGCCTTGCGGAATGCCGCGCCTGGCTCATTTATCGAAGCAGATGACTACCCGAAAAACGAAAACTTTTCGGCCTCGGAGGTCAGTCAGGACCTTTGCCCATGCTGGGGGACGTGAGCAGATTTGTTCGGTGGGTCAAGTGACTATGATGTCCATAATACAGATGCTGAATTCAAGGCATTTTTTTGACTGCTCGAACAATGCTCGAATGCATGTATCTAAACACAAAACAACGGGGCACTTCGTAGACTGCCTACCGACGACCTTCGTGTCAACCGTCCGAGTCCTCGTCGTCATCTACCACGAACACATGGGGCAGAAGGGTTTCCACGCGTTGCACCCACTGCGGCTCAGCGCAACAGTCCATAAGGTAAAGCTTCTTCAGCGGAGCACCAAGCTGATGTCGGCGCTCGAGCGCGAGCAGCAACACCTCACCCATGGACATCACCTTATGTTCTACCCCATGTTCGATACTGTCCTCCCCCACACTATCGCCAGGCATGCGCACTCGGCAAAGAAGCAGATCGCGTAGCTTAGGCCACACCACAGTACCGTCTACCACAAACATCCTCACACGCAGGACCGCGCATAGCGTCATCCCGACATTCCCGGTCGCCTCCAAGCTCCGCAGCTCTGTTGCCGCCGCGAAAACTTCCAGCCATTGCGTCTGCGAGAACCAGGGGCCCAAGTCGTGCACCCCGAAGTCAAGTTCGATGTCGAGGGTTGACAGGTGGCGCACGCCTATCTCCTCGGCAAGCCGGCACATGAGGTCGACGACTGTGTCCGGGCTCCTCCTCCACCGAAACACGAATTCGCAATTGTACCCACGGTCTGCGTGGCGTGTCAAGACTGAGAGTTTTCCCTCCCCCGATGATTCGAATTTCATGGTGCGGCATGGCTGCTCTTCATATCCGCGTGCCGGCGCAAGGAATGGGTAGAGTGCGTCGAAGTCCGACACGCCGCCCCCCGTGTTGGACCAGACGGTCAGCATAGCGGCCTCTGGTCTTTGGACGTGGCGGAGGAACCCAACGCATTGTGATACCGTCCCCGTGATCTTTAGCTTGCGTAACGACGGCAGATTGGCGATTTGGGATACTCCGGAAGGGTACGATGTGGAGGAAAACGGACGGAGACAGTCGAATAGCGAGAGCGTCTCGATCTTGGACAGTTGCTGAAGCATGGCAACATACGCCGGTACGGAAGGAATGGGATCTTTGGTGTGTGAGATTTTCAGAGAGACGAGATTGCATATGAAGGATGAGGTCCATGGGAATACTGGGGCATCGTACATCGTCAGCTCTCGCAGTTTGGGTGCGTAGTCCGCAAAGAGCGGAGTGAGGCGAGTCCGCAATGGTGCGCTTCTGTAGAGGTTGGCGACCTCTAGAATTGGAGCCGGTGTGCAAAGCAAAGCGTCAAGGTCCGCAGGGTAGCTGTCGGCATTTCGAAGCAAGTTGATGGATTTAACGCGTTCGAGAGTGTTGAGTGGCAGATTCCATTCCGACGAGATTTCCGAACGGTTGCGAGTATAGGAGATGGTGAGAGGGAGCTGTTGAGAACGCGCTATCATGGCGCGGGCCCATTGTGGAGGCAGCGGGAGGAATAAATTGCGCCAAAGCGAAGGACTCGTGAGCATAACGTGCCTCCAACGTCGGCAGACATGACTGAACCGCACCCACGGCATAGTGCGCGGCGCATGTTGGACATGCTCCTTCTCCACGCCTTCAGATAAGAAATACGAGAAGATGGCGAAGAGGAGTTCGGACGGGAGGCGCGAGACGGGTGCAGACGCGTTTATACGGGAATCCAAAATGGACAGCAAGGATGCAACGGATGCCCTCTCGTGATACAGTGTGGAGACGTAATCTGGGGAGGAGCTGTCGACCTGAGATAGCCGTGAATTAAGAGTGGATAACCAGAGGTTGCTCGTAGAAAAGCTGCGGTGAACGTGAGTCAGAAGATAATTGACAGCGGGCTTGTTGCGTACTCTTCGCGACAACTTGGTCCATCCTGAGTCTCCATGCTCCTCATCGCAATATGCCTCTGCGGACAGCCTTCACGAGGCAAGACTGCCGGTGTCGAGGTAAAGGATCAATATGAGTCTGTCTGTCAGTTAATGGCCGACATTCATTTTGCGGTAAATTTGTGGCCAGGGAATGCCTGCTTTGCGGTTCGCAGAGCGCGTCTCGAGTCAGTCCAGCGTATGCGAAACGTCTGGCGTCTTGTCGAAGGGAGGATGGCGGGTGTGTTGGTATTGTGGTAAGAGGCTTCAAGTTGGAGGCGCGTCGTCGCCGAGTTGCTGAGTCCGAAACTTGACTCAGGCGCTCATCGGAGTCACTAAAGCTCACTGAGTGTACGGCGATCGGATCATCGCAACGGCATAGTACAACCAACAAACTCCCAAGGCCTCGACAAGAGACAAGCCGAGAGACAATTCTACGTGCTAGCACATGCACTGGTATAGGGGACGGCGTGCTCAGCTCGCGGCTTGAGTCCAAGGTGACTACTTAACAGCTTATTTCAGTCTCCAGCGCCAGACGAACTATTCTAACCTGAGTACTCAAAGGTCAGCCTCAAACGACTAGTCATATTGTCCTTTGTGAACATGAGCATGGAAAATCAGGAACCACTTCTCGGCGAACGGTACGCGACGACCCCTTTGTCACCAACCTTGACTCACGTTCTCCTGCAGAAGCACTACCAGCACCACAAAAGACTGGCTTTCTACCCTTACTGCGCACCTGTCTCATGTTGAAAGCGGCGCCCCGGAGCTACTCTCGGTGCTGCAGAACGAAAGGGATGCCATCAAATCCCTACTTTCCGTAGTGGATGCCCGTATCAATGCGTTCGCGCCTGTTATGCGCCTTCCACCCGAACTTCTGGTCACCATTCTCCTCTATTGCGTGCGCCACGTGGGAGATGGATACGACGATGATGCCCGAGGCATGGACCACGTCCCGCCGACCGCGCCATGGGTGCGGTTCACCTGGGTTTGCCGACGTTGGCGACACATCATGCTCGCCACTCCAATGCTTTGGCGCGTCTTTGTTCTCCCGCTGCCCCCGCAGTGGGCCCGCACGATGCTCGACCGGTCTCAACATCTACCCTTATCCATTTCCTGTTCCTTCGAAGCCTTGCCACCTCCGCAGAGTTCGTCGGCATGGCAGCTGCCATTCGACACCCTCGAGCACGTTCGGGATATCCAGATGTCATGGCCCAGATTCAACGGCAATGCTCCTGATATTTCACAACTTCTTTCCACACCGGCTCCAGCCCTCGAGGTTGCCAGCTTCTGCGACATGTCTGAATACCTCCCTCGTGAGGCGCTCTTCGCAGACTGTGCACCTCGCTTGCGCCGCCTGACCATCCGTGGTGTCCGTGTATTGCCTTTGTCATTATTTTCCTCAAACCTCGTGGATCTGACCATATCCGAGGTCTTGAAGCGCCCAACATCTCTGCCAAAGTTCCGTGCTGCACTGCAGCGGCTCTCGCGCATCAAGACGCTCGAATTGGAGGGCTGCCTGCATCCGTTCTCCTCCGCCCCGCATGCCCCGACCCCATCCCAGTGTGCCGAGCTCCCCGTACTGAACTTTCTGAAAATCGGCGGCACACTGCGACAGTGTCTCGGCTTCCTCCGCCACGTGCAGACACCGGGCATTATCTTTCTGTTCGTCTCGGTCTCCACCCGTGGGGGCGTGGGCGACTTCTCCGCGCTGCTCCCGTTCCTTGCGCAGGGGTCCGCTGAAGATTTGTTCCACGTCGTGGATTTCCGCTCGATGGGCCCGGGCAACCTTATCATCAATACACGCGCCGACTGTGCGCCGAGCGAGAGGCACTTCAATTTTGTTTGGGGCGACCTGAACAACACAGTTCGCGATTTTATGCCCGTCCTGTGCGCCGAAGCGGGGCTGCGCCACTGGCGTTCGCTGTCGATCGACCTGGGCGACGACGAACCTCCCAGCGAACCCCTGCTCCTGCCGAATGAATGGGTGGGCATACTCGGGGCAGCCACAAAGCTGGAGACTCTTCAGGCTGCCCGTGGCGCAGGTATCATGCTGTGCCCAACCTTGTCTGCCGTCTTAGAAGATGGGACATACGGTCGCACGACAGCAGGAACTTTAGTGTGGCCTCAATTGCACACCCTCAAGCTAAATGATATGAACTTATCGTATCGTTACCTACCCGGCGACGAGGGCTTGTGGGCTGAATGTACCGGGATGCGTGTGGACGACGTGCTCTTGCGTGAGCTTGAGCGGCGGCGTCAGCGTGGCACCGTACTTGAAGAGCTCCACCTACGGAACTGCACCGTCGGCCCGCAATGGCTGTACAAGGTGGCAGATGTTGTGGGCCAGTTGTTGTCGGAAAATCTCTGTGAGGACTTGTGACACGTACTAGGTTTTTCGATAGCACGGTGAAAATATATATTCGCTACATCCGGCGGCAACAGACGTCCTTTCGTTGACAATTTTGCTTCTTTGCCATGGTCGTTTAATTGCTCTTCGGCCTTGGATTATCCTATCAGCCGTTACGCACATCCTCAGCACCCGAACACGGAATGACTGCTGTCTCGCCAACATCTATGACTCCCATACCGCCTTCCTCCCACCACTCACCCACAGACGCCGACTTGCCATCCTCGTCCGTCTCCCGATTGATGAGCTCCTTCGCATTCTCAAGCTCGACGATCGGATCGAACGCCTCGATGTCACTGCCCGCGAACGTGGCGAAGTGCATCGCGAGCGTGTGCCGCGAGCGGAGCGCGCCGTGCATGCGCAGCGCCTGCGCGGGCGTTGCGTGCAGGGCAGTCAGGAATGATTTCGGTGTCTCTAGGAGCTGGAGCGGAATGAGCATGCAGCGCGGAAAGAGGGCGGGGAGGAACAGACTCGGAGGCCCAAGCGCGCTATGAAGGAAAGTGTTCCGCCGCGCCAAATCGGAAGCATGGCGACGTCGAACGGACCATACCGCTCCCCGATATCTAGAACCTGTCAGCGGGCTCCCGTACCTAAAGCGGTCAATGTCATGCACTGACCATCAAAGATCGGGCAAGGTCCGTTCGTCGTCATGTAGCCGGAATCTCTGCCGACGCCGCCGATTAAGCCATGTGAGAGCAAGGAAAACGAAAGGACCTACCCAGCAAAGTACGCCGATGCACGCGCGTCCGAACCATCGGGTCGCAGAAAACTCTCCTCTACAACCCAACTTGCCCAGAGCGTTGTCCGAGTATCCATGAAGCCGCGCCCTGATGACCAGGTAAATATCTCTGAATGCGGCAACAAACATTCGTCACGTACCGCTGGTATGTTGTGCAGGCGTGCACACAAATTTCAGTTGCTGTGATGAACCGGGAGCTACGGGCAAAGACACGGTATCCCACCAATCCAGCTCTGTAACCTGTGAAGCGGGTATCCCTGTTTCCAAGAACCAAGCCTTGTTTCCTGCGATTGCGCCTGTAAGCCGGCAGCAGCCTAGCTAAGGTGTTCAGGAGCTCACCTAATGGTACAATGAAATGCACCCCAGTTCCACGCGATGAGTAAATAGACTGCAATGTAGGAAGGTCCAGGTGGTCGTAGCTGCGCGGGGTGAGCAGTTACCGGAGCAGAGCAAGTGACGTAATTTACTGGTTATGCGAGTACACGACGAACTGTACGGTTGGGAGCTGTTCGACGGTGCACGGGGGAGGGAGGCGCCGGTGCACTCCCACCCACGGAGACGGCCCGGCGCGATTGGAGAATATGGGGTCAAAGAGGACGCGCGGAGGCTCCTCCCCGTCGCTCGAAGACGCGCCCGGAAACTCAACAAGAAAGCTCTAGGGCAAAGTGTCAGAGAATTAGAGAAAGACCAAGAACTGTGTGGGCGACATACCGCATGCCCGAGCCAAGTGGCTTTCACGGAGGGCTCTGGGCGTACCGAAGACTTGGTGGCCCCCCAATCCGGCTTCACGACCTTGACCGGTGGATGAGGGTGCGCCGGGTGGGCTCGAGCGAACTCAAGAGGGATATCGGATATAGCTGGAAGACTCGGGAATGCAGGTAGTGGGAGTGTGAACGCCCGGCGAACAGTTCTCCCCTGGGGCCCGGTGTTGCCAGTAGGTGGGGCGGCGTCGGTCTCTACAATGTTCCACGGATTCTGGAATAACGTGCGCGTGTCATCGACGTGATGAGCGGGACGCATGCTAGTTTGAAGGGTATCTCGGAGACGATGGTGCTGGTGGTAGATGGAGAGCTTGAATGTTGAGGGTTTCGGAACGAGGCTTTGAAGCGAGGAGCTGCCTGATGTCACTGCTAAGCGCTGGAACCCTAACCTAGCGAGAGCACCCTTCGCCCGCCGAACGAAAATCTGAATGATCGTACACGTCAACGAGGTCTCTCGAGGTACTTAGAGTTACATGATCGGAGAACATACCTGGCAGGTACGCCTTGGCTGCTAAGCATTCCTTCGACTCGTGTTGCACGCGTAGAGGTTACGAGATTGCGAGTGTTCACAACTTAGTCAACGTTGACTCTAATTTCCCCAGATGTCGCTGTGCAATGGTCAGCGGAGGGCTGCATTGGTATGGAACGATCTTGACGACCGCGAAATAAAGCGATCGGGATGTGTGGACGATGGTGGACGGCAAGGACTAGAACGCTTTGGAACTCCGCCTTTGCGACCGCGCCGGCCCGCTGCGCACCGTCTATATACTACTAGTATATGTTCGACCCCCGGCGCATTAGGTTGCACTGAGGCCATCGTATAGAGCGTCGACGGCTTTCTCGCAGAGTTTCAAGAGCTCGTAAAGCAGATACCGCATAAATCTCGATATCAAAGCCATGCACGACATCGGGATACGAGTTGGTGGCGAGAGTCACCTCAGTCAAGAGGCAAAAAGCGTTGTGACGCCACGCGTTACTCTCCGTGACGCCACGCGTCTGCACTCCGCGTCACGCTCTCACGGCGACGGGCGGCGTTCAATCCTTCAAGTTCAAGTTCTCCACCGTCTGTGTCGCATCCAAACGTTTCTCTTCAGTCTTTGGAAATCAAGTACATCAGGCGCAATGGTGCGCAGCGTGGTGACATCGTCTCTGTCCAGCGTGCTCTGGGCGAAGGCGAGCTTTGACGAGGTCGGACCTCTTACGAACTTGAAGTTTATGCCCTTCTTATGATGGATCGCCGTGAGTAGATTTGCTCGCGTACACGTTGCGAAGGCGCGCTGATCGTCGATATCTTGCGATTGCTATCCACTCAAGCGGCCAGAATGCGGGCGAGATTGGCCGGGACAGCGGGCAATGAGGGCCGGTTGGGGTCGCGCTGCTACGCGCCAATCAACGCGCGATTTTCCTTCCATGCACTGGGTGTCAGCCTATCTTGTTGGAGCTGGTGAGCTGCAGGCCTGTTCTCGTATGCTCTGGCCTTCAAACCGAGCCCTCAAGCAATCGGCGCTCTTTTCACCAGCATGCGATCTACGTCTGACGCGCTCTCCCTGGCTCTTAGACTAGACTTGCACCACGTTCTTGACAAGCCTAAACTCGGGTACGGACCGCAACGCATGGTCTGTGCGGGTCGTCAGCCTCCATTGTTTTTTTTTTTTTTGGATCTGATATATGCGCAGAAGACGCGATTAGTATATGCCAATAACGACGCTGAACGTACGTATGCACCAAGATTTGCATTCAACCGATCTTTCCCGGTTTTGATCTAATTAGTGCCTTTGATTGTTCGAAGGTTGGTTGGAAGACCCCCTTCCCGTTTCAGGGCCAGGGCAGGGCAGGCCGCACTGCCCTTGCCTTATGTCTCTTGGTCTTCTTCGCCTCTCCGACGTCCTGTGCCTCCGTTCATTTGATGAGGCGGCACTGGAATACCGCACGAGCCCGAATCCCACTGCTGCCTCCTGTTTTGAGATGACAGGATCACCGTTCATCCCCGGCTCTTGTGATCGTTGGCACGCAACATTCTTATGCGGTGGAGCTATTCGCAATAGCCAAGATACCGGCTCCTGTCATCCTGGCCACTGAACGTGCAAACATAAAGGTGCGTCCCCGTCGAGTTATCCTCCCCATTCCTCTTTTTTTTAACCACTCTTACCTCACGACGCGCATCCGTCCATACGCCATGTTCGCTACTACTTCTCTCGCAGCCATCTTCCTGCTCGCGCTCCAAACCAAGGCTGAATCAGTCGACGATGTTCAACACGCAGTGGCCGCGGCTGGCATTGTCCCTGACGTCGTCCCAGACTTTGCACCCACCGCGGTCATCGACGTCATCTTCACGGACCCCGCCACGAAGCAAAATATCACCGTCACAGCCGGCCAGAATCTGACTGTCGAACGTGAGCCATCCTTCTCATGCAGAGTGCGCTACTACTGACGTTCCGGATACTCTAGAGGCGACCAATGAGCCCACGTTCTTTCTCACCGGACCCGCTTCGCTCGCGGACAAGACCTTCGTATTGACGATGGTCGACCCCGACGCGCCTACCCCGCAAAACCGCTCGCTGGGCGAGATCCGCCACATCTTCGCTACGGACATTCATGTGAGCGGTGGCGCCGTCAGCTCTGCCCTCCTTGTGAACGCCACCCCTGCGATCACCGAGTACCTCACTCCCGGCCCTCCCCCTGGCTCTGACGCCCATCGGTGCGCTCTTCACCGCTTTTTTCCAACCGCTTTCTGACGCTGTTGGCTTGGCAGTTATACCATCATGTTGTACGAGCAGCCCCCGAACTTCGCGGCGCTTGTTGCTCCTTTGCTCAACGCGACGACGTCCCGCCTGAATTTCAATCTCTCGGCGCTCGCAGAGGCGACCGGCCTCGGCGACCCCATTGCGGGCAACTTTTGGTTCACGGGTCCCGCAAATGCGTCCACGTCGAGCCCGTCGTCGTCAGGCTCTAGCAGTGCCCCGTCGCCGAGCTCGAGCGGCAGCAGCTCCTCAAAATCCAACTCGGCGAATGCGGGCCTGTCTTTCGACAACAAGCAACTGGCCATCGGCCTATTGGGCATCAGCATGTACCTCTACAACGTGGTCTGAGTGCGTCGTCACGGCGAGCAAGACACCGGTTAGCTCTTTCATTCATCCTTTCACAATCCTCGTTACGAATAATGTCTACACTTTCTTCTCTTTTCTTGTAGACATGTGTGGCTCGTTTGCAGCTTATACTATACTTACTACTCGTTGACCTGCAGCAAGCGCGTTCGTACTGGTACAGCCGCAAAGCTCAAACGCTCGTTTATTATTTATTTTAATCTACTCATACCCGCTTGCTATATGAGGTTTCAGGGCCGGATGGCAAGGAAGAGAAGGTGAAAGAATATCGCTGGGGATCAACGGGGACGGGCCCGGGAACCCATGAGGGAGTCACTCCTCCCCGTCCCCGTCCCCGTCCCCCGGGCCGGGCGTGCAAGGGCCTCCCGGGCACAAGCGCCGTCCGAGATTCCGATTCGACACATCGCCATGTTCTTACCAAGCTACCACGACCAATGACCATTGTCGACAGCACCCTACCAATCATCATCGACAGCACCCCCTCACGGGACAATACGGGGCGGGCAGATGTATATCACGATGCTTAGCACCATAGGACCCGATCATCCAGTCAGCAGTACTCTCTTATTAAGATCAAAAAATACGTGTGACATTTTCCTTCAAGTGTGGGGATGAACTGTTAGTACTCCGTAGCTGACCTCACGCGGAAAAGAGTCGTTCCAAGCAAGTCCTATTCTCGCCGATCTCACTGATGGCTTGAGTTCACCGCCACCGTCAACAGATCGCACTCGATCGCCACCTCTGCGACTGCGCTGCCTCTCTGTATAGTGGAAGATAGATGTAATCCCGGTACGTACGCATTGATAGCTGCCTGCTGCATTCACAAAATAATGTGCGTGGTCAATGTGAAACACTCGCAGCGAATGAGATGTTCAACCTCCTCTCTTCCAGTCTGACACACACGCAGAGCTTTGTCTGGAGCGCATCCAGTCCAGCTCGCCGTCAGTGCTCATCGTCAGTGCACTGTACTGCTCAGCGCCACCCTGGGCGTCACAAGTGCATATCGTCTGCGGGCCAGTGTGGGCCGAGACCGGCTGCGACTTCGGTCTCGGCTGCTCTCCTCCGCCCCTCATCTCCCTCAGGCTGCACTGGCTGATGATCACAGGAAACGCTTAGTGCGCATGCTTCTAGCTCGGTCCCTCGCGGCCGCACCCGCCATCCTTTTCGTTCTGCCCGCAAACGCCTGGACACAGCTGTCGGCGAGACCCGGTTAGCCGGCTGGACTGGACTCCCGCGCCGTAGCCCCTGCGGTCACGGTGTGATTACTTTCGCTCTGACCTCGAATATGACAACTCTAGACAGCGGCTGCATGCGTCCCGGGCCAGCCTGTTCAAGTATGCGCCTGGAGGCGGGATGATAAGTTCTAAGTGTCCTGTCAAGCAGGTATATAAGTATACTGAGCTTTGAGACATGGGGCCACCCCACTACCGCTCTAGTACCCCCCTCACCGCTTCAACTCTACGCCATGCCTTCTTGTGCAATCTGTTCGGGGACGTACAAGTCCCCTACTGCGCTCCCGTGTGGTACGTTCATCATGTAACTCCTGCCATCGCGTTCAAGACTGACGATCTCCTCGCCTCCTTTCAGGCCACGTCTACTGCTATGACTGCATCACCAAATCAACACGCGTCTCGACAACAATATCCACAACCGTCTGCCCGACCTGTCGCGCGCCCTTCTCCATCGCCTCAGTCGACGTGAACCTCGTCCCGCCACACCTCCGCCACTACTTCCTGCCGCCCTTCCGCCGCCTCTACCTCGACACCGCGCCGCCACCCAGCGGGTCATCGCCCCGCTTACCCGGACCGTCCTCGCCGACACAGCGGGAGCGCCTGTCGCCCCACGCTATGCGCCTGCAGGCCGAGAACCGCGCGCTGCGCGAGAGCTGCCACGCGTGGCGCCAGCGCGCGGAGGCGCAGGCGGCCGCGAGCCTCGGCCTCGCTGCGCTCATACGTGTCGCGAAGGACCAGGAGCGCGCGGCGCGCAGGGAGCGGGACGAACTCGCGCGGAGGTGCGAGGCGCTCACTGCGCAAGTGCTGGAGGTGTACGTGCATATGTTTCTTATTGTGCGTTGTTCGCCGCTTACATGACTTGCTCACAGTAGTAAAGAGAGTTCGAGGCTATCCAAGCCGCCTCTCAAAGAGGTCATCAATCACCAGGATACCACTATGCAAACTGACGGCAGCCACACTCCGCCACGTTAGACGTTTCCCGGATGTGATTTGTAGCGCTATTAGTGTTGGCATTGTAATCGGAGCAGATTTCTTGTACTGGCATGCCAGGATGAGGATTTGTCGCGTGACGTGGCAAGTGCGAGTGAAAAGGAAACGCATATGTATCCGGGGCAAAATCTACGGACAAAGATACATGGCCAAAGTGGGGATCGAACCCAAGACCTTCGAGTTATTAGCTCGACGCTCTAACCAGCTGAGCTATTCGGCCGATATCAAGTGATAGCTAAAAGGCCATAATACAAACATACGTGTATACGGCAAACGGCTGCCGTCGGCAGCTGCCGAGTGCCAACTGTACAGTTTTAAGCCACCGGTGGCGGGACGCCACCGACAAGCGGGGCCAAACACGGCACAGAGGCTTCAGACTTTCAAGCACACCGACGACGACGACGACCCCGGCATAGACGACATGGTGCGTATATCTCTGCATTGCTCTGTGTTGAACTAATCTTTTGGTGCCCAGGCCGACACGAAGACTGCCCCCACAAATCCCATGCGGGAACTGCGCATCGAGAAGTTGGTGATCAGTGCGTAACCGCCCTCTCAGCCTGCGCATTGAAAGACTGACGGGCTACTCTCTCTGTCAGACATCTCCGTCGGCGAGTCCGGCGATCGCCTCACGCGTGCCTCGAAGGTGCTCGAGCAGCTCACCGGCCAGACGCCCGTCACCTCGAAAGCGCGGTACACCGTGCGCACGTTCGGCATCCGTCGCAACGAGAAGATCGCGGTGCACGTCACGATCCGCGGGCCCAAGGCGGAGGAGATCCTCGAGCGCGGCCTGAAGGTGAAGGAGTACGAGCTGCGCCGCCGCAACTTCTCCGAGACGGGCAACTTTGGCTTCGGCATCCAGGAGCACATCGACCTGGGGGCGCGGTACGACCCGGGCATCGGTATCTTCGGCATGGATTTCTACGTCGTGATGGGCCGGCCAGGGAACCGCGTCGCGAAGCGCAAGCAAAAGACGGCACGCATCGGCCCCCAGCACCGAGTGAAGAAGGAGGACACGATGGCGTGGTTCAAGCAGCGGTTCGACGGTATCATCCTGGTGAGCGTTCTCCCTCTGTATGGGATCTGTCCAGTAGAGCTCATGTACTGTGTAGAAATAAACGGGTCGCCCCATGTTTCTGTATGCTCTCGCTTGCTATGCCACCTACGTATTGCCCGCCATGTACCACACATGCACCCACCAAAAATGCATCATATTCCTTCGGGTCTACGTGAGCGTTGCGAGCAAAGCTACTGTGGACCATGTCCTGTTTGCACGACGGGGTAAAAATGAGACGTACCTTTATGTGCTTTATGTGCTCGATCTTTTCGTTGCAAATGATCTATGCAAAGCCGCGCCATTTTGCAGACATTTGGGCAGAGGAATCTATCCGTTGTTGCGCCTTCTCCCCGCTATCCCAGACAGCATTCCAATATTATGCAGCAATAAGATATACAATGCAATGCAACATGCCAAGCATCCCGACGCTACCGCACCTCCTCCGCCGCCGCCCACCGCCACCCACGTACCTCGACCGCCCACCCGTGCCGTGCGCCGCCCGCGTCCGGCGCGCCCAGCATGCGCACCTCGTCCGGCAGGAACTCGACCTGCGCGCTCGTGAGGCGCGGCGCGAGGAGCACCGGGGAAAACGGAGTAATGCTTTTAGCCTTCGCTTTGGCCTTACTCTTGGCCTTGGTGGTGGACGGGGTAGACGCGGACTTGGACTTGGGCATCGGGACGCGGGCGCGCTCGGGTGGCGGCGGAGGGGGTGACAGCGCTAGCGATAGTTTTGCCTCTGTGTGTGGGCCTGTCGGGAGTGGTAGGGATGGACGAGAGATTGAAGGTTGTGATTGTGACTGAGTCAAGGCTGACACAGAGGAGGAAGGTTCTGGGTTGGTGCCGGATGGCGGCGGCGCTGTCTCGGCGGCGGGCGGGGGAGGCGCACCTTCAGAGGTCACTGCAGGCGCAGGATCCGACGGCCCACTCGCTGCCTGCACCGGTCCAGGCTCCGTCTTCTCAGGCGGAGGCGCAGGCGGGAGCATCTCTGGATCAGATGGCCCGGCTAGCGGTGTGTCGACATCCATCGCCTCCTCTTGCGTGACACCCACCTTCCCATCCTGCACCTGCCCCTCCGCCTCCGCCTGTGCGTCGGCAGCAGCGGATTTGAGAAGCCACATGTCCCACCTCCGCTCCTTCCCGTCGCCGTCTCCGTCTCCCTCATCCCCGCCTTCACCCGCGCGATTCTCCTTTTCCGTCTCGCCCTCGTCGGACGGGCGCAGCAGGAACTCCTCCGCAGCGGTCTCCAGCACGACGGCCCGATGCGCCGCGCTGGCCCCGTCGAGCCGCCGCCGCTTGCGCGGCTTCCACCACGACTCGCCCTCTTCTGCATCGGGCTCGTGGTCGGGAAACAGGACCCCACGCAGCACGTCCGCGTCGTATTTGAACCTGCGTCGAGTCAGCATGTGCGCCGCATATACCGGTGCAAAAGAGACCTACCCCAGCCGGGCATCGACGCCCGCGAACACGATCGTCGTGTGCGCCGCAACGCGCTCTTGCGCGGCGTCCTCGTCGGCGACGACATCATCCTCACTTCCGCGAGCTGTATGCGCGCCGTTGGGCAGCTCCGCGAGGGCGCCGGCGGTGCGCATGACCTCCGCGCGCGCCTTGGTGTACTCGACCAGACGCTGCTTGCGGTTCTTCCTGCCAAGCCCGGGCGCGCCGTGTGCCGTGCCCTTCTGTCCAGCGTTGAGCACACCGCACACACCCAACCCAGGCACGCGAAGCACGCACCTTGACAAACGCAACCTCGAGCACGACCATCCCCCCGCCGTCGTGTCCGCTCCCCCAGCCCCCGCTCAGAATACCCCGCCCGTCCTCCTCCTCCGCGTCCTCCTCGACGTCCTCCGCGTCTCGCTCCCATTCGCCCAGCCCGCCGCCGCCCTCCGGCCCTCGCGCGCCGGAGCCGCCGATGTAGCGCTCCGCGCGCGGCAGCAGCGCGACCTCCACGCGCGCATCCATCCCCCGCGCCCGCGCGGCGCGTAAAGCCGGCCACGCGACGAGTCCCGCGTGCACCGCTGCCGTGAGCACGTCTGAGTCGTCTGTGTACACGCGCCGCGCGTCGCAGCCGCCCCAGACGCGCGCCGGGTCTGGGCGCGCGGTCGGGAGGAAGCCCGACGGGATGTAGATCGTCGCGCGCGGCTCGCCGCCAACTTGCAGCCCGTTGAATAGCGAAGCGGACAGCGACGTGGAGGGGAAGGGCAGCGCAGGGTAGACGAAGGCGCCGAGGTGCGGCGGCGTCGCGGGGCGCGGTGGCGGCGGCTGGGGAGACGGCGCGCGCTGGTGGGCCTGCTGGGCGTGTTGGTGCGAAGGCGGGTGTTGGTGCGAATGCCCGAGTGAGTGCGCAAGAGTGAGGGGTTGCGAATGTGCGTGCGAGTGCTGCTGCGGCGGGAGAGAGTGGTGATGATGCGGCGGTGCAGTAGTATGGTGTGGTGGCGGGTAAGACGAGGACGAGTGCGCGAGCGGCGCAGTTGGCGCAGTTGGCGTAGGACCAAAAATTGTGTGCGAGGGTGTATGCGCTGGTTTCATCGGCTGAGCGAAAGAATGATGTGAACGAGAGTGCTTCACCGCATGCTCCGGCGGGGGATACGGATGGGGTGGTTGATAATGTGCATTCTGAGCATCCATCTCAGCTTTCGTCTGGAGCGGCAGGGTAGAAACAGGTATTGAGCAAAGTCGCAGAAAAGAGGTATGAGGGTGGAGATACGCACCATATACCCGTGCGGGCCCTCGTCGGGCTTGTTGCGCGCCGCCGCCATCGCTCGGATGTACTCCATATCGTCGCGCTGCCGCTGCTGCAGCGCCACCTCGCGGTCGCGCATGTCGCGCTGCTGCTGCTGCTCGCGCATCATATCCCGCTCCCGCATCATCTCCCGGTCGCGCGCCATGATCTCCCGGTCCCGGTCGCGCTCCCTCTGCTCGCGCTCGCGCTGCTGCTCCCTCGCGCGCCCGCGCTCGTACTCCATCTCGCGTGCATACTCGCGGTCCACATCCGAGCGCCTGCCGCTGCCGCTGCCGCTAGCACTCATACTTGTGTTGGCGCGGCGGCCGGGGTCGCCCGCACTCGGGCGACTGCGCTTCTTCTTCGCGCCCGGATCGCGCTCGCCGTCGTCGCGCGGGGGGAGGCCCATCATGTCGCGGTCACGGTCGCGTGGCAGTGCCATGGGGCCGCCGATGCTGCTCTGGCTGTGGGTGTGATGGAGGCCACTCGACGGCGGAAGAAGCGGTTGGTGTGGCGGAGGACTCCCACGGTCACGCGGGGGCTGCAGACTGGCCATAGCGGGGCCCTCCGCCGCGTGCCGGCGCCCGTGCGCAGGCGGGGGCGGGGGCATGCCACCGTAGGACTGGGGGCCGGGCCCAGGAGGCGCGAGGCGGTGGTGTGCTGACGGTGGCGGGGCGAGCGGGGGCAGGCCGGTGTACATGGAGGAAGGCTCGTGGAGCAATGGGGGACCTGGCGGCGGCGGCGAGCGCGTCACGTAAGGCGGCTTGAGGTGCGACGAGTGCAGCGGTGGATGTTGGGCCTGCGGTGGGCTGTATTCGTGCGGCGGGCGGAGGTGGTGCGGGTGCAGCGGGCCGCTGGGCGGGGGGAGGTACATGGGAGACGCGGCGCCAGGCGGCGGGGGCCGCGCTAGGGCGTAGGGCGGAGGCAGATGTTGAGGGGAGTAGTCGTCCGCAAACGCATCGCGGGGGTAGTCTGGCGGGGTGCGGTGGGTGGACGGGGTGCGACGTTGGTGGGCGTGTGAGGGGCCGTGGAGAGCACGATCGCTGTCGCGCAGTGACGGGAGCTGTTGTTGGTGATGCTGTTGGGCTTGTTGAGCGGCCTCTTGTTGCTGCTGGCGCTGCTGCTGGTGCTGGCGACGACGTTCACGGTCGTCTGAGGGGGAGTCCTGGAGGAGGGCAGCGACGTTCATGGCGGGCACAAAGAGAGAGAAAAGCGTGGGCGAGGCGAAAGCCAACGTCGGAGAACCGATCACAGGTACGATCGAGATCTAACATATCTGGCATTCAGTAATATCAGACACGTGGCGATCCCCGCACGCTCCCGAGGGCCGACGCACCCGTCTGGCCACCCCGGCGAGCGCGAATGCAAGAGCTGCGAGGTCGCTGGCCGTCGCTGGTGCTGCGAGCAAGTGGCAGCGGGTTGTGGTCGAGTTGTGGGTCCGCATGTACACCCACACTGACCACATGACATCACTGGTCGCGTCGACTCGGCTTGTGGCGGGCCACTGGCGAGGAGCTCGAGCCCACTCGAGCATGGCATATCAGAGAGGATCGAGGATCGGCCGTCAGTCGCGGACAATGATGAACGCCTGCAAGGGTGTCCACATGCCAGTCAATCTCCCTCAATCACAGATAGCCGCTTGCCCGGAGGCATAGTTCGTGCGGTGCGACGCAGCGCGGGGAGTCGTGGCCCAGGAGATCTGGCAGTCCTCCTGGCCCTACGTGTTCCAGGTTGGACGGCAGAGTCTTCTGTTGATGTAAAAGTGCGCGGGCGACACGGCGGTGGAGTTGGCGCGGAGGCGCTGGGTTTGCAGGGGTCTGCCGAAAGCAGTAAGGAGAGCGAATCTCAGATCGCGCATCCAGTTGCCGAAACGGCGAAACGAGATCGCATCGTCCGAGGCAAATCCCCGCTGCTCCCGAGCCCCGATGCTTAGCATCGTGCGCTGGGCACAGCACCCAAGGCTGCGCATATATGCTGCGGATATGGTCACGAAATGTTGCACCACGTCGCAACGGCAACGAAGACGACACCTTGCTGTGAGATTGCTTCCGTGCTCGGCACTCGCCGCTCGCCGCTCAGCACTGCTTCGACGAGTCCGAGGAGATCAACTTGCATATAGGTATCTGTAAGTCAGAT
This sequence comes from Auriscalpium orientale, assembly GCA_019915035.1. Taxonomy (NCBI): domain Eukaryota; kingdom Fungi; phylum Basidiomycota; class Agaricomycetes; order Russulales; family Auriscalpiaceae; genus Auriscalpium; species Auriscalpium orientale. The sequence continues at coordinate 3,403,082 of JAHLMH010000003.1, read as the reverse complement.
GCAGTAAGCACTGGAGTATTCCACAGAAGCCTTCAAGTACGTACTTCAATATAATCATCTCGGAACGTATCGCCGAGAGGGAGAAAAGGCACGTAATGAGTCTTTCACTATGGCCACAATACTGGTCAGATGAGCATCAAGAGTCGCATGTATGCGCACCTCAAACGAGGAAGCGTGCGCTAAGCTTGATCTTCCGGCATGTCAGCACATAGTCCTATGCGGTGTCGTCCGCGAGGTATCTGGCCATATCCAATGGGCCGTCATCGAGACGGCGTTGCTACGAAGAGTTGCATGAGTCTACCGGCGTTGAGGGAGAAAAACGGGCGACCCAGCCTCGTCAGCAAAAGCGATGCTGTTATCCAAATGGGTAACAGTATACTTACTTGTTCAATCCTCGGCACAGCGCATGCTTCGGTTGAGGCGGGCGGGCCAAGCGGGATGGTGGTGGTGAGGGGGGGAAAGAGCGAGGATGGATTCAGTCTGACCGTGCAGTTATAAGGAATCTGGCTTGTTTGCGAGCCATACTGAAGCCAAACAATGCGCACGACGCGTCGAGCGCGACGTGCTTGCATCACATGACGTGCTAGAGAGAATTCATTATTCAATGGCATCGGCCAATTTGACGAGGGAGGGGGGGGAGGGTTCAACAGCGTCAGTCAATATCGATTAAAATTGAGGAAGAAAACGAGGCCTGAACTCAAAGAGAGAGGATCCTCGACAGCGTACGAGTACAAGAGAATATGCAAGAGAACACCATCAGATCACTCGGCAGAATAGACCAAAAACCCGCCCGCAACGTCAAGCTTTTTGGATTGTATAAAATATCCAGAGCACGAGCACAGCAGGAGAGCACGTATATATCAAAGCAACGGCACTGCACCTTCGCACACTCATCACTAAACTAAAATCTCCCAGCTGTCCATTCGTCGGCGTACATCATGGTTCTGCAGTGGGTGCGGGCACTGAGTCGCTCGGAATGTGTTTCTGTATCTTGGCGAGGAGCTCAGCGGCGGCTTTCGCATTGCCCACCTGTGGCACGGTCAGCGGGGACGATCGAGCGGGGCAATGAAGAAGGAGCACGCACCCGGAGATTGTAATGCCTCACGTCGCCCTCGATCACGCTGAAGCGCAGGTACCGTGGGTCCTGCGCGACGTAGCATTGCATGCCCTTGAACAGCGCGACGTTCAGCAGCACCGTGTACACCGCGTCTTTTCGCATCACTGCAAAGTCACGATCAGCTGAATGCACAAAGAAATAGATGGCTATGGACGCACCAAGCCGAGCGGTGCCATCGAGGGCGTTCACATTCAGGCGCAGGGTGCCCGTCCCGCGCTCCTTCCACTGATTCTGCGCGCTCAGGACGAACAGCTTTCCGCGCACATGGTGCGCCGTCTCCTCGTCCTCCTCCCCAGTGACGACTGCACCACCAAAACCGATCAGCACATGCCACGATCCGCAGCACGACGCAACGCACCTTCTTGCTCCGTCAGCCCAGCGCGCCAGCCCTCCTCGTCCTCGGCTCGCGGGCCGAGCACCCCGCCATCCGTCGCGGCGCCCTCCTCGTCGTCGCCGGCTTCCCGCAGCCGCTCCCCGAACGTCTTCTCGCGGTCGCGGTCGCTCTCCTCCGGCCCCTCCGCGCCGTCGCCCTCCCGCCCGCTCTCGCCCTCCCCACTCCCGCTCTCCCCGCGGCTCCTGCTCCCCTCTTCGCTCACGCTCCCCTTCCGACTTGCGCTTTGCCGCTTCGCCTGGCCGCTGCCGCTGCCGCCGGCCCCAATGATCGACTGTGCGCCGAACACCGACGCGTCGCCCGGACTGCCCGCGCGCGCGCGCTTCGCCGCGGGCCCCCCGATGCTCCCCCCCGAGCCGAAGAGGCCCTGCGCGCCGCCCTTCGCGTACGACGAGAACCCACCGCTGCCGCCGCCGCCGCCGAGCCCGCGCCCGGGCGACTTGCTTCGCCCAGGCGACGTGGCGCGCGCGCCAAACACAGGCACCGTGCGCGTGCTTGACGACGAAGTGAACGCCTCGGACCCCGTGCGCTTGACGGAGCCCGGCTCGGGGGACGAGCGCCCGCTGCCGTTCGCATTAGCGTTGGCGAGGAAGGGGTTGCCGGAGGTGTAAGCAGCGAACGGGTTTGTGGCGGGGGTGCTGGTGCTGGAGGGTCCCGGGGAGGCTGCGGAGCGTGAGGAAGATCCGCCGCCGCCGAACAGGCTAGGACCTTTGACGGCAGCGAAGGGGGACGCGGTGGACGCGTAGGCAAGGAAGCCGCCGCTGCTCTGTATACGGGAAAACCGCGTCAGTTGGCGCAAAACATCACCCAGGACATGAAAGCAAGGAAGGTGCCGGCACAGGACGCGCCAAATGAAGGGCAGCAGCAGCGAGAAGTCTGCGGTACTAAGACTAAGCGCACTTATGGCGTCGCTCCGTCCTGACAGAATATGTGGAAAGATAAGATGTGAACAAGAACGTACAAATGCAGATGGCGACTTCACTGCTGGAGCAGGAGACCGTGCAGGCGATCTCGGGGTCGGTCTTGGGGAGGTGGGAACAGCCTGCTCGACCTTGCTCTTCTTAACACCCTCCTCGTCGGCAGGTGGCGGCGAGGGCCGCTTCGTCTCGCGCGGGTTCGCGTCCTTGTCAGCCTCCTCTCGAGGCCGCTTCCCTGCGTCAGGAGGAGAGATTACCGGTGCAGGAGCGAGGGGCTCCTGACTAGGCGCGCGATCAGCAAGTTTACGCTTGCCGGTTAGCGCGCTGCCCTTGTCGTCCTCGTCCTCGACAATCGGGATGTCGGGCAGCGTAGTACCAACGGGCGGGGACGGGGGGCGCGATAGGACGAGGGTGGGCTCTGCACGGAGCGGGCGTGGGGCGACGGGGGTGTTGGGCGCCACACTGTCCTCGGTGGTGTGGATGTCCTCGACACCCTGGCTGATTTGCCGCATCTTCGTCTCATGCGGCGGCGACCCGCTGATGCTGGACGGCGGCGTGTCCTCGGGTTTTGAGTTCACGGCCGCCTCGGCGCCGTCTACCTCAGCGATGTCCTCGTCAGCCTCGACCTCGTTCTCGTTGTCCTCCTCGGCGGTGCTCGAAAGCTGCGTGCTTGCCGTGCGGTTCTTCTTCGCTGGCATGCGAGCGTCTTTCTCACGCAGGCGAGGCGGGTCGGTGTCCTGCAGAGAGGACGACCGCAGCAGTCGCAGCGCGTCTGTGTGAGCTGCAGAGTCAACGATGCGGTAGGATCGGGACGCACGACATCGTCAGAGTGCGGGGTCGCCGGTTCGAGGGAAACAGAACGCTCCCTCTTCTGCGGGATAGCGAGATCCGTCCCTGCGCGAAGGCGACGTTGAGCGAGCACCTCGAGACCCGACTTGATAACGGGCACGCACCTGGGCCGCGTGGGCTTCCCGGAAACGGTTCCAACGATGGGGGCGTCGTCGGCGACGCAGAGTGTCGCTGAGGGCTTGAGGGTTGGGCATCCGGAGCTGCCATGATGGTTGTGGTGGAGGGAGAAAGAAAGAGAGGAACGAGGACGTGCCAGCCTCCTGCCTGCCTTTGCCACTTCGGCGCGCAGAATGCCGTAAAAGTGACTCTCCTCTCACATTATTATCCGGTCTTTTATTGTTCGAAAACAAGAAACAAGGCTACAAGAAAGTAACTACGACAGCCCAGCGACGTCCCGAACCCACATTTGGAACTCGTAGTCCACGCCCTTCTCCTGCTGAACACCCTTCGCGACGTCGAACCCTACCCACGCCTCGAGCTCGTCGTGCGACGCCCGCCGCCATCCTGCACCCCCAATGAACTCCGGCATGAACACGTCGCAGCCTTCGAATGCCGGCGACACGATGCGCGTGAGCAGCACACGGTCCACGAACGGTGCCCGCGCCGACACCGGCAGCGCGAGGGCCTCCGCGTACAGGCTCGCCCCACCGATCACGAACCTCCTATACACCGGCGCGCTCGACGGGCCCTCCAGAGCGTGCAGCGCCGCGCCCAGGTCGTGTTCGAGGAGCGCGACACGCCCCTCAGCTGGTGCGTCCGCCTCGTGCCTGCGAGCCTGTCACCCCAGATTCTCCCGCGGATAGACACGCATCGGGACACGCACAGTTGATACCCTGCGTTGCGCGATACGACGACGTTTACCCGCCGCGCGAGGGGCCGAAATCGCGCGGGGATGCTCTCCCAGGTGTTGCGCCCCATGACCACCGCGTTTGTGCTCCCTTCCGGCGCGTTTGTCGTGGCCCGCGCGAAGTACGACATCTCCTTGGGAAGCCGCCATGGAAGGCCGCCGCCTTGCCCGATTCCGTTGGTGAGAGTTGCGGCGACGATGAGCGTGAGGCGAGACATGGAAGGCGGGCGCTGGTGAGGCTAGGCGAGGGGTTCTGGTGCGTACACGAAGTGGAAGGCTTCTCCGCGTTCGGCAATGACCAAGTTTACGCCAGGTGCGAGTGGATTGACGTTCCCTGCAAATCAACAAGTGAAGAGATTGGAAGAGTGCGTCGAGCGTTGTGGGCGAGTGTTACAGATAACGCGCGTAACGTGCAATCTATTATCTAATAGGCTCAAATTCCATAGTAGATAAGGGACAGTAATATCACCGGGAATCAAGACTATTAAGCGCCCGTAGGCCGCATATATTATATATACCGCAGGGTGCCAGGCTGCCAGCTGCTGCCAGCTGTATATTAGAGCCTATGGGGTTCTCCGGTAATTACTGTAGCCTCTGGTAAGCTCAAGTTGTTGACCTCGTCTCTCTTTTTCAATGTGACCGTCTGGCAGTGGTTGCCCACTCGTGGATGCGTATGACAGTTGGTATGAAGAGATGGGTGAGACATGGCCACCAGAAAAAGACACGGGACGATACAGGCCGTTTCCGACCAAGACGCCTGACGAGACGGTCACCATTTCTGAGACGGACGGTAGGGTGTGGGATGACAGCGTCGTCCTATCGCGCCATTTCGCAGCTAATGGATTTGTGAACAAGGGATGGTAAGCTTGGCATGGTTGCTCTCTGTGGCCGACATTTTGAACACGGTGACATCTGCCAGGGCACACAGTGGCTTCAACATGCCGGAAGTTGAAGACGAGGACGAAGACTGGTGGGGGGAAGAAAACTCGGAGCCGTTCATACTATTGCATCGTATCTGCCTCTCGCTCCTCTGCCGCCGTCTCGACACGACCCCGGAGGGCATCTGGCGCTCGTTCTTCCCAGCAGCGCACATCGCGAAGCATGCACGCCTCCCCGAATGGCCGCACTACGAGCACATCGAGATCGCACATCGCCAGGGGCAGGAGTTCGAGTTCATGCTCTACCAGCAGCGCAAGGACGAGAACGGCAGGTGGGAAAACTGGCGCGATACGTCGCGCACAGAGGAGTGGGGGTGGCTGCTCGCGCGGCCGACCGTGCTCCCGAAGCTCACAAAGACGTCGGACGCCGTGCGCTGGGGACCATCTTGGGAGACGCCTTCTGTCCCTGCGCTGCGCGTCTTCGGCATCAGCGAGTTGCTCACGCACATCGTGTCCTTCCTCGAATCACCCCCGCTCTCCAATTACCGGGATGCCTCTCCAGCAGGGCACCCGCACCTCCTGCGCGCATACGCCTCCCTGCAGGGCACAAGCCGCGCCTTCCACGCGCTCGTCGCGGGGCGGCAGGACATCTTTTTTGCGCTCGCTCGCGCAGCCGGCTGGATGCTCCCCGTGACGCCGCGGGACTGGGCCGAGTGGAAAGCGGCCGGGAACCCGGCGGTCATCGAGCTCGCGCAGTGGGACTGGAAGGCATATGTCGCGGCGTTTGTGACGCTCGAGGACCCGCATGTGCGCAGCAGGTGGCGGGTCGAGCGTTCGGTGTTGCAGTTTGGCGTGCCGTCGGAGGCGTGGCCGAGGTCGTGGCCCGGAGAGATGTGGGCGGTGGGCACGGTTGGGAAGGTTATGTCGCTGGAGGAGCCGGAAGCGTTTGAGTGGGAGGAAAACCCGTCGCAGAAGGACGAGTGACGAAGGGGATGCTTGGTAGGTAGATCTAGCTTGCGGCCATTGAAATTGAATTTCGCAACACTTATTATCTGGAGCGGAAAAATGTTATGATACGATGCGACTGTCCAACACCTGAATAAACAAACGACCCTAGGAGAGCGAACCAAGACGTGTATGTACTGATGGCGACCAGCAAGGCGATGCAATTCTAGGGTGGGAGGGTGAGGGAAATGATGATGAGGATGATGTATATGCAAGGTGGGATACACAGATGACAAAGATGCAGCGACGACTATATGCAACTGGTGGCAGAAAGATAATGTAAGGGAACATAGGATGTCACTACGGACCAAAGCAACCAGGTAAAAAAACAAAATATAGGAAAAGACCAATAATAACACAAGATGGCCCGCAGTGCCAACATCATGCTGGGGTGGACACATCGGCGTTGCGCGAGTTGCGCCGCTCGCCAGCCTTGGCGAGCATGCCCCTGAGACTCCGCTCAAGAACAGGTTTTGTCAGTACACTGCGAAACGGTAAATTGTCAGTAAAGACACGTGGAAGACACAGCCCGCAACTTACTAATCCACTCCTGCCTCCAGGTATTCCTCTTGATCCGATAAAAGAGCATTACCTGCGATACGTGTTGGTACGAAAACAAGCCAGCTAGAATGGTTTCACGCACCAGTCACACCGACAACGAAATCCTTCCTCCCAAGCTCCCTTAACCGTGCAACCGCCTTCAGCCCAGACATAATTGGCATCTGATTGTCCAAGAACACCACCGCATACTTGCTGACCACCTCCTCAGAAGGACCCGTTTCCTCCTCCGACGAGAGGTTTGGGAGCGGGGACTCCGAGTTCACGGACGGATATGGTGATGAGATCCGTACCCGCGGCTGGTCCTGGACGCGGCCCGTAATCATCTGCAGAGCAACATCTCCGTTCTCCGCGGTCGCGACCTTGCACCCCAGCCTCGTGAGCATTCGCGTCATGAGCATGCGTGTGAGATTATCATCGTCGACGACCAGAACGTCCAAGCCTGGAGGCACGATGGGCGGTGGCTCATGGGCGTTCGATGCGCCACTTGGATTACTTGATGGGCCCGGTTGCGCGTGTAACTCGGAATTGACGGCAGTCGAGGCGGTCGATGTCGTCACTAGAGGAGTCGAGAGCGGATCGAAGGCGGGCTCAGGCATATTGATGACGGCCTCGGGACAGGGCCGCGCTCTGGGCGTCGGGACCTCCGAGGAAGGGGATGCGGGCGAGGACATGTGTGAAAGGGAATCTATTTCTTCTTCCGGGGTTGCAGGGAATGGGTCGTGAGGAATGGTATCGTTGAGGGTCCGGGTAATGACCTGGGTCCTGCTTCCAGGCTTCGTGACGAGTTCCACGAGGCCACCTAGGCACTGCCGTCAGAACCTGGAAGAAACATGATATTAAAAGATAGGAACTGACCTTGTTCCATAAGGCTTTGCATCGCGGACGAGCTTCTATGCGACGCGTTTGATCTCCATGACGGCGCGGTAGGAGAAAACGAGCCAGTAGCGTTGGACATTAAGTCCTTCGCGAGCGAGTCCGATGCATGTTGGCCACCGCCTTCATGTGGTTGCTCATGATGTGGCTGCTCCACCGGATAGGGCAAATAGGGAGACGGACCAGGAGGCGCGCTGTTGGCCTTTGATCCTATACCTAGAGCTTTAACCAATGAAACAATTAGCCAGAGGCGACTTCGAGATGATGTTGAAGGCTAGAACGTACGCATTTCGACCCAGAACGTAGAACCCTTCCCAACTTTAGAGCGCACACCTAGCCTCCCACCACTGCGCTTGACAATCTGGCGCACAAGAGCAAGGCCGAGACCCGTTCCTTTCCCACCCTGCTGCTTCCCTTGCTCCGTCTGATTGAACGCCGCTGTGAGCGAGACACGATTAGTCCTAGAGCATAGTTGACAGAGATGCGCCGACTCACAGAACAGTTTGCTCTGCATCATGTCCTTCGGCGGTATACCGTAGCCAGTGTCTGTCACCTCTATGCGCACCACGATCCACTCCGGCGGCTTTGAGTGCAGCCAGTTGTGGTGTCGAAGCGTGTGCGCGGACAGCGGTGACCCACCCATTTCTCGCACCGGCGCATCGCCATGGCCATCCCACTGGCCCTCCTTCTCCTGCTGACCCTCCTTCTGAGCCTCCTTCCCCTCCTCCGTGCCGTCTACACCGAACTCCTTCTCCTTCACTCCGCCCGCCCACGAATCGCGGTCGACGGTGCTCGATGGAGGATGCCCGTGCAGAAAGATTGGGCTGTCCGCGGCGGGAATGACGAGCTTCGTTGTGACGCGTAGCAAGCCGCCAGGCGGCGTGAACTTGCATGCGTTGCTCGCGAGGTTAGTGATAATCTGCATGAGCCGTGTCTCGTCACCGACAACGATGCCGTCCTCGTGTGGATTCTCGGCGATGTGCTGCGCAATCTCCCTACTGTCCATGCCCCGCGCTAGGTATAGCGCTTGGCGAGCAATCTGTAGACACGGCGGACAAGGAGATGCGTAAGTGGGAAATGTGCACGAAGTTGAGAAGTGCGCACGTCGTCTATGGATCGGTCCAGGTCGGTAGAGAACTCGAGATGTCGTGCGTCTGCCGCAAGCCGTAGAGGCACAAATAGCGACCGCATTACCTGGTGGAATGAATACGGCTGTGTGACGGGCCAGGCATGAGTTTCACGAAAAAACATCCCGCGCTGTCTCGAAGCGCACCTTTGACACCGACTCGAATCTGCCGCTGTCCATTCGGTTACTTGTGGCCATTATTAGTTAACATACGGGCAAAGCACAGAGGGTACTCACAAGTCTAGAACATCATTCAAGACTGACAGAAGCGCCTGTCGGTTCAATGGAACGACAAGGACAAAAGCCCCACGGACCTTTCGACATCATACTGAGACTGCCCTCGAGTGCCCTGAACTCTACCTCCTGCGAGCGGGGCACAAGGCCTGCGGCGTCCATATTCTGTACGGCGAGCACTAGACACGCGTATCAGAAGCTGTTCGTTGAACCTAACATGACAACTCACGTGCGGTGTTCAAAGGCACACGGACCTGTGAAAAACGCCTCTCATGTCAGTCTTGCGTCATCGTGGAAATACGGCTACGACTTATCATGAAACACGTATCTAGAGAAAGACATCAGTATGCTTCATGTCAAGCAAAGGCAGGAACTTACGAGGTCAACCGCCTTTTTGAGTCGGCAGCCTTACGTTCGTTGACCTGTGCCTTCTGCGTCGCGCGGAACTGGATTTTCAGACGGTCGCGAAGGGTGTATAGCCTGCGCTCCGACTGGCAACGGCATGAGCAGGGTCAACACGAGCACAGTGGCATTACATACCGTCTCGAGCATGTAATGCACGTAGATCAGAAATGCTTGGAATAGAATAAAGTTCAGTATATCTTGAGAAAGGTCAGTATTGTCGAAGCGGCGCGTGAGAGCGAGAGCCGCACTGACTTCGAGTCCAGGTATGCCGGTCTGGAAGGATGAGTCCAAGTGCCCTGTGATAGTCGTCAGCTCCTGATGTGTGCAAGGCTCAAGTGCGTACAATCCAGCCCAGCTAATGGCACATATCGTTGCTGGCAATCGCTTCATCTTCAGCCCGAACATGGCCATCGTAGGAAGGCCGCACAGATAGCTGCACAGGTAATGATAAGTGAAGTGTTAGCGAAGCGCTGCTCCCGATAGGACGCACTAGAACATAGCCAAAAAGTCCTTGTTTCCACAAGTGAAGTGGGAACGCCCAGGGTCATACCGGCCGCACAGGTATCTGCATGGATTAAGAAAAACCGCGGAGAACAACATAAACGAGCATACATGAATAGAACCTGATAGATTCCCCTAAGACGCGAATGAGCATGGCACCAAGGGTGTGAGACAGGATGACACATACCACATCCATATCGCAACGCTCAGGACGAACTGATACGAGTTTTGGCGGTCTCGTGGCCAGTCGTACATGATCATGATGAGCAGGGGAAAGGTGAATGCGGGGGCGACCGCATAGTAAAAGATCTTGTCAAAGAGGACACGGGGGGTCGGGATGAAGATCGTGCCAAACAACCAGTTGACGATGAGAAACACCGCTGACCACAAAGCCAAGGACTAGAGGAGATCAGCATGTATGGTAGAGACGAGCGACCAATCGCACCTTCCTCATGAACCAACTCTCCTTCACATAATACGACTCCGCCCTCTCATCAAGGAAGCGAAGGGAGAAGAACTGGACCACCGCCGGCCATACTCGCCACCGGATAATTATGAGAGGCGTCCACATCCCCCAAAACCCCTCGGCATGATTCGCAAAGCTTTCATGGTCGGTGCTCGCCCCGCCGAACGCATGGCTGTTGGGCTTCTCTGGGGTGTCGCCCATGTCCGACTGGCTCACTGAGCTCTTCATCCCCTCGGACCAATTCCTATCCACTACCACCTCATCGACCTCGTCATCATCCCCGTAGTTTGAGATCTGCTGCCGGTTGGTGCTGCTGTCAACGGCGCTGTCGTCGATGATGGAGGACGTAGAGGGCGAAGTGCCAGTGCCTAGACGACGACGGATACGAGCCCAATGTACCCGCAGGCCACCGCTCTCCACGCGCGCAGACTTCTTGCGCTTGATGGACGGGGAGCCGTCCCCTGCTACGACGGGCGCAGGGAGCAATGAGTTGGCTTTGACGGCTGCGGGCGTGAGTGGGACAGGAAGGCCCTTGACGGGGTGGTCGATGGGGCCGCCATTTGTCTCGCGCCCGCTGTGGTCCTTCATGATGTAGTCCTCAGTCCATTTCGTAGACGTGCTCGTGGAGGTGTACGCGGTGTCGCCGTTAGAAATTGCGTGCGACCAGGCGGATACGGACTTGGGCATGGAAGAACGTGAGCCGGCCGTGGACGAGGCGAGCAGCTCGCCGAGCAGAAAAGGACACCGAAGGGGGGTGGGCGTCGGCGCTGGTGGTGGCAGGAAGGACCCCTCGAGGTCTCGTTTGGAAGTTATTGGCCCGCGGCGTATAGGGATGCCGGCGCGCGTGCCTTGTCCCGCCTTTATTGACGCGCAGCCCTATATAAAAAATCTCTGCAACTTTGCATCGGCACGCCTCGGCGGCCCCGAGCAAGTCTGGTGTGATGCGCCCATAAAACAATGCGTGCTGCATCTCTCCCCGGAACAGCGCTGTATTCAATGAGGGAAAATGCAAAAGTACGGTACGTACTCACGTGGCGCGGTGGCGGTGTCGGGACTTGTTGCTTAGGCAATACAGGAGTATTCGGGGTCTCATGCGCAGAGGAGTTGCGACCAAGGTGCGACCGTGAAATATGGTGAGACGGGAAGCAACATGGCGGTAGCAAGTAAAGAAGTAAGAGAAGGAGAGCATTCGTCTCGCAATCGATACGAGGATCGCTGGAAATGGCAACGGGATGGCGTACGGCGGAATGACGCTCTTGCCGAGAAGCCGACTCCTGCCAACCGCGCGATATATATCTGACGGCGTTGAAACGGCCGGACAAACAGAACTGTTTGCGTTCAATAATAGATGTACGTGTGCGCAGAAGTTCAATTTGCCACAGTTTGCGGGTGACAGAGATCCAAACGCCGAAGTGACGACGGCGGGAGGATTGGAGTCCGACTCTGAAGCCTATAATGGCTGAAAACTAAGAGAACGTCCTGACAATGGACATTCATGAGGTTCAGCGTCTATCAGAATTTCTTTCACCTGAAATTTTCGCCGTTGGGCAGTCACCAACTCGACGGGAACAAGACGAAGCTGACGTAATCAGTGTGAACAGAACGTACATCGAGCCCACAAGGGCAAGACGAGCGACTCGTGGGGGACTATGAAGAAGGCAGGTAACATAGGGATGTGTCTATTCTGTGAAAGTCCTCTGGTAGAATTCATGGTGGTGTCAGGGTAAACAGACTGACCAGTGCTGGATCATCACTGCCCGCTAGCGCTGCCTCCGCCCTCGCTACAACCCCCCAAGCAACGGAAGCACACAATCATTTGGTAGCGCAGCATTGGATGAAGAACGGGTTTCACTGTCGGTAGAGCAGTATTGTTGTCGCTAGGAAAGATATGGTACAGGAAGACAATTTGTAGGCAGCTCCAGACTAAAGGTGTCGGAGTTTGGATCCTACGACACCCATGCTCGCGGCTCTGGCCTCCTCTTTCTTTCTTACAACCCACTGTTCCCCTTCTCCCCGCCAAAAATTCCCGTCCCGTCCTCCATACCCCCTCCTCTTCCTGTTACAGGTTTTCTCATTATTCTGCGTGTCTTAGAAGGCAATTTCCCTTCCTGACCGATTACTCACGCCCCGCCCCAACGATGGCCGTCCACATAACTCTCAAGAATGGCGAGCAGGTCAAAATCAATGGTAAAACCATTTTTCATCTTCTCCGTCCCCCGTCCTGTGACTGAGGTACATTTTTTACTTGCGTTTTGAAAGACCACGTTTACTGCTCGCCGAGCTGGTCTGTTCGCGACGGGACCCCTTATTCGGTGGCGCGCATCATGGAGTTTCTGCACCCAGAAGGCACCACGCGCGGTACCACGCCCGCGGGAGGCAGCAGCGCCTCTGCGAAGGGCAAGGGCAAGGAAAACGTAGGCGCGAACACCAATGCCAACAATGGCAGCCACGCCTTTACGCGCGTCCGCCTCGCGTGGTACTACCGACCATCGGACGTGAGCGACCGCCCCGTCGCTGACTCGCGCCTCCTGCTCGCCGCGATTTATTCCGAAATTTGCGACGTCTCGCAGCTGCGCTCCAAGTGCTTTGTCGTGCACCGGGACAAGATTACGGACCTCGCGGGCTGGAAAAAGCGCCCGGACCGCTTTTATTTTAATCGGCTGTTCGACCCTTATATCAAAAAGGAGTTCGAGGTCATACAGTCGAACGACGTGCGAAACCGTAAGTTATTTCCGTAGAATACTGGGAATGTTTCAAGTTCGGAGCGACGCTAATGTCGTTTTAGTTCCGCCTAACATTCGCGAGGCGTTAACCACCAGGTACGAATACGTCGTCGCCGAGAAGGAGATCGTGCCGGACTTGACGGATACCCTGCGACACTGCGATACCTGCACCAAATGGTGTCCCCCGTGCGTGCTCCACCACTCTGTCCTCAACCCTGCCCCTTCACAACGCGCATCACAGGCCCGAGAGCGTGCGCTGCGACCGGTGCAAGCACTATTTCCACATGGGCTGCGTGCAGCCCCCGCTCATCGCGAAGCCGACGCGCGGGTACGGCTGGACGTGTGGGCCGTGCTCGCGTGCGCACGAGCAGGCCGTCGAGGGCCACGAGGTCCGGCACGTCACGCCCGTTCCGAAGATCAAGTCGAACGCACCGCCCGCGCGCGGACGCGGCCGTCCGCGCAAGGACCGCACGTTGGCGGAAAAGGAGGAGAACCTCCCGATCAAGCACTTCAAGATGTGGCCGTTCCGGTACTTTGGGTGCGTTCTTCGTGTCCGGCATGACGCATGGGCTAATGGCTGTGAAGCCTGTATACCGTGGCAGAGGATACCTTAGGTCAGTGTCTATGCTTGGAGATGCGACGAGGACGCACTGCAGATACTGAGTGGGGTTATCTGCTGTCCAGACCCCGACGACCTCATCTTTCCCCGCACGACCACTCGCGTAGGCCCGAAGTATCAGGTCACCATCCCCGCTATGTCAACCGCCCGTGATCCAGGTGGGTCCTTCGTTGCCGTGGCAATTGGTCTCCGTTGACATACGAATATGGTGGCCGGTAGAACTAGAAGAACGGGGTGGGGATGCGACCATCGAAGTGCTGAGCATAGTGCTCCGGATACCAGAAGACGAAGGTAAGCGTGCGAACCTTGATCACCCCAAAATGGCAACTCATAGGCACATCGGCTGTAGTGCGCGAGCGTACGTTGACATGCCCCAATATTCCAGAGAACCATTGACAGACTGTTGGCTTTACAGTGGAGGCCCGGAAGGCCCGGCTCACCTCGAAAGTCGAGGTGTCAAGCAGCGTCGATTGGCTTACGGAGGTGGTGAGGCGCCTCTCGGACGCATGGCTCAACGACCGCGAATTCTCGACTGTGAACATGTCGAATCCCTTCCGTCTGGAAAAGGTATGTGTCACGGCAGTTCTCTATGGGCGTCTTTCTGACGACGTCACTTGCATTGCCTATCAGTGGAAGAAGGTTGAGACAAGGTACACCGATCGCGAATGGGACGATGACGAGAAGGCCGCATTCGAAGATGCGATCCTCGTGCACGGCGCGGAGCTGCGCATCGTCCGAGACGAGGTTGGCACAAGGCCAATCGCGGATGTTGTGCGATACTATGGGCACTGGAAGAAGTACGCTCTTTCCTTGCGCGGAGTAGGGTGACGAGAAGCTGACGCCCGTGCTAGCGAGAAGCTCGGCGAGGAAAATGAACGTCGACGCCAGCGCGGCCCTTCCTACAAGCCCGAAACGAATCAGGTCTCACAAATGGACATCGACTCTGATGAAGAGGGATCCGTTGTCAAAGTGTCCACGAAGTCGAATATCAGTTGCGGGGCGTGCCGCAGCCGCGAGTCCAAAACGTGGTGGAAAGCGCCCAAGGGCCTCGCGTCCAACGTGCTCTGCGACAGCTGCGGCCCAAGCTGGCGCAAGTATGCGGACCTGAATCATCTTAGGCCCATGCGTGAGGAGACCGTCGCGGCGAAGGCGAAGACGGGTGACAAGCGCGAGGGCACGCCGTTGACAGCTGTTGCCAACAAGCGGATAAAGGTAAGTTGACAACCGCCGGGAGTGTACGCTTTGAATGACGGAACCGTGGTCAGACCACCGGATCGAATCAGGCGACGCCACCTCCTGGTCCAGCAATTCCTCAACTCCGTTGTCTTGCCTGCCACAAGAACGGTGCGATAGGAAAAGTTCTCAAATGCCAATCATGCGGAACTCGGATGCATGGTGGTGAGTGAACACAGCACACGTACTAGCACTTCGTCTCACGAGCTTGTCGAAGGCGCGTGCGGTGTGCTGCCTGACCCCGGGAACACTGAGAACTGGATGTGCGACCTCTGTGCGAACGAGAAGAGCGGCGATCCTTCAGTTTTCGTAAGTTGCCCATTCGGCAAGCCGACCTTTGGGTGCTCCTGACGAAGGTGATCGCAGACTACGGATTGTGTTCTGTGCCCGCGCCCCCGACGTGATCGCAAGAACAAGGACCCCTTCCCACCACCAGACTCGTTCCTCCGGGCGTGCAAGCCGACCGAGGGCCAAGGCTGGGCACACGTCGCCTGCGCCGTCTTCACACCCGAGCTGACCTTCTCAGATGCCGCGCGTCTGCGTGTCGTCGAGGGCGTCAGCGCGATACCACAAAATCGGTGGTCCACTGTAAGCGCCTTTCTTTCAAGCCACTTTCTCTGGTGCTAATCGGGCGGCAGAGGTGCGCGCTGTGCAATCACGCGGGCGGTGCGGTCGTGCAGTGCGGCGACTGCTCCAAGGAGTTCCACATCGCTTGTGCGTGGAGTCGCGGATACAAGTTTGGTTTCGAGGTACAGGGCGTGCGTGTCGTATGGTTTCCCTCTCCGGACCGGCAAGCTGACGGCAATCTATAGCTAAAGAATCGCAAGGACAACACAGCGCCCATTACATTCAACGAGCATATCGGGAGCTTACACGCTGTCATCAGGTGCAAGGACCACGATGCCAGCAAGCGACCGGTCCTGGACATATGCGAGACAAACGAGTCGAACGAGGTACGCCCGACGTCCATCTTGCTGTTCGCACCATGCTCATCAGCATTATCCAATGCAGACGGCTCTGCAGGTGTACTGCAAGACATACAAGCAGGCGCCAATCAAACAGTCGTACGCGCTTCTGCGGAAGGCGCGGAGGCTCGATCATATCCTCGAGGAGAAGGACGTTCCCAGCCCGACCAACGGGCACGTATCCCCACCGGACGCGGAGCCGCACTGCCACCGCTGCCGAACTGTCTTTTCCCCGCTCTTCCACCCCGTTCCACGGCACAATTCTGCGAGCAGCGGCAGCGCGGCCAAGTACCTCTGCCACCGGTGTCACTTCGAGCAGGAGCACCCGCAGGCCAACGGCCACACGGAGCTCATCGCATCGTCCTGAAGTCCCTGTATTGTGCCTAGTTATATAAGATTACATGTTGTCCTGTTGTATCGATAGTATTGTTGAATGGAATGCGAAGATGAGCAATGGGCAAATACATGTGGTCGAGGAACGAAGAGCGAAAACAGAGCAGCATGTAAGTTAGACCGGATGCGCAACTCAGGCTTTCACCCGCTTGTAGTACAGGACGTAGGCCGGTTTGCCCTGCGAGACGTCGTCAAATGGGTAGAGCAGCGGAGCGAATGAAAGACGTACTACGACTTCTTTAGAGCTGGATGGTGTGACCCGGCTGTCGTCGCAATACAGCCAGCCTCCGCGAGAGGCGATGAAGGCAGTATCTGGAGAGCGAGTCAGCAAGAGACATACAAATGAGCGACATAGTCTTACAATGTCCACTGCTCAGGCTTCCAAAATGATTGGTCACCGCGTAGAGGTCATACTTGTATGGGGGGATTTGAAGCCGGGGGTCGTCCGCACTGAGGCTTTGCATACCGAGCTGCCCACGGTCCACACCCGGAGCCAACGGTGGAGGTAAGTAACTTGTCAGATCCAAGCCCTTGAGCGGAAAGTCGATGTGCTTTTCAATTTTGTCCGTGAACGGGCCCTTGAACGAGAAGCGCTTGAGGTGGATGAGCAGCACAGGCGGCAATCGTGAGAGCGAGAGCTGCTTTGTCGCCTTGCGGAGCGCCTTGCATTTCGGGCAGTTCCTATCGGCGATAGACATTTAGACGTTAGCGATCCCACGTGGCTGAATGACAGGAACGCGATGGGGGCGTACCAGGCATCGGTCTTCTCCATCACTTCTTCCTTGACGAAAGCATCGAGGCAGTGCTGCAGAGTGAGCTTACTGTGCTTCGATGCTGGGATCGGTAGCGAAAGGTACATGAACGTGTTATAAGTTGTTGAAGTCTGACGAGAAGAGCAATGGTCATCAGGGCCGTCGATCTCGCAGGAGTGATGTAACGCACCGTGTGGCAGGTCATGCACTCCAGGCGATTGCGGAACTGCCCCTGGAAGAAGTCGACGATGAGACTGTCGTTGCGCATGCGGTAGATCTTCCACTCCTGCTCGCTTGCGATCTGCTGAGGCAGCTTTTCGAGCTCTTCCTCGCGCGCGGGCCGATACCTCGTTGTTCGGCTTCTGCAGGATGCGGTTCAGGTCCTCATGCAACCCATCAAGCAGAAAGCTCAGGAACTCTTGCGAGTCATGCTGCTCGGAACCCCCAAACTGTGCTGCATGGAGGCAAATAGATTTCTGCGCATGAAATCAGCTCCACGTGTTTGTACCAAAGTGAGGGTCACGTACGCGGAATGGGTATGGAGAGATGTACGGCATCTCTTCGTGCCACATTTCATGCAGAATGCTGGCGAACGCGAACGCGAGGTTGCCCTTCGTGCCGAGAGGATTAACCATGTTCACGGCACTCTTCCAACGGCCATCTGGGACACGAAGCACATGAATTATTCTGATATTTAACCTAGTCGAAGCGACATACCTGTAAAGAACCGTGCAAATGGCACTGTCGCGCTCAGGCATTGAATGGTCGAGTTCATGTAACACGTGTTCCCAAGATTCTTCAACCCCGAGGTCCCAATCTGCACGTCGCCCCAGTAGGTCACGGGATAGTCCGAGGGGATCGTAGGGGGAGGCGGGCCAACGGTGTGGGGAACGGAGAACGAGTGTGCATGCTGCGAAATTCGCGGCCGCTCCTTTCGCTCCTGACCAGGCGACGCAGCAACAGGGGGCGGACGCAAAATATGCTGGGAAGACAGGTCTGGGTAGTCAATAGGCGTGCGCGCACCGTAGCCCGCGAGCGCTTCCTGAGACTGGTCGATGAACGTGCTCCGCCGCCGCGCGATTGGAGAAGGATGAATGGACGCCTGGGGTGGTGTGATACCGTAGTTGCCGCCGGAGTTATTGAAGGAGGACGAACCGCCTGTCAGGTTGGGTGACATGGCTGTTTTGGCGAATTGCGGGTATTGAATGCCGTTGGTCATAGATTGGGGTATCGGCGGGGAAGATATCTGACGGAATCCGAGTCAGCCACCACTACACCTTTCAGGGATACTTTCAAGGAAAGTAACTGACGCTGTCAGAGAGGGTACGTGGGAAAGAGGAGATAGAGGGCTGGCGGGTCATCGTCGGCTTGCGTTGAAGGCGCCGAGCGGGCTCTTGAGGGAGGATGCCATTAGCATCAGGCGTGCTGTTCTCCTTTGTCAGAACGCCACCGCGCATCGCACCGGTATGGAGAGCAGATACATACCTTGACGGCCCCGGTAAGGCGTCGAGATGTGGACGTTGTTGGTCCTCCGACGGAAAGATTGAAGGCTTGGCTGCCGCCAGTGACGACAGAGAGTCCGTTCCAGGTCGGTGCCGCAGAGGTAATGGACTCCGAGGAGTAATCTGTGGCGTCTTGAAACTGTCAACGTGAGGCGTGGTTGGTGGTGACGTGTAGGCGTCGACGCCGCTTGGTGGGGAGGCATGCGTGGCAAAGCTCGTGGATGCTGAGTCGGATTGGCCGTGCACAACCTGGGAATCGCCAAGCTCTCGCTTCCAAGCCTCCAAGCCGCCGACGATCAGGATAGGGAACTTCTTCAGAATCTTCCGAAACGCCGTCTCGTAAATCGCACGGACGAGGCTGGAAAGTGGGGATTCAAGTGAGCCAAATGTTTCCGAAGAGTCATCGTAGATCGCTATCAAGTCAAACTTGTCCCGGTTGCAGAAGAGCACCCATTCATGCCGCGGCGCGACCGTAAGGGAGTCCTCTATCGTTTGCCCGCTGACACTGCAAGACACCGTCAGCTTGGCACACGAGGGATCACAAACCTCAGGCTTACTTGTCGCGTAGTAGTACTGACGGCTCGATGCACACCACAGCGTCCCCTCTGATGTGTTCTTCATCGAATGCCTCTCGCGGTCGCACATCGAGGACGAGCACCTTAAGCTCGTGGGTGTACATGTAGTCGTATATTTGTCGCGGCTCAACAGTGTTCTTGGTAGGAAGATCGACTGCGGGCGGCACCGGCATGTGGGGCATGAGCGGCGAGCGTGACGGCCGGAAGCGGAGGGCGGGCGAGTGCACGAGCTTGCTTGGAGACGACGGGCGGCTTGCAAAGTGGTCGACGGCGGGCGTGATGGGCGTGCTCGACGGGCGCGGGCCTGGGTCGACGGGAAGCACGGGGAACTTGACCCCGGAGCGCCGGCTCGAGCTGCTCGCGCCCGTGTCTGCCACGGGCAGCGGCATCTCCTCGAGCTCGTCGATCGACGGGAACGTCTGCGCAAACTCGAACGTGCTGAAGGACGTCGTGAGCGGCGAGGACGACGTCGACGACGTCGGCGAGGGCGGGCTGAGCGTCGACGGGGAGACGAAGGCGTGGGACGGCTGTTGAAGGGCCGGCAGCGACGACGCCGACGCCGGCGGGCTGCCCATGAGGGAGGACACGGACGCGCTGTGCGTCACGGTCGGCGAGGACAGGCCGAGGGTCTGCATTGTGCTGCGGATCGTCCGCGTGCCGTCGGGAGAGGACGTCGTCGGTGAGAGCGGGATGGCCAGGGACGGAATCTCGCGCGAGATGCGCTTGTTCGTGGACACCGACAGACCCGCATCTTGCAGGGAGCGCATGCGGTCTGCGATGCTCCCGCCCGACGTCTTCTGCACTCCCCCCGAGTCGGCCGCTGCAGCCGCCGCCGCATCTTGGCCATTCGGTCTGTCGCGCGAGATGAACGCCCCGCGGGACGGAGAGGGGAGCGTTACGTACTGAGTCGCGGGCTTGTCGAGCTGGTTCAGGCGGCCTTCGAGAGCGTGCGCGCGCCGTGTCAGGTCGCTGCCTTCGTGCTGCAGAACCTGCGTCAGACGTGCACGCGAAGCGAACGGCAATGCCACGCACCTGCTGAAAATCCGTAAACTCCTTCCACAGCACGCCCCTCTTCCCCGGCAGGTTCTCCGCCTTGAAATCCGCGGTGTCCATGAACACCTGCGTCAAGCTCGCGGCCTTGGTGAACGCGCTGAGGGCGCCCTTCAGATCGCCGGCCTGTTCGCACGACTGCGCAAGGTGGATCTGGACCTTGGCCGAGCGGATGAGAGACATGGCAGAGACGCCCTTGCTGACTCGCTGGGCCTGTGCGATGGCCTTCTCCTTGATCTCTGCGACGGACATGTCGTCAAGCGGTCGTGCCGATCCGTTGGGTAGAGCTAACGGAGGCTGATCAGATACAAGCGGTGGTCGCAGGGCATGCATGAGCTCACGAGAATTAGGTGAAAAAGAGGGTCCAAAGCCAGCAAGAGCGGGTGACGCTGGCAGGACAGAAACGCTGGGCATAGCTCGAGAGATACAAGGAGGAAAAATAAGGATAGAACTAGGGGACAGAAGTCATTTGGCGGTGGTAAACAGCCAAGGAGTTCCGAGCAAGCGGCCAATTAGTGGCCGCAGACCCCGGACACTGTTCATTACCAATCAAATTATAAAATATTGTGTGGCAAGAATTGGGCCACCTCAAGGTAAATACCCGCAGCAAACTCAGTATGAAAACTAAAAACTCTGGAAGATAAAAAAGAGTAGGATCTTTAGGACAAATTCACATTTTGATTTTTTAATGATAATGGTGCGGATTGATCATGTGACTGACTTCGAACGCGTCGGCGCGCGGCCGCGAAGTTCAACTTCGACCACGGCTTTGACGACGACGACGACGTTGATAGCCCATATCTAGGAGTCCTTGCATGGTTGTAGGTTTATTCTCTATAGGCCTCAACTCATCAAGCTCTTATTGTCAGTGCGTCATTTTCACTCAAGGATGGAGGCCGCAACACCCAAGAAACTCGTGCACTTTGCTCCCAGCCCTTCCCCTTCATCCATCGGCTCCCCGTTTTCCGAAGGCACATCTTCCGACTCCGTAAACTCCTCTTCTACCCTGCAATATGTCAACGCACAACTCATCTCGCATGGATTCACGACGGCGCCAGGGCTTGGTCTGGACGGGTTGTCAAATGGAGATTCGGAGAAGGTTGTGAAGTGTCTGTTTGCGATGTTGAGTCAACGAATGGTACGCCACGCTTGTTTCTCATGCGCTCTGAATGTTAATCACTCTCACAGGAAGACATGAACCGCACAGAAGAACTGAACACGAAACTACGGACTCTCTCCTATGACCATGACCGTCTTCGATCCCTGCATGGTTCTGCCACCGAGAAAGCTGCTGCTGCCGAGCGCGAAGCCTCGACCAGCAAATCCAAACTTGCGTATGTTCTTGTTGCCTTGACCCTCCTTCCATTGTCCGACCCACCGTAGGACCGCCACACGCGCCCTGCAGCAGTCTGAGGTCGCGCACAAGCACACTACGGGCGAGCTTCAGCGCACACGGACTACACTACAAGGGCTGCGCTCGACACATCAAGCCGAGCTGAAGAAGCGCGACCGGGAGGCCGAACGGATGGTGGAGAAATGGTCGAAGTTGTCGGACGCGCAACTGAAGTTGGGCAGCGTTGGCAGTGGGATGACAATCCGTGGGGCGAACGCTGAAGTCCTGGATAACTCTACCATTGGTGTGGTCGGGAAGGGGAAGGGGCTGGTAGAGACAGCACTCGAGGAGGCCGAAAGCGCGTGCAAGCAACTTCGCGAGGAGAATACAGAACTCAAGAACCTCATCGTCGACATTGCCAACGCCGTACGGAAAGTTCTCCACAAAGCCGTCAGC
The DNA here is from genome assembly GCA_019915035.1 of Auriscalpium orientale. Classification (NCBI taxonomy): domain Eukaryota; kingdom Fungi; phylum Basidiomycota; class Agaricomycetes; order Russulales; family Auriscalpiaceae; genus Auriscalpium; species Auriscalpium orientale. The sequence continues at coordinate 3,381,311 of JAHLMH010000003.1, read as the reverse complement.
GAAGATCCGGACGACTTTGAATTTGTGAGTCCTGCTTCAATCCGTGAAGAATGTAACATGACGGCGGTCTTGTAGCCACCACCATTAGAGACCATCGACCTCTTCCCTCTCGGAACGCCTGATGCTGCATTCGAAAGGCTCAGCGCACTCTTGACATCGTTGCGAGACTCGGTCGTCGCCCTCCGCTCACAACCTTTGACCCGGCAACCAGGATCTGACGCCACCAGCGGCGATGAGCATCAGCATACAACTGAAGCCACTGCGAAGCGGCACGCGGCTGACATTGAACGGCTGGAGAAGACTATCTTTTCCTTGCGCTCCGACCTTGGTATGTGTCCTGCGGGCTTCTAATAATGGCCATTCTGACTCTGCTGTGCAGAGAAAGCGAAGAGCGAATCCTCTGCACTCGCCAGTCAAGTAGAGCTATTATCTACGCGCACATCGACACAGAGGGGCAGCGTGTCAAGTGAGAAAGAAAACACCGAACTAGAGCAGAGGCGCGCTCAACTCGAAGACGAAGAAACTGCCTTCGCGGCCGCTGCTCTGCGTTTGGGGAAGGAAAAGGCTGACCTCGAGGTGCGCCACTCCGCGTCTCTGCGTCCTGCCCATGAACTTACCTATAACAGGCTGAGCGCATGAAGCTCAACGAGGAGAAGCGCGCATGGCGTGTCCACACGATCCTTCCTGACACACAGCCGCTATCGACCTCCACGAACCGCGACCGCGCCCCGACATACACACCCCCACTCCCCGAGCCGTTCTCTCCAAAACGCAGTAAATCCCCTCGGAAGCCCAAGGCCCACCTCGCCTCGTCCACGCACCACTCCCCCACCAAAGCCACCTCGCGCAAGCGCACGCCGGTCTTCCATCGGTCCGCCTCCAGCTCTAACCCCAGCCTCGGCGCCGGGCCCTCAGCCGCCTTCGTGCCCGCGTATGAGACGGAGGTTATCCCCGCGACGCTCGCGTCCTCGCTCCTCCCGACGTCCTTCGTGCTCCCGCCGCCCTCGCCGCACGCGCGCATCCCCCCGCGCACCGACGCGCTGCTTGGGCTCCCCGAGGACGCGCCCGCGGCGGCGCTGTCCACAACGCCGCCGTATCTCGACGACCGCGCCCTCACCCCAGACGACTCGCGGCCGGGCCTCGCGACGACGCCGGAGACGCCGCCGCCGTTCCCGCCGGTCGTCCACCGCCCTTTCCCCATGGCGAAGCCACTCGCGCAGCGCATGGTGCACGCGTACTCCCCCGCGCGGCCCAGCCCGCTCAGCCGCATACTCCTGCTCGCCGACTCGCCTGAGGGCGGTGCGCCGCCGCTCAAGGGCGCGGACTTCACCGCGCTCGACGCCGTCGCGGAGGAACTCGACGAGCCGTCGGCGCCTGTGCCGTCCTCTGAGGAGGAAGAGAGCCCGCTGCGCGAGAAGCAGGCCCTCGGCGCGCCCGCCAAGAGCGTGAAAGGCAGATCATCCGGCGGCGCTGGGAGGAAGCCCGTCGCGGAGAAGGAGAAGGCCAGCCGCAACGCGGTGCCTGCGGTCGAGAAGGAGAACACGATCAAGCGCAAGCTGAAGGGCCCGGCGACGAACCGTGCGTCGGCGGCGAAGTCGCAGCCGGCCCCGCCGGCAGCGAAGCCCGCCGTGAAGAGCAGAAATACCGACAAGCTGAGCGTCAGTAGTTTGATGCCGCTTGGCAAGAGCGGTCCGAGGAGGGTGCCAATCGACAGCGCAGAGGCGGCGCCGATCGCACCTGGCTGGCGAGGGTGATCTACAAGTTCGATGTTCTTATTTTAGTTGACGTTCTGCATGACGAGTACATACTGAGATGTCCATGTTCCATTGACGATACCCTAGTGTTGCATTATTACAGTGATTCTATATGCCGGTCTCCTACATAGATGTCCACCCACCCGATCCCCCTCTCATCAAGCTGTCATGAATCCCGCAAAGTAGTCGTCGACTATGGATAGCCCGTCGAGCGGTGCGACGACACCAACATAGCCGTCTGGCCGGACAACGACGATCGCGCCCTCATCCGCGATGCCATACGCTTCGTACATCTGGCCTCCCTGTTTTTCTAGCACATCGGTGTCGTCGACGAGCACCCTACCACGAGAACCACTCAGCACGAGAGCACCAACGAAACCCAACACAAACGCTTACTTTGTCCAATGTGTGATCAATACCTTCGGCACATCCACATAATTGATCTCCTCCTTCTTCCCCTTGCATATCGTCACCACATCAAACGCATCGAAATTCCGTGCCTTCGCCCTCTGCAGGAACCCGCCGGGTCTTGACACGCCGTCGACAAGGCGTGCGATGCGCTCGGCGTTCGCCTTCAGATCGCCGAGGAATGCGAGGACCTTGAAGCGCGTGTCCGCCGGCGCGTAGTCCTGGATCTCGACGGCCCGCGCGTCTGCCGCGCGCACGAGCATATGCGGCGTGAGGCGCATCCCGACGGTCAGGTGTGCCGCGGCCGATTGGTGCGAGGGCGCGACGATGGGAGAGGGCGAGTAGTGTATGCCGATGCCTGAGGAGAAGCTGCCATAGCTTTGGAACGCTCTGAGCCGTATGGCAGGTAAGACCAGGTTTCGTGGCTTTGGAATAACGGATAGACGTACTCGAGGAAGAGATCGTGCTTCGAGTCTCCTGCCTTGAGCTTGCCGGAGAACATGGCGGAAAATTTCTTGTCAAAGGCGATGAGCTCCTGCGCGTACTTGCGTCGCTCGAACTCATACTGCGCCCTTCGTTAATGCGCAATCCCCCAGAGACGACAAGCTCACGTACGGTCTTGAGCAGAGACAAGTCTGCCCAGCCTCTCAGCACGTGGGTAAGTTTCCATACTGCAAATGATGAGTGAACAAAGTCAAAGGTGGGGTGTGTATATCACGCACTTAAATTGTGTGTATCATTCATGCTGGCATTCATTCCCTGGCCTGCGCGAACGACGCTTAGTTATGCGCGAAGGTGGGGGACAAGGTCACCTACCAGCTTTGGGAGAATGGGTATGGCAAGCATCACCTGCGATAAATACGCGCTCGTGCGCCGAGAACCTGGATGCAACACGTTGGCCAACTGTACTCAGCCATCAGCACTTCCTCCGGCGTAACTAAGGAGCCGATTTGATACTCACTGACATACAGCGTCCACCAGTCGACATCCTCTGCTCTTGCATCGATAGTGAAGGGTTGGAAAGACCTCTTCGCCACCTGCGGGGTTTCATTAGAGACAAGAGAGGTCACCCTCCGTTCGCTACTCACCTGCATTAGCTTCTGAGGGCCATACTTCGACAAATCTACGCGTCCCGTGGCAGGATCAACCGCGTCGGTGTCGGTCAATTGTATATACAGGCGGATTTTATCGCCTTCTCGAGGAATGATCATGCACGAGCCGTTGTTCGAGTGGATGGCAGTCTTGTTGCGGACGTCCGGGAAGTCGGTCAACTCCGATGGGGTGATGTCGACAACGCCCCACACATAGTCTGTAAGCCGAGAAAGCATGAGCTTGAGTGACCATCTTGGAGCTCGGCGACTTACCCGTCTGCTCGCCATCCATGGTGAACCCGAGCGTCTTACGCACCCATGAGTGTGCCCCATCAGCGCCCACAACGTACTTAGCGTAAACAACTTCCGTGTCTTCCTCCTTATCAGCGGCCGCTAAATGCTGTAAAACAACCTGCCAAACGATAAACACCTGTTCGACGACTGATCCATCAGAAAGGATGCAAGACGACCTTTACGGGATATGATTGAGGGTCCTTCAGCAGGGCTGCATCCGTGGAAATCTCTAGAGACCGGGGCACTATTGGCCGTTCCACTTCCAAACCTTCCTTTCGCATTGATGTGAGAAATATGTTCTCTATCTCGCCTTGATGCAGCGTGGCCTAGGTAGGTTGAGTTACGGCAAGTGACAGACGGACAAGCGGACGCAGTAGTGCGTACGTACCTCGAATGGATAACGTGCCGACGGCGCGGTGACATCGGGTACGCGGCCTATTCGCTACGATAAACGAGTGCTCAACGGGGCATGTTTGAACGGGAGGGCACAACGCGCACCTCGATGCCACCGGAAGGCGACGGGTTGTAGAATGCCTATGCGCGGAGGTTAGGCACAAGGACAAGTGATGTCATCGATCGGCGCACCGCCATGACCATATGCGCTGCCTGCCGCAAGAGGGGCTCCGCGAGGCCGTAGCTCTGCACAACGTTGTTCCATAAGGTACCACCGACGCGCGCCGGGTGAAAGACGCACCTGCAGCACTTCGATCGTCCGTGGTTGGATGCCATCGGCCTGGCCTGCAGCGACCTTGACAGGTCTGTGAGAGCGGGTCAGCGCCGGTAGAGGTGTGCACGACGGGTGGCGTACCGTTTGTCGACGATGCGCACGCGCACGCCGGCTCGCGCGAGACCATTCGCGCACATAACGCCTGCAGGCCCTGCGCCGATGATCAGGACGTCGACCTTGGACTCTTTCGTTGGAGCTGCGCCCATGGTTGCTGTGTGTGCTTGAATGAGGAGGGGGAAGTGGGTGGTGAAGAGTACGAGGGGCCGGAAGGAACTTGGGGGATAGTCGACATGAGCGCAGTGGATATATAGCGCGCGGTAAGCTCCGGAATATTCATGCGCAGATTCTTTGAATTGTCTGCACAAACCGACGCCACGGCCCCGACTCAGATCTGCTGACTTGCCTTTTAAGGACCCCCTGCAACCACCGGCGAGCGCTCCCGTCTTGCTCCCCGTCGCCCGTGCAACCGCCGACACTACCCCAGACCCGGTTGTGAGCGACTCCCGGGCGTATTTCCTGTCATTCAGAACATAGTTGAGCCGGCTGTCGGGCAAATACGAGGGCTTGAAAAGGCTTGAAAGCTTGATCGTGCACCGCACGGGTTACGTTTCATCCCTATCGGTCATCAAATTCACGCCTCGCACATCGGTTGCGCGGCGAGTATAACCTTCGTGGAAGATCAATATACTTTCCCGACAGCGAGTAGTACCAGTTAGTGCCTGCAAAGCCGCGCCTTGTACCAATAAGGTGTTCGTTCACTCGCGCTTGTCGGCCCGCCCGTCAGAGGCCGTCAGCCATATTGACATGTCTTACTTCATATTATAGTCGAGCCGGTGGGAGGCCAGAAGCCGCAAGGGTCCAGCGGCGGCGGGGGCAGCGTGAGCCGAGAAGTGCGGTGGTCCTCTTCTTGCCCGAAGAATGGTTCAGATTGCCATCACGGTGGGGAAGCACTAACCACGTTCGCCTGACGCTGTCGGTTGGAAAATGCGGAAGCGCGGCGAAATGAATAAAGGAGTCTCGGGTACACGGTACGTATTGTACACACTATATGACGGAAAGCAATTTCAGCACGCGGACAAGCAGGGATATCAGGAAGTCTGAATGAGGCACCAATCATGATGATGAATAAGCAGGGCGATGGCTTGCAGGAGACGGGGCGCATCGAGGGCATGCGACTGTTAGACCTCTTCGTAGAAGACATTTCGGACCAGCTTCGCATCTTCGATACCCTCTCGGGTGTTGAGGATATCATATACCTTCAGTCAGCATGAATACAGTCAGTCGAAGCACGGAGAAATGCGAAGGGAAGAGACAAACCTCTTGAGGGGGGTTCAGTCCGAGTGCGGCAGCACGTTCCCAGCGCTCAAGTCGAGTGACGCCAATACATGGGCCGTATTCATACGATCTGTTGAAACGAAAACCCGACGTCACAGGATCAGAGGCGTCTCGCATACGGCTATATGCGGGGAGTACGAACAAGTCGAAGACTCGCAGGATGTGATGCACCTTCGTTTGCCCAGCGGCATGTACTAGGGGCACGGTTAGTATATGCGCGCATACATGAACCTGGAGGGAGACCGGACACTCACTAGGTTCCATATGCCCCATCTTCTCCCTCGCCAGGCCGTACACCTTGTTCCACCGTTTGTCCTCCATATCCAGCCGCGCCCGCTTCACCGGGAGAGCGTTCTCCACGCCGTCTCTGGCGCGGGACGCCTCCGCCTCCGCCGCCCGCTCCGCCTCTGCGAGCTTGCGCTTGCGCGCCGACTGCCGGCGCTGCACCTCCGCCGCGTCGACGTCGCTCGCGCTCGTGCTGCCCGGGGACGTGTTGACATCAACAGTCGCGGTGGGCGCACCGATGGCCCGCTGCGGCGTGCCTTTCGATTTAGCTTTGGCGTCGTTGGCGCCGCTGCCGGTGCGTTTGACGGAGGCAAAGGACAAGGTGCCTTGCTTGAGGGCGCTCGTGCTGCTCGATCGATGAGAGGGTGCCATTTTGATAGATGTACGCGTAGGGGGGATGAATGAAGAGAGGTGCTTGGTGGCTGTTTCAAGTTGAACTGACTCCTATACGACGATTCGATATATTAACACGGAGGCAGTTACGTATGGCCGAATAGCTCAGCTGGTTAGAGCGTCGAGCTAATAACTCGAAGGTCTTGGGTTCGATCCCCACTTTGGCCACAAAGGATGAAATGTTCCTTTTTCTTCATTGCGTCTCAGGCGCATCCCTGACTTCATGGGCTTCTCTGGCAATTACTGTTGTCTCTGGTGAGCCCGGATCGCTGATGTCTATTCCTTATTTTCTATTGATCATTTTACTGTGGTTGCCCTCTCGTAGATGCGCATGTTGCATGGTATGTGGAGATGGCGACTGGCCGGGGCCGTCGACAGAGGACACAGGACTATACAGGCCGTTTCCGTCCAAGACCGCGGACGAGACGGTCACCATTTCAGAGACGGTAGGATGTGGGATGATGCAGTCGTTATATCGCGTTATTTCGTTGCCACTAGCTTCATGAACAAGGGACGGTGAATTTGTGCATGTACTTCTACTTACATTTACTGAGCGACGTGTCCACCTCGCTTCGCCTCATCCCGCCTCGCTCACCTCGTCCATCGTCGCTTGCTGGCGGCGAACTCCCAACAATTTCGCACATCTGTCTCTTCACTGGCATGCCACCGCAGTACTCCCCTCTCTCAACATAATCGCCCGCGCACCATTTTTAGCCCGCAAAGCAGAACGTTGACCTCGGCGTGGTCGCGCATCGACGATCGTGTACCATGGATGAGACGGCTGTGCAGTATGGCGGCGTTGCAGTTGCTCTGCTTGTGGCTGCACTGACATCGGTGAGTGGTGATGTTTCTTTTCGAGTCGCGGGCGGGGAAGAGAACGATGAGCACCATTTCATCCTTGTTCTTAGAGCTGCGGGCCGTTCGTTCCTCGGACGTGCGCCGCGGCGACGACGACGCACAACGGTCATGGTTCCTCGGAACCTTCACACTGATTAATACCCGATTTGTGAACTTGTCTTTCGGCACCCTGCTGAACCATGCATGTTTGACAGGCATACGTTTTGCTCCTGCTATGGACACCGCCCCCAATACCCTCTCACCCCTCCGAAAAACGATTTCGCTCCCTCAAGTCGCCCTCGATGGCCGTCGCGCTCCCGTCACTCCTCGATGCGCCGTCGCTCGCGCTCACCGTTGTCATCCCTGCTTACAACGAGACCGCGCGCCTCCCAGCGATGCTTACCACCGCCGTCGCGTACCTCTCCTCCTCTTTTCCCTCCCTCGCCTCCTCAAAAACTTCCCAACCAAATCACACGACAAACAACAAGAGCAAGAGCGCGCCTGACTTTGAGATCATCATTGTTGACGACGGCTCCGCGGACGGCACAGCGGAGAAGGCGCTCGAGCTCGCGGGCGAGCACCCCGGCGTGGAGATCCGCGTGGTGAAGCTGGAGCAGAACCTCGGGAAGGGCGGTGCGGTGCGCCATGGGATGCTGCACGGCCGCGGGAAGCGGCTGCTCATGGTCGACGCGGACGGGGCGAGCCGGTTCGAGGACCTCGGGCTGCTGTGGACGGCGCTGGACACGCTCGCGCCGCAGGGCGAAGCGGGTGTGGCCATCGGGAGCCGTGCGCACCTCGTGAAGACCGCAGCGGTCGTGAAGGTGCGCTTCCATTTCGATATTTCGGCGTGCGCTGCTTGACGCTGCGCAGCGCTCCTTCATCCGCAACTTCCTCATGTACGGCCTGCACACGGTGCTGCGGCTCGTCGGCGTCGGGCACATCCGCGACACACAGTGCGGCTTCAAGCTCTTCACGCGCGCCGCGGCGACGCAGATCTTCCCGCGGCAGCATCTGACGACGTGGATCTTCGACGTCGAGGTGCTGCTCCTCGCGAAGCAGCTCGGCGTGCCCGTCGTGGAGGTGCCCATCGAGTGGCACGAGGTGCCCGGCAGCAAGCTCAGCGTCATGCGCGACTCGCTGCAGATGCTGCGCGACCTGCTCGTCCTGCGCGCGAACCAGCTGCTGGGCCGGTGGAAGCTTGATCTACCAAAGTCGGAATGACTGTACTTACACCCATATCTAACTTGTTGATCGTAACGGTTCCCCAGCGCTGTCGAGCCGCGGCACTGCACCCGCGAACGGAAGGCGCTCGTCCTCGACGTGCGACCGGGCATTCGACGACAAAGACATCGCCGCGGACGGGTGACGTCATGCTCGCCTCGCGCGTATCTAGTCGCGATGGCGCGCGGAATCCCTCAGCGATAATTCGAGAGGTATGTCGGCCCCATAGGTGCTAATAAAACAGTAGGCTTCTTCCCTAGGTGCTAATAGAACAGTAGGCTTTTCCCCATAGGTGCTAATAGAACAGTAGGCTTCCTGCCGTTAGATTTGTAGACTTCCCGCCGTTAGATTAGTGGGCTTGTAGGGTACATTGTAAAGTAGTAGGCTCGCTTGTTGGCCAGCAAAGCGCCGTTCAGATTTTGAAGCCTCGCGACCGCAAGTCAAATTCCATTCTACTACACTACTGTACACTCCTTGCGACTACTGCCCCGCCGCGTCGAGGCCGACTTCTCGCGGCAGTCTCGTCCTGAGCTCGGGCAGCGCTCTGCAGCGGACCAGCCGTCAGAATTTCCGTCTTCTTGTTGAGAGCTGGATGGCACGCTCTGACGGACATGTCGCCCGCGCCGCGACACTCTCCTCTTTGTGACGACGGCTCCGTTGCCCGCGGGGATCTCGTCCTGCGCGCGGACATGGTGCTTTAATGGCACACCCGTCAGATTTTCCGTCTCTTTGCTGTAGCTCGAAAAGGCGTACCTGCGCGCGCTCGCAGCGCTTTGACGGTCCCCTCGCGAAGTCCCAGTTGCGGGACACGCAAGAGGGACTTGCAGCGCGAGCTTCTCGAGCGCGTTCACTGCGCATTCGACGCGCTGGCCCTAAGACCCCGTCAGTGACCGCGTACTTACACACTTAACGAATGAAAAGCGCACCTGCGCGTGCTGTCTTGACTGCGCACCTCAATTGCGGGGTACGATTGCGGTGATCGTCCGCGCCACTGGAGGGATTCTGGAGCCGCGCAACGACATCCGCGCGCTGCGCTCACTGCTGCGAGGGCAATGGCTCAGGCGTCGTGCTGGTTCCAAGTTCAACACGGTGCGTAAGGCACGCGCTACGCTTGTGTCGTGTGTTGACGGCGTCCAGGTTCATCGCGTCGTGCGTTGACAGCGTCCAGCGCGACTCTGGCGAATTTCTGGCGGCGTCCAGACTCTCGAGGCGGTGCCCGCGGCGTCCAGATAGTGTGACGCGGCCTGTCTTCAGCGTCCAGGCGATCCGGCGGGGCTTCAGACCAATTGCGGTGCGCACGCCGAAAACGGCGGTTCGTAAATTATTCCTGCAGCGTCTTGGTGTCGCGCGACGCTCGGGGACTGTCGGCGGCGTCCAGGGAGATCGTCTGGGGCATCAGAGGCGTCCAGAGCGACCCTGGCGAATTTTTGCGGCGTCCAGAACGGCTTTGTAGCCCGTCGTCGACGTCCAGAAGTCCCCGCGGCGCACCGCGTTCAACTGCGAGGGTTGTGGCGCCCGGATGCGCGTTGAACCACGTTCAAGGCGGCAGCTTGCAGTTGGCGAACGTGATGAGGCTGGTTGTGCGCGCGGGTCGGCGGCGTCCAGAAACCCGCCGCGCGCCGCCGAGGGCGTCCAGAGGGATGTCTTGGCCCGTCTGTGGCGTCCAGAGCGAGCGCGAGGCGGGTACGCGGCGTCCAGAGGGATGTCTTGGCCCGTCTGCGGCGTCCAGAGCGAGCGCGAGGCGGGTGCGCGGCGTCCAGAGCGAGCGCGGGCCCTGTCTTCAGCGTCCAGGAGGTCCTGCGCGCCTTTGACAGCAGTCAGAGTGGATGCTGAGCGGTGTTGGCGGCGTCGCGAGGCGGGTGCGCGGCGTCCAGAGCGAGTGCAAGACGGGTGCGCGGCGTGCAGAGCGAGCGCGGGCCCTGTCTTCAGCGTCCAGGAGGTCCTGCGCGCCTTTGACAGCAGTCAGAGTGGATGCTGAGCGGTGTTGGCGGCGTCGCGCGGCGCTGGCGCTGCGCGCCCGCGCAGCCTTGAGCAGGACGGCGACAGGGGTGTGTCGCACATCCAGAGGGAAACGCGCTCGGAGAGCGCGCCGCGTGCAGTGCCGCGCCGTTGCCCGCAATAGGGCGTGCTCTGGCGGGCGTCCAGAGGGAACCAGCGGCATGCACCGCGTCACACCGCGGTGTCGAGGGCGTCCAGAGGTGCCGCCGCGCAGGGCTGGCGCTGCGCGCCCGCGCAGCCTTGAGCAGGGCGGCGACCGGGATGTGCAACACATCCCGAGAGACACGCGCTCGGAGAGCGCGCCGCGTGCAGTGCCGCGCCGTTGCCCGCAATGTGGCGTGCTCTGGCGGGCGTCCAGAGGGATCGTGCAGCGTGCGCCGCGTCCAGGAGGCTCGGCGCGGTGTCGAGGGCATCCAGAGGGGCGTCGCGCAGCCTTGAGCAGGACGGCGATTGAGATGTATCGCACGTCCCGAGGGAAGTGCAAAGACGCCCAGCACGCAGCCTCGTGCCGCGCCGTTGCGCGCAGTGTGGCGTGCTCTTGCGGAAGTCCAGAGGGATCCTGCGGCGCGCGCCGCGTCCAGGAGGCTCCGCGCGGTGTCGAGGGCGTCCAGAGGCGCTTCGCGGGGGCGTTCGCGGAGTCCAGCGGGGAGAGCGGATTGGGCCACTCAAACCGGTGCGCGCGCACGTCGGTTGGCCGCCGCGTTGCTCCGTCTCGTGTCGACGACGTCTAGGGAGATGTGGGCGTGCTGGGGAGGCCGTCCGGAAGGGATGTCGTGAGGGAGGGCATCCAGGGGGAGCGTGCAGCGTGCGCCGCGTCCAGGAGGCGCGGTGCAGTGTCGATGGCGTTCAGATGGGCGGCGCGCGACGCTGAATGCACCATACAACGACCGCAGATGTCGTGAGTCGCGTCGTGGTCGCGGCTGGGCGCGGACGCGCCGCCAGAGTGAGTGCAGCAGCAGCTGCATCACTTTATCTGGCAACTGGCTCATCCGCGGATCGTCGCCGCGTTGCGCAAATTCGGTAGACGCATGCGCGTGCCATCGACGCGCTGGCGTCTTATTGCGCTGAGGTCGTTGAATTTCGCAGAGACTGGTGGCGAGGAAAATCTTGCTGTCGAGATGAAGCTCCGTAGCGCGCGCGATAGCGTCGTGTTTCTGTCCGCACGCTTCGGGCGGTGCGGGCCATCGAAAAAACACCCAGGACCGTCCCTCGGACGAGGCAAACGGAGCTAAAGTGGCGAGACGATACGTTCGACCAACGATCGACACGGCTTTGCGGTGCACGCCGTCACTGTAAACGCGAAAATTCAATCTTCTGGAAGGCAGATCAGAGAGCGACGATACATACGTCGCCATTACAGCGTCCAGTCGAAACCGTACGCGAGCGTGCCAAGTTGCGGGCGGCGTTGCGGGGCGCGTCGCCGGCACAAGACGGAATTTGTGGCGTCCGCGCGAAATATTTGTGGGCGACGCGGACGGCCCGTCGACGTCAAAAGGACTGTTCTGCGGCGAATAATCGCGTCAGAAAGAGTGCGAGAAGACTACGCTGTTGACCTACAGCAAGTGACGCGGCGGCGGTCACCATAGCAAACACAGCTGCAGAACCCAAGATCAGCGGCTGCTCGCAATCACGTCGTGTTCGGATACATACCCACACAGATAGGTTCACGAAATATGGGAACTTGGCCATGAAAGCGATGGGCAAGTCGTGATGGTGGTGGTGGGAGGAAGGAAGAGTCGGAGTGGCAAGACGCCGCCAGACGACGTGACAAGCGGCCAAAGTTGACTCCGACAGGCGAATTTGATCTCTCGTATAATACTGCCGGGTCGGAGGCGAAATCTGACGACCGCGCGGGGTCTCACGGTCTCCCGCCGCTTATTCCATGCAGCCCAGGTCGTCGTCGTCGACGACGCAGGCAGTACCTACAATATTTGTGTGTAAGTACTACTGCTACATAATACGCATCCCACGAATCTTTTCGTGGATGGTCCGCGGCACCATCTCCCCAGTCCGCACGTCGCCAACGGGATCCTCCTCATCCCACTCGTCCGGGACATCCACCGGCGAGCGCACGACCTTGAACACCTTGCCCGCGACGCCGTCGCGGCCGCGCTTCACCGTCCTCGAGCGGCCGCGGTCCGAGCGCGGCCGCCGCGTCGTGCGCTCCGGCTCCAGCTCGCCCGCCGCGATGCGCGCCGCCCGCAGCGCGCTCTCCGCCGCGTACTCGGCGTCCGAGAGTTTCACCCAGCGGATCGCGCCGGTGAACCAGCCCTCGAGGAGCGCGTCGGCGTTGCGCAGAGAGCCCGTCGCGGCGCGCAGGGACGTGAACGGGATCTGTTGCGGCCAGCCGACGAGGAGGACGCGGTGCGGCGTCACGACGTCGCGCCAGTACGTGGGGAAGGGTAGCCTCGAGTGCGGGTTGCCTGTAATTTCACCTGTGCAGCGGTGTGAGCGGCGTGCGCGAGAATACATTGTTGCGAACTTACAGAGACCGCGCACGAGCTCGTGCTCGAACTGTGCGCGCGCCCGTCTGAGGCGTCCATTGTAGGTTTGTTTCGAATTGGCTGCGACGGTATCTGCGGCGCGGGAAGTCAGTTGGAGTGCGAGAAAAGCAAGGGTAATAATACGACTCACTGTTCATGGTCTTGCTGCAAGGCGCGTCTCACCGACTTGAGCAAAAACCGTGTGCTGCCCACCCAAGCGGTGGCTCACAGCTCTCGATCACTTGCGCCTACGCGGCCTGGTCGCGCGGCGAATAACGTAGCCCGATGCACAGCTTCTCCTGCGTCCGGCCTGAACGTCGCACGACGGCGGTGGTATGTCTTCGAGTTGCTTCGACTGCCCGCCGAATCGCACTGCTGCAAACAATGCAGCGCCATCGCATTGCGGTCAGCTTGAACGTCGCACGACGGCGCGACGTAGGAGATGTTCTTGAGCTGCGTGAACCGCCCGCCGCATCGGATTGCTACGACCAATGCACGCGCCACGCCATCGCAGTGCTGCAGCGCGCCGCCAGTCGCACGCGCGACATGTTCTGCGTGCGCTGACCAGGGCGACGCGGCGTCCAGCCCGATGGTTCACCTCGCTGCCGTGTTCTCCTGGACGCGCGACACCGAGTGCTGTTGCGCTGTGCGGCCCCTGCCTGCTCGCGGCCTGGACCGCGCCTGCACGCCGCACAGTCCGCAGCGCACAGACCCGCCTCGCCTGCCCGCCCCCAAACGACGCGCCGCCGAGTCGGTGGAAAGCGTGCCTCCCGCGCAAATTTCGCGCTTGTCACAAGGTTCACCGCTAGTGCACAGAGCAGCCCTGTCAGCCCGACGTCCGCGCGAAACGGCTGGACGCTGCGTACCTGGCGCACATTGCATCCTCTGCGCTCCGCGCACGCTGCTCATGCTCGTGCCTTCAGCGCCCTGCGCGCTGTGTGTGCGCGCTGTTCTGTCCGCGAAGACCTTGCGCTGGCCACAGCGGGCGGCGCGCGCTGGAGTGGTAGCACGCGGCGGACCAGCGGGGCGGCGCGGCTCGCGTACGCGTACGCGTCAAGCGATCGAACGGACCGCGCGCAGGGCGGCATCCACGCTAGACGGCCGGGCGGCGTCGTACGCAGCGCACGCTGCACGCTCCCGTCCGTCTCTGCAGCCCCGCGCCCTCGCCCCGCGCCTTTCTTGAGCTCTCCAGGCGTGCATGGGATGGCCATGGACGGTGGCGGCGCAGGCCCAGGATTGTGCGATGCGCGCGTACGCGTCGCGTCGTAGCGGTGGGTCCAGCAGCGCGGCGGCGCGTTTCAATTTGTGCCGTGCGATCGAATGTACGGCGTCGGCGAGGGGAGCCCGCCGCGTCCGCCCGCCCCTCTGCTCTGGCCGCCCGTCCCCTCTGTGTCGCGGACGCCGCTCCTCTGCTGGACTGCTGTGTGCACCGCGGATTGCAGCGGGCCCTGTGCGCCGCGCTGTGTGTCTGTGCGCAGCGGGCGACGGGGGCAGGGGCGCGGGTCGGCGTCGGGCTTCCCAAAACACTTGGGCCCGCGTGGCGTCGGCTACATGCCTGGTCTCGCGCTGCCGCTGTCATCGGCGGCCGTGCGTGGAGACCGGGCGCGCGTTAGCGTGAATTGCGCGATCGCGCTGACGAAGTGGGGGTGCCGGGTGTGTATAAAATTGCGGTGGGACGGGCGGGGAGAGGGCAGCGCGTTCCCCATCGCGACTGCCCTCTCGTCTCTCTCTTTCTCGTCTTTTTCGTCCTCGCGCTGCGTGCTGTACGCCCGTCGTCGTCATGCGTGCGCATCTGTCGTCAGGTATGAGCGGATGTACGTTCGTGCGAGGCAATGTGCTTACCGGCGTGGCTTTGCCAGGTCCTCCCGCGACGTGCTCCAGGCCGAGCGCGTCGTGCGCTGCGTGATCTGCGCGTGCATGCTGTCGACCTCTATCGTCAAAGGTATGTGCGTGGCGTATTGCACCGAGTCTGTGTGTTCACATTTGCCTTGCCTTTGCCAGGTATTCGCCGCCGCCGTATCCATGTAGCTTGAGTGGGCAGCGTGCGTCTCTATCGCACCGCAGGTGAGTACAGTTCGTGATCTGCGTGGATATGGACTTACAGTTTGCTGTTACAGAGCGGGGGCCGCCGCTTTTGCGGGTGACGTTTGATGTCCGTTTGCTCTGCGCGGCGGTATCAGAGGTATGCACGGGGTGTCTCATATTGCGTTGTGCTGACCGTGGGCTTGCCTTTGCCAGGTCGTCGCGGACGTTGCCCAGCCGTACATGGTCCCGTTGAGCGCGTCGTCGGCGTATCGTGGCAGGTGCGCACAGTTCGCGATGGGCGTAGATCATGATTTGCTGTCCGATGGCGCGTGACGCGCCGCCGCTTCTGCGAATGACGCGGTCTGATCGTCGGCGTTTCGCTGGACGTGAGCATAGTGAGTCCACTGTGTCGTATACGTGAATTCTGTGACTTACAAGACAGTGCCCTAGACCTCCACGGGCCTTTCGCTCTGCAACCCTCGTCTTGATGTTGTCGGGCGCGGCTTCTGCGGGTATTTTGGCGCGCGTTGACTTGCTGGACGCGTTGTAAGTCTGCCAGTCGTCTTGAATGCATGGATTTTGTACTTACCGGACGACGTCCTAGGTCTCCGGCGATCCCACACGCGTGCGTGTTTTCTGCGTGCCCAGCGCCTGCAATTCCCTGCTGACGTTCCCCGCAGTGTCGAATCGCGGCTTTTGTTGCATTTCGATGGACAGCTCTTGAGCGCGGGAGCTGGGTCGAGAGCGTCAGGCGAGGGAAAACGGCACGGGCACAGGTGAGTAGTACTTACGGTACGTTATGTGTCGCGGAGGACAGTCCTTGTAGTCGTATACGTTGCTTTAGACAGGCCAATAGATTTCGTTTGAGCCCAACTTGCATGTCGTTGAGTGGAAAACCGCGCGAGAATGGCCGCGTTGACGGAGCGACAGCGTCGCCAGGACAGCGCGCGTGGGAAAGCCACCTCTGCTGGCGCGGGCTCCTTTCGCTCAATTCGTTGGGACGCACGGTTGGACAGCGGCGCGCTGCGCGCGCCGCGCGCGAGAAAGCAAGGGCGAGAGGGCCTGGCGCTGGCGCGTTTGGCTGGAAAACGAGGCTTGTAGTGTTTGCGACGCGTGCTGGCGCCAAACACGGCGTGTATGCGACGCGTCCCGTAGCCAAACAACAGTAGGATGTGGGATGATGCAGTCGTTCATGAACAGACTTGTACATTTACTGAGGAGCCGAGATTGCCGGTCGACGTGTCCACCTCGCTTCGTCTCATCCCGCCTCGCTCACGTCGTCCATCGTCGCTCCTGCTGGCGGCGAACTCCCAACAATTCCGCACAACTGTCTCTTCACTGGCATGCCACCGCAGTACTCCCCTCTCTCAACATAATCGCCCGCGCACCATTTTTAGCCCGCAAAGCAGAACGTTGACCTCGGCGTGGTCGCGCATCGTGTACCATGGATGAGACGGCTGTGCAATATGGCGGCATTGCGGTTGCTCTGCTTGTGGCTGCACTGACATCGGTGAGTGGTGTTATGTCTTTTCGAGTCGCGGGCCACTAGTACGCGCGAGGGGGAAGAGACGATGAGCACCATTTCATCCTTGTTCTTAGAGCTGCGGGCCGTTCGTTCCTCGGACGTGCGCCGCGGCGACGACGACGCACAACGGTCATGGTTCCTCGGAACCTTCACACTGATCAATACCCTCTTTCTGATTATTCGACTCGTCTTTCGGCACCCTGCTGAACCATGCATGTTTGACAGGCATACGTTTTGCTCCTGCTATGGACACCGCCCCCAATACCCTCTCACCCCTCCGAAAAACGATTTCGCTCCCTCAAGTCGCCCTCGATGGCCGTCGCGCTCCCGTCACTCCTCGATGCGCCGTCGCTCGCGCTCACCGTTGTCATCCCTGCGTACAACGAGACTGCGCGTCTACCAGCGATGCTTACCACCGCCGTCGCGTACCTCTCCTCCTCCTTTCCCTCCCTTGCCTCCTCCTCCAAAACCTCCGAATCAAATCACACGACAAATAAGCAGAGCAAGAGCGCGCCCGACTTTGAGATTATCATTGTGGACGACGGCTCCGCGGACGGCACAGCGGAGAAGGCGCTCGAGCTCGCGGGCGAGCACCCCGGCGTGGAGATCCGCGTGGTGAAGCTGGAGCAGAACCTCGGGAAGGGCGGTGCGGTGCGCCATGGGATGCTGCACGGGCGCGGGAAGCGGCTGCTCATGGTCGACGCGGACGGGGCGAGCCGGTTCGAGGACCTCGGGCTGCTGTGGACGGCGCTGGACACGCTCGCGCCGCAGGGCGAAGCGGGTGTGGCCATCGGGAGCCGTGCGCACCTCGTGAAGACCGCAGCGGTCGTGAAGGTGCGCTTCCATTTCGATATTTCGGCGTGCGCTGCTTGACGCTGCGCAGCGCTCCTTCATCCGCAACTTCCTCATGTACGGCCTGCACACGGTGCTGCGGCTCGTCGGCGTCGGGCACATCCGCGACACACAGTGCGGCTTCAAGCTCTTCACGCGCGCCGCGGCGACGCAGATCTTCCCGCGGCAGCATCTGACGACGTGGATCTTCGACGTCGAGGTGCTGCTCCTCGCGAAGCAGCTCGGCGTGCCCGTCGTGGAGGTGCCCATCGAGTGGCACGAGGTGCCCGGCAGCAAGCTCAGCGTCATGCGCGACTCGCTGCAGATGCTGCGCGACCTGCTCGTCCTGCGCGCGAACCAGCTGCTGGGCCGGTGGAAGCTTGATCTACCAAAGTCGGAATGACTGTACTTACACCCATATCTAACTTGTTGATCGTAACGGTTCCCCAGCGCTGTCGAGCCGCGGCACTGCACCCGCGAACGGAAGGCGCTCGTCCTCGACGTGCGACCGGGCATTCGACGACAAAGACATCGCCGCGGACGGGTGACGTCATGCTCGCCTCGCGCGTATCTAGTCGCGATGGCGCGCGGAATCCCTCAGCGATAATTCGAGAGGTATGTCGGCCCCATAGGTGCTAATAAAACAGTAGGCTTCTTCCCTAGGTGCTAATAGAACAGTAGGCTTTTCCCCATAGGTGCTAATAGAACAGTAGGCTTCCTGCCGTTAGATTTGTAGACTTCCCGCCGTTAGATTAGTGGGCTTGTAGGGTACATTGTAAAGTAGTAGGCTCGCTTGTTGGCCAGCAAAGCGCCGTTCAGATTTTGAAGCCTCGCGACCGCAAGTCAAATTCCATTCTACTACACTACTGTACACTCCTTGCGACTACTGCCCCGCCGCGTCGAGGCCGACTTCTCGCGGCAGTCTCGTCCTGAGCTCGGGCAGCGCTCTGCAGCGGACCAGCCGTCAGAATTTCCGTCTTCTTGTTGAGAGCTGGATGGCACGCTCTGACGGACATGTCGCCCGCGCCGCGACACTCTCCTCTTTGTGACGACGGCTCCGTTGCCCGCGGGGATCTCGTCCTGCGCGCGGACATGGTGCTTTAATGGCACACCCGTCAGATTTTCCGTCTCTTTGCTGTAGCTCGAAAAGGCGTACCTGCGCGCGCTCGCAGCGCTTTGACGGTCCCCTCGCGAAGTCCCAGTTGCGGGACACGCAAGAGGGACTTGCAGCGCGAGCTTCTCGAGCGCGTTCACTGCGCATTCGACGCGCTGGCCCTAAGACCCCGTCAGTGACCGCGTACTTACACACTTAACGAATGAAAAGCGCACCTGCGCGTGCTGTCTTGACTGCGCACCTCAATTGCGGGGTACGATTGCGGTGATCGTCCGCGCCACTGGAGGGATTCTGGAGCCGCGCAACGACATCCGCGCGCTGCGCTCACTGCTGCGAGGGCAATGGCTCAGGCGTCGTGCTGGTTCCAAGTTCAACACGGTGCGTAAGGCACGCGCTACGCTTGTGTCGTGTGTTGACGGCGTCCAGGTTCATCGCGTCGTGCGTTGACAGCGTCCAGCGCGACTCTGGCGAATTTCTGGCGGCGTCCAGACTCTCGAGGCGGTGCCCGCGGCGTCCAGATAGTGTGACGCGGCCTGTCTTCAGCGTCCAGGCGATCCGGCGGGGCTTCAGACCAATTGCGGTGCGCACGCCGAAAACGGCGGTTCGTAAATTATTCCTGCAGCGTCTTGGTGTCGCGCGACGCTCGGGGACTGTCGGCGGCGTCCAGGGAGATCGTCTGGGGCATCAGAGGCGTCCAGAGCGACCCTGGCGAATTTTTGCGGCGTCCAGAACGGCTTTGTAGCCCGTCGTCGACGTCCAGAAGTCCCCGCGGCGCACCGCGTTCAACTGCGAGGGTTGTGGCGCCCGGATGCGCGTTGAACCACGTTCAAGGCGGCAGCTTGCAGTTGGCGAACGTGATGAGGCTGGTTGTGCGCGCGGGTCGGCGGCGTCCAGAAACCCGCCGCGCGCCGCCGAGGGCGTCCAGAGGGATGTCTTGGCCCGTCTGTGGCGTCCAGAGCGAGCGCGAGGCGGGTACGCGGCGTCCAGAGGGATGTCTTGGCCCGTCTGCGGCGTCCAGAGCGAGCGCGAGGCGGGTGCGCGGCGTCCAGAGCGAGCGCGGGCCCTGTCTTCAGCGTCCAGGAGGTCCTGCGCGCCTTTGACAGCAGTCAGAGTG
The DNA here is from genome assembly GCA_019915035.1 of Auriscalpium orientale. Classification (NCBI taxonomy): domain Eukaryota; kingdom Fungi; phylum Basidiomycota; class Agaricomycetes; order Russulales; family Auriscalpiaceae; genus Auriscalpium; species Auriscalpium orientale. The sequence goes on along the minus strand of JAHLMH010000003.1, from coordinate 3,361,876 downwards.
GATGCTGAGCGGTGTTGGCGGCGTCGCGAGGCGGGTGCGCGGCGTCCAGAGCGAGTGCAAGACGGGTGCGCGGCGTGCAGAGCGAGCGCGGGCCCTGTCTTCAGCGTCCAGGAGGTCCTGCGCGCCTTTGACAGCAGTCAGAGTGGATGCTGAGCGGTGTTGGCGGCGTCGCGCGGCGCTGGCGCTGCGCGCCCGCGCAGCCTTGAGCAGGACGGCGACAGGGGTGTGTCGCACATCCAGAGGGAAACGCGCTCGGAGAGCGCGCCGCGTGCAGTGCCGCGCCGTTGCCCGCAATAGGGCGTGCTCTGGCGGGCGTCCAGAGGGAACCAGCGGCATGCACCGCGTCACACCGCGGTGTCGAGGGCGTCCAGAGGTGCCGCCGCGCAGGGCTGGCGCTGCGCGCCCGCGCAGCCTTGAGCAGGGCGGCGACCGGGATGTGCAACACATCCCGAGAGACACGCGCTCGGAGAGCGCGCCGCGTGCAGTGCCGCGCCGTTGCCCGCAATGTGGCGTGCTCTGGCGGGCGTCCAGAGGGATCGTGCAGCGTGCGCCGCGTCCAGGAGGCTCGGCGCGGTGTCGAGGGCATCCAGAGGGGCGTCGCGCAGCCTTGAGCAGGACGGCGATTGAGATGTATCGCACGTCCCGAGGGAAGTGCAAAGACGCCCAGCACGCAGCCTCGTGCCGCGCCGTTGCGCGCAGTGTGGCGTGCTCTTGCGGAAGTCCAGAGGGATCCTGCGGCGCGCGCCGCGTCCAGGAGGCTCCGCGCGGTGTCGAGGGCGTCCAGAGGCGCTTCGCGGGGGCGTTCGCGGAGTCCAGCGGGGAGAGCGGATTGGGCCACTCAAACCGGTGCGCGCGCACGTCGGTTGGCCGCCGCGTTGCTCCGTCTCGTGTCGACGACGTCTAGGGAGATGTGGGCGTGCTGGGGAGGCCGTCCGGAAGGGATGTCGTGAGGGAGGGCATCCAGGGGGAGCGTGCAGCGTGCGCCGCGTCCAGGAGGCGCGGTGCAGTGTCGATGGCGTTCAGATGGGCGGCGCGCGACGCTGAATGCACCATACAACGACCGCAGATGTCGTGAGTCGCGTCGTGGTCGCGGCTGGGCGCGGACGCGCCGCCAGAGTGAGTGCAGCAGCAGCTGCATCACTTTATCTGGCAACTGGCTCATCCGCGGATCGTCGCCGCGTTGCGCAAATTCGGTAGACGCATGCGCGTGCCATCGACGCGCTGGCGTCTTATTGCGCTGAGGTCGTTGAATTTCGCAGAGACTGGTGGCGAGGAAAATCTTGCTGTCGAGATGAAGCTCCGTAGCGCGCGCGATAGCGTCGTGTTTCTGTCCGCACGCTTCGGGCGGTGCGGGCCATCGAAAAAACACCCAGGACCGTCCCTCGGACGAGGCAAACGGAGCTAAAGTGGCGAGACGATACGTTCGACCAACGATCGACACGGCTTTGCGGTGCACGCCGTCACTGTAAACGCGAAAATTCAATCTTCTGGAAGGCAGATCAGAGAGCGACGATACATACGTCGCCATTACAGCGTCCAGTCGAAACCGTACGCGAGCGTGCCAAGTTGCGGGCGGCGTTGCGGGGCGCGTCGCCGGCACAAGACGGAATTTGTGGCGTCCGCGCGAAATATTTGTGGGCGACGCGGACGGCCCGTCGACGTCAAAAGGACTGTTCTGCGGCGAATAATCGCGTCAGAAAGAGTGCGAGAAGACTACGCTGTTGACCTACAGCAAGTGACGCGGCGGCGGTCACCATAGCAAACACAGCTGCAGAACCCAAGATCAGCGGCTGCTCGCAATCACGTCGTGTTCGGATACATACCCACACAGATAGGTTCACGAAATATGGGAACTTGGCCATGAAAGCGATGGGCAAGTCGTGATGGTGGTGGTGGGAGGAAGGAAGAGTCGGAGTGGCAAGACGCCGCCAGACGACGTGACAAGCGGCCAAAGTTGACTCCGACAGGCGAATTTGATCTCTCGTATAATACTGCCGGGTCGGAGGCGAAATCTGACGACCGCGCGGGGTCTCACGGTCTCCCGCCGCTTATTCCATGCAGCCCAGGTCGTCGTCGTCGACGACGCAGGCAGTACCTACAATATTTGTGTGTAAGTACTACTGCTACATAATACGCATCCCACGAATCTTTTCGTGGATGGTCCGCGGCACCATCTCCCCAGTCCGCACGTCGCCAACGGGATCCTCCTCATCCCACTCGTCCGGGACATCCACCGGCGAGCGCACGACCTTGAACACCTTGCCCGCGACGCCGTCGCGGCCGCGCTTCACCGTCCTCGAGCGGCCGCGGTCCGAGCGCGGCCGCCGCGTCGTGCGCTCCGGCTCCAGCTCGCCCGCCGCGATGCGCGCCGCCCGCAGCGCGCTCTCCGCCGCGTACTCGGCGTCCGAGAGTTTCACCCAGCGGATCGCGCCGGTGAACCAGCCCTCGAGGAGCGCGTCGGCGTTGCGCAGAGAGCCCGTCGCGGCGCGCAGGGACGTGAACGGGATCTGTTGCGGCCAGCCGACGAGGAGGACGCGGTGCGGCGTCACGACGTCGCGCCAGTACGTGGGGAAGGGTAGCCTCGAGTGCGGGTTGCCTGTAATTTCACCTGTGCAGCGGTGTGAGCGGCGTGCGCGAGAATACATTGTTGCGAACTTACAGAGACCGCGCACGAGCTCGTGCTCGAACTGTGCGCGCGCCCGTCTGAGGCGTCCATTGTAGGTTTGTTTCGAATTGGCTGCGACGGTATCTGCGGCGCGGGAAGTCAGTTGGAGTGCGAGAAAAGCAAGGGTAATAATACGACTCACTGTTCATGGTCTTGCTGCAAGGCGCGTCTCACCGACTTGAGCAAAAACCGTGTGCTGCCCACCCAAGCGGTGGCTCACAGCTCTCGATCACTTGCGCCTACGCGGCCTGGTCGCGCGGCGAATAACGTAGCCCGATGCACAGCTTCTCCTGCGTCCGGCCTGAACGTCGCACGACGGCGGTGGTATGTCTTCGAGTTGCTTCGACTGCCCGCCGAATCGCACTGCTGCAAACAATGCAGCGCCATCGCATTGCGGTCAGCTTGAACGTCGCACGACGGCGCGACGTAGGAGATGTTCTTGAGCTGCGTGAACCGCCCGCCGCATCGGATTGCTACGACCAATGCACGCGCCACGCCATCGCAGTGCTGCAGCGCGCCGCCAGTCGCACGCGCGACATGTTCTGCGTGCGCTGACCAGGGCGACGCGGCGTCCAGCCCGATGGTTCACCTCGCTGCCGTGTTCTCCTGGACGCGCGACACCGAGTGCTGTTGCGCTGTGCGGCCCCTGCCTGCTCGCGGCCTGGACCGCGCCTGCACGCCGCACAGTCCGCAGCGCACAGACCCGCCTCGCCTGCCCGCCCCCAAACGACGCGCCGCCGAGTCGGTGGAAAGCGTGCCTCCCGCGCAAATTTCGCGCTTGTCACAAGGTTCACCGCTAGTGCACAGAGCAGCCCTGTCAGCCCGACGTCCGCGCGAAACGGCTGGACGCTGCGTACCTGGCGCACATTGCATCCTCTGCGCTCCGCGCACGCTGCTCATGCTCGTGCCTTCAGCGCCCTGCGCGCTGTGTGTGCGCGCTGTTCTGTCCGCGAAGACCTTGCGCTGGCCACAGCGGGCGGCGCGCGCTGGAGTGGTAGCACGCGGCGGACCAGCGGGGCGGCGCGGCTCGCGTACGCGTACGCGTCAAGCGATCGAACGGACCGCGCGCAGGGCGGCATCCACGCTAGACGGCCGGGCGGCGTCGTACGCAGCGCACGCTGCACGCTCCCGTCCGTCTCTGCAGCCCCGCGCCCTCGCCCCGCGCCTTTCTTGAGCTCTCCAGGCGTGCATGGGATGGCCATGGACGGTGGCGGCGCAGGCCCAGGATTGTGCGATGCGCGCGTACGCGTCGCGTCGTAGCGGTGGGTCCAGCAGCGCGGCGGCGCGTTTCAATTTGTGCCGTGCGATCGAATGTACGGCGTCGGCGAGGGGAGCCCGCCGCGTCCGCCCGCCCCTCTGCTCTGGCCGCCCGTCCCCTCTGTGTCGCGGACGCCGCTCCTCTGCTGGACTGCTGTGTGCACCGCGGATTGCAGCGGGCCCTGTGCGCCGCGCTGTGTGTCTGTGCGCAGCGGGCGACGGGGGCAGGGGCGCGGGTCGGCGTCGGGCTTCCCAAAACACTTGGGCCCGCGTGGCGTCGGCTACATGCCTGGTCTCGCGCTGCCGCTGTCATCGGCGGCCGTGCGTGGAGACCGGGCGCGCGTTAGCGTGAATTGCGCGATCGCGCTGACGAAGTGGGGGTGCCGGGTGTGTATAAAATTGCGGTGGGACGGGCGGGGAGAGGGCAGCGCGTTCCCCATCGCGACTGCCCTCTCGTCTCTCTCTTTCTCGTCTTTTTCGTCCTCGCGCTGCGTGCTGTACGCCCGTCGTCGTCATGCGTGCGCATCTGTCGTCAGGTATGAGCGGATGTACGTTCGTGCGAGGCAATGTGCTTACCGGCGTGGCTTTGCCAGGTCCTCCCGCGACGTGCTCCAGGCCGAGCGCGTCGTGCGCTGCGTGATCTGCGCGTGCATGCTGTCGACCTCTATCGTCAAAGGTATGTGCGTGGCGTATTGCACCGAGTCTGTGTGTTCACATTTGCCTTGCCTTTGCCAGGTATTCGCCGCCGCCGTATCCATGTAGCTTGAGTGGGCAGCGTGCGTCTCTATCGCACCGCAGGTGAGTACAGTTCGTGATCTGCGTGGATATGGACTTACAGTTTGCTGTTACAGAGCGGGGGCCGCCGCTTTTGCGGGTGACGTTTGATGTCCGTTTGCTCTGCGCGGCGGTATCAGAGGTATGCACGGGGTGTCTCATATTGCGTTGTGCTGACCGTGGGCTTGCCTTTGCCAGGTCGTCGCGGACGTTGCCCAGCCGTACATGGTCCCGTTGAGCGCGTCGTCGGCGTATCGTGGCAGGTGCGCACAGTTCGCGATGGGCGTAGATCATGATTTGCTGTCCGATGGCGCGTGACGCGCCGCCGCTTCTGCGAATGACGCGGTCTGATCGTCGGCGTTTCGCTGGACGTGAGCATAGTGAGTCCACTGTGTCGTATACGTGAATTCTGTGACTTACAAGACAGTGCCCTAGACCTCCACGGGCCTTTCGCTCTGCAACCCTCGTCTTGATGTTGTCGGGCGCGGCTTCTGCGGGTATTTTGGCGCGCGTTGACTTGCTGGACGCGTTGTAAGTCTGCCAGTCGTCTTGAATGCATGGATTTTGTACTTACCGGACGACGTCCTAGGTCTCCGGCGATCCCACACGCGTGCGTGTTTTCTGCGTGCCCAGCGCCTGCAATTCCCTGCTGACGTTCCCCGCAGTGTCGAATCGCGGCTTTTGTTGCATTTCGATGGACAGCTCTTGAGCGCGGGAGCTGGGTCGAGAGCGTCAGGCGAGGGAAAACGGCACGGGCACAGGTGAGTAGTACTTACGGTACGTTATGTGTCGCGGAGGACAGTCCTTGTAGTCGTATACGTTGCTTTAGACAGGCCAATAGATTTCGTTTGAGCCCAACTTGCATGTCGTTGAGTGGAAAACCGCGCGAGAATGGCCGCGTTGACGGAGCGACAGCGTCGCCAGGACAGCGCGCGTGGGAAAGCCACCTCTGCTGGCGCGGGCTCCTTTCGCTCAATTCGTTGGGACGCACGGTTGGACAGCGGCGCGCTGCGCGCGCCGCGCGCGAGAAAGCAAGGGCGAGAGGGCCTGGCGCTGGCGCGTTTGGCTGGAAAACGAGGCTTGTAGTGTTTGCGACGCGTGCTGGCGCCAAACACGGCGTGTATGCGACGCGTCCCGTAGCCAAACAACAGTAGGATGTGGGATGATGCAGTCGTTCATGAACAGACTTGTACATTTACTGAGGAGCCGAGATTGCCGGTCGACGTGTCCACCTCGCTTCGTCTCATCCCGCCTCGCTCACGTCGTCCATCGTCGCTCCTGCTGGCGGCGAACTCCCAACAATTCCGCACAACTGTCTCTTCACTGGCATGCCACCGCAGTACTCCCCTCTCTCAACATAATCGCCCGCGCACCATTTTTAGCCCGCAAAGCAGAACGTTGACCTCGGCGTGGTCGCGCATCGTGTACCATGGATGAGACGGCTGTGCAATATGGCGGCATTGCGGTTGCTCTGCTTGTGGCTGCACTGACATCGGTGAGTGGTGTTATGTCTTTTCGAGTCGCGGGCCACTAGTACGCGCGAGGGGGAAGAGACGATGAGCACCATTTCATCCTTGTTCTTAGAGCTGCGGGCCGTTCGTTCCTCGGACGTGCGCCGCGGCGACGACGACGCACAACGGTCATGGTTCCTCGGAACCTTCACACTGATCAATACCCTCTTTCTGATTATTCGACTCGTCTTTCGGCACCCTGCTGAACCATGCATGTTTGACAGGCATACGTTTTGCTCCTGCTATGGACACCGCCCCCAATACCCTCTCACCCCTCCGAAAAACGATTTCGCTCCCTCAAGTCGCCCTCGATGGCCGTCGCGCTCCCGTCACTCCTCGATGCGCCGTCGCTCGCGCTCACCGTTGTCATCCCTGCGTACAACGAGACTGCGCGTCTACCAGCGATGCTTACCACCGCCGTCGCGTACCTCTCCTCCTCCTTTCCCTCCCTTGCCTCCTCCTCCAAAACCTCCGAATCAAATCACACGACAAATAAGCAGAGCAAGAGCGCGCCCGACTTTGAGATTATCATTGTGGACGACGGCTCCGCGGACGGCACAGCGGAGAAGGCGCTCGAGCTCGCGGGCGAGCACCCCGGCGTGGAGATCCGCGTGGTGAAGCTGGAGCAGAACCTCGGGAAGGGCGGTGCGGTGCGCCATGGGATGCTGCACGGGCGCGGGAAGCGGCTGCTCATGGTCGACGCGGACGGGGCGAGCCGGTTCGAGGACCTCGGGCTGCTGTGGACGGCGCTGGACACGCTCGCGCCGCAGGGCGAAGCGGGTGTGGCCATCGGGAGCCGTGCGCACCTCGTGAAGACCGCAGCGGTCGTGAAGGTGCGCTTCCATTTCGATATTTCGGCGTGCGCTGCTTGACGCTGCGCAGCGCTCCTTCATCCGCAACTTCCTCATGTACGGCCTGCACACGGTGCTGCGGCTCGTCGGCGTCGGGCACATCCGCGACACACAGTGCGGCTTCAAGCTCTTCACGCGCGCCGCGGCGACGCAGATCTTCCCGCGGCAGCATCTGACGACGTGGATCTTCGACGTCGAGGTGCTGCTCCTCGCGAAGCAGCTCGGCGTGCCCGTCGTGGAGGTGCCCATCGAGTGGCACGAGGTGCCCGGCAGCAAGCTCAGCGTCATGCGCGACTCGCTGCAGATGCTGCGCGACCTGCTCGTCCTGCGCGCGAACCAGCTGCTGGGCCGGTGGAAGCTTGATCTACCAAAGTCGGAATGACTGTACTTACACCCATATCTAACTTGTTGATCGTAACGGTTCCCCAGCGCTGTCGAGCCGCGGCACTGCACCCGCGAACGGAAGGCGCTCGTCCTCGACGTGCGACCGGGCATTCGACGACAAAGACATCGCCGCGGACGGGTGACGTCATGCTCGCCTCGCGCGTATCTAGTCGCGATGGCGCGCGGAATCCCTCAGCGATAATTCGAGAGGTATGTCGGCCCCATAGGTGCTAATAAAACAGTAGGCTTCTTCCCTAGGTGCTAATAGAACAGTAGGCTTTTCCCCATAGGTGCTAATAGAACAGTAGGCTTCCTGCCGTTAGATTTGTAGACTTCCCGCCGTTAGATTAGTGGGCTTGTAGGGTACATTGTAAAGTAGTAGGCTCGCTTGTTGGCCAGCAAAGCGCCGTTCAGATTTTGAAGCCTCGCGACCGCAAGTCAAATTCCATTCTACTACACTACTGTACACTCCTTGCGACTACTGCCCCGCCGCGTCGAGGCCGACTTCTCGCGGCAGTCTCGTCCTGAGCTCGGGCAGCGCTCTGCAGCGGACCAGCCGTCAGAATTTCCGTCTTCTTGTTGAGAGCTGGATGGCACGCTCTGACGGACATGTCGCCCGCGCCGCGACACTCTCCTCTTTGTGACGACGGCTCCGTTGCCCGCGGGGATCTCGTCCTGCGCGCGGACATGGTGCTTTAATGGCACACCCGTCAGATTTTCCGTCTCTTTGCTGTAGCTCGAAAAGGCGTACCTGCGCGCGCTCGCAGCGCTTTGACGGTCCCCTCGCGAAGTCCCAGTTGCGGGACACGCAAGAGGGACTTGCAGCGCGAGCTTCTCGAGCGCGTTCACTGCGCATTCGACGCGCTGGCCCTAAGACCCCGTCAGTGACCGCGTACTTACACACTTAACGAATGAAAAGCGCACCTGCGCGTGCTGTCTTGACTGCGCACCTCAATTGCGGGGTACGATTGCGGTGATCGTCCGCGCCACTGGAGGGATTCTGGAGCCGCGCAACGACATCCGCGCGCTGCGCTCACTGCTGCGAGGGCAATGGCTCAGGCGTCGTGCTGGTTCCAAGTTCAACACGGTGCGTAAGGCACGCGCTACGCTTGTGTCGTGTGTTGACGGCGTCCAGGTTCATCGCGTCGTGCGTTGACAGCGTCCAGCGCGACTCTGGCGAATTTCTGGCGGCGTCCAGACTCTCGAGGCGGTGCCCGCGGCGTCCAGATAGTGTGACGCGGCCTGTCTTCAGCGTCCAGGCGATCCGGCGGGGCTTCAGACCAATTGCGGTGCGCACGCCGAAAACGGCGGTTCGTAAATTATTCCTGCAGCGTCTTGGTGTCGCGCGACGCTCGGGGACTGTCGGCGGCGTCCAGGGAGATCGTCTGGGGCATCAGAGGCGTCCAGAGCGACCCTGGCGAATTTTTGCGGCGTCCAGAACGGCTTTGTAGCCCGTCGTCGACGTCCAGAAGTCCCCGCGGCGCACCGCGTTCAACTGCGAGGGTTGTGGCGCCCGGATGCGCGTTGAACCACGTTCAAGGCGGCAGCTTGCAGTTGGCGAACGTGATGAGGCTGGTTGTGCGCGCGGGTCGGCGGCGTCCAGAAACCCGCCGCGCGCCGCCGAGGGCGTCCAGAGGGATGTCTTGGCCCGTCTGTGGCGTCCAGAGCGAGCGCGAGGCGGGTACGCGGCGTCCAGAGGGATGTCTTGGCCCGTCTGCGGCGTCCAGAGCGAGCGCGAGGCGGGTGCGCGGCGTCCAGAGCGAGCGCGGGCCCTGTCTTCAGCGTCCAGGAGGTCCTGCGCGCCTTTGACAGCAGTCAGAGTGGATGCTGAGCGGTGTTGGCGGCGTCGCGAGGCGGGTGCGCGGCGTCCAGAGCGAGTGCAAGACGGGTGCGCGGCGTGCAGAGCGAGCGCGGGCCCTGTCTTCAGCGTCCAGGAGGTCCTGCGCGCCTTTGACAGCAGTCAGAGTGGATGCTGAGCGGTGTTGGCGGCGTCGCGCGGCGCTGGCGCTGCGCGCCCGCGCAGCCTTGAGCAGGACGGCGACAGGGGTGTGTCGCACATCCAGAGGGAAACGCGCTCGGAGAGCGCGCCGCGTGCAGTGCCGCGCCGTTGCCCGCAATAGGGCGTGCTCTGGCGGGCGTCCAGAGGGAACCAGCGGCATGCACCGCGTCACACCGCGGTGTCGAGGGCGTCCAGAGGTGCCGCCGCGCAGGGCTGGCGCTGCGCGCCCGCGCAGCCTTGAGCAGGGCGGCGACCGGGATGTGCAACACATCCCGAGAGACACGCGCTCGGAGAGCGCGCCGCGTGCAGTGCCGCGCCGTTGCCCGCAATGTGGCGTGCTCTGGCGGGCGTCCAGAGGGATCGTGCAGCGTGCGCCGCGTCCAGGAGGCTCGGCGCGGTGTCGAGGGCATCCAGAGGGGCGTCGCGCAGCCTTGAGCAGGACGGCGATTGAGATGTATCGCACGTCCCGAGGGAAGTGCAAAGACGCCCAGCACGCAGCCTCGTGCCGCGCCGTTGCGCGCAGTGTGGCGTGCTCTTGCGGAAGTCCAGAGGGATCCTGCGGCGCGCGCCGCGTCCAGGAGGCTCCGCGCGGTGTCGAGGGCGTCCAGAGGCGCTTCGCGGGGGCGTTCGCGGAGTCCAGCGGGGAGAGCGGATTGGGCCACTCAAACCGGTGCGCGCGCACGTCGGTTGGCCGCCGCGTTGCTCCGTCTCGTGTCGACGACGTCTAGGGAGATGTGGGCGTGCTGGGGAGGCCGTCCGGAAGGGATGTCGTGAGGGAGGGCATCCAGGGGGAGCGTGCAGCGTGCGCCGCGTCCAGGAGGCGCGGTGCAGTGTCGATGGCGTTCAGATGGGCGGCGCGCGACGCTGAATGCACCATACAACGACCGCAGATGTCGTGAGTCGCGTCGTGGTCGCGGCTGGGCGCGGACGCGCCGCCAGAGTGAGTGCAGCAGCAGCTGCATCACTTTATCTGGCAACTGGCTCATCCGCGGATCGTCGCCGCGTTGCGCAAATTCGGTAGACGCATGCGCGTGCCATCGACGCGCTGGCGTCTTATTGCGCTGAGGTCGTTGAATTTCGCAGAGACTGGTGGCGAGGAAAATCTTGCTGTCGAGATGAAGCTCCGTAGCGCGCGCGATAGCGTCGTGTTTCTGTCCGCACGCTTCGGGCGGTGCGGGCCATCGAAAAAACACCCAGGACCGTCCCTCGGACGAGGCAAACGGAGCTAAAGTGGCGAGACGATACGTTCGACCAACGATCGACACGGCTTTGCGGTGCACGCCGTCACTGTAAACGCGAAAATTCAATCTTCTGGAAGGCAGATCAGAGAGCGACGATACATACGTCGCCATTACAGCGTCCAGTCGAAACCGTACGCGAGCGTGCCAAGTTGCGGGCGGCGTTGCGGGGCGCGTCGCCGGCACAAGACGGAATTTGTGGCGTCCGCGCGAAATATTTGTGGGCGACGCGGACGGCCCGTCGACGTCAAAAGGACTGTTCTGCGGCGAATAATCGCGTCAGAAAGAGTGCGAGAAGACTACGCTGTTGACCTACAGCAAGTGACGCGGCGGCGGTCACCATAGCAAACACAGCTGCAGAACCCAAGATCAGCGGCTGCTCGCAATCACGTCGTGTTCGGATACATACCCACACAGATAGGTTCACGAAATATGGGAACTTGGCCATGAAAGCGATGGGCAAGTCGTGATGGTGGTGGTGGGAGGAAGGAAGAGTCGGAGTGGCAAGACGCCGCCAGACGACGTGACAAGCGGCCAAAGTTGACTCCGACAGGCGAATTTGATCTCTCGTATAATACTGCCGGGTCGGAGGCGAAATCTGACGACCGCGCGGGGTCTCACGGTCTCCCGCCGCTTATTCCATGCAGCCCAGGTCGTCGTCGTCGACGACGCAGGCAGTACCTACAATATTTGTGTGTAAGTACTACTGCTACATAATACGCATCCCACGAATCTTTTCGTGGATGGTCCGCGGCACCATCTCCCCAGTCCGCACGTCGCCAACGGGATCCTCCTCATCCCACTCGTCCGGGACATCCACCGGCGAGCGCACGACCTTGAACACCTTGCCCGCGACGCCGTCGCGGCCGCGCTTCACCGTCCTCGAGCGGCCGCGGTCCGAGCGCGGCCGCCGCGTCGTGCGCTCCGGCTCCAGCTCGCCCGCCGCGATGCGCGCCGCCCGCAGCGCGCTCTCCGCCGCGTACTCGGCGTCCGAGAGTTTCACCCAGCGGATCGCGCCGGTGAACCAGCCCTCGAGGAGCGCGTCGGCGTTGCGCAGAGAGCCCGTCGCGGCGCGCAGGGACGTGAACGGGATCTGTTGCGGCCAGCCGACGAGGAGGACGCGGTGCGGCGTCACGACGTCGCGCCAGTACGTGGGGAAGGGTAGCCTCGAGTGCGGGTTGCCTGTAATTTCACCTGTGCAGCGGTGTGAGCGGCGTGCGCGAGAATACATTGTTGCGAACTTACAGAGACCGCGCACGAGCTCGTGCTCGAACTGTGCGCGCGCCCGTCTGAGGCGTCCATTGTAGGTTTGTTTCGAATTGGCTGCGACGGTATCTGCGGCGCGGGAAGTCAGTTGGAGTGCGAGAAAAGCAAGGGTAATAATACGACTCACTGTTCATGGTCTTGCTGCAAGGCGCGTCTCACCGACTTGAGCAAAAACCGTGTGCTGCCCACCCAAGCGGTGGCTCACAGCTCTCGATCACTTGCGCCTACGCGGCCTGGTCGCGCGGCGAATAACGTAGCCCGATGCACAGCTTCTCCTGCGTCCGGCCTGAACGTCGCACGACGGCGGTGGTATGTCTTCGAGTTGCTTCGACTGCCCGCCGAATCGCACTGCTGCAAACAATGCAGCGCCATCGCATTGCGGTCAGCTTGAACGTCGCACGACGGCGCGACGTAGGAGATGTTCTTGAGCTGCGTGAACCGCCCGCCGCATCGGATTGCTACGACCAATGCACGCGCCACGCCATCGCAGTGCTGCAGCGCGCCGCCAGTCGCACGCGCGACATGTTCTGCGTGCGCTGACCAGGGCGACGCGGCGTCCAGCCCGATGGTTCACCTCGCTGCCGTGTTCTCCTGGACGCGCGACACCGAGTGCTGTTGCGCTGTGCGGCCCCTGCCTGCTCGCGGCCTGGACCGCGCCTGCACGCCGCACAGTCCGCAGCGCACAGACCCGCCTCGCCTGCCCGCCCCCAAACGACGCGCCGCCGAGTCGGTGGAAAGCGTGCCTCCCGCGCAAATTTCGCGCTTGTCACAAGGTTCACCGCTAGTGCACAGAGCAGCCCTGTCAGCCCGACGTCCGCGCGAAACGGCTGGACGCTGCGTACCTGGCGCACATTGCATCCTCTGCGCTCCGCGCACGCTGCTCATGCTCGTGCCTTCAGCGCCCTGCGCGCTGTGTGTGCGCGCTGTTCTGTCCGCGAAGACCTTGCGCTGGCCACAGCGGGCGGCGCGCGCTGGAGTGGTAGCACGCGGCGGACCAGCGGGGCGGCGCGGCTCGCGTACGCGTACGCGTCAAGCGATCGAACGGACCGCGCGCAGGGCGGCATCCACGCTAGACGGCCGGGCGGCGTCGTACGCAGCGCACGCTGCACGCTCCCGTCCGTCTCTGCAGCCCCGCGCCCTCGCCCCGCGCCTTTCTTGAGCTCTCCAGGCGTGCATGGGATGGCCATGGACGGTGGCGGCGCAGGCCCAGGATTGTGCGATGCGCGCGTACGCGTCGCGTCGTAGCGGTGGGTCCAGCAGCGCGGCGGCGCGTTTCAATTTGTGCCGTGCGATCGAATGTACGGCGTCGGCGAGGGGAGCCCGCCGCGTCCGCCCGCCCCTCTGCTCTGGCCGCCCGTCCCCTCTGTGTCGCGGACGCCGCTCCTCTGCTGGACTGCTGTGTGCACCGCGGATTGCAGCGGGCCCTGTGCGCCGCGCTGTGTGTCTGTGCGCAGCGGGCGACGGGGGCAGGGGCGCGGGTCGGCGTCGGGCTTCCCAAAACACTTGGGCCCGCGTGGCGTCGGCTACATGCCTGGTCTCGCGCTGCCGCTGTCATCGGCGGCCGTGCGTGGAGACCGGGCGCGCGTTAGCGTGAATTGCGCGATCGCGCTGACGAAGTGGGGGTGCCGGGTGTGTATAAAATTGCGGTGGGACGGGCGGGGAGAGGGCAGCGCGTTCCCCATCGCGACTGCCCTCTCGTCTCTCTCTTTCTCGTCTTTTTCGTCCTCGCGCTGCGTGCTGTACGCCCGTCGTCGTCATGCGTGCGCATCTGTCGTCAGGTATGAGCGGATGTACGTTCGTGCGAGGCAATGTGCTTACCGGCGTGGCTTTGCCAGGTCCTCCCGCGACGTGCTCCAGGCCGAGCGCGTCGTGCGCTGCGTGATCTGCGCGTGCATGCTGTCGACCTCTATCGTCAAAGGTATGTGCGTGGCGTATTGCACCGAGTCTGTGTGTTCACATTTGCCTTGCCTTTGCCAGGTATTCGCCGCCGCCGTATCCATGTAGCTTGAGTGGGCAGCGTGCGTCTCTATCGCACCGCAGGTGAGTACAGTTCGTGATCTGCGTGGATATGGACTTACAGTTTGCTGTTACAGAGCGGGGGCCGCCGCTTTTGCGGGTGACGTTTGATGTCCGTTTGCTCTGCGCGGCGGTATCAGAGGTATGCACGGGGTGTCTCATATTGCGTTGTGCTGACCGTGGGCTTGCCTTTGCCAGGTCGTCGCGGACGTTGCCCAGCCGTACATGGTCCCGTTGAGCGCGTCGTCGGCGTATCGTGGCAGGTGCGCACAGTTCGCGATGGGCGTAGATCATGATTTGCTGTCCGATGGCGCGTGACGCGCCGCCGCTTCTGCGAATGACGCGGTCTGATCGTCGGCGTTTCGCTGGACGTGAGCATAGTGAGTCCACTGTGTCGTATACGTGAATTCTGTGACTTACAAGACAGTGCCCTAGACCTCCACGGGCCTTTCGCTCTGCAACCCTCGTCTTGATGTTGTCGGGCGCGGCTTCTGCGGGTATTTTGGCGCGCGTTGACTTGCTGGACGCGTTGTAAGTCTGCCAGTCGTCTTGAATGCATGGATTTTGTACTTACCGGACGACGTCCTAGGTCTCCGGCGATCCCACACGCGTGCGTGTTTTCTGCGTGCCCAGCGCCTGCAATTCCCTGCTGACGTTCCCCGCAGTGTCGAATCGCGGCTTTTGTTGCATTTCGATGGACAGCTCTTGAGCGCGGGAGCTGGGTCGAGAGCGTCAGGCGAGGGAAAACGGCACGGGCACAGGTGAGTAGTACTTACGGTACGTTATGTGTCGCGGAGGACAGTCCTTGTAGTCGTATACGTTGCTTTAGACAGGCCAATAGATTTCGTTTGAGCCCAACTTGCATGTCGTTGAGTGGAAAACCGCGCGAGAATGGCCGCGTTGACGGAGCGACAGCGTCGCCAGGACAGCGCGCGTGGGAAAGCCACCTCTGCTGGCGCGGGCTCCTTTCGCTCAATTCGTTGGGACGCACGGTTGGACAGCGGCGCGCTGCGCGCGCCGCGCGCGAGAAAGCAAGGGCGAGAGGGCCTGGCGCTGGCGCGTTTGGCTGGAAAACGAGGCTTGTAGTGTTTGCGACGCGTGCTGGCGCCAAACACGGCGTGTATGCGACGCGTCCCGTAGCCAAACAACAGTAGGATGTGGGATGATGCAGTCGTTCATGAACAGACTTGTACATTTACTGAGGAGCCGAGATTGCCGGTCGACGTGTCCACCTCGCTTCGTCTCATCCCGCCTCGCTCACGTCGTCCATCGTCGCTCCTGCTGGCGGCGAACTCCCAACAATTCCGCACAACTGTCTCTTCACTGGCATGCCACCGCAGTACTCCCCTCTCTCAACATAATCGCCCGCGCACCATTTTTAGCCCGCAAAGCAGAACGTTGACCTCGGCGTGGTCGCGCATCGTGTACCATGGATGAGACGGCTGTGCAATATGGCGGCATTGCGGTTGCTCTGCTTGTGGCTGCACTGACATCGGTGAGTGGTGTTATGTCTTTTCGAGTCGCGGGCCACTAGTACGCGCGAGGGGGAAGAGACGATGAGCACCATTTCATCCTTGTTCTTAGAGCTGCGGGCCGTTCGTTCCTCGGACGTGCGCCGCGGCGACGACGACGCACAACGGTCATGGTTCCTCGGAACCTTCACACTGATCAATACCCTCTTTCTGATTATTCGACTCGTCTTTCGGCACCCTGCTGAACCATGCATGTTTGACAGGCATACGTTTTGCTCCTGCTATGGACACCGCCCCCAATACCCTCTCACCCCTCCGAAAAACGATTTCGCTCCCTCAAGTCGCCCTCGATGGCCGTCGCGCTCCCGTCACTCCTCGATGCGCCGTCGCTCGCGCTCACCGTTGTCATCCCTGCGTACAACGAGACTGCGCGTCTACCAGCGATGCTTACCACCGCCGTCGCGTACCTCTCCTCCTCCTTTCCCTCCCTTGCCTCCTCCTCCAAAACCTCCGAATCAAATCACACGACAAATAAGCAGAGCAAGAGCGCGCCCGACTTTGAGATTATCATTGTGGACGACGGCTCCGCGGACGGCACAGCGGAGAAGGCGCTCGAGCTCGCGGGCGAGCACCCCGGCGTGGAGATCCGCGTGGTGAAGCTGGAGCAGAACCTCGGGAAGGGCGGTGCGGTGCGCCATGGGATGCTGCACGGGCGCGGGAAGCGGCTGCTCATGGTCGACGCGGACGGGGCGAGCCGGTTCGAGGACCTCGGGCTGCTGTGGACGGCGCTGGACACGCTCGCGCCGCAGGGCGAAGCGGGTGTGGCCATCGGGAGCCGTGCGCACCTCGTGAAGACCGCAGCGGTCGTGAAGGTGCGCTTCCATTTCGATATTTCGGCGTGCGCTGCTTGACGCTGCGCAGCGCTCCTTCATCCGCAACTTCCTCATGTACGGCCTGCACACGGTGCTGCGGCTCGTCGGCGTCGGGCACATCCGCGACACACAGTGCGGCTTCAAGCTCTTCACGCGCGCCGCGGCGACGCAGATCTTCCCGCGGCAGCATCTGACGACGTGGATCTTCGACGTCGAGGTGCTGCTCCTCGCGAAGCAGCTCGGCGTGCCCGTCGTGGAGGTACCCATCGAGTGGCACGAGGTGCCCGGCAGCAAGCTCAGCGTCATGCGCGACTCGCTGCAGATGCTGCGCGACCTGCTCGTCCTGCGCGCGAACCAGCTGCTGGGCCGGTGGAAGCTTGATCTACCTGAGAACAAGCCGAAGTCGGAATGACTGTACTTACACCTGACGTAGGCATATCTAACTTATTGATCGTAACAAAGCGCATGGGCCAAGTCCGCAGTTGTGGTTTGCCTGGTCCGGGATCGACTGCTGGTATCCATTATGCAAAGCAAACTGAACTACAACGAAGAGGTTTGCAGAAACGGTTGAAAAGACTTGGAAGCGTTGAAGCCAAGAACCAACCGACAACAATAGCATGGGTGCACTCGGTGCGACACGCAATTAGATATTGCGGAGTGGCAGGCAAGGCGATTTCAATACTGCGCGGCCCTCAGCCTCACCAACGCTAGCTTAGCTCCTCATACGCACGCAGCAATATAGGAGAGTTGGGATGCAAGTGAAAGTTTAGTGCTTGTGATCGAAGGACCCGCGATAAGATTACTGTAGCTAGGCGCCTGATCAACACGCGAGCGCCCCCTTTCCTCTGACCACCACTGACCACCACACAACTGCATAAAATCTCACCTCAAACTGGCCGACATCCTGTTCAGCGCAATGTCACTTGACCGTGAAGCTCCTGTAAACAACGGGTGGCCACATCCCTTCACGTCCGTACAGAATTTAGAGTTCGCTGATGCCAGAACAGCTCGCAAGCTGGGGAATGCAAAGCAATCTCGTTGCTCCACGTGCAAGAAAGGATCTCCCAGCTCGAAGACATCCCTCATTATCCTCCCAGCATCACATACACCACACTTGACGGCGTGATGGCGGCAGAGAGCGCTCTGACCGACTCGCAGGCCTTTCGTCGTGAGCAGCTCCAAGTTGAATTGGCCGCTATCGAGAAATACAAGAAGGCGCTCCTCCGTGGATATGCCATACAAGACGAGGTCGCGCACCCAGTCCTGCTCGCGCTTCGCCAGAAACACAATACTCTTATCCCGGTCGCCCGCCTCCCCCCTGAGATCCTCGCGACAATTTTCTCCTGTCTCAGGGACATATGCATCCCCGGTATGATCATGACATCGCTCCATGAGTCGTATATGTATTATGGTTGGCTCTTGGTGACGCACGTCTGCGTGCACTGGCGACAGGTCGCCTTCCGGCACGCGGAGCTCTGGCGCGACATCGACCTTCGGTTCGGGCGCAAATGGGCGTCCAGGTTCGCTGCCCTTGCGGGGAACACCCTAATCTCAATCAAGGACTGTGATGTGGATGTATCATGGCAGCGCAGATTCTTGGTGGATAACATGTGGCGCACCCAAAGTCTGTGCATCGAAGGTTCTCGCGAAGCATCTTTCGCTGCGATCGGCGTACAAGCGCCGCTCCTGCACACCCTTGTCATACATCTACTCAGATTCTCCCGGATTCCAGACTGCTTTCTCGGGCGGAGTGCGCCGGAACTGCGGCACCTGCGCTTCACTTCCTACGGTGGAGGACACATGCGCTGGTCGTTCCCGCCACTTAGGCATCTTATCAGCTTGAAGCTGGATGATACTTATGCTCCCCTACAAGATGTGCTCCATGGACTGTCCCATATATCCACGCTCGAGCGATTGCGTATATGTTTGGGCAATAACCCGGACGTGGTTCAGGCGCGGACCCCGGCGCCATTCGCGCTCGCGAAACTGGCTCATCTCGAATTGCAGGGTATGGCTCATCGCGCGATAATATTTCTTCGCCATGTATTGCTACCTTCCCATGCCATCATCCGCTTCGAATTGCATGATGAGGAGCTAGACAACCTGGACGCATTCTTCTCGGTCGCCCTCGAATCTGTCCACTCCCATGCAGCATCCGGACGCTGCAACGCCATCACGAGCCTGGCCATCAATGCGTCATTCTACAGCAAGCCACGGACGACGAGGGTTGCAATCAATGCGCGCAAAGATAACAGTACCCTCCACGAGCCAGCCTTACATCTCGATCTCGGTTCTTCCTCCCCGACATTTTCAAACTTGGTGCCGATGGTCATCAGCGCGTTCTCGTCGGCGCATCTGAAGGAGCTCATAGTCGTGAACGCCCATAATACGTTCGACGGACAAGCATGGATGCACTCGGTGGGACGCGCACCTGGGCTGCGGAGTCTGACAGTTGCAGGCAACTCAGTGATTTCATTCTGCGCGGCCCTGCGTCTGGCCAACGCCAGCTCACCTCCTCCCATGCGCGCACCGGGCGAGGAACCTCCTGCGCCACCATTCCTCCCCCATCTCTCTGTCCTCATTCTCTCAGACATGCGTCTAGGAATCCTCGGCGCTGCCATCGACACGGAACTAGAGGACGAGGGCGAGCGGCTGGCCGATGCGCTGCCACTGCGCCTTGTCGAGCGTGCGGCGGCCGGGTACATATTGGACGAGCTGGACGTGGTCGGCTGTGATGTAGAAGAGGCATGGGTGGCCAGGACGCAGGAGGCGCTTCCAGAGACGCGAGTGAAGTGGGACGGGGTTGCAAGGGCTATATTACCCCTGGAGTGAAGTATCTCCGGATAAGTATGACAATAGGGCAATATGCTGATAGGTGCGCGGGCACACGTATCCCGTCGCATCGGGACGCTAACCGGAAGGACGAATTCTCGCGATCTTGTCATCTCTCGATACAGGTAGATAATGTAGGAAAAATGCATTCATAGCTCTTTTTTTCATACTTGTAACTGTTACCACGCTACAGGCGATCCTGCATAGACTATTCGCGACCTATGCAAGACCCGTCATGCCGGAGACGGCGGTATCAGTTGGTGAGGCCTAAGTCGGAGCACCCAGCGAGAGCATGATTACAGGGAATCCCCCCGTTGGGGTATCAAGCCAATCACGACCTCTCTCTCGGAAGCCCATCGAACGGTATTTGGCGACCTGAAACTATCTGCTCAGGATGACTTAACGAGGCAGCTAGCCAACGAAAACATACATTGAGGTCCGTCGGAGTCGACAAGCCAAGGAAACCTTGCTTGCTCAGAGCCTGAATAACGAAAGTGAAGACCAGTCGCCCAGGACCATGATGAGCACGGACCATGTCATAAACAGTATTAACAAGCGCAGTAGCAAGACCTTGACCATGGAGATCGGGCTCCGTCCCGAGGCAGAAGCACCACCACATCCGCACTTGTTCCTAGCGCAACATTAATGACTGTAGGCTGAGCCTCGACGAAGGACGACTGACCTCCTTTGTGTACAGTCTGTCTCGGAGAGTAACGACTGTGTCTGTGAGCTAGCATTACCATGAGCTCAACAGAGATGGCATGAAATAGGGACTCACGGTACCCGTCGTCCATTCTTTGGTTTCTGGGGCCAACTTCTCGAAGACAGCGTCGTAGCCCAGGGCCCTCTGAGCCTCTCTGACATCGTTCGTAAGCAAACACCAATCAATGACTTTATATACCTTCACTCACGTTCCAAATAGCCCACGGCCAGGCTCGAACCACAAGCCAGAGGACAAGATACGCCGCGTGGATATGTCCTTCACGACGTAAACCTCCCCCTCGAGAGCTGTGGCCCGGACACAAGCACGAATATACTCAGCTTGAAGACTCCAGTCGCCACCAAGGAAAGCCTCATGGGATATTTCTGCGATGTGTGAGTGGCATGCAAATCTGCTCGATGAATCGGCACACCTGCAGTAAATGCACGACGGAGAACTTCCGTCACTTCTTCGACTTCAGCCTCTAGAGCACGCTTAGAGCGGCGTTCGAGGATGCGAGGGCCACGTGCCTGTAGGGTTGCGCAGGATGGCGACAACATGCTCAGGCATGTTGATTGTGTCCTAGACGGCCGATCAATGTGTCTGCGGGTTGAACAATCCCCGACCAACATGCCTTAAAATAAGAACACGGCCGACCACAACCGGTAAATCATCCTAGAAGAACTTCGCCGTTGGTCAGCGTCAGTCCGGCCCGAGCCAGTATCCCACAGCTGCACGTACGCCGTGACCCTAGCAGAAAAAGGTGTCCTTTTTGTTCCGGAAGATCCGACATAGCGGGAAAAAGGAAGACCTGGCAGCCTTCTTTCATTTCGACCTCACGTCAGATCCCAGGCCAGGCCGACCCGACATCGGACAGCTGCAGCAAAATCGCCCCACCTTCGCCCCCGGACTTTGACATCGCGGTCACTGCATGAATAGATGACGATCAACTGTCTGAGCCAAGCTTGTCCATCGACATACTTGTCGTCCGACGTATACGACGATGAGCTCGCATGGCAGGGCTTTCGCGATGCGCGTTAACTGCGGTGCCTCGCGGTCGGTGGCGACACAACGATCTCCCTCTGTGCCTCGGATGCCGACCAAATAGTACTGGCCCCCTCCCTGTCCATTCCTCACGCTCACGTCTGTCGATCTGCAGTGGTGGAAGCGTCGAGGATCCGGCTTCCCGCAGTGCTTGGCCGCGCGGGCGGCAGCCGGGTGTCCGCTGGAGGAGCTGGGCGTGGTGCAATGTGATGTAACGAGGAATGGGGTGACGGGGACGCGGGACGCACTGCCGGGACGTGTGTGAAGTAGGATGAGGGTGCGCGCGAGAGGACGAGAGCGGAGACGATGGCAAAATAGTAGAGCTGGGCACCGTTTGCGTCGGATAGGTTTCGTTCTTGTGATCAAAAGGGCAACGTTGCATGCTCGTCAATATATGAATTGGTCAGAAGATGGTAAGTACATCATGAAGACGAAAGGCAGGGTAGCGTGATGCAGATGCAGGCGATCTCTCCGAAAGTAGATGAACTTGTGTGCGCTCAGCAAGGGAGGAAAAATTCTGGAGCCGAGGTCTGCATCGGGGAGGGCCTCCGCGGGGAGACGGCCTTGTAATGAGCGCCTCATCGAAGGGAGCCTCGCGGTGCGTTCGAGCGAAAGGGAGGCAACACGGTGAGTATTGGCGAGTATTGGCCGCGGAGACATCTAGGGTCGGATAGAAGGCGTGGCGACACATTGTTGTGGCAGTCAGGGCATATGATTTGAGCGAGACGATCTCTGGATGTGTTGGGCGGTGAGTACGATGGGAAGTTGATGAATGTACGCATATATGGGTCTCATCACTCGCTGAGAAACCAGCCGCCACAGGCCAACAGCGAGAAACGAGTAGAAGATTGAAATGACTGGAAATGACTTCCCGGTGAGGTTGGTCTGTATCTGTGATCTGGGAGAGTCACGAGGTGCTGCAGAGAGAGCATCTCTCCGTCCGCGGTGAGGCCTGAGGCATGAGGGCCTCGTAACTGGGAGGCGACACCTCGATCGATGTAAGTATTGCGCACATAAAAAGCACCTAAGCGGACATTTCAGCGTCATGATGGTGAGTACTAGTTCTGAAGGCGCACAGGAGTACGGGTGACGAAGATGAGCCGGATGAAGAACTGGAGGGCAGCAACAGGCGACTAGAGCAGACGCGAAAGCGCAATAAGCTTCAGACAGGTCAAACAGTCTTTATTAGCACTATACCTAGAGCAGACGCGAAAGCGCAATAACTATGGTAGTAGTGAGTAAGAGAGAAACTCAAAGGAGTGTATAGGACTTACGCTTCAGACAGGTCAAACAGTCTGAAGCATAAAGACGAAGAAATGAGTCCTTATATACCGTAAATGTCGTGGCTGTCCATACACCATGAAAACTCGTTAAAAGTTCGTTACTATGGTACTCAGATCCGTATAGTACGTATCACTAGTCGTTGTCCTTTTTGATAGGATCAGAGGCTATGTGTTTAACTACAGAAAGATCGTAAACTACCGTCATCAGGCTTCAGCCACTTCAGCCACAAGCGCGTTGTGCACCATGCACAACGCGGTCACATGACTCAATTAACAAGCACGGTTGTCTTTGATCATCGACTGAATACAACGTGTTTCAACATCCCCCCGTGATCATGACAATCCAACTAAGCCAAGCCGTTCGTTCAGCTTTGAAAGACGAATACGCGCCAGTGATTTTGTGAAACCATCTGCTAGCATGTCTTCGGTACCAGTGCGAACAAGGGTGATAAGTCCTTCTTCAATGTACTCTCGAATGGCGTGGTGCTTAATAGCGATATGTTTTGACCGTCGTCCTGTAACAGGATTGAGAGCGAGGTCGACAGCACCTTTGTTGTCACCGTGTAGGCGAATTGGGTCCTGTACGTCATATCCAAGTTCCGTCAAGAAACTCCCGTACCACGCTGCTTGATTTGCAGCGTCCGCAAGGGCCATGTACTCCGCTTGCGTTGTATTTTGGGCTACTGTCTTCTGCTTTCTCGATGCCCATGAAATTGATCCACTGGCTAGCAGATAGACGTATCCCGAAGTGGAATGCATGTCGTCAGCTTGGTCTCCCAAGCTGGAGTCAGAGTAGCCATGAAGACCTTCTCCGGTCGCACCGTCATAGCGGATGCGAGCTTCAGCCGTTCCACGAAGGTAGGCCAACACATATTTGGCAAGACGCATGTGATGCGATGAGGGATTTGCTGCGTATTGTGATAATCGCGCCACAGCAAACGCAATGTCCGGTCGCGTGCCAATGGTAACGTACAGAAGGCTGCCAATGAGCTGTTGGAAGTTGCGAATTTCCATAGGCGTAGCTGTTCCGTCGTATTTGACTAAGTGCGTCTCAGCACCGGCGGGTAAAGGGGTATTCACTGGGTTGGCATCTGTCATGCCATAGCGATCCAGTACATCCGTAATATAGCGAGACTGATCTATCTCTAGGCGCTTGAGTGAGCGATCTCGTGTGATGCGAACACCCAGGTATGACTCAATCTCTCCTAGATCTGTCATCTCATAATGCTCCGAGAGAGTAGACTTGATCCGCTTTATCTCCGAAAGTGAATCTCCCAGCAAAGTGATGTCATCGACATATAAAATGATCAAGACTAGACCATCCCCCTCTTGTCGATGATACGCGTATACTCCTGCATCGGAGTACGTCCGCTTAAAGCCCAGTTCAAGGAGAACTGCGTGGATTTGCAAATTCCATGTGCGGGAAGCTTGTTTTAGTCCGTATATTGCTTTGATAAGCAAGCAAACTTTATCCTCTTCTCCCGGTACGACGAAGCCTTGCGGTTGCTCCATATAAATCTCTTCGTCCAGTATGCCATTCAGGAACGCCGACTTGACGTCCATCTGGTGGATTTCCCAATCCTCTAGCGCGGCCAACGCTAGTAATAGTCGTAAAGACTCAAATCTGGCTACTGGAGAGAAAGTTTCGTCGTAGTCTATCCCAGACACCTGTGTAAACCCCTTCGCTACTAAGCGTGCACGGAATGTTCCGTCAGCTTTTCGCTTGAACACCCATTTACATTTAATAGTCTTCCTGCCTGCCGGCAGTGTGACTAAGCGCCATGTCCCATTTTTATGTAGCATGGAGATTTCATACTCGCATGCCTTCCGCCATTCAGCAGCGTAGATTGACTCCATCGCTTCCTTGAATGTAAGTGGATCTCGACTAATCGCCAAAGCTAATAGCACCGCCTGAGTAAGCCGCTGGGGTCCGGGAAATGGTTTTTCCGTCATTTTCCCTGTCTCCGTATCATATTCAAAGTTATCATCCATAAAATATTTAGGATTTCTGATACGTGTCCGCCGAGGAGGCGTTACATGTGGAGGTTGGAAATCCTCTGCGAGCGGGATAGGATCGGGTTGGTGGACAAGACGGCGTGTGCGACGGCGAGTCGGAGCATCTGGAACTTCTCGTGCAGGTTGTGAAGGTGGCGTAACGGGTGGTAAAGGCGCATTGGCGGGTTCATTAGGGGGTGTGTGAGGTGCTTGCGGCAAGACTGGTGCCGCTGGTGCTTCAGGAGCAGGTGGTGGTACCGGCGCAGGTGGATCTGCCGGAGGTAACACCAAAGGGATAGGATGTACCGGTATGAAAGTACTAGGTTTAATTAGAGGAATAGCAGACGGCTGGCTGCTTACACGGAATGGGAAGACACTTTCGTCAAATGTCACATCGCGAGACAAGACAATTGTGTGGGTATCCCTATTCCAGAGCTTGTAACCTTTAGAACCAAGCTCGTACCCAACAAACACAGTTTCAATCGCTTTTGGATCGAGCTTCCTGCGCTTGTCCTTTGGCACATGCATATATGCCTTGCATCCGAAGACGCGAAAATAAGAGACATCGGGAACGTGACCAGCGTTCCAACGCTCATGTGGGGTTCGCCATTCAAGCGTCCTGGTGGGAGTCCTGTTATAAACATGGACGGCAGTATCAACCGCACATTCCCAAAAACCGAGCGACAAGCCAGCGGTATGAAGCATCGCCATAGCTTTGTCCATGATGGTACGATTCCATCGCTCAGCTCGACCATTCTGCTGTGGTGATCCCGGCATTGTGAGACGGTGCTCGATCCCCCTCTGGTTCAATATATCCTTGACACTTGCGTTCACATATTCTCCTCCGCGATCTGAGTGCAACACCAACATCTTTTCAGATGTCTGGGTTTCTGCCCAAGCCAAAAATTTCTTAAAGGCTGCAGCAAACTGATCTTTTGTGCGGAGGAAATAGACGACACCATGACGTGAGTGATCATCTAGGAACGTAGCTATATATGAAGTGCCTTGAATTGATTGAGCCTGCATCGGACCGGCAAGATCGCTATGTACGACCGCCAAGATCCGATCGGCATGCTTTGGAGAAGCGGAGAAAGGGAGTCGCGTCTTTTTCCCAAGTTCACAACCTTCGCAAAGGTGATCATGGGAGACGTCTGCACCATCGAACTCAAAACCGGTGAGGGAGTTGGGTCCGTATCTCTTTAGCGCATCAGGTGACATATGTCCCATACGCTTGTGCCAGAGATCAAGGGTAAGGCTTTTGCTCATTGCGTTAAGGGTTGGTATAGATGCGTCTAACCAGTAAAGGTTGGCTTCTTCATACCCTTTAGCAATACAAGTCTTTCCCACGTAAATTGAACAACCATCCTGATCGAAGTGAACCTCTGAGCCCTTTTTCCGCAAACCACTGATTGATATAAATCGGGTTTCTACTGCGGGTACGTGTAGGACGTTCGAGAGGGTGATCTTAGATGTGCGTTGTCCAATGGTTGCCATGAATATAACCGAACCAATACCAACCTGTTCGATATCTGAGTTGTCTCCCAGGCGAACTTGCCCTTTAAGTGGAGTGTACTCAATGAAATCAGAACGATGAGGTGTGATATGGTGTGAGGCACCTGAGTCTAGCATCCAGCGAGTTCGCACCACTGAGTAAAGAGAAACAGAGATGTCATTCTCCTCATCCGCAACCTCAGTAATGGTAGCGGACGTTTCTACTTTAACATGTGCGTTCACCGACTTGGACTCCTCCTTGCCCTTCTTTTTCTCCTCATCCCTCTTCTTCTTGCGACAATCCGGAGACTTGTGCCCTTTCTTTTTACAGTAAAAGCACTTAATCTCCTTGTCCGATTTAATGGGAGCCGCTTTGTTGAGGGAAGAGGACGGACCGTTACGGCGTCCTTCCTCATTGAGAATCCGCTCGATGATGTCCGTCGGTTTAAGCGAAGACGTCGAGCCGGCTGCGAGGATGGTGGAAGATACCGCGGAATATGAATCCGGGAGGGCGCGAAGGATGATGAATGAGTACTGGAGATCGGTGACCGGCATGTTGTTATTTCCGAGAGTGACGCGCGCATCATTAAGCGCTTGCAGCTGGGCAAGCATGGGGGAGGAGTCGCTGAGGGCCGTGGTAGTGAGGGAAACCCAAACGTTAAAGACCGACATGCTCCCGACACCGCTATAGAGGCGCTTCAACTCGTCGTACTTGTCTTTGAACGTCGGAAATTTGATGTCGTCCGCAACATGGCTGTATACCTCCCGCGTGCACTGCAGCGTGAGGTAACCGATCATGATATCCGAGACCATTGCCCAAGTATCCGGGTCCACACCGGCAGAGGACGCATTGTCATGCTCGATGAGGATTCTGGCCGAATTGATGCGAAGATGTGCCATCCATCCAACTATCCACGTATTCCAGTTTGATCCGTTAAGGACCTCAGCTGAATCGGAGATCTTCGTCGCACGCCAGGTGGACTTGAGTGAGATGGAGGGTGCCGTGGTTACCGGAGTTACCGGAGGCAGGCTGATGGGGGTACCACCAGGAGTTGTTGACATATTGCTCTAGTCAGAGCGCGATGTGGAATTTCTGGGTAAGAGGAGCGGTCAGACCCAGTTGTAACAGAAGTGTGAAGAGCCCCGTGCGTATCAGCTGTAACGCCTGATTCCACTTAAGGAACCAGTCCTCTGTCTGCGCGACTTTTGTATAGTAATAAGTACTGTAAGTAATCTGCGGTTAGGGTGAAACGAGAATGCACGAGTAGTACACCTCCGGACCCTAATTAAAGCCTAGATGATTGGGCTCCACAGAACTATATACTTATAGTAGCGTACCGCAGTTGTGTTGAATGCAAGATCTAGTGGGAGTGACTACCGCACTGACTTGGACACCCCAACCGCTTCCCACTGAAGGGACAGACGGCCAACCGTTCAGTAAGCGTATAGCGTCACCCGAGGCTTCCCCCAGGCTTGCCTAAGCCCAAGCGGACTGCTATCTAATTATAGTACGCGCGCAGAACAAGAAGAGGGACTCACAGCGCCAGGGTTGCCAGCCCCGAACACTGCTCGTGCGAAGACCGGTGAGGGTCCCAGCCTACGCTATGCACACGGCCTCAAGCACGTGACAAATGGGGTGAGCACAGCTCAAGATAATAAGATACTCGCCTTGTGGGAATTGAGAGTGGCGCGAGGCAAAGGCAGAGCTCTTGTGGTTCTTCGATTTCTTGTTCACAGATTTTAGGCAGGGCCCATAACCTGAAGAACTGGAGGGCAGCAACAGGCGACTAGAGCAGACGCGAAAGCGCAATAAGCTTCAGACAGGTCAAACAGTCTTTATTAGCACTATACCTAGAGCAGACGCGAAAGCGCAATAACTATGGTAGTAGTGAGTAAGAGAGAAACTCAAAGGAGTGTATAGGACTTACGCTTCAGACAGGTCAAACAGTCTGAAGCATAAAGACGAAGAAATGAGTCCTTATATACCGTAAATGTCGTGGCTGTCCATACACCATGAAAACTCGTTAAAAGTTCGTTACTATGGTACTCAGATCCGTATAGTACGTATCACTAGTCGTTGTCCTTTTTGATAGGATCAGAGGCTATGTGTTTAACTACAGAAAGATCGTAAACTACCGTCATCAGGCTTCAGCCACTTCAGCCACAAGCGCGTTGTGCACCATGCACAACGCGGTCACATGACTCAATTAACAAGCACGGTTGTCTTTGATCATCGACTGAATACAACGTGTTTCAACACCGGACGATCCTACGGACGCTGGAGGGGACACGATTCAGCCCTCATATTCGTCTGTGGGTTCGTCGCGATGTACCGCGTAAGACTGCGGTGCGGTCGTGGACGCCATGGGTGAATGCCAGAGGTACTAGAGGACTAGAGTGGTGCGCGGAGGAACCTGGAGGATACATAGTGGTTTGTGAGAACCGCGGGTTGACCGCGGCGCACCTGAACTCACCCTTTTCCTCCGCGACCCAACCGACCCATCCTCACTGCCACTGGGCTCGACGAATGCACAGTTGGCGGCTGACAGTCTCTCTGCTCTCCATGCCAATGCCGAAAAAAATACAGCTCGCTACACGGCGCTTGCCCAGCTAGCAGAGGCTCACAACTTGACAAGCGGTCCCATCGAGAAGGTCGAGCCCTGCGTGCGTCTATCCTACTTGATTTTCATTGGGTGCTCTCATAGCGCACGTACAGGCCCCCCGAAAGGGCAGCGTGCTGTCTCTGTGCAATGAATGACGAGCTGCTGCTCCGGATGATGTCGTCGCGCACTAGCCACTCACACTGACATCTGCATGGCAAAGCGTCCTGGATCGATCGATCATGCACCTCTGGTTCAAGGCTTGCGCGAAGCATCGGATAAGCATAGGATGGAGGTCTCCCCCATTGGCAACACTAAGTCCTTCTTTTTACAAGTGTGCGTCCCTCTTCAAGCCTCGTGCTTTCCCTCACAATCTACATAAGCTTACCCTGTGCACAGCGAGCGAAGCATGATGCCTAGCGGCTCGCACTCGCACAAAAAGGTTGCTCATCATGCCAATAACAAAGGTCGCCACCGAGAGCCAAGGGTGGCGTCCCTTGTGCGTACTATTGTATTTGCGGTGCGTGCACCGCAGTCACGCGCGCTACAACCATTCTCTTAACAGTCGGTTATTTTTACTCAGGTGCTTGGGTGATTCGGAGGTTTAAGCTCCGCGGTACAAAAACAACAAGGCGCAGTACAAGACTGTCAAACCATCCAATTCTCCTTTACCATGAGCGCGTACGACCCCCTGCTCAAGAACTTATATCCCTCAATCGGTGACGATGACCCGCGGCACCCCTACTACCGCATTGAAGAGACGTTGTACGACCACGAGATACGTTGGAGGGACCGCGCGTACTTTCTGGAGGATCGAGGGTATCTCCTCCGACCGCGCCTGCAACCAGGTTGGCAGCCCTCATGGGTCGGAACCAACAAGAGTTGGATGGACGTAGAAGACGGGATTTCGTCACCGGTGCAGTCATTCTTCTATGTTCTCATTCAACGTATCTCATATGATTAATAGCTGCGATTCCATCTCATCGACGCAACGCGCATTTCCGATGGCAAGATGGTCTACATTAAACGCGTACAGACGGGAGACCTGGAGTCCCGAATTGCGATCAAGCTCTCGACTGAGGCTTTGCGCAGGGACCCCAGGAATCACTCCGTCCCGATCATCGACACGTTTGTGGACTCGGAAGACAGTCAGATCTCGTATATCGTTATGCCATTCCTGAAGTCCATCGACGATCCTGAGTTTGAGTTTATTGGCGAATTCCTTGACTTCGGCGAACAAATCTTGGAGGTGCGATTGTCGCGTTCTATCCTCCGGCCTGCATTAACGTGTTTCTCTAGGGCCTAACTTTCCTTCATGACAACGGAATTGCTCACCGGTAAGTCAGCCTCGCACTCCGAGTTTTCTCATCCCCTGAGCCGTCATTCATAGGGACTGCGCGTCGCCCAACATCATGATGGATGCGAGCGCGATGTTTCCTCAAGGATTCCACCCCATCTCCCAGTCGTTTCTAGCAGACATGTCTGGGGTAGCACCGAGCTACCCCCGACTGTCCGCTGGTGTCAAGTACTACTTCGTGGACTACGGGATCTCTTCCGAATTTCCGTTGGACAGCGATCCAACATCCAGACTGGTTGTCGGAAAGCTGGGACGGGACCAAGAACCCCCGGAACTTTCGGCCACCGTTCCCTATGACCCCTTCAAATTGGATATATTCGTTGTAGGGAATATCTTCCGGCGCGAGTTCTACGAAGTACGTTTCACCGAGTTATTGTCTTGGAGTGCGCTGACAACACCACTTCCAGGCATCCGCAAACCTGGATTTTCTCCGCCCATTCGTTCTTGCGATGACCAATTCAGACCCCAATATGCGCCCGCCGGCTCGCGAGCTCCTCGAGCAGTGGCGGCTCATGCGACGCAGTTATTCGGCTGTCGGGAGACATTGGCGGATAAGGCTTCGAGCGGAATCTGTTCTAGGACGGCTCATTTTCGATGGGATATATACAGTACGACTGGTCGTGCACTTCTTCAAGTGGCTTGGAGGAAATCGCTATGCCGGGGCATGATATTGCGCCAAGTTGTCACGCTTCAGTATATGTTCTGTGTACCGCTAGTTTATCATACCGCATACTCTTGCCAAACTGCCTCTTTCCTACCTCTTTCCCCGATCGCCTGCCTGCTCTGGCGGCGATGCGGGCCGTGTACCCCGGGCTCCTCCAAAGCGTGCGCGGCCGCAACAGCTGGCACTACGCCAAGTCCTTCCGCTCAATGGACCATCAGGACACCTGCACGCCGCATGTCCAGCGCAACTGAGAGCTTGTTTTGAGCCAGGGTTTCCAAAAGTGCGTTAATACTTCATCATTCGTTTTCTCTTGCTCACCCAGGCGTGCAAGCACTAGGTAACAACTGCCGAGCGCGAACAGACATGAACCGTCTCATTCGCCCCCGCAAGGGCCATGAACGCAAGGTCTCAACTCGCTAATCGGGGACTTCAACGTGAAGACGAGCACGGCGCGCCGCCCAGCCAGTACCAGTGCTCTGACCATAGTCAACGAGCTCACTCACCTCTCATTAGCACCATCGTCATCACGCACGCTTTCCCTCACGCTAAAAAATGGACAACGGCTCCACAGGCGACAACGCACAGTGGTAGAGTGTTCCGGACACAAGCAAAACCCAAGAACAAGGCCACATGGCAACCCCGTGGTCTCATACGCAGCCGCCAGCGTCGCTGCTATTGTTTCGTTGTTCTGCACACTTCTTCTAGGTGCAAGTAACTCCTCTCCAACGCGTGATTTTTGTTCCCACATCCTCCTGTCCGCCCGCCGTAACTATGGACAGTTCTTCAATATTGTCCGTCACCGACCCCAGCCATCCCGGCAACCGCCTTGGCGCGATTCTCCTTGATCACGAGATACGATGGAGAGACCGCGCGTACTTTCTGGAGGGTCGGGGGTACCTTCTCCGACCACGCCTCCGACCAGGCTGGCAACCTTCATGGGTGGGAACTAACCAGCTTTGGGTCGACGTTGAAGACGGGATTGGCACACCGGTACAGTTACTCTGCCGTGTACTCACCTGGAACCTGACTCATTTGACAAGTAGTTGCGAGACCACCTGATTGACGCGACACGTCTCTCCGACGGCAAGACGGTCTACATCAAACGCGTACAGACGGGTGACCTGGAGTCCCGCATTGCGATAAGACTCTCGTCCGAGCCTCTGCGCAGCGACCCGAGGAACCATTCGGTCCCGATCGTCGACACATTCGTGGACTCGGACGACAGTCAAGTCTCGTACATCGTCATGCCTTTCCTGAGGCCCATTCACCGACCGGAGATTGATTATATCGGCGAGTTGCTCGATTTTGGTGAACAGATTTTGGAGGTGCGTTTGCTGCATTCTCTATTCTTCTCCTACATGAAAACGTCATCCTCTAGGGCCTTGCCTTTCTTCATGCGAACGGAGTAGCCCACCGGTAAGCGGTCTCATTCCTAATGGACGTACCGCATTGATCCTGCTTCGCAGGGACTGCGCGTCAACCAACATCATGATGGACGCAAGTGCGATGTATCCCAAAGGATTTCACCCGATCGAGCAGGAGTATCTACCAGATCACTCCGGTGGAGCGCCTAGCTACTCCCGCATATCCGTTGGCGTCAAGTACTACTTCGTCGACTTCGGGATCTCGTCCGAATTTCCGTTGGACAGCGATCCAGCATCGAGACTAGTGGTCGGAGACCTGGGACGGGACCAAGAACCGCCCGAGCTTTCTGACACCGTTCCCTACGATCCCTTCAAGCTGGACATCTTTGTCATTGGGAATATCTTCCGACGCAAATACTACGAGGTATGAGTACCGACGACTCGTCTTCGTATGAGCTGACGGCGCCATTTTCAGACCGCCGTAAATTTGGGGTTTCTCCAGCCATTCGTTCTCGCAATGACCAATCCCGATCCCAATGCGCGCCCGCAGGCTCACGAGCTCCTCGAGCAGTGGCAGCTCATGCGACGCAGTTTTTGGGCTGTCAGCAGACATTGGCGGATAAGGCTTCGAGACGAACCTATCGGAGAGCGGCTCTTCTGGGATGGCGTCAATTCGGTACGCCTCGTTGCGCATTTCGCGAAGTGGCTTGGAGGGCATCGCTATCTTGGGGCCTGATGGTTGCTGTGTTTCCGCATGTTTCTGTATTCTATTGCTGTCTCTATTGGTATGCCCACCATCTCTCAAGGGTCCAGGCCAGATACCGGTATGTGAGAATCTGCAGCCATTCGCACATTCCAGGTACGCTGCTGCGCGGCCGAGCGATCAGCCTCAGTCGCATAATTTGGGGGTCGTAGGAACTGGTACGAGGACAAGTCGGCCAATTGCAAAGATAATCATAGGTACATACGCATTATGGTACACAGTCGGGACATGTCCGAGCAGAAGGTAAAATGTACTTAGTACAAGCAGAAATCGAAGAAAGTGGCGGACAAAAAAAGGCGGCACATTACTCCGGAGCGTGTTTCATCGCGGCCTCGCTCTCCTCGACCACGTCATCCATCTCCTCGACCAAGCCATCGGTATCCTGGGCTGTGCCATCGGTCCCCTCGGCTGCGCCGTTTCGGACAACCTTGATCTCGTCCTTGACCTGCTCTCCTTCAAGCGAATGTGTTACCGTCGTGGTGCTGGCAGCTGGACGGAGGCGCGGTTATTGAGTCGGAGGCCGCCAGTGGGTGAGAGCATTGCATTCTAACGACAAGCTACTTGCTCGGAAAGATCTGGAGACATGCATCATCAGCGCTGCGTGCAGCAAAGCGACGGGGAAGTGTACCGATGCAAGAAGGTTTGGCGGGCGCCAAGTTTACAACTGCAATTGTGTACGGGCGCTTGGGTCGGTCGCGGTCAGTCGCCTCTTGAGACTCTGAGTCTCTTGAGTCTCACAATTCTCTGTCCCGCAAACGTTTCCCCACTATGAGCGCGTACGACCCTCTGCTCAAGAACTTAGATCCCTCAATCGGTCGTGACGACCCGCAGCACCCCTACTACCGCATTGAAGAGACGTTGTACGACCACGAGATGCGTTGGAGGGACCGCGCGTACTTTCTGGAGGATCGAGGGTATCTCCTCCGACCGCGCCTGCGCCCAGGTTGGCAGCCCTTGTGGGTCGGAACCAACAAGAGCTATTTCAGAGCAGAAGACGGGCTTTCGTCACCGGTGCAGTTGTTCCTCTACACACTCATGAAACGTCTCTCATTTTCTAAATAGCTGCGATTCCCACTCA
The DNA here is from genome assembly GCA_019915035.1 of Auriscalpium orientale. Lineage (NCBI taxonomy): Eukaryota > Fungi > Basidiomycota > Agaricomycetes > Russulales > Auriscalpiaceae > Auriscalpium > Auriscalpium orientale. The sequence continues at coordinate 3,328,400 of JAHLMH010000003.1, read as the reverse complement.
TTGACGCAACACGCCTTTCCGACGGCAAGATGGTCTACATCAAACGCGTAGAAACAGGCGACCTGGAGTCCCGAATTGCGATCAAACTCTCAACTGAGGATTTGCGCAGCGATCCCAGGAATCACTCCGTCCCGATCATCGACACTTTTGTGGACTCGGAAGACAGTCAGATCTCGTATATCGTCATGCCATTCTTCAGGTCTATGGATGAGCCTGAGTTTGAGTTTATTGGCGAGTTCCTCGATTTTGGTGAACAGATCTTGGAGGTGCGTTTGTCGCGTTTTCTCCTACCGGGCCTAAATCAATGTCCTTCCCCAGGGCCTGACTTTCCTTCACGACAATGGAATTGCTCATCGGTAAATCAGCCTCGAACTCCGGATGTCCATGCCCCAAACTCCCCTAATCCGTCATTCACAGAGACTGCGCGTCGCCCAACATCATGATGGATGCAAGCGCGATGTTTCCCAAAGGATACCACCCAATCAAACAGACATACCTACCAGACATGTCTGCGGTGGCGCCGAGCTACTCCCGACTGTCCTCTGGTGCCAAGTACTATTTCGTGGACTACGGTATTTCATCCGAATTTCCTTTGGACAGCGATCCGGCATCGCGATTGGTTGTCGGAACGCTGGGACGGGATCAAGAACCTCCGGAACTCTCGGACACTGTTCCCTATGACCCCTTCAAGCTAGATATATTCGTGATTGGGAATGTCTTTCGGCGCGAGTACTACGAGGTACGTTCTACCGACTTATTGGCTTGGCATGCGGCTGAGGTGCCATTTTCAGGTCGCCGCAAACATGGATTTTCTCCGGCCATTTGTTCTTGCGATGACCAACGCAGATCCCAGTATGCGCCCGCCGGCTCGCGAGCTCCTCGAGCAGTGGCGGCTCATGCGACGCACTTATTCGGCTGTCACCAGACATTGGCGGATACGGCTTCGAAATGAAACTGTTGTAGAACGGCTCTTCTGGGATGGCATATACTCAGTACGACTGGTTGCGCACTTCTTCAAGTGGCTTGGAGGAAAGCGTTTTCCTGGGGCGTGATATCGTGGAAACTTGTCGCGCTTCAGTATGTATTCAATGATACTGTGTATGTAGTCTGTAATGTCTTAGCATGCCGCTGACTCCGCATGCGATACGCCTCTTGCTAATATGCCTCATTTCCCGGTCGCATGCCTGGCAAGAGCTACTCCGTAGGGATGTGCTCTCTGGTGCCGGCGATGCGGGCCGTGTACTCGGCGCGCGTCTCCAGCCCGGCGGGCGCTTGGATTCGCCGCGGTGCCGCAACAATAACTTGAAGTACAAGGCCAGTCGCAGCGACAAGGCTCTCTGGATTCTCACTGTCAGCCCTCTCCTCGCCATGAGTGTGCATGACCCTCTCCTCGCCGACTTGGATCCCTCAATCCGTCTCAGCGACCCGCGACACCCCTACTACCGAACTGAAGGAAGCTTGTACGACCACGAGATACGATGGAGAGACCGCGCGGTCTTTCTGGAGAGTCGAGGGTACCTCTTCCGACCACGCCTGCGACCAGGTTGGCAGCCCTCATGGGCTGGAACCAATATACGCTATTTCAAAGTGGAAGACGGGATCACAACCCCGGTGCAGTTATTCTTCTACATGCTCATGAAACCTAGTATCTCATTCGATAACTAGGTGCGAGACCATCTCATTGACGCGACGCGTCTCTCCGACGGAAAGTTGGTATACATTAAACGCGTACAGACGGGAGACCTGGAGTCTCGAATTGCGATCAAGCTCTCAACTGAGGCTTTACGCAGGGACCCCAGGAATCACTCCGTCCCGATCATTGACACGTTTGTGGACTCGGAAGACGGTCAGATCTCGTATATCGTCATGCCGTTCTTGAAGCCTCTCCACCGGCCAGAGTTTGAGTTTATTGGCGAGTTCCTCGATTTTGGGGAACAGATCTTGGAGGTGCGTTTGTCGCGTTCAATCTCTTCTCCCTGGCCTAAACGCACGTCTTTACCTAGGGCCTTACATTCCTTCATGCGAACGGAATTGCTCACCGGTAAGTCAGCGCCGAACTCCAGATGTATTATTCCTGACTCGTGGCTCATAGCGACGCCGCGTCAGCCAATATCATGATGGACGCGAGCGCGATGTTTCCCCAAGGATTCCACCCCATCTCCCAGTCATTCCTACCAGACATGTCCGGGGCAGCGCCGAGCTACTCTCGGCTGTCGGCTGGCGTCAAATACTATTTTGTGGACTACGGTATATCATCTGAATTTCCTTTGGACAGTGATCAGGCATCGAGACTTGTTGTCGGAACGCTGGGACGAGACCAAGAACCTCCGGAACTTTCGGATACCGTGCCATATGACCCCTTCAAGCTAGATATATTCGTCATTGGGAACGTCTTCCGACGCGATCACTATGAGGCGTGGTTTACCCTATTTTTCACTTGGAGTGCGCTAACGAAACGACACCACTTCCAGATAGCCGCGAACCTGGACTTTCTCCAGCCATTCGTTCTTGCGATGACCAATCCGGACCCCAACATGCGCCCGCCGGCTCACGAGCTCCTTGATCAGTGGCGGCTCATGCGACGCAGTTATTCGGCTGTCACCAGACATTGGCGAATAAGGCGTCGAACGGAAAATGTTGTAGAACGGGTCGTCTGGGATAGCATATACTGTGTACGACTCGTTTTGCGCCTCCTGAAGTGGCTTGGAGGAAAGCGTTATCCGGGGGCTTGATGGTCCATAGTTCGTGTTTTCTGTATAGTTTGGTGTATGGGTCGCTCTGGACATCTCAAAGCTACATTTCTGATCGCAGGCACAATGCTAAAACAGCTCGCAGCGAATGTACGCAAAATGCATGGAAGGAAAACACCACTAGGCTCGAGCGAGTGGCACGGCCGGGACAGTACTTGATCTTCTGATTGTGGTGACCGCGCGCAGACACGACAGGCGAGTTAGTTTGGACTTGAGGCGTCCCCATTTCGTTATCATGGTTCCGGAAATGACTGCGCTGCAAGATGGGTATCAACGCTTCGCGGCGAATTGAATAGAATCGTATGAAACAGGCTCGAATCCGCGAGCGACATCGCCACGGGGACAGCAGTGGGAGACGAATGGAAAATCGAGATGACAACGGTCTGCGCGCGCAACTGTGGGGGGTGGGAGAGCTGCTAGACGCTGCAGAGCTGGAGGAGATGATGAGCCTGACGAGCTCACTGCGACCTGGAGCTTGAGACTACTGCACACAAGTCAGCTCGCATAAGTCTATGACGTTGCCGCGACGCATCAGGTAGGATCATCTTCCGTCCGTGACCATTATGAGTTTACGAGGTGGCAAATATTGTTGGCGAGCGGGGGAAATGAGTTGGTGAGAAAGGTGCAGTTTAGATCTACGTGAGTAAACGAACGCGGCCGATGCTGGCCGATGATACATAAGTTAGCTACCACGCGTCGGACTCCTCTTCCGCCACGACCCAACCCACTCGCTCGCAGCCTCAAGGCTTTCCCTCACTGCTCGACGAGCGCACACCTGGCACGGTGGACGACACTTTTTCTGCTCTTCATTCTCATGGAAAACGCGGGAAAAGCTCTGTTTGCAACACGTCGCTTGCCCAGCTGGCGGTCGCTCACCGCATCAAGCAGATCGAGCCCTGAGTGCGCCGTTCAAGTGCTCCTTTCTTTTTGGTGTGTGCTGATGGGCACGCATAGCACCACACAAGGACGGCTTCCTGCGTCCCAGAACAGACTGGGATTTGCTGCTGCTTTGGAAGACATCGCGTTCGCGCAACCATAACACTGCGATCCCCGCAGCCAAGACATGAACCTCTGGTCGAAGACTTGGCACGAAGGACTCCCAGATCGTGGTCTGCCCAGTTGCGTCTCGCGCTACATCTCGCTCTCTACATCGACTTACTCTGCACACAGCGAGCGCACTTGCAGCATCACGCAGGCGGCTCGTACTCGTACACGGCGGGTCATGGACATGATGGACTTTCAAGAGAGCAAAGGCGACAGCCGCCACTGAGGGCGAGCGTAATGCTGCCATCCCTTGCGCTCAGCGTTGTCTTTGCGTACGTGTCAGGAAATCACGCGCTTCCCAGCGATGCTCACCACCGTCATCTGAACAGAGATCAATTGTGCTTGGGCGCTCCACAACGAATCTCGGCGGCGCAAAAACAGGTCCATTGCGCCTCGCCTTTATGTATTGCTTCGCGGGAAGCCGCTATCCAGGGACCTGATGGCGGCCATGTTTCCGTATGTTTTCTGTACTTTCTCATTCTATCGCTCGCTCTGATCGTTTTATTTACAGATTACGTCCCTCCATCGAGCGCAATCCTAGCAAGATCGCGTGGCGACAATGCTGGTGCAGTTGGGGCGCCATCGATGTTGGCGGTATAACCCGCCGCGATCTATGGAAGCAGTATATCGCGTGTATCTCTAGACCACACCGGTATGTGCTCGTCGGCAACTTGCGCAATCGCTGGGACATTCCAACTACACGGCCGATCGCTCGGGCAGTGGAGGTCGCACGACTGTGTCGGCACTGGCGGATCGCCAACAACAAGAGAGAGTGTGTGTAGGTCCAAATTATGATGCGCTGTCGTTACATGTCCGAGCAGAAAGCACAGAAGACGAGAAAAAATAACAAGAAGTTGCAAATCAATGCGAAGCCTTGATGCTTCCCGGCGCACTCACCGACGCACTCTCCGGCGCACTCTCCGGCGCACTCTCCGATGCAATCTCCGGCGCACTCTCCGACGCACTCCCCGGCGCACTCTCCGACGCACTCCCCGGCGCGGTCTTCGGCGCGGTTTCTGGCGCACTCTCCGGCGCACTCGCAACCGCCTTAGCGTCAGCTTCAAGGACCTTTTGTATGTCCTGCATGATGGTCTCGCATGCCTCGTCATACTCATCGATCACCGGAGCAGACTTCGTCGCGGCGTCGACCTCCTCGACCACGTCGTCATTGGCAATAAGCGTTTCTACTGCAGGCGCTGGAGCGACTTGTGGCGCGAGTTGTGGAGCGATGTTCGACGGGGAGGTGCTTCGTTCAGGAGCGGCTGGTAAAACTGGCAGAGCTGGGGCCGGCTCGCCAGGCCGATGGTGCAAGGGCAAGATTGGGCCGGAAGGAAAACGACGTGGCAGCTCGATCGCACTGTTGTCAGTCGCTAATGATATTATATCAATGCCTCTGAGATGCAGTCCCGTCATCGGAAAAGAATCCTCACCATCAATGGGTGAGCTTTCTACGTCTGCCGCCCCAAGTAAGACCGCGATTTTAGTTGTTTTCTGCAGGAAATCGTTAGGAATCTAGCTGTTGCTGCCGAATGTCGGGACGGTAGGCTTACCATGGCATCGAGATGCAAGTCCTCGCTGGCCGTCATCAGACCACCTGCATCCCGATAGATTTCACCCCAATACTGCTTGCGCTGTATGAAGCTGGCCTGCGAGTATTTCTCTAAGAAGATATACTTCTTTCGGAGAAGCCTTGGCGAATCTTTAGTTCAGTCTGAAGCCGGGAATCGAAAAGACTCGGAGTCCTGCTTACCTGCGGTATGTGAAACGTAGCTTTTCGAGGGCGTCGGGAGTGGCCGCATTGATTATGTCTTCCTGCTCCGGTGTGAGAGTGTTGAGCAGTTTGTCGACCCTTTCAAGCCACTCCTCGGCCACTTCCAATTTCGCCCATGCTGTGGTGCTGCGAGCGTACGCTATAAGGCTGACTCCCGTGGTAATAAAGGACACGATGCTTGAAGCATTGTTGACCGCTGTCCATACCATCTGTCCAATGATTGAGCTCTGAGTCCAACAGACCTGTAGTTAGATGGAACAGTGCACTGTACCGTTTTGGAAGCGACAAGCGAGCGTTGAGGACGAGAGAACTCCAAATTGAGACAGACCGCTGTTACTGAATCGTGGAGAGGACCAGCCTGCGGGTTATAGAACAGAGATGAACGTAAGGGCCCGGGGGATAAGATGGCGTCGAGCGGAGACGACCACACATTTTATGAGAGCACGGTTCTCAGCTGTAACGGCGGCCCCTGAGCTATGAGTGGTTCACACTGACCGGAACGGCCCCTTGAAGACGAGCAAGTTTGACTTCGAAGCTTGGAGACATCACGCACTCTGCCTCTAATCTCTATGCAAGAAGGTCTGGCAGGCGGCCTCCGCGTGTACGTTCAAGTTGACTGCTTCGAAACGTGCCCAGGCGCTTGGGTACCCCGACTTTTCAATCTCCGCGATGCAAAACCAGCAGGCAGGTCCAGACTCTGAGCCGTACAAACTCAGACAAACTCCACCTTCGCCGCGACCATGGACAGCCCTCGACTAGGCGACATAAATACTTCAATTTCCGTCACTGACGACATCCATCCCGACGACCGCCTTGCCGAAATTTTGCTTTCTCACGAGATACGATGGAGAGACCGCGCATACTTTCTGGAGGGTCGGGGATACCTCCTACGACCTCGCCTCCGACCAGGCTGGCAGCCTTCCTGGCTGGGAACAAATAAGCTCTGGGTCGACGTAGAGGATGGGATTGGCACACCGGTACAGTTACTTCGCCGTGTAAGGGCCTGAAACTTATCTCATTCAACGCGTAGCTGCGAGACCACCTAATTGACGCGACACGTCTCTCCGACGGCAAGATGGTATACATCAAACGCGTACAGACAGGCGACTTGGAGTCCAGCATAGCGATCAGGCTCTCGTGTGAGCCGCTGCGCAGCGACCCCAGGAACCATTCCGTCCCGATCCTTGACACGTTCGAGGACTCGGATGACAGTCAAATCTCGTACATCGTCATGCCTTTCTTGAAGCCCATTCACCGACCGGAGATTGATTACATCGGCGAGTTGCTCGATTTCGGTGAACAGATTTTGGAGGTGCGTTTGCTGCATTCCCTCTTCTTGTCCTACATGACAAGTCCATTGTCTAGGGCCTTACCTTCCTTCACGAGAACGGAGTTGCTCACCGGTAAGCCAGTCTCGAATTCCTATGTGCCCGGACCTCATTTGTCCTGCTTCATAGAGATTGTGCATCAACCAACATCATGATGGACGCAAGTGCGATGTATCCTCAAGGATTTCACCCTATCGAGCAGGACTATCTTCCAGATCATTCCGATGGAGCGCCTAGCTACTCCCGCATTTCCGTTGGCGTCAAGTACTACTTTGTGGACTACGGGATCTCGTCCGAATTCCCGGTCGACAGCCATGCAGCAACAAGACTAGTGGTCGGAAGGCTGGGACGGGATCAAGAACCGCCCGAGCTTTCTGACACCGTTCCCTATGATCCCTTCAAGCTGGATATCTTTCTCATTGGGAATATCTTTCGGCGGAAATACTATGACGTATGCGTCCAGACGAATCGTATCCGAGTGAGTTTACAACACCATTTTCAGGTCGCCGTAAATCTGGGTTTTCTCCGACCATTTGTTCTCGCAATGACCAATCCCGATCCCAATGCGCGCCCGCAGGCTCACGAGCTCCTCGAGCAGTGGCGGCTCATGCGACGCAGCTTTTCGGCTGTCAGCAGACATTGGCGGATTAGGCTTCGAGAGGAACCTATCGGAGAACGGCTCTTCTGGGATAGCATTAATCTGGTACGCCTCGCTATGCATTTCGTGATGTGGCTTGGAGGAAGCCGCTTTCCAGGAGCGTGACGACGCGCAGATTTTTCCCTTCTGTACTATGTTATTCTGTTGCTTGTACTGTGCATTTCATTTGTGAGCTGTGCCCCTCATTCATGGTTACCGGTGCGGTCTTTCTAGGACGCTGCGGCCGCATAATCAGTATGCGGCAAAAATAGGGACTTCCTCCGCAAGGCGTTAAGCGCGGATCCTTGCGCAACTGTCATGACCCGTACGGGAGACATGACTGGTGGCTCACGTGGCCGTCTCCCTTCCGTTACAACGGTCCCGGAAACGACTGCCCCGCAAGATGGACATGAACACTTCGCGGAAAATACAATGAGTGCGAGACTAGCGCCCGAATGTCCGCGAGCGACACAAGGGCACAAGGGCATGATGCCCAGACGCGCCAAACACGGGCGGCCAAAAATACTTATCACACGGCGACATGGAAGGCTGAGAACAACAACCCATGTACGTATGGCCCCGCGATCGGCTACCAGAGCGTGACGCGACACATGCCTGCTTTGATTGCGCCCGGGCGACACCGTACATGAATTGCGCAGCAATTCCGCATAGAAGGCAGTATTTTCCATCGCGTACAGAGCATAGGATTTGTCCAGGAACCGAAAAGGTGGCGTCAATTTACGATACTCCGGGTAGCTGTAAGCGCATGCCTACGAGCACGTACCTTGGCAGCCAACAACCCATACATACAGTTGCACAACGAAGGTCCACTTGTTCTGGTTGAGTACGGAAAGAAATTTGTCTTTTCGGCGAGTTCGATATGCCGTGGAGGTGAGAGCATGATAATTTGTTAGTTGACTTTGTAAGAGAGCGAGCTAAAATAGAGACCATACTTACTGGCATACCTTGTGGCCCTTCGGAGACATCGCACGACACGTCGATGAGGCGCTAGGCATCTGATATCTTCCAATCAGTGCTCGACGGATAGTCATGGCTGGAACTGGACCGCCAAGTGGCGGCGGCGCCGCCTGCCATGTCCGTCAGTCAGCAAAGCGAGATGTTCGCGGTGCAGAAGGTTACCCTTTAACAACACAAAGGAAGCACAGGCTATGCGTAGATCGGCACCCAAAGGCACTGCACCAACGAACTGTATGATCGAGCGCCAGCGCCGCCTGCAGCCGATGTGCGCGCACGCCCGCTCAGACAAAATGTCATCACGAAGCTACCCTGCTGGATCGCGGCGGTGAATAATGAGATCAGACTTCGACAGTGAACAACACACACCCACAGCGTTCACCCGGAAACCTTCCCTGGTGGCAAATGAAGGCGGATGACTGCAGTTGTGACTTCCGCATATTCTGTCAATAGTCATAGCCGCAAACAGATTGGCAGTTGTACCACTTCGGACATTTCGGCTCTGCGTTGCGTGGCCGCACCCTTAATTCTGACCAGGACGGTGAATCGCGATGACCGTGCACCTGTAGCATACAGGAATCAGACAGACCCTCGCCTACTTCTCCGCTAATAAAGCGTACCTGCTCTACCTTACAGCTCGTCTAGCGAGTGGTATGAGGTGGTATGGGCCGCCGGCGCCGGCCGCATCGTTGGCTCGCCGGTCAGAGGTCAACTTTCCGGCCATCGCCGAAAGACGAGTCGCAGAGTCGTGAGCGCTCCCGCCTTGAACATTTCCTGCGACGTCGAAAGGTGCGCCTTCATGTTTGTCACTCTGTATTTGACAGTAGGACCACCGCCGCGCCGCTTCTCAATGTCATGCACGAGGGGCATTCTTGCTGTTTTCGGTCCGGCCTCTGTTGTCTATCGCCTTCTCCTTCTCCGTGGCATCGATCTGAAGCCTAAGTGTATCCCATGACTGTGCGCAGCGCTCTTCCTCCAAGAATAAGACAAGATAACGGTCCAGAACATGGGCGATCGGGTGGAACGTGGGGGACATGAGGATCAGCCAGAACACTTCACATATGCTTTGGGCCCCACGATCAGCAACGAGAGCGTCTGACCTGACCCTGCATCTATTGCAACCATGTGACGTGGTGCGAGGGAAAGCGCGTCCCAGCGCCTGCGGGTCAGATCGTACAGCATCCTGGTACGTTCAGGATGGTGTACCTTCGCGAAACTCCGGGCTTCGGTTGTGTGAGCATAGTAACTAGGCAGCTAACAACCGACACGGACCGTGGCGCACAAAGAAGTCCAGATTGCTCTTCGTTAAGATCGACAGACCTTACGTCCTGTACCGATATGACTTGTGCCATTCGGACATTTCCTACGCGCCACCGCGGCTTTCGATCGGTATCGTCCAATCAAGGGCGGTGCCACAGCATAGCCATGCGCGGAACTCGAGTACAAAGGGCTTCGTGAAGGTGTCTGCAATGTATGAAGTCAGCCTTCTACCACACAAGGACAGAACTGGCTGGTGGCCGTCGACAACTAGACATTTTGCAGAGGGTGAACAAACCATATTGATCGAGCGCCAGCGCCGCGCAAAGCCGATGCGCCGGCGAGCCCGCTCGGTTCAGTTGACATTCCGAGGTCATCCTGCGCGGACACTACGGTAGCGGTGTTGCTGGTAAACGGCCGTCGCGATGGGATCTGCACCGCGAGCGGCCTCTGCATCGCTACCTTCCTGCTGAGAGCCGTCAAGAACGCAGCTGGATGGCATTCGCCGCAGGAACGCCTAAGCTACGTCTGTGAGAGCGCAGACAGCGTCTGTAACCACGGTCATGTCCGGCAGATTGCGTACCTTCATTCATTTTTGCCTAGATGGTTGTGACCTTGACGGCGATACCACGGGTGGTTAGACCCTTGCTCATCCAGCCACTGTATGCACCGCCTGCGGCATCTTGAAGCGCAGCGAATCCGTGTATCGACCTAGCGACCATAGTCACCAGACAGCGTCCTCGTCATCTGCAGTGAGGTCGCCGTTGCCAGCTGAGGGAGGCTGAGGGTGAGTCGGCCGGGGCCGCCCCGTCGGTGATCAAAATGCCCGGCTCTCGCCGATCTGCGAATTCGGTGCTCCCTCCGATTTGTAGCCTGCGCAGAGCCTGCGTCCCACATCCATTCTTCAGAATGCAGCAATGATCATTCCTACTGCACGTTCACATCCAAGCATTGCAGAAAAAACGCAGAAGTTAGAGGTGAAAGCGTTCCACTCGGTGGCGATTTGCGACGACTGGGAGGCGCGTCAGTGTGATACTTACTCTTCAGCATCTGATAACAGCAAGACTGCGCTTGTATTTCACCCTCTTCTTTCCGTATAAGCTACGAAGAACCGAGCACTTAGCGCTGACCAGGTAAGTCTTCCTCGTCCGGCTTACTGTCCAGTAAGCTCATGCTCGGACAGGGTGTTCAAGATTTGTCGACTGTCGAGGTGCGTTCCCGCCCTTTAGTTTTTCTCTATTGCTCATGTCCCTGTAGCTCTTTCGTGCCGCAATATTCCTCCTGCTTTCTGCGACAGCTCCCAGCGCAGGCGTCATGAGCAAATCCAGCTCTGGCTCCAGCAGGTGCGTTATCCCTCCCACCCATCTCTTGCTCAGGCGACCCCGGAGGCGGGCAGGCAGCGCTCGAACGAGGACGGTTCATGCTAGTACCACTACTGTGGAACGTATTTGAGAACAAATTTGCGACATTTTCAAGTAAGCAAACCGCCGCGACCGCAAGGAAAGGATTTGGGTGAGCTCGGTCACGCAATGTGTAACTTCGTTGATCAACGTGCAGGCGCATCCATCATCATTCGCGAGTATCTCGCCACTTTCATCGCGTAGTCCTTCCCCACGGCGTCTCTTCCTACGAGTCCGCCTACCGACAAACTCGATGAAGAGGGACACTGAGCGCAAGTTGGACTCGGAATCACAGACAAAGTGCTCCGCGGACGACATGGCGGAGACGGTGCTCGAGCGCGCGGGCTAGGACTGGTAGAAAGGCGACGTGCTTTCAGGATTGGCATGTACACCGAGCGGCGAGGATACAGCTGCCTTAAAGGTACGCCCTTAGTTTATGCACCAACGTGCTCTGCCTGATGGTCTCATACATTCCTAGCCCTACGCACCATCACAGAGCGCTCCATGAACGTCAAGGGCATCGGCAAATCTGACGCAGCGACAAGGGCACACAACCCACGGACAAGGATAGGTGACAACATACATTAACGCTGCTATTGTTCTTGTTCTGACCGGCTTCTAGAAGTACCTCACATCCGATTCATTTTTGTTTTACCCTCCCATCCGTTCGCCTTGAATATGGACGACATTTCACTAGACGACACCTCGATGCCTATGACCGACCCCTGTCATCCATACAACAGAATCGCAGAGACCTTGGATGATCACGAGATACGGCAGAGAGACCGCGCACACTTTCTGGAGGCTCGAGGGTACGTCCTACGACCGCGCCTCCGACCAGGCTGGCAGCCATCATGGGTGGGAACTGAGAAGCTTTTCAATGACGTAGAGGAGGGGATCCCCACACCGGTGCAGTCACTCCTTCTCTTCCTCCTTGAGTTATATCTCATGTATTCAGTAGTTGCGTGACCACCTCATCGACGCCACGCGGATCGCTGATGGCAGGACAGTCTACATCAAACGTATACGAACAGGCGACCTAGAGTCTAGGATTGCGATCAGACTCTCGTCTGAGTCTCTACGCAGCGACCCCAGGAACCACTCCGTCCCGATCGTCGACACGTTCGTGGACTCGGATGACAACCAAATCACTCGTACATTGTCATGCCATTCCTGAAGGACACATACCATCCTCCGCTTCGGTATATCGGCGAATTTCTTGATTTCGGCGAACAGCTCTTGGAGGTGCGCCTCTCCATCCCTTTTTTTCGTACTCAGCTTGCATCTCAAAGGGCCTCACTTTCCTTCATGAGAACGGAGTCGCACACCGGTGAGTTAGCCTCGCACTGCTATACTGTCACACCTAATTCATCGTGCTTGACAGGGACTGCGCGTTGCCCAACATCATGATGGACGCGAGCGCGATGTATCCCGAAGGATTTCACCCTATCGAGCAGGGATTCTTACCAGATAGGTCCGCCTCAGCGCCGTACTACACCCGTCTTTCTGCTGGCGTCCAGTACTACTTCGTGGACTTCGGTATTTCGTCCGAATTTTTGTTGGACAGCGATCCAGCGTCGAGACTAGTTGTCGGACGGCTGGGAAGAGATCAAGAACCGCCCGAGCTCTCTAACACCGTTCCCTACGATCCTTCAAGGTGGACATATTTATCATCGGGAATATCTTCCGGCGCGAGTACTATGAGGTATGCTCACCGACGAACATGTCTTTGAATGCACTGACAGTGTATATTACAGGCCTTCGCAAATTTGGATTTTCTCCGGCCATTCGTTCTCGCGATGACCATTTCAGACCCCAGTATGCGCCCGCCGGCTCACGAGCTCCTCGAGCAATGGCGGCTCATGCGCCGCAGTTTGTCGGCTGCCCGCAGACATTGGTGGATGAGGTCTCGACAGGAGTCTGGTATCGAACGGATCTTCTGGGATATCGTATATTCAGTACGACTGGTCGCGCACTTCTTCTAGTGGCTTGGAGGAAAGCGTTTTACCGGTGCGTGATATTGCGCAAAGTTGTCGCGCTTCCGTATGTATTCTGTGATAGATACCGCTAGCTCTGCATACAGAGCCATATGTCTCTTGCAGCCAGTCTTATTCCCCGATCGCATGCCTGGCAATCTGGCGAGAGCTGCTCCCTGTGCCCTTGGCGTAGGTGGCGCGTAGGTCGGATCGCGGTGGAGCACTGGGTACCGGCAATATCAATGCAAGCCACCCTGTACTCTGAGCGAGTTCCGAGGCGAAGAAAGCCAAAGAGGCTCTAGGCCCGCAATTTTGTTGGGCGCAATACAGTACTTACTGCACCCGGTGTAGCCGCCGGTCCGTACGGTAGTACTTACCCGAAGCGCGTCGCGCTGTCCTTTCCGCCACCACCACCCGACGACCGCGAGTCTCCTAAATCAGCTCTCATACATTCTTCCAACATCTCATTTACCGCAATGTTACAACCTGAATCTCTTTCGAACAGCAGGTTGTCACATACACTTACCGCAATGCAGAGTTCACTGACGCCAGCCTGACAGCTCACAAGTCCGGGAACTCGGATGCAACACAATCTCATTGGTCAACGTGCAAGACAGGATCATCCAGCTCGAAGACATCCCTCATTATCCGCCCAGCACCATCTACACTACACTCGACAGCGTCATCGCCGCAAATAGCGCTCTGACCGACTCGCTGACCACTCGTCATGAGCGGCTCCAGCTCGAAGTGGCAGCTATCGAGAAATCTAAGGCGACGCTTCTACTTGCTATCGAGAACTCCAAGAAGGCCCTTCTCCATGCATATGCCGCGCAGGACGCAGCCACGCACGCAGCCCAGCTCGCACTTCGTCAGCAGCACAACACTCTCGTCCCTATTGCCCGCCTCCCCCCCGAAATTCTCGCGACAATCTTCTTCTGTCTCAAGGACATAGCCATCCCCGAGCGGATCCACGGGAAATGGCACTATGAGTCGTGCAAATTCCTTGGTTGGCTCGCAGCGACGTATGTATGTCAACGCTGGCGACAGGTAGCCCACCAGCAGGCAGTCCTCTGGACGGACATCGCGTTCGAGTTGGGGTCAAGAAGGGCGTTCAATTTTTTAGCCCTTGCTGGGAACTCCTTGCTTTCAATCAAAGCGTCTTATGTGGATATACCATGGCAGCGCGACTTCTTGGTGGATAATATTCGGCGCACTCAAAGTCTGTGCATCGATATTTTTGGTGGAAGATCTCTTCCTGCGCTTGAGATAGAAGCGCCGCTCCTCCACATCCTTGATATAAACATACGTGGCAGTTGCGGGTCATTTCCCGACTTCTTTCTCGGGCGGTGTGCGCCGGCACTGCGGCACATGCGCTTTACTCAGTCCTCGTCCGGTGGAGGACGCATGCCCTGGTCGTTGCCGCTATTCAAGCATCTTGTCAGCTTGGAGCTAGATGACGGTTATGCACCACTCAAGAGTGTGCTCGATGGACTATCCCATATGTCTACGCTCGAGCGATTGCGCATGCGTTTGAACACTGATGTCAAGGACGGGGATCACCTTGCGCCAGTCGCGCTTCCGAAACTGGCTCATCTCCAACTGCGGGGTATGGCTCTCAGCGCCAGAGGATTTCTTCCCCATATCCTTCTCCCACCGCATGCCATCATCCACCTGCACCTTTATGATAATGACCTGGAAACCCTGCACGCATTATTTCCGGTCGCCCTCAAACCTGTCCACTCTCATGCTGACTCAACATCCGAGACCTGCATAAATAGCCTGGCCATCAAGGTGTCATTCTCTCCAAGTTGGCGGCGCGCATCGACAGAGGTTGCAGTCACAATCACTTTGCGGAGAGACAACAATGCACTCCACGAGCCAGCCTTGTCCATCCATATCCCGTCCTTGTCCTCGACATTCTCGGCATTATCAACATTGGTGCCGAAGGTCATAGACCCGTTCTCGTCCGAGTCGGCGCATCTGAAGGAGCTCATAGTCGGGAACACGCACGAGATTTTTGATGCAAAAGCATGGGCGCACTCGGTGGGACGTGTCCCTGGACTGCGGAGTCTGACAGTGGCAGGCAACGCGGCGATTTCATTCTGCGCAGCCCTGCGTCTAGCCAACGCCGGCTCAGCTCGTCGCCCGCGCGTGCGAAGCAAGAAACCGCATGCTCCACCATTCCTTCCCGAACTCTCTGTCCTCATCCTGTCAGACATGCGTCTAAGCATCGACGACGCTGTCATTGGCCCGGAACTAGAGGACGAGGGGCAGCTGCTGGCTGACGCGCTGCCACTGCGCCTTGCCGAGCGCGCCGCAGCTGGGTACCCACTGGAGGAGCTGGACGTGGTTAACTGTGAAGTAGACGAGGCATGGGTTACGAGGACGCGGGAGGCGCTGCCGGGGACACGTGTGAAGTGGGACGAGGGTGCGAGTGAGATGGGGGGAGCGGAGGAAACAGCGGCATAGGGACAGCTGCTCCGCGGCATGCACGCACATTGCAAGTGGTTATCATCATTTGCGTCGGAAAGGTTTCGTGCTTGTAATCGAAAGGACACCTACGACACGAACGGCATGCTCGACATCTTATCATTTAAAAATGAGATGATATGGACTTCATAGGGTGCGCGATGGTGAAGCGGCGCGATACAGCGGCAGGCGAGCTCTCGGCACGTGAATGAGATGATTCTATCCGCTCTTTCAAAGAAAAAAATGGTCGCGGTCTGTATGATTATCACAGAGGGCCGTTTTGGGGAGACGGGGATTGCAACGAGAGTCTCATCGAAGGGAGCTTCGCGCTGTTCTTGAGCGAGGCACACGGCGAGCATTTCAGGCTGGGGCACTAATCTACAGTTAGCGTACTAAATCGCCAGAGCGCGGGATTTGGCATGTGTCGGATGGTACTTACTGAAGGCGCGTCGACACATTGCTGAGGAAGTCAGGGAGCAGAGCGGGCTGGCACGCCGCACGTGATTGAGGGAAATGCCGGCGTCGAAGTCGGATATACCAGAGCAGGAGTTGATCGAAGTGAACTGCGGAGGATGTGCTTGGGATGACCAGGATGCAAAAGGTGAGGAACCGACGTACGACGGACGAGCTTCATGAGACTACTCCCGCTGACACTCAAGACAACCCCCGCTTGAAAAACCAACTTCGCCGTGAGACCACCATCAAGCTTTGCATCCAAAAAGATGTGGAAATTTGAGAAAACCAGGTCCCATGAGATTACCGGGCGCGCGAATTTGTGGTCCGGGTGGGCGGGATGTCAGGTGCTGGGAGGTGCTGAGGGCGGGCACCTCGCTGTCCGCGGTGGTGATGGCATGAAGACATCTCATGCTGGAAAACGACACCACGATCGATGTGGTCGGCACAAATGTGGCTCATGAGTGAAGTTGCCGATGTCATCAAAGAAAAAGTCCCTGAGGGCATATGTATAGCATACGGGCGCAGCAGTGGCATGACGAAAAAGAACCTGAGGAGCTCACGGACGAGGCTAGAACTTAGGAAAATAAACAAGTCTGTCGGCTGTACCGGGTAGGATCATCTTGCGTCGGGGACGAGCATGAGAACACGAGCCAGTGGCTAGTGGCCAGCGGGGATGAAGAGTTGCAGTGATGCATGATGCGACTCCTTGCAGAAGGAGCGCGTCGCTCCCGTCCGACTGTGACCGTGACCGCGTGACCTGTGGTCACTGGCAGACTCTAGTGCAGCAGTGCTCGCGCTCATCGTTCAAATCCAAGCGTTTAGAGCACCCCTTCGTCTTGCTCGCCATAGAAACTAGGCGACCCTCGTCTCCCAGGACTGCCTTCGTGTACCAAACTTGCAGGCAACCTGGGCCCTCTCTACCATGGTCTTCGTTGCGCGAAGAGCTTAACCTTTTCATCTTTCCGTCTCACCCTTCGTACAGCTCAATCAACAATACGTAGGCTCATTCCTCACTTTGACACCCAAAACCCCGGTAAGCCTGCTCCACACTAGCTTTGAGGGAGCCATTGCTATGCATGGCGGTACGATTCCTTTATAATAATTGCATTCGTAACCGCCCACAAAACCCTCGCCCGCCTGCGCAGCCGGTGCGCTGTTCCCTTCCCCGTTCCCGCCAACCCCACGCACCGCTATCGCGCCATCATCCTCCCGGCGTTGACGCCGAGGTCGCGCGCCGCCGACGGCGCAGGAGCCTTCGCGGGTAGATGGGAGCGTTGCTGGGGTGAGGTAGGCACGCGCCGATGCATACATTCGCCTGCTGCGCCTCGGCGTTGCCGAGTTCTGCTCAAATATCAGCATTTCGGCGTCCCGACACGGATTCGCGAATTACTTACCAACGAGGCGGCCTATCGGCAAGGGGACGACTGCCCGCGGACGCCCTTCACTCCTGGATGCCGCCCCCGTCGCCCAAACGCGCCCTGGACGCCGTCTGAAAATCGCGATTTTCGTATATTTTCGTGTAACGGCGTCTTCAAAACGGCACGGTGCGCTGGCTGGGACGCGCTCGGCGTGTTTAGGCGGTCCCCTGGACGCTACGCGCGTTGCACTTGCTCTCGGGAGTGGACGCAGCGCGGCGGAATCACGTTGTCTTTGTGCGGGCGAGACGCCGCGCCGCGGCGGCGCCGGAGTCGCTGGCACTGCTCCGAGTCAGCGCGTGTGGGAAGGCTGTGGGAGGGTGGTGCGGTGAACTCCGTGCATACGCTCGCGCGCAGGGACAACGGGAGGGCGATACCTACACGGATTTTAACTTTTTGGCCAAGGAGGAGGAAAAGTCGCATTACTCACCGACGTCGCGTCGCCAGCACGTAGCAACATGTCCAAGCAGCTTCCCGCGGCCTCTGGATGCTGTCTGTGCAGCCGCTGGACCCGCCGGACGCGATCCAGAGGCGTTCTTCCTCCCCCGCCCCCGCGCCGCCATGTGCGTTCCTCGGCCCCTCGACGTTCGCGCGTGTTCAAGCGCTTGCTGGACGCGTACGCGCAACCTACACGAGCAGCTGGACGCCGTCTTAACCGGGGAAGATTGCGCTGGATGCCACGCGGAAAACTTTGCGGCGGCGGGCCTCGCGCGCGCGCGGTTGTGCCTCTCCTTCACCTCATCCGCCCCGCGCTGGCTGCGCGGCTCTACCACTTGCTGGACGCCTCCGCACGACGTCGCCGGGGCAGCTGGACGTCGCTGCAGCCAGCGCAAATCGCGCTGGACGCCACCCCGGACGTCGTGGATGCGCGCGGCCGCGGCGTGCAGCGCCAACCCCCGCGCGCGTAACATACGCCTTTCCGGACGCCCACGCACGACCTCCCCGGGCAACTGGACGTCGCCGCCGCCAGGAAAACGCGCGCCGGACGCCAGAAGACTTGTTGCGCCGGCGCCACGCATGCTCAAGCGCCGCCGTGCCCGTTTCTGCACATCTCGACCGCGCTGCGCAGGTCGTCAACGATGGCGCGTTGCCCCTGCTTGAAGTATTGCGGGTGTGGATTGCGCTGGGAGATGTCGGGGAGGCGACGCGTTGGGTGCGTGCGCGCAAAGGCCTGCTGGACGCCGCCGAATGCGAAGCGGCGCGGCGCCGGCGTGCCCGTTCCTCGGCCGGAGTGTGCAGCGCTTGAGCAACGTCGCGCGCTGCGCGATGACACCGCGCAGCCGACGAGGACGCGTCCTGCGACGGTGCGCGCGGGACTGCTGGACGCTCGCGGACGCCACGCCGAAAGCGGCGCCGCCGCGCCATCGAGACTGCATCCACACCGAAAACTGCACCCCTCGTCAACACAACACGGGAGCTTGAGGAAAGGCGGCTGGAGGCGATCTGGGGTCTGAGGAAGGGAGGGTGGCCGTCGGTGCGCGACGGGAGTGGGCTGAGCAAGCGAGAAGGCGGCGCCACGAGAAGACGGGCGGGAGTGAAAGAGGCGCGGGAACGCGTGCTGCGGGCTGATCAGAGGGAGCGCGGACTGGCAGAGCGTGTACCTACCTGCGTCTCGAGTTGGCCGAGCGGGCGAGGCGAGGCGACGCGTTTGGAGATCGGGCTTGTAGATAGCGCGTGCGGTGAAGCAAGTGAAGGCCTTGCAGTAGCGTGGGCTAGCGTAGTAAGAGAGTGAAGGTTAGCAGCGACGCTGTATTGTCTCTTGACGCGATCGAGAACCGCGCTGCTAGGCATGGCGACGTTGCACGGGTGCGCGGCACGTCGTTGTGTGCGGGCGAGCGTTACGTGGCAGCTTGCATTGCCATGGCGTAGGGGTTGAGGCGCGTGCTGGCTGACAGAGGTGCAGATATCATAGTGTAAATAGGTCAATGAGGCTGGTGATGCGAGCTACAATAGAATGGTTTTAAAAAGAGCAAGACGGTAGAGTGATAGATAGGAGATTAGATTAGATAAATAGAAACGGGGGAAAACGGGTAACCAACTGAGTTCGGGTAGGCCCGGGTAACCAGTAAAAATAGATACAGGCACGGACTTAACAGCACCCCTAGTAAACGATTCTACCTTCGTAAACTCAGGGGAATCGTAAATGCTCTCGTTGCATCTCTATAATTGGTAGTTCGAGGGATATCACGAGTCGGCGGGCGACGCAGTTCGTCTTGATGTTCTTCCATGCAGTTGAAGACGACTCAGGATTCTACGCACGCGGATGCTCTGTCGTCCACGACAGACAGTTCCTCAAGCGTGGTTACCTAAACACATCACCATCCCTCGCTAACATCTTTGTAGGACACGGGGACGACGGAGTCTTTCCTAACCGACGTTCGTCCATCTCGCATCCACATCCACCATACCTCTCTAATGCTCCATGTGCAGGTCGTCTATAGACGGACAAAGAAGAAGCAGTGGGTCCCGTCTGGGCATACGCGGATCCCGACGAGGTTGTGGTCTCGATTGCATAGCACTGAGCGTGTATGTTATATATTCATCCTCACTGCGCCAGTTGCCAACCGTTGTGATAAAAACTTCTTGTCCAACAGGGATAGAGGTGCCAGCATCCCGGTCGACGTTGGTTTGCAGTGACAATGCGAAGCTGCCGATACTCATACATTTGGCGGATCAGATGCAGAGGAGAACCGTCAGATTCTGCGTATCCACGCCTGCTACTAGTAGCAGACAACTATGTTCGTCCAAGCGCTATACGCCACAGCGTCTATCGCTCCAGTCACCTTGTCCGAACACACAAGAAGGTCACATGTCCTGCTATTGTTCTGTTGTTCTGCACACCGTCATCTATAAGAAGCTCCCAACACTTGAGCTTGTTCTCATCTCAACCTTCTGCAGCCCTCCCCGTGAATATGGACAAATCGCTAATCGACGTAGCTCCCTCATTTACTGTCATCGACGAACTGCATCCCTCTGAACGACTTGGAGAGATTCTGTACAGTCACGAGGTACGATGGAGGGACCGCGCATACTTCCTGGAAAGTCAAGGGTACCTCCTGCGACCACGCCTCCAACCCGGCTGGCAGCCATCATGGGTAGGAACCAACAAGCGTTTCTTCCAAGCAGAAGACGGAATTTCCTCACCGGTGCGGTCATCCTTCTGTATATCCGATGAAAGATATCTCATCTCGATGACTAGCTGCGAAACCACCTTATTGATGCAACGCGTCTCTCCGACGGCAAGCTGGTCTACATAAAACGTGTTCAAACAGGGGACCTGGAGTCCAGAATCGCGATCAGACTCTCGTCTGCGCCGATGCGCAGTAGTCCCAGGAATCACTCCGTCCCGATCCTCGACACGTTTGTGGACGCAGATGACAGTCGTATCTCGTACATTGTCATGCCATTCTTGAATCCCATCGACCTTCCCGAATTTGAGTACATTGGCGAGTTCCTTGATTTTGGTGAACAGATTCTGGAGGTACATTTTTCGCGGTTTCTCTTAGGTGTCGTAACTCAACATCTCTTTCCATAGGGCCTCACTTTCCTTCATGAGAACGGAGTTGCTCACCGGTAAGCCAGCCTCGTGGGTTTCTACACTGTCATATCCCACACATAATACTTCAGTGACTGCGCGAGGCCTAATATCATGATGGATGCAAGCGCGATGTATCCCAAAGGATTCCACCCTATCAAGCAGGAATTTCTGGCAGACATATCCGACGTAGCGCCGCACTACTCCCGACTGTCCGCTGGCGTCAAGTACTATTTTGTGGATTACGGAATTTCGTCCGAATTTCCTTTGGACAGCCATCCAGCATCGAGACGGGTTGTCGGAACGCTGGGACGGGACCAAGAACCGCCAGAACTTTCGGATACCATACCCTATGACCCTTTTAAGGTGGACATATTCGCCGTCGGGAATGTCTTCCGGCGCGAGTACTATGAGGTATTTTTACCGACCATCTGTCTGTAAATTCTCTCTGAAAACACCACTTCCAGAAAGTCGCAAACATGGAGTTTCTGCGGCCATTTATTCTTGCGATGACCAACTCAAACCCCAACATGCGCCCGCAGGCTCGCCAGCTCCTCGAGCACTGGCGGCTCATGCGACGCAGTCATTCGGCTGTCATGAGACATTGGCGGATAAGGATCCGAGGGGAATCTGTCCCAGAAAGGCTTGTCTGGGATGGCATATATTTGGTACGACTGGTCGTGCACTTTTTCAAGTGGCTTGGAGGAAAGCGTTTTCCCGGGGCGTGATATTGTGCAAAACCTCAGCATGTATACTTCAGATTCTTAGGGTGCCGCTAGCTCTGTATACCACATAAATTTCTGCTGACCTGCCTTGCTTCCCGATCGCAGGCATGGCAAGAGCTGGCTCCGTGGGTCGGAGGGATGCGGATGCGGTCTGGCGCCGGCGATGCGGGCCGCGCACTCCGGGTGCCTTGCAAGCGTGCGCGCGCTTCAGCCTTCAGCGTCTTCCGAGTCGCAAACCTCATCGTCCGACATGAACCGACCATTCCAGAGCGCGTTCGCATCTCGACCTTTCAAAGATGGCGGAGATAGAGGTGTGAACATACCAACCGGCGGCAGTTTGCAGTGAGAGGGCGCAACTACCACGTCAGTTCGAAGGTGCGGGTCGTACTCGTTTGACAAGGCTAGCCTTTTGCGTTGCTTTTGCGCTCGGAATGTACCCTCCGACTTTGGTATACGCCATGGAAGGTGGCAAGAACCGAGGATTGTGCGCCGAGTGGCAGGTGCGTTTCCCTCGAAGTTTGTGTTCCGCTTTCAGTCGTCGCGCAGGGTGCTCTCGCGTGTAAAGGTGCGCCCCACCATCCCTTTCTTTTCCTACCGCTCATGTCCACGTAACTCTTCCCTGCTGCGATTTTTTAGCGCGGAGACGTCCCCTGGCAGCGCACCGCGAACGGCTTCCGCTCAATGGACCACGATACTGGCACGGGCCCTCGTCCAGCCGCAACCGAGAGCTTACTTTGAGCCACGGGTTCCAAAAGTGTGTTAATCCTTCCTTCCTTCATTTTCTTTTGCTCACCCAGGCGCGCAGCACCATCGCAACTGTTGAGCAAGAAAATGCATGTGCCGCTGCTGCTCTCGCACAAGTACCTCCCACCGCACCGCAAGGGTCCGACGTCTGTGAAGCTCGGACGTGCCCTGACCGTAGCCATTCCCGGCACCCGCGTACGACGAAGCCGCGCGCCTCCAATGATTTTCACTATCATCATCGCATACGCTTTCCCTCCCGCCATAAGAGGGACAACGACTCCACGGACAACAACGCACAACTCTTTGGTTAAGTTTGACCATGTCCGAACTGGCTCCGAACACAAGCCAAACAACAACAAGGTCACATGGCGAACCATAGGCAGCGTCGCTGCTATTGTTTCGTTGTTCTGCACACGGTCTTCTGAGTATTAGTACATCCTATCTAGCTCGACGTCTTGGCAATTTACTTCCCCCGTCACCCTGCTGTCTGCTCGCCGTAGCCATGGACAATCCTCCAATTTCCATCACCGACCCCAACCATCCCCGCAACAGACTTGCAGAGAGATTGCTTCCTCACGAGATACGATGGAGAGACCGCGCGTACTTTCTGGAGGATCGGGGTTACCTCTTACGACCGCGCCTCCGACCGGGCTGGCAACCTTCATGGTTGGGAACCAGCAAGCTTTGGATCGACGCAGAAGACGGTATAGGCACCCCGGTACAGTTAATTTGCCCCATACTCGCCTGAAACATATCTCATCTGTTAAGTAGCTTCGATACCACCTCATTGACGCAACACGCCTTTCCGACGGAAAGATGGTCTACATCAAACGCGTTACGACCGGAGATCTGGAGTCCAGCATCGCGATCAGACTCTCGTCTGAGCCTCTGCGCAGCGATCCCAGGAACCACTCCGTCCCGATCCTCGACACATTCGTGGACTCGGATGACAGTCAAATCTCGTACATCGTCATGCCTTTCTTGAAGCCGATTGACCGACCTGAGATTGAATTTATTGGCGAGTTACTCGATTTCGGTGAACAGATCTTAGAGGTGCCTTTGCCGTTTTGCCGCTTCTCTGCTCTCCTTCGTATGTGAACACCCGTCCTAGGGCCTGACTTTCCTGCATGACAACGGAATTGCCCACCGGTAAATCAGCCTTGACCTCCAGAGTTACCATACCCTGATTCGTCACTCGTAGGGATGCCGCGGCGCCCAATATCATGATGGACGCGAGCGCGATGTTTCCGTATGGATTCCACCCTGTCTCCCAGTCATTCCTGCCAGACATGTCTGGGGGAGCACCGAGACTCTCCAGGTTATCCGCTGGTGTCCAGTACTACTTTGTGGACTATGGGATTTCATCCGAATTTCCTTTGGACAGCGATCCAGCATCGAGACGAGTGGTCGGAAGGCTGGGACGGGACCAAGAACCGCCCGAGCTTTCGGATACAGAACCCTATGACCCTTTCAAGGTGGATATATTCGCTGTCGGGAATATCTTCCGGCGCGAATACTATGATGTATTTTGACCGCCCATCTGTCTTTAAATGCTCTCTGACAACACCACTTCCAGAAAGTCGCAAACATGGAATTTCTGCGGCCACTTATTCTTGTGATGACCAACTCAAACCCCAACAAGCGCCCGCAGGCTCGCCAGCTCCTCGAGCAGTGGCGGCTCATGCGACGCAGTCATTCGGCTGTCAGGAGACACTGGCGGCTGAGGATTCGAGGGGAATCTATTCCAGAACAGCTCGTCTGGGATGGCATATATTTGGTACGACTCGTCGTGCACTTTTTCAAGTGGCTTGGAGGAAAGCACTATCCAGGGGCATGATCGCGCTCAGAGTTGTAATGCTTCCGTATATTTTATTTCTCGGTAATCGCAGCCTTCGACTCTGAGGCCTTTAGAGGTCAGCATCGAATTTGTGGGTGCGTCCCCGTGCCGCAGACGTTGTCATCGAACTGGGCCTGAGTCCGGCCATGGCCGGCTTGCGCTTGCGGGGAACTAACGGCCGGACAAAACGCGACTGCTGCATGGAGGACAGCAATGTCGACGCTCAGACCGTGCTGATTCCGACCCTCGTGAAGTTTGAATGTGTCTCGAATAAGGATACGCGTACATCACCGATATCGACGCCGACCCTACAGCTCGTCCTTTACGTGCCCCGACGTCGTCTCCTCCTCAACAGGCTCGGCCTCCTCCGTTTCAGCAGGTTCAGCCTCCCCCGCAGGCTCAGGTGTGGCTACAGGCTGGGGCGCCGCCTCCTCTGGCGCCGCCTCGGACTCCTTCTCAAGCTCCTCCACGACGGGCGCCGCCTCGGGTTCAGGGACCACCTCAGACGCTGCTGACGGCGTTGCCTCGGCCGCGCTCGCCGTCGCAGTAGGGGTGTGCGGCGCGTCCGTCGGTGCCTCGAGCACGATTTGGCCCGCGTCGCCCGTCTTCGGCATCGCGTTCTTTTCGCGCTCTTTCTGCTCCGCCTTCTCGCGCTGCACGCGCAGGATCCTGTGAATCGGATCCTCCACGCGCTCCTGCTTGCCCTCATCCTCCCCAGCAGCGGCCTTGTCTCCAGCGGTCTTCTTCTTCGGCATGTCGCTGAGCATGCCGCCGTACCCGTTCGAGTCGTGGAAGTCCGCCCCGTACTTCTTCACCGCCTCCTCGAAGTCGATCATGTCTGTGAACCCGCCGTGCGCGAGTGCGAGGCGCTGCGCCTCCTGCTTGCGCTCGATCTCCTGCTCCTCCTCGCTCAGCTCGAACTCCTCCTCCTTGGCAGCCTCGTTAGCAGCGCTAAGGTCCGCTGTGCCGTCGATAATGGAGTCGAAAAACTTGGAAAGGGAGTCGTATTTCAGGATACCTGTGGCCTGGGTGAGCAGCTGAGGAAAGGGAGCGGGGAGGGCCACACACCTTCGAACAGAATGGGCTTGGCGGCGCCAGCGGGGTAGATGAGGACCTTGGACTCCTTCTTCGAGCCCGCCTCGTAACCAAGCTTCACGGACGTCCTGCCCTTGCGGTCGCGGTGGTTCGCAAACTCGAAGTTGTCGCGGTACTTGTTCGCGAGCACCTTCCACAGCAGCGGCACGTCCTTGCTCTTGCTCAGCAGTAACACCCGGTCCTTGTCTGAATGCTGCGTGCGCATGAGCATAATGATGGTATATAAAGGAGGAAGAACGCACCTGCTGGACCCAGGGCTCAATCTGCTCATGACGGTACAGCTTTTGGTTGCGGCTGGGCACGCGGCGCGTCGCGAAGTAGTAGAAGCCACTGGCGGTGCGCTCGGGGCTGTCGTAGGGGACCGTGGGTGCATATTTCCCGCGAGGGAAGAGCTACAGGGTAATGAGCGACAGGAAAGGACTAGAGCGGAGGGACGCACCTTGACAGTCGGGAATCCTTGAACGCCCTGACCAAGCATGAGACTCCTGGTTAGCAACCGAACGAGAAAGACGCACCTGCTCGGCGCACAGTGCTCGGTTCTCGTCGCAGTCCACAGCGTAGACGGGGATTAAAGGGTACAATCCGAGAGCAGCCTTGCTGTATTCCGGCACCATTCGTTGACAGTGCTAGACGCGCCGTCAGGGCAAAATCCCCACTAAGCTGCGCGAAAGACGTACTCCGCACCAGCTTGCAACGAAGGCCACGAGGCTTGTTTGCTGTGAGACTGGTCAGCGCGGTATCCAGGTTGTGAAGGGAAACCACGCACATTCTGCTTCATCGCCGACCGGAACGTCTTGGTGTCGATCGTCTTGACGAGCGAGTCTTTGGGGTAGAGCGCGCCCGACACGACGGCCGGGGCCAGCGCCAGCGTCAGCGCGAGGAGATGGGGAAGCATGGCGACTCGAAGGACAGAGGCAGATGGGCGGGGCAGAAGACTTGTTCTGGTCTTATAAAGTAAGCCAAGTTTCGCACTGACGTGGCAGTTGCGCCTCCCGATGGCTCTCACTGCAAACCGCCGCCGAGTG
Source organism: Auriscalpium orientale (assembly GCA_019915035.1). Classification (NCBI taxonomy): domain Eukaryota; kingdom Fungi; phylum Basidiomycota; class Agaricomycetes; order Russulales; family Auriscalpiaceae; genus Auriscalpium; species Auriscalpium orientale. The sequence continues at coordinate 3,301,961 of JAHLMH010000003.1, read as the reverse complement.
GAACGTTCACACCTCTGAGCCCTCTGCGAATATGGCGATGCCTGTGAATGTGAAGGCGTGGCAGACATGGTCTTTGCATTCTGGACGATGGCGGTTGGTTGGACGCAAGAGCGTGGGCACGCTCACCACCGTTTTCGGGCCGTGGGTGCCCGGATAGCACTTGCCCGGCGACCGCTTGGACACGTCGTCTCTCGGTGCCATGGGCACATGATGCATACAGAACCAGCTGGCGGTCCTCAGCATCTTAAGGGCCTCAAAAGAGTCGAGGGTTGCAGTTGCCGATCAATCGAAAATACAGATACAGATAGGATAACAGAGCGAGCGACACATTTATGACAGAAAACATACGGACTAGTATCTTCTGATACCATAAGGTAGAGCTATGGAGACTGTGCAAAATGTAACTCAGTGCGCAATCATGCCCCAGGATAGCGCCGACCTCCAAGCCACAGCACAAAGTGCACAGCGAGGCGTACCAGATTGATGCCATCCCAGAAGAGCCGTTCTACGACTGGTTCCCCTCGAAGCTTTATCCGCCAGTGTCTGCTAACAGCCCAAAAACTGCGTCGCATGAGCCGCCACTGCTCAAGAACCTCGTGAGCCTGCGGGCGCGCAGTGGGATCGGGATTGGTCATTGCGAGAATGAATGGCCGGAGAAACCCCAAATTTACGGCGGTCTGAAAATGGCGCCGTCAGCTCATACGAAAACGATTTGTCGGTACTCATACCTCGTAGTATTTGCGCCGGAAGATATTCCCAATGATAAAAATATCCAGCTTGAAGGGATCATAGGGGACGGTAGCAGAAAGCTCGGGCGGTTCTTGATCGCGTCCCAGCCTTCCCACCACCAGCCTCGATGCTGGATCGCTGTCCAACGGAAATGCGGACGAGATCCCGTAGTCCACAAAGTAGTACTTGACTCCAACGGATATGCGGAAGTAGCTGGGCGCTCCACCGGAGTGATCTGGTAGATACTCCTGCTCGATCGGGTGAAATCCTTTGGGATACATCGCACTTGCGTCCATCATGATATTGTTTGATTCACAGTCCCTAAGACGCAAGATCAATGAGGTACATTCATCAGGAATACGAGACTGGCTTACCTGTGGGCTACTCCGTTCTCATGAAGGAAAGTAAGGCCCTAGAGAATCAAGTTTTCATGTAGGACAGGCGAGAGAGAATGCGGCAAACGCACCTCCAAGATCTGTTCACCAAAGTCGAGTAGCTCGCCGATATAGTCAATCTCCGGCCGGTGAATGGGCTTCAGGAAAGGCATGACAATATACGAGATTTGACTGTCATCCGAGTCCACGAATGTGTCGATGATCGGGACCGAATGGTTCCTCGGGTCACTGCGCAGAGGCTCGGACGAGAGTCTGATGGCGATGCGGGACTCGAGGTCGCCCGTCTGTACGCGTTTGATGTAGACCGTCTTGCCGTCAGAAAGACGTGTGGCATCAATTAGGTGGTCTCGCAGCTACTTAACAGATGAGATCTATTCCAGGCGAGTATGCGAAAACATAACTGTACCGGTGTGCCAATACCGTCTTCCGCGTCGACCCAAAGTTTGTTGGTTCCGAGCCATGAGGGCTTCCAGCCTGGTCGGAGGCGTGGTCGGAGGAGGTATCCTCGGCTCTCCAAAAAGTACGCGCGGTCTCTCCATCGTATCTCGTGATGAAGCAAGCTCTCTGCAATGCGGTCGTCGGGATGGATGGGGTCGGTGATGGAAATTGGAGGACTGTCCATGGCTACGGTGAGCAGACAGGAGTTTGATGGGGGAACAAGATTGTCAAGATATCGCGCTGGATAGGAGGTGCTTATACTTAAAAGCCCGTGTGCAGAACAACGAAACAATAGCAGCGACGCTGGAGACTTATGGTTCGCCATGTGACCTTGTTGTTTTGCTTTGTGGTGTTCGGACCCACTTCGGACAAGGTCAAACTAACCAATGAAGTGTGCGTTGTCGTTCGTGCAGCCGTTGTCCCTCTGGTGGCGGGGGGAAAAGCGTACGCGATGACGATGGTGAAGATCATTGGAGGCGCGCAGCCTCGTTGTACGCGGGCGCCGGGAGTGACTACGGTCAGGGCGCTGGCTGGGAGGCGTGTCGTGCTCTCCTTCAAGGAGGTTGCGCTGCAGTCTCCCACTCGTAAGTTGTGACCTTGCGCGTCCGAAGCACCCAGACGTCCGGCCCCTGCGGTGCGGTTGGAGGTACTTGGGGAAGTACTTGTTCGCGAGCAGCAGCGGTATATGCCTACTCTTTCTCAGCAGCTGTCACGATGCTGCGCACCTGGGTGGGCAAGAGAAAATGGATAAGATGCAACATGAACGCACCCATGCTCAAAATAAGCTCTCGATTGCGGCTGGACGCACGGCGTGCCAGTGTCGTGGTGGTCCATTAAGCAGAGATCGTTGGCTATGCACTGGGAGATATCGCTGCGCAGCAATATCGCAGCAGGGAAGAGTTGCGGGGACACAAGCGGGAGAAAAAGACCAGCCCGGTTGGGCGTGGCACGAGCCTGAGGGCACCGCGCGCACGCTGGATCCCGGAGCACACGGCCCGCATCACCGGCGCCAGACTACGCGCCCCGCCACGGAGCAGCGCCAGCTCTTGCCAGGCATGCAATCGGGAAGTAAGATGTGTTAGCAAGAGGGGGACATGCAGAGCTAGCGATACACTAAGAGATTACAAAATACATACTGAAGCAACAACTATGCACAACTTGAATATCACGCCCCGGGAAAACGCTGTCCACCAAGCCACTTGAAGAAGTGCACGACCAGGCGCACTGAATATACGCCATCCCAGACGAGCCGTTCTAGAATAGATTCCCCTCGAGGCCTTATCCGCCAATGTCGCCTGACAGCCGAATGACTGTGTCGCATAAGTCGCCACCGCTCGAGGAGCTCACGAGCCGCCGGGCGCATATTGGGGTCTGAATTGGTCATGGAAAGAACGAATGGCCGGAGTAAATTCATGTTTGCGGCTACCTGAGAGTGGTGTCGTCAGCGCAACTCCCAGACATTGAACAATAAGTCGGACCTCGTAGTACTCGCGCCGGAAGACATTCCCTATGACGAATATATCCAGCTTGAAGGGGTCATAGGGAACGGTGTCCGAAAGTTCGGGGGGGTCTCGGTCCCGTCCCAGCGTTCCGACCACCAACCTGGATGCCGGATTGCTGTCCAGAGGAAATTCGGATGAAATACCGTAGTCCACGAAGTAATACTTGACCCCAGCGGACAGTCGGGAGGAGTTCGGTGCTCCCCCAGACTTGTCCGGTAAGAATGACTGGGAGATAGGATGGAATCCTTGGGGAAACATCGCGCTTGCATCCATCATGATATTCGGCGACGCACAATCCCTATGAAGTATGATAAGATCAAGACAGCTAAGGATATCGAGAGTGGCTTACCGGTGGGCAACACCGTTTTCATGAAGAAAAGCGAGGCCCTCAAGAAGGAGGGAGTTAGTACAGAACACAGAAGAGAGAATAACTTCAGCGCACCTCTAAGATCTGCTCACCGAACTCAAGGAACTCACCAATAAACTCGAACTCGGGATTGTCAAGGGACTTCAGGAATGGCATGACGATATACGAGATCTGACTGTCTTCCGAGTCCACAAACGTGTCGATGATCGGGACGGAGTGATTCCTGGGGTCCCTGCGCAAAGCCTCAGTTGACAATTTGATCGCAATTCGGGACTCCAGGTCGCCTGTTTTTACGCGTTTTACGTAGACCATCTTGCCGTCGGAGAGCCGCGTTGCGTCAATGAGGTGGTCCCGCAGCTACTGAACGAGATGAGTTATGTTTCGTCAAGTAAACGGAGTGATAACTGCACCGGTGTAGAAATCCCGTCTTCTGCCTCGAAAAAATGCTTGTTGGTTCCGACCCATGAGGGTTGCCAGCCTAGTCGCAGGCGTGGTCGCAGGAGGTACCCTCGGCCCTCCAGGAAGTATGCGCGGTCCCTCCATCGCACCTCGTGGCTGTACAGAGTCTCTCCAAGTCGAAGCCGCCGGTCGGTGACAGCATATGCGGGCAGTACGTCGGTTAGCGAATCGTCCATATTGACGAGGGGTGTGAGGTGTGAGCACGTCGCGCTGTTGACAGGTACTTTATAGACGGTGCGCAGAACAACAGAACAAGAACAATAGCAGCGCCGCACCTTCAACCTGACGTGGTAGTTGCGCGCGCTCACTGCAAACCGCCACCGACTGAGATGCCACGCTGCTATCTCCGCCATATCGAAACGTTGAAAAGCGAACGCGATGTGGGATGATCATTTCATGTCAGACGATGGTTGTCGTGCCAAGTTGCAGACTCCGCGGAAGCGTCGTTCAATTCGGGGGCGCCCGGAGCACACGGCCCGCGTCGCCGGCGCCAGACCCTACGCGCCCCACCACGGAGCAGCGCCAGCTCTTGCCAGGCATGCAATCGGGAAGTAAGATGCGTTAGCAAGAGGTATATGACATGCAGAGCTAGCGATACACTGAGATATTACAAAATACATACTGAAGCAACAACTATGCACAACTTGAATATCACGCCCCGGGAAAACGCTGTCCACCAAGCCACTTGAAGAAGTGCACGACCAGGCGTACTGAATATACGCCATCCCAGACCAGCCGTTCTAGAATAGACTCCCCTCGAGGCCTTATCCGCCAATGTCGCCTGACAGCCGAATGACTGCGTCGCATGCGCCGCCACCGGTCGAGGAGCTCGCGAGCCGGCGGGCGCATATTGGGGTCCGAATTGGTCATCGAACGAACAAATGGCCGGAGAAAGTCTAGGTTAGAGGCCACCTGGAAACCGCGTCGTAAACTCCGAACTCGAAGACGATTGGTCGTACCCATACCTCATAGTACTCGCGCCGGAGGATATTCCCTATGACGAATATATCCAGCTTAAAGGGATCGTAGGGAACGGTTTCCGAAAGCTCGGGCGGTTCTTGATCCCGTCCCAGCCTTCTGACCACTAGTCTGGATGCTGAATCGCTGTCCGGCCGGAATTCGGACGAGATCCCGTAGTCCACGAAGTAGTACTTGACGCCAACGGACAGGCGGGAGTAGCTGGGCGCGCCACTAGACCGATCCGGTAGATATTCCTGCTCGATAGGGTGAAATCCTTTGGGATACATCGCATTTGCGTCCAGCATGATATTGGGTGATGCGCAATCCCTACGACCAATGAGGTACGGTTGTATGGAAATTCGACGCTGGCTTACCGATGAGCAATCCCGTTCTCATGAAGAAAAGTGAGGCCCTGTCAAAAAAGAAAGTTGAGTGAGAGAAGACAGGACACAACGAGTTTCGCACTTCCAAAATCTGTTCACCAAAGTCAAGAAACTCGCCGATGTGTTCAAACTCAGGCTGGTCAATGGGCTTCAGGAATGGCATGACGATGTACGAGACCTGACTGTCATCCGAGTCCAGGAATGTGTCGAGGATCGGGACGGAGTGGTTCCTGGGGTCGCTGCGTAGGGGCTCAGACGAGAGTCTGATTGCAATACTGGACTCCAGGTCGCCTGTGCGTACGCGCTTGATGTAGACCATCTTGCCGTCGGAAAGGCGCGTTGCGTCAATGAGATGGTATCGCAGCTACTTGTCAAATGAGATATGTTTCAGACGAGTACGCGGAATAGTGACTGTACCGGTGTGCGAATGCCGTCCTCTACTTCAACCCAAAGCTTGTCGGTTCCCAGCCATGAGGGCTGCCAGCCTGGTCGGAGGCGTGGTCGTAGGAGGTATCCCCGACCCTCCAGAAAGTACGCGCGATCTCTCCATCGTACCTCGTGAGAAAGCAAACTCTCTGCAAGTCGGTTGTAGGGATGGTTGGGATTGGTGACGGATATCGAAGGATTGATGTCGTCCAGGAGAGGGTTTTCCATGGTCTCAGGTCTGTTTGTGTGGCTCGCGAGTCGCCCGGGTCCGATTTCTCACGAGTTCTGTCTGCCTTGCAGGCTCGCGCCGTGCTCACCACTACTTACAAACTTCAGCTGCCTCGTCTACATCTGGCGTTTACCTATGGCGTTCACGAGTGCACAAAAATCTTACAGAGTGCGTCGCCACAATGTCACAGACGTATATGCGGGCTGAAATGTGCCCCCTCCAGCGTCTGAAGTTCGGAGCTCCGAGTCATCTATATCTTCTTCGTCATGGCGCCGCTGTACCCATACCGTGTGCGCCTTAAGGCCTAAGGGGATCGCAATTCATCATTGTGCCCACAACGTCGATCGCACTCTCATCTCCCAGCACGATGCCGGGGAGAACAAGTTGCTCTCCGCCCTCCGTCGCCCTCCCGAGCACAGATGCACAACTTCATGTCATGTCATTCCCGTCGTCTTGCGCAGCGGAGCAGCCCGGCGAGCGTGCTCATCGATGGGGCTGGATGGGCTGGATGCAAAGCATCGTGCCGGCATGGTAGGTTCCAATGTAAGTAGGGAGCATCAATTTCAGCGGGGTTCTCGTCCGCTCGCGCTTTTCCTGCAGCAAAAATCCTGCTGCTGCTCGCACGACAGAGCGGATCTGCAAGCCGTATCGTCGGCCATCGGTTGGAAGATATCGAAAGCCGCGATGGTGCGTGCTCGATTGTCCGTCGGAAGTCATCTCTCGGTAACTTCAAGTTTCAATAATTGGGTCGCTGACGATTTTCCATGCTCCTATGTTCGGCAGTCAGATCAGAACGCAAAGACGTGTTGTATCATTTTATCAAACAGCAAACCAAACAAACTGCGCTGTGGGTACATATTAGTTGTTCGCAACCTAAGTACTTACTGCTCAAATGCGCCTACAGCTTCTCTTATGACCCTGGAGTATCTGATGCCCTTTGCTTTGGCTACTGGGTGACTCCTATACTCTACAACAGTGGACTATATCTGAGTCACGAGGCCGTACGATCTAATTTCTCTGCGCCGTTGGGGCGCAAGTCCTTTTTGTTCGCCGTGAATCCCCGTTCCCTGTCTCCACGTTCCATCTGGCCGCCCGTGCTTCGGCGCGCCAGGGCACCTGGTGGACTTACGAACTTACGAGCACACTTACGAGGACTTGTTCTTTATGTGAGCCACGCCCTCTTTCCAGGGATGCAATCACGAAATACGATCAGCGGACTAGTTCACAACATCATATGCAGCTAATATATTATTACAGCCGAAGCGCCATAACTCTGCGCAATATCAAGCCCCGGGATAGCGCTTTCCTCCAAGCCACTTGAAGAAGTGCACGACCAGTCGGACTGAATATATGGCATCCCAGACGAGCCGTTCTGAAATAGTTTCCTTTCGCAGCCTTATCCGCCAATGTCTGCTGACAGCCGAATAGCTGCGTCGCATTAGTCGCCACCGCTCGAGGAGCTCACGAGCCGTCGGGCGCATATTGGGGTCTGAACTGGTCATGGAAAGAACGAATGGCTGGAGAAAATTCAGGTTTGCGGCGACCTGAGAATGGTGTTGTCAGCGCAACTCCCAGACATTGAGCAATAAGTCGAACCTCGTAGTACTCGTGCCGGAAGACATTCCCTAGGACGAATGTATCTAGCTTGAAGGGGTCATAGGGTACGGTGTCCGAAAGTTCTGGGGGTTCTTGGTCCCGTCACAGCGTTCCGACCACTAGTCTCGACGCCGGATTGCTGTCCAGAGGAAATTTGGATGATATACCATAGTCCACAAAATAGTATTTGACGCCAGCCGACAGCCGAGAGTAGCTCGGCGCTGCCCCAGACATGTCTGGTAGAAATGACTGGGAGATGGGGTGGAATCCTTGGGGAAACATCGCGCTCGCGTCCATCACGATATTCGGTGACGCGGCGTCCCTATGAGTCACGAGTCAGGAATGAGAACTCCGGAGTTCAAGGCTACTTACCGGTGAGCAATTCCATTGTCATGAAGAAAAGTTAGGCCCTAGGGAAGGAAGTTGATTTAGGACAGGGAGGAGAGAACGCGACAAACGCACCTCCAAGATCTGTTCCCCAAAATCGAGGAACTCGCCAATAAACTCAAACTCTGGCCGGTGGAGAGACTTCAAGAATGGCATGACGATATACGAGATCTGACCGTCTTCCGAGTCCACAAACGTGTCAATGATCGGGACGGAGTGATTCCTGGGATCAGCGCGCAAAGGCTCAGTTGAGAGTTTGATCGCGATCCGGGACTCCAAGTCGCCTGTTTGTACACGTTTTATGTAGACCAACTTTCCGTCGGAAAGACGCGTCGCGTCAACGAGATGGTCTCGCAGCTAGTCATCAAACTTGAATGAGATATGTTTCATGAGCATGTAGAAGAATATCTGCACCGGGGTTGTAATCCCGTCTTCCACTTTGAAATAGCGTATATTGGTTGAACCCATTAGGACTGCCAACCTGGTCGCAGGCGTGGTCGGAAGAGGTACCCTCGACTCTCCAGAAAGACCGCGCGGTCTCTCCATCGTATCTCGTGGTCGTACAAGCTTCCTTCAGTTCGGTAGTAGGGGTGTCGCGGGTCATTACAGCGGATCGAGGGATCTAAGCTCTTGAGTAGAGAATCGTGCGCACTCATGGCGAGGAGGGAGAAGGAGGGTTGGATGGTTGTACTCAGCCTCAGTACTGAGACGTGTTGTTTTGTACCGGTATTGTTTTCGTACCGCCGAATGGCCCAAGCGCCCGAGTACAATTGACTGTGAAGAGCACAATGATGAGCATCGCTAGGAGGCGCGCATTCCCGGTGCACGCACGCAAATACAAGAAGTAAGTACAAGGGATGGCAGCTTCACCTTCACTCTCGGTGGCTCATGGGCAGGAGCGTCCTTGAAGTCCATCGTGTTCTTGTATCCACTGTGTGCGGGTGCTGTCCCACGCCTCGCTCGCTATTTGTGCAGGGTAACTTGAAGTAAGCTGACGTGGATTGTGAGGGAAAGCAGGACGCACATTTGGAGCAGGACGGGCTTATAGAAACCGGCTTTCCCGAGTCCTTGCGGTAAGCGATGAGCCTACAAATTGTTGATCGAGCTGTACAAAAGGTGAGACCAGGAAGATTGAGGGTAAAGCCCTTCACGTACTGAAGACCATGGTCGACGACACTGTCTGGCACAGTGGCACTGCAGCCAGCAGGAACAGGTCCGGTGTTGTTTACTCTGCAAGCCTAGTTACTTACACGAAGGCAGCCATGACCAGCTAGGTGCTATGGCGTGTACGACGAGAGAAGCTCCGAGAATTGATTTTGAACGATGAGCGCAAGTAGTCTCAAGAGAAGCAAGAAAGGATCTGAACCAGGACCGGTCAGGACCCAGGAGTCAGTGACTCAGACGCGGTGACGCCGCCGCCGCCCTGCACGCGTCTCTCACCAACTCTTCATCCTTGCTGGCCTACTACCTTAGTCTACCTAGTGCTGTGCTGGCCACTAGCCAATGGTTCATATGCTTCTGCTCGTCCCGGATGCAAGATGATCCTATCCGGTACAGTGGACATTTGCGGGCAATGTTGAGTAATTATTTTCCCGAGCTCCGTCGTGCGTGAGCTGCTCAGGCTCATTTTCGTCAAGCTGTACGCTGTACACTCTCAGGACTAGTGCTTATGGCCCATGTCAATCTACGCTCAAGAGCCTCATTTGTGCCGACCACCTCGCATGCCATCACCACCGCGGACAGCGAGATGCTCTCCACCTCCGCCTTCAGCACCTCGCACCTCGCATCCCGCCCACCAGGACCATAAAATGTCGGTACTCTCGATTTTCCACCTCTCTTTGGATGCAGAGCTCGATGGTGGTGTCACGGCGTGGTGGGTTTCTGGAGCGAGGGATGTCTTGAGCATCAGCGGGAGTAGTTCTGTCGTACGTCCGTTCCTCACCTTTCGCATCGCGGTCACCACCCACGACAAATTCGCAGTTCACTTCCATCGACCCCTGCTCCTCGTATATTCGACTTCGGCGCCGGTATTTCCTTCCCATCGCAGCAAGCGTGCCAGCCCGCGTTATTCACTGACTTCCTTAGCAATTCGTCGCCGCGCCTTCAATCTATCCGACACAAGCCAGATACCGCGCCTCTGCGATCCACTACGCTCACCGTAGATCTCGCCGTAGATGCCCCGCCCGCAACGGTGACCGCGTTGCCTCCTCTACCGCTCAAACCCGCTGCGAAGCTCCCTTCGATGAGGCGCTCGTTGCACACCCCGTCATCCCAAGGCGGCCCCCTGTGATAATCATACAGACCCTCGACGTTTATCTTAGTTCTACATGGCGGATAGTACTATCTCAACAAGGTGCGGAGAGCTCGCCCGCAGCTGTATCGCGCCGCTTCACCATCGCGTGCCCGCCTTCCGTCTTCGTGATTTACTTACCAGCTCATTATCAAGTGATGATAACATGTCGAGCATACTGTTCTTGCCGTAGATGTCCTTTCGATCACAAGCATGGAACCTATCCCACGCAAATCGATCACATTTGAAACGTACACGCATGCTGACCAGAGTTCCTACGTTGTCGTCTTCTCCGCTCTCGGCCTCTCGTGCGCACCTTCGTCCCACTTCACAAGCGTTCCCGGCAAGGCCTCTCGTACGTTCACCACCCACGCCTCGTCCACATCACAATCCACCACATCCAGCTCCTCCAGTGGATATCCGGCTGCCGCGCGCGCGACCAAGCAGTGCAGCAGCGCATCGGCCAAGTGTCGAGTCGACGCTTCCATCTCTGCCCTCGGCTCGTGGGCCCAGTCAAGGCGCTGACGGGCGAGGGTGAGGATAGAGAGGACGGGGAGGACGCATTGCGGCTGTGCCGTGGCGGATGCCTCTTCGCTGAGCAGGGGTCTGGCGTTCTTGGGGAACAGTGCGGCACAGAGCGAGAGCGCTGCGTTACCGCTGACCATGAGGCACTCCAGTCGAGAAATATGCCGCAGATACACTGGCCATGCAAGATCACCATCATATTTGACGGTGAGCTCCTTCAGATGCGACGAAGAGAAGACCGCCAGCGCAGAGGGGACGAGGACCGACAAATCGCAGTCAGAGTCGAACATGATGTTAAACGTCCGCTCCGAATCGTCGTTTTTCCATACGAGAACTCTGATGTCCATGTCCCATTTCAAGAGGGGGCCGACGTGGAGACTGGTCACAGCGTTGGGCGCGTCCGATGTCGAGTCAGTGTGGCGTTTCACGCTTGCGAGCGCGGCCTGGAAGAAGGAAGTCGGGTCATCGTGCATGTCCAGCATCTGTACCTGGACGACGGCATGAGACGGCAATGAGAGGTGTGAGAGAAGCACCGCAGCATCTTTGGGGAAACTTTGAATGTCGAGTTCGATGAGCTTAGGAAGGGTGACGAGACGATGTTGTCCGCTGCCTGCCGACTCCCATACCAGGATCTCAGTGTCATCTAAAACGAAGGGGTCAAACTCCAGATGCTCGATTGCCTGCATACGTTGAAGTGCATCCAGAACATCGTCCAAAGCATCGGGGGAGTCCAGATGTGGAATATGCAAGCTAGTTATTTGGTCCGTGAAGAGCGGCGACGTCCACGATACATGTGTGGCTTCCTCGGAGAAAATGTGAAGGCGCTGCAACGCTGGCGCACAAATTTCCAGAAGAACATCCTGCGATACACCTTCGACATTCATGTCCAGCGAAAGAGTGTGTAGGAGCGGCGCGCGCTTGGTGAGCGCAGCAAGGACCTGGTCGCTGCCGGTCAGTGATAAACTCTGCGTCCGCGGTAGGTTTTCAACCAAAAAATCGAGCTGCCAACGATCCAGATGCTCCTGGGAGCTGTCAATGGAGAGCGGTGCGGACCGTGAACGAGCAAGGAATGTGGCTGCGCAATCGGCCACAGATCCGAGGTTGATGTACGCCCACAGGCTTGAGTGCGCGAGGGCCACCTGTCTCCAGCGCTGGCAAGCATGCGTCACTGCGAGCCTTGAGCGCAAATAAGATTCCCATGGTAAGCACCGATGAGAAAGATAGCTATCCGAGAGACAAGTGAAGACAGTGGCGAGGATCTCGGGGGGAAGGCGGGTGATAGGGAGGAGGTGGTTGTGCTGCTGGCGGAGCGCCAGCAAGGCCGCGTCGATGGCTTCGTCGCGCACCGCGTACGCATCGGAGAGCTCCCGCTCAGCTCGGGCGATAGCGGCCTTTTCGGTGTCCAGCTGGGCGCGGAGATCGCGCTTCGTCTTGGAGAAAGCGTCCCGTGCGGCTGTCACGTCCTCGAGCTTCGTGTAGATGGAACCGGGAGGAAAGGAAGGAATAAATGGAAGGTGAGATATTCTGGAGCGCGCAGTATCTGACCATGGTTGAGATCTGCTTGAACGAAGATTAGCGAACTCGATGCAGCCGGTAGTAGATTGGAATGGTCAGACCTTTCGGCACCACCCGCGTTTGCATCCTGAGCAGCCATCGCGGTGATTGACGCTGCACAAAATGTCGTATGCAGCGGAAGACAACGCAGCAGTCGTACGAACCAACGTGGATCGGGGCAAAGAGGGTGAGTGCCGGTGGCGAAAGCAGCCTGAGACTCAGCGCTGGGAGATTCCCACGCTCTCCATAACTCGCAAAACTTCCTTTCCTAGCCTCCACAACTTTGCCATGATGAGTCCTTATACTGGGGCAGCGAAAGAGTCCAAGAAGGCACTTAATATCAACCGAATATGTCTCTGACGCCGTGATGATCAAGTGCAAGTTCTCCGAGCAGTTCTCGGAGAGACCGCCGAGTTCAGGAAGCTCCAGCGGGCATTCTTGGACTGCGCCTTCGACTCGGCTGGGTACCGTCAAGGGTGGGAACAGGTCAATATCCATTCTGCGCCTCTTGTAGACTTCATCACCTACACATACGTACTATTGAGAGGCTTGTCATGCAACTACTGCCAGTGTATCTCGCCACACAGCGCGCCACATCCGCGCGGAGCGGGACCTGTATCGAAGGACGAATCAAGTCTGCTCACCGCAGCAGTGTGCAGGCCATTTAAAGCTCTGCCCATTGATACGTAAAAAAGTTAAAATCACGGACGTCTCAGCTGCAAGGAATATTATATGGCGCCAGAAGCTTCAATGAACGATGCACAACAAACTTGAACACAGGACAGAGCAACCGCCCGGGTCTGTATCATCTCAGTTTGCTGGTGGGATCGCACGAGCGCGTCCATTCTGTGCGCCGCCGATCATTGACTTAACATGAGTTTTGATGATCGGCATTGCGCGCATCAACAGCTTCACGGGCTTCTCCTCGTCTGTGTAGACCGATGTATGAGAGCGGTCAGTATGTGCCAAGGGAAGTACGCGCATGAGACGTGCCTATAGGCGTGATTCTCCCGTGCCGCTTGAGCTGTTTGCTGTCGCGCACGGTGCTGTGGCCCGTCGGAACGATGACCAGGGAGTGCTATCGAGCCGACAGATTCGAATCAGTTTTGGAAGGGCCAGCTGCGGAAGAGGCAAAGGCTACCGACTTCGCGATACCAAACCGTCAGTTCGGGGTCCCCCTTCGGCACCAGAGGGATGCGCGCGAAACCGACCACCTGGACAATGACTGAGACCCGGTTCATTACGCCAAGCACTGAAGCACATCAGCGTTGGGAAGGTATATGACTCCGCTATGACATACTGCGCTCATGAAGGAGGCGATTGATTGCCTGAACGCCGGGCCCATGCCCGACAAGGACAACCTTCCGGGGGTAGGCGCTCAGTCTGATAGGAAACCATTGAGGTGTGGATAGCGGGAGGTAAGAGAATAGCGCGTACGTAACGTAATTGTCCCAGAGGTATACGATCAATTCGCCGGCATAATCTTCGGGTGTCTTCGTAGGCTACATGGGGGGAATGGCAACGTTAGCTTTTGGTTGGATAATCACAGGTCGCCGCAGTACGTCATGTGCAAGCCGTGGCGGCTTCGGGAAGACATTGATGTCCAAGAGGGCGTAGCCTTCTTGCTTGACCCACTGGATAATTTGCTTTGACGCGTCAACCTTGAGAGGCAATGAATCAGGAGCAGAATTGACGGAGCATCGGGTCGGTGCATACGCACAAGATACGAATGCTCCAGATGGAGATCGCAGTTGATATTATCGGCGATCTCCACGCGAATGTTTCCGCTAAACGCCGCGTCAGATGAGTTCATCCTCTATTAGTGGCATATTACTTACAATTCATGCACGAAGATAACGAGCGGTTTCTCGCCATAGAAGTCATCACTATCAAGGTTGATAAGCCTCAGCGAGACGAGACTCAAGAGGACACGGATGGCTTACGAGCACATGACTTGTGACGAGAACATGTCTTCCATGTCGGGGTACAACATTACGGGGACCTCCAGCATGTTGAATTCCCGGTACATATACTCTTGCCGATGTGCTTTCAAGAGTTCTTTGGACAAGTTATTAATGGGCACGAAATGCTCAAGCGACTTTTATTACCTGGAATCGTGAACGTGATGCTCTCGATTTCTGTCGTCGTGGGGGTTCAGTGCTCGTAAGATAACTTACACCCAAAGATTGCGCTTACCATCTCGCGGTTCGCACGCCTTCACGTCGATGCTCTTCCAGTAGCGGCTCTGCTCCTTCGCGACTAGATACACCGTCTCGGCTCCAATTTCTGAAGCCACTAGGCTCGACATCTCTGGTGGTGCCTCACCCAGCAAGGTACGGCCCACTGCCAGAGCCGAACTGGACAACGCGTCCAAGTTGTAGCCACCCTGCGGCGAATGAGCACTCCTCTGCGGACGCTAAATCATGACATACCTCCAGGGCTACCACAACGCGACCGCCCGCCAGCCCAGCAAGCATGTGCGTCATGTGTGCGTACCCTGCGGGCGTGACATGACACTCTCCGAGCTGGTCACCATCAGCGGCGTCGAACCCCGCAGATACTGTGCGCGATGAGATCAGGACATGTTCCGGGAACGCGGGACTCACTTATGACAAGTTCCGGCGCGAATTCCGTAGCAATTGGCATCACTATCTGCTGGAATGCATGGATGTAGTCCGCATCGCGCATGCCAGCCTCGGGCCAGGGGATGTTCACGGAGCTTCAATACGTGTTAGCGTAGGCGAAATGGCTACGCGATGTGATGCGCGTACAAGCCCGTCCCCTTTCCTTCTCCGCACGATTCCATGCTGCCGAACGGACCGCATGGGTAGAAGAGACCCTGCTCGTAGCGATGCAGCGAAATGTAAAGCACAGATGGGTCGTCGTTGAATGCCCGTTGGGTCCCGTTGCCTGACGGGCATCAGACAATCGCCCCGCATCAGCAAATGCACGTACCATGGTGGACGTCCCTGCGTGTCCCGACGTCAAATGTGCGTCAACTTTGGAGGCAGAACTACTCACCAATCCAAAATCAAAACCTTCCTGATAGGCGTCAACTGCTGCACCATCTTCACGGCCACAGCGACATTGTTGAAGAAGCAGAAACCCATAGATTTCTCGGGCTCAGCGTGGTGACCCGGCGGGCGCACAATCGCGAACGTCTTCTTCAGCTCCCGGCGCGCGACCGCCAGGGTGGCCTCAATGACGCCACCGCAGCTAAGCAGCGACGCGCGGGGGGTTGACGGATGTACGTAAAGCGACAGGCCGTCGTAGTATGCCGCGGAATTAGCGATGTCCTGACGCGTCAGGTCTGAGCCACCCAGCCGCAGTGGCGCGTGAGCGTAGTACCTGGCTGGGTGAAGGGCGACGACACTCACCCCGCAGGTTGATGACGGACTGCCACTGCGCGAGGCTGTGTACGAGGAGAACTTCCTGGCGTTTCGCGGGCCGGATGGGGATGCGCTTCATGTTGGCGAGGCAGCCGTTCTCTTGGAGGATGTGGTATACGCGCTCGACGCGCTCCGGCTGTTCCGGATGGTCCTCCTCGGAGCTGTGCAGCATCATCTCGGAAGAGTATACGTATCCGACTGTGAAGGCCGTGTGTTGGAGGGGCAGGGAGGATGCGCGCTGAGCCAGTTCGGAGCCCGAGCGTCGGCTCAGGCTCACAGAGTCGCGTGCGGGGACCGCCGGCGGGTCGACGTCCATCGCCTCATCGCCATTGACAAGTGACGATTCCATGAGAAGTTGTCCGATTTCCGCTAATGGGTGCACGCCAGGCGGGTTGTGAGTTTGGCGGGAGGAGATAGTGCGAGAAATTGCAGGCGTGATCAGTACGGATGCTCAACTGAGCGCGCGCGACCTACCGGCTGCCAGAAAGTTTTGGTATCCAACTTTACCTCCTGACGCGTGTATCTAAGAAAGTGCGGAATTTAAGGCAGTTTATTAGAGAAGATGCGAGGAGGAGTTGAACGGGAACGGGAATCAGTGTGGTCGAGGTCACGAAGTCCGGCCGGCCTCGAGGTTGTTTCAAACTCAGCCACCCAGCGTCAACTTTGCAAAGACATTATAATAGAGGTCTTGAACTTGTCTTCAATGTCTTCTCTGTAAGTTGATTCGCATATTTCGCATTATGAGGGTTGCTGCACCATTACACGTACTCGAACAAAGCTTTGTGCAACCTCGACTACGATGGTCGCTCCGAAGACAGTTGGCCAAAGCTTTTCTGCTCGAGGCGCCGGCACGAGCTTGCTAACTTCAGAGGTAGTCCGCATCCATATTTATGGCTAGATGCTGCGGGCTTCAAATTGTATTACCTCCCATCCATCCCTTACTTCCCACCGCGCAACGCTTGCGCGCTCGACGACGTTCAGAACGCACATGCCAATCCATTTTACTTAGACGAAGCGCAATCTCCTCACTCAGCTGAACAACGAAAAGGCCGCCGTCGCCCGCGCCGAGAGGGGACTCTGTGACGCGTACACGGTGTGCGATACAGCCATTGACACGGCCTTTTGCTCACTACTAGTGCTGGCGCTCCGCGAGCAGCACACCCTTCTCCGACCCCTCACCGCGTCACCCGCCTTCTCCCCGAGATCCTCACCACTATCTTCACTTGCGTGTTAGAGTAAGTCCCATTCCACGTCCACAGGAACTTGTACGACCCATGCATCGACCAAGATCTAGAGGCTCGATGGTCGATGAAACTAGGATATTTGAATATATTATCACCTTATATGAACCAAGCACATATATATAACTCATATTAATATACTGTGACATACATGTGGCCGTGGGAAATTAGACACGATCAGTCACGCACTCACGCGAGTGTGACCCACATCTGTCTGAGAACAAGTCACCGGAATCGACTTGTGCCAGATCAACAAAGTCGCCTGAGCCCTTTGGATCCTCCCGGCCGACGAACTTGGGTCCGTATCAGCTCTTCTGTTGTTTCTATGCATCTGACGCTCTGCGCAGTCGCTCAGGTAACCAACCGGAACATCACACCGTTGAGGGACAGTTGGCGCTCTACTACTACTATAGTAGTCTACTACTTGGGACAGTGCAGCGCAAGTTGCACACTAAGCGTCAACAGTGAGTTTTGTTTGATCCATGAACGCTGATGGTGATCTGATTCCGTTCCAAGAGAAAGCGCAGACATGAGCAACGAAGAATCGCAAAACGAAGCGCTCAAGAAGCGTAAGCGTACCTCAGAAGCCAAGGAGGGCCCGACCACCAACAAGTCGAGTGAGGCTCGTCCATCTTACAGAAAAGTCTACAAATCTGCCGTGCGTCGTCACCGTGTGTGAGATTCATTGACTGACCTCGTTCGGTTGCACAGGAGTTTGTGCACGACTCTGATCTCTCTGACGTAGAGCCGGCGCCCTCGACGTCCAAGCCGGCAGTCGCCACGAACGTAGCGACCGCGGAGGTACGCCCATCGTCCGCCACACCCCCGCCTCTCTTTGTTGACTTATTTTCCCCTCCAGCCCCCAAAGGTGGTGACAAAACCCGCGCCACCACCACCTCCACGGCCCAAGGCGGCCCCCCGGTCCAGCGACATAAGCGCTCAGCCGAGAAAGTCGACCTCGCGGAAGCAGTACAAGTCAGCGGAGATCGTCGAGGTGCGCGTTTCCTCATTCTAATAGCACTCACGCGCACTGACCGAGCCCGTCTCAGAGCGACTCTGACCTCGACGGCCCGCGTACGGCTTCATCATCCAAGAACCCGGAGCCTGAGGAACCGCCTGCCGAGGCGCCGGTTGAGGACGAGGAGGTGGGTGTACCTCCCACCTGCGTGAAGTGAGACCTTAATCAATGGGAATTTAGGTGCACGAATCCGAACCGGAGCCCGAGTCTGAAGGCGAAGAGCCTCCAAAGAAGCGGGGAAGAGGCAAAGGCAAGGTAGGCTCCTCAACCCATCCTCACATCCTTGCGCGCTCATTGAACTGCAGACAGTGAAAGAGAAAGCTCCGGCAAAGCCAAAGCGGGCGAAGAAGGTCGTGCCAGAGCTGAGCAAGGACGAGGAGACTCTGAAGCGACTCAAGGTACCCTCTCACGCTCGCCGGCTTCTCCCTCCTCAGCTGATCGCGAGTCAGTCTTTTGTGACGGCATGTGGCGTGCGCAAGATGTGGTCCAAGGAGTTTCAGGGCCTGGACACGCCCCAACAGCAGATCAAGCGCCTTCGCGCCATTCTCACCAGCCTCGGCATGACCGGGCGTATGAGCCTCGAGCAGGCGAAGGCAATCAAGGAGAAGCGCGAGCTCGCTAAGGAGCTTGGTGCGTGTGGGCGGCGTGCTCCCATTTGATGCGTCTCACGCCGTTTCATGCAGAGGACGTGCAGAAGTTCGGGGATGCTGTGACCGCGGGCCGGCCCTTCCGATCACAGAGAACCGCGCATGCACAACCAGCCGAAGCAGACGGCGCTGAGGAGGAAGGGGAAGAGAGCGATGTCCCGGCCGCAGTTCCACCGAAAGCCAAGGTGCGTTGTCAATGATGGCACTTCCCCTCTTCGCGCGTGTTGACTTGATCTGTCTGATGGGAAGCGGAACGCTCGACAAAGCATCATGGCCTTCCTGGAGAATCAAAGCGAAGAGGAGTAGCGCTCTTCGATGTGATGCCCAATCTCGATCCATATACTGACAATATCCCACCTGGGCTCTGTTGCTTCTGATTTGCTGCTGGATACCTCGGATAGCATCGTGATGCCTGGTGCTGCGTCTTCTAACTGCCCACTGTATATAGTTGAGCCCTGACGTTAATACACGGTATAATGATACAGCTAATTGGGCATTATATCTGGTTGTATTCGACCACGCCGCCAGCGTGTATATTTTTTAGCGGACGTGTCATCGGGCATCCTCATCCTACGCAAAAGAGCCGCCGCGGTCAGTGCAAAGCCAGATTGGGCTGTGACCGACTGACCGTATACGGGTCCTCTATCCGGTGGTCCCATGCCGCTAGATCTCGCGCTCGTGCGGAAGACTAATGAGAGACCATCAAGAAAACTCCTTGCCGCAGATGCACTGCGACGCACCCGGGAGCTTGACGACGAGGGTACTTTCACTCCAACAGGTAATATCGATGTGAACTCTACGTCGTCGTCGGTGAGATGCAGCCTGTTGCGTATGCGCCTCCTTGAGTTGAGGCTGTGCCAGATACCCATCAGGAAATTGAAAAAGCAGAAAGCAGCATAGAATCGGAGGTTCACGCACTTGGTCAAAAGCGAGTTCGCGTACACTGCACCCGCCAGCAGTTTCAGTAAGACGGCAATCGACCGATATCGCGGCGGTTCACGTACCTTTGCTCTGAATTGTCGCCATGCCGATGAAGATACCTATATCGCTGCCCGAAGCGAACTAAACATCCTGATGTCAATATATCGCTTCGTGGAGGAACGAGGACGCGCGGGCTCACCGCTATCACCGTCCCAACCGAGGTGACGCTGCGCAGGCATCAGCGGTGGTGTGATACAGCGCGCAGCAGAACTCACGCAGTCAGCGCCCCGGTTGCAACAACGTAGAAGATAAGCAGATTGATGGCATTTGAGAATTTCCTGCACGGGTGATTAGGCGGTATATGAGCGGGCGAAGGGAATCGGGCAAACCGATCAGTTTCGTCGCGGCCGCGGCGCAAGTGGACAAACAAGAGCGAGGCAATGAGGATGTCAGTGAGGGAAGAGCTCCCCAAGCCGCCGCACACGACAATCTGCAGGGCCATCAGCGTTGACGACGGCATGACCTGCTCACCGCTCACCAGAGAATCGTTCGAAGCCTGAAAATCATGCCAGGTGTCAAAGCGCGCTCTGTATGGGGGTGAGACCATTCCACTGTGAGGTCATAGCGGTGACTTACACTACGATGTAAGTGGCTGCCCAGCTGATGTGTCAGGCATAAAGCGGGAGGAAACTGAGTGGTGGCAGCTGACCAAGTCCGAATCCTGACAGAGAGGTGCCTTCAGTAATCAGTGATGAACAGAGATCGATGGCCGGCTACTCACCGAGGTGTGCTAAGGCCATGATACTCTGCAACGTGTACGGCCGATCTGTGAGTGAATGGAAGATACACAGCGTGAAACCTGCGCACGATAAACGCCGTCAACAAAATGGGCTTCTCGCAGACTAAATGGAGATGAGAAAATGGGGGCGCATAAGAAGGGGAGGTGGATTTACTGTTCCAGACACGTCGGATGAAGAAACTAAAAGCCAGTTAGCGGTATGTGTGTAACGCCGGTCGCAATGCGCCGCACCAGTGTACAACAAACATGAGCAGCGCCTGAGACACATCAGGGTCCGGATATATGGGCACCGCGTGGAAGGGACTTACTCCTGTCATTATTAGCGCCTATTCAACCCGTCAGAGCCGAGTTCGTGCGGACAACAGGTATGAACTCACGGGTTCGCTCCTGGGAGAAGGAGATTAGAATTGGTTCAAGACCTGAGGCGACAAGTCTGGTGACGCACCACTGTATTCGCCCGGGTGCTGCGAAGTCGCCAAAGTGGGTAACTGTCATGGTGTATATATTAAATATGCAGAAGGTGGAATGTATCGTCTCAAGAATCCTGAAATCAAAGAGATCAAAACGCGTCGCCACTCACCCACGTATCGAACACTCACAGTACAGCAAAGACCTTTGTCCGGGTGCATCAGTGAGCGCTTTCGAGGTCAGCTGAGGCAGCATGAGACTCACCAGCAGCCGCAACAAAAGCCCATCCTGGTGGTTATCGTTGAAATAATTGTAAACTTGCAACAAGGTCATCCCGTAGAGCCTGTTGACGATTTTCAGCCAGGTTGGTGAGCAGATTCCATCATGCCCGTACATGACCGCGAATATGGTGCCGAGGAGAACACCTCCCACCGAGGCGTCGAGACCCATTGAGCATGAAGGACCTCGAGAGGGTCCCGAGGAGGTGGGGGGAATTTGGGTGAGCGCAGGACGTCGGGGAAAGAAAGGTGGAGATGTTTGCCGAACGCGGGGGCTTCCTTATAAGCAGGCTAAACGACTTGGCGAAACCCGTCCCGATCGCTCCCCGATTCGATGTATGCGCCAGCTTGCAGGGTCACATTTTGTTAAATTGATTCAGGACATTGACCGACATTGACCGGCCGTAGCCTGCCGTAGCATCGCCTTGATGGTGGCGACGAAGGGAGACGAGCGCCGGAGCGGCTAGGCATGCCACCGTGCATGGCGGCACGAACTGACTGGCACAGGCAGTCGAACGCTCGAGCATGAACAGTTGGGCTCTAAGTAGAGCAGTTTCCAGGCTTACATGGGCGCAAATTTTGTGGCCAAAAAGTCTCACAGAGTTCTGATGAGGATATTATTAATATTTGCGCCGTACACGTGGGAGCGAGACAGCAATAATGATTAAATAATATTTAAACAGGTCAAGGGCTGTCCGGGGGTCGTTTCTCTTTTTGGAACACGGACACGACACCCTCTCCGCCAGCGCACTCATCCACGTCTCACAGTCAACCCTCATTTCCTACCAGAAACCACAGGGTTTCCATTGGCCATGCCGAGGGCCTACCCGCTCCCTACTGACCTTTCGCCGGCGACGGTCACCAACACCAAGTCGCTGGTCCGAATCGTCGCATTTGCACTCATCTCCGGCGCGGCCATTGCCTCCCGCTTATTCGCCGTCATCAACTTCGAGAGTATCATTCATGAATTGTGCGTGCTGTGACTGTCTCCGAGCGACTCTCTTGCTAACATTTTCTTTGCCAGCGATCCGTGGTTCAACTAGTATGTGCGCTGCGGAAGCCTGCACGCGGTAACTGACGGATATACAGTCGCGCTACGCGTGTGTTGGCTTCCAAGGGGTTTTACGTGCGCATCGCGTTGATTCCTGTGCTCTCCGCGACCTGACACGGTTGCAGGAATTTTGGAACTGGTTTGATCCCACAGCATGGTATCCATTGGGACGCGTCGTCGGCGGCACCATCTACCCTGGCCTCATGGCTACCAGCGGCGTCATCTACAACTTCCTCCAAGCTATTCATATCCCTGTCGACATTCGCAACATCTGCGTGATGCTGGCGCCCGGCTTCAGTGCCCTCACAGCCTGGTCGACCTACATGTGAGTGCTTTTCGTACGTCCATGTTGCACCCGGGCCGCGTTGGTAGATGAACGCACACTTGTGGCGCCGTGTTTCATTCAACAGGCTACTGCGATAAATCAACCGCAGCAGCATCAGGCCTTGCGTTTCGACACAAATTGACGCCCTGCGCCGCAGGTTCACCAAGGAGATGAAGGACGAGAGTGCTGGACTGCTTGCCGCAGCTTTCATCGGCATTGTCCCTGGCTACATCTCGCGCTCCGTCGCAGGCTCATATGACAACGAGGCCATCGCCATCTTTCTTCTCATGTTCACCTTCTTCCTCTGGATCAAGGCGCTCAAGCAGGGCAGTGCGCTCTTTGGCACACTCGCAGCCGTGTTCTATTTCTACATGGTTGCTGCATGGGGTATGTTTCTTCCTACCCGTGCCCGTGTGGCGTACTCAGCGCTATCCAGGTGGATATGCGTTCATCACGAACATGATCCCGCTCCACGCCCTGGCGCTTCTCCTCATGGGCCGTTTCACCAACCGCCTCTATGTTGCGTATTCGTCATGGTATGCCATCGGCACGCTCGCTAGCATGCAGGTGCCTTTCGTCGGCTTCCAGCCGGTGCGCACTAGCGAGCACATGGGCGCTCTGGGTCAGTGATCATGCGCTGCGTATCTGGTGAGACACTGACGGCATTATTTCCGGCAGGCGTTTTCGGTTTGTTGCAGATCGTCGCGTTCGTGCAGCTCGTCCGCTCGCATGTGTCTTCAAAGCAGTTCAATAACTTGCTCTTCGCCTCCGCCGTTGGTGCCGGCGTTGTCGGTACAATCGCCATTGTCGGATTGACCTACATGGGCTGGATCGCCCCTTGGACTGGACGTTTCTACTCGCTCTGGGACACCGGCTATGCCAAGAAGTACGCATGCTTCGCACAGAGCGCTTGGACCTGACATTGAGTTTATTTCAGATACATCCCCATCATCGCGTCTGTGTCGGAGCACCAGCCAACCGCCTGGCCGTCGTTTTTCATGGACCTGCACTTCCTCATCTTCCTCTTCCCCGCCGGCGTTGTTCTATGCTTCCGCGAGCTACGTGATGAGCACATCTTCGTGATCATTTATGCGCTTGTCGGGAGCTATTTCGCAGGTGTCATGGTTCGTCTCATGCTCACCCTGACACCCGTCGTTTGTATCTCCGCTGCGATCGCCCTCTCGACGGTCCTCGACACGTACATCGACCCGAGCGAGCCGGACCTCCCCGTGGCCGAGGTAGACGAGCCAAGCGGGCCGTCGGATCCCACCGCCGACACTCCCAAGAAGACGAAAAAGGACAAGACTGCGCCTCCCCCGACCTCGTCCGGTGCCTCCGTCACCGAGCTGCTCTCCGGAATGGTTGTGACGCCGCCGTCCACGTCGAAGAAGGGTGTGCCAAAGGAGAAGCAGACCGGCATCTTCGGCACGGACACGCGCCTCGCCGTCATCCTGAACGCGATCGGCATGCTCATGTTCTTCGTCGTGCACTGCACCTGGGTGACCTCGAACGCGTACTCGTCGCCCTCCGTCGTGCTCGCGTCGCACAACGCGGACGGGCTGCAGCTCATCGACGACTTCCGCGAGGCGTACTATTGGCTCCGTCAGAACACGCCCGAGACGGCGGTCGTGATGAGCTGGTGGGACTACGGGTACCAGATCGCCGGGATGGCGGACCGCCCGACGCTCGTCGACAACAACACGTGGAATAACAGTGCGTGTAAATTATGTGCGCTGCACAAGGCACAGGTCTGACACCCCGCGTTCGCTGTAGCGCACATCGCGACGGTAGGCAAAGCAATGTCGAGCTCCGAGGAGGTCGCGTACCCGATCCTGCGCAAGCACGACGTCGACTACGTGCTCGTCATCTTCGGCGGCCTGATCGGCTACTCGGGCGACGATATCAACAAGTTCCTGTGGATGGTGCGCATCGCGCAAGGCGTGTGGCCCGACGAGATCCAGGAGCCGAAGTACTTCACGCCGTCGGGCGACTACCGCGTCGACGACCAAGCGTCGCCTGCGATGCGCAACAGCCTGATGTACAAGATGTCGTACTACAGGTACGGTGCGCGAGGCGGATGAGTGGGATTGCGCTTACTTTGATGCGGTGTAGGTTCCACGAGCTCTTTGGTGGCGGACAGGCGACCGACCGCGTGCGCAACCAAGTGATGCCGAAAACAGGTCCGACATTGGACTACCTAGGTGCGTCTGTCCGATCACAATAGCTGTGGGCCCGCCTGAACTCTTGCATCTCTCTTCCAGAGGAGGCGTTTACCTCAGAAAACTGGATCGTGAGTCCCTGCGCTGTGACCTGTCTGACGCGGCTTGCTGATTGATTTCCGTGCAGGTCCGGATATATCAGGTGAAGAAGGAGGATCCCCTCGGCCGCGACCTGAAGACGGCGAACGCGTTTGACCAAGGGAAGAAGCGGAAGCGGACGCGCCCACCGGTGCGCCGTCGGTCGACGGCATGAGCGCTGTATGAGCTCGTGTAGTGATTATTTAGATACGCAATGGAACGTGCCTCAGCCTGTTGGAGCGACGCGTCAAGCTTTCCAATGGTGATACGACAGCAACCGGCCGTCTCGTAGTAGCTGTAAGTACAGTACATGATGGCGCTGGAGTTGAAGTCACTCAGCCGCGTCACCGCGTGACCGTCACGGTGGGTGTTGGTAACTGATTGAAGTTTCTGCGTACATCACCCCACGATGGGTGTCCACGGTGTCCACCACTGATTTCCACGGCCTTAACTTGAAGCACATGCCACCCAACGAGGGCGCCATCGACACGGCGCCTCTAGAGGCCGCCTCTTTTCGCCCTTCTAGCACGGGGGAGACGAACTACGGCGGCAAACCCACTGTCGATGCCATGGATCTCAGGCTGAAGGCGGAGCTGGAGGGGCATTGGGTCAATATTGGCGGCGCTACTGCATTGCGTGGCTTTCTTCTGCGGCGTTTGGAACTTATGACCTGCACACTTTTGGGAGGCTGGAAAGCGGAGGCAGAGAGACTCGTCAGCAAAGTCGACGTCTTTCACGATATCCCGGACAACCCTGACAAGGAAACTTTCCTCTACGCTCCGTACGTCCGGCAGGCAAACAGTATAGCGAGGCACTTCAAGCTGGACGCTGGCGTCTCGGCGCAAGACACTAGCGGCGTGCTCGTTCGCCACCAGAGGCACCTCAACTACGAGCTGTCTACGAAACCTGGCCTCTCGTTCGTCGAGACAACCAAACTTGCAGTCTACGAGCGAAGCGACATGAACGGATTGAATTACGCCCATATACGAACTGTCTGGGATGCGAAGACGGATCTGGACCTCAACATCAAGGGTCCCGGTCTCCAGCTAGGCATGTACGCTCGAGAGATCCTAGCTAGGCAGCCTGGCCGACGCTACGTTATAACCTTCGCCATGTCGGGGACGCATATCCGCCTCTTCACCTTTGATCGCTGCGGCGTGATGTACAGCGACAAGGTCGACATCCGTCAACACCAGGACATCTTTGTCCTTGCGGTTCTCACTTCCGTCGCCACCTCCCCCATCATTGGCATGGACCCCACCATTGAGCCGCCCTCGATGTCGACCACGCTCGACTGGATGATCTCGCTCCCGACAGCAATTTTCGTCGGCGATTTTGAACACGTCGGCCCATTCTTGGTCAAGGGCCGCCGTTCGGTCGCTGCGCACGCAGTCCGCACTCGTGCGACAACGTGCTGGGAGACGACCGACGGACAGTACATGATCAAAGACTACTGTCGCGTTGAGGACCGTCCGTTCGAGGCGGAGTTCCTGAAGGAACTCGTTGGCTTCAAGGGTATAGGACAGATACGTGCATACCAGGACAACCTAGCCCGGGTGTCCGACCACCGCGGCGGCGGCTTTCGCTTCATGAACGACGCAGCGCGCCACAAGGGCGGCGAATCCGCGAAGATTCCCGATCGGATTTACTGTCGCCAGGTGCTCGACAAGTATAAGGGCGATCTGTCGCACGCACCGAACCCGTTTGCGATGCTCGTCGCGTTCCGCGCTGCCGTTGAAGGTAGGTTGTATGAATTGCGTCTATAGGCTTACGGCTCTTGGCTTACACCTCTGCCCATAGGTCACCGAGATGCGCTGCTCAAGAAGAACATTCTACACCGCGACGTGAGCATATCCAACGTCATGTACGACGAGTACGCAAGAGATGGGGTCCTTGGGCGATTGATAGACTTCGATGTGGCCAAAAAGTTCCAAGACCTTTTCGACAAGAATGCCACGGCAGGCGACCTGCGTACGGTATGTCTTTCGTCGTGCTAGGTCTATTAGCTGTTTACGATATACCAGGGCACGCGGATGTACCAATCTGTCAAGGTCCTAAGCGGCGATCCCGACACATATGGTGTTCACGACCACATGGACGACCTCGAATCGTTCTTCTACTTGCTGACTCATCTTTCGACGGGCTTCACCAGCGACTCTCGCCCCATCGATGCCTTCGCACTGCCTCAGGAGCTTCAGAGGTGGAATAACCCGGATCCGGCTTCCTGCGCTAATGACAAGGCTGCCTTGATGGCGTTCAGGCTCAACGTCCCGATTCGGCCCCAGCTTCTTGACGTGTTCTTCCCGTTGCTCAGTGACCTCCAATCATTCTTCCGCCCTCGCATTGAAGCTGTAAAAAATGCGAGCGGCCCTGTGCCAGTCCGGATGCCTACGAAAGACTGGGGTCCTGACGAACATCTCCTGCAGGCGGCTCAAGACTACAAGTCTTTTCTGAACATCGTCAACAAGCACATCGACAGGATGCAAGATTCAGAGCAGCACCCGGATCGGACTCAGTGGGTGGCGGACACCGAGGACATACTGAAAATAGCTGCAAATCCGAGCGACGAGCTCGCTGGGCGAGTGTCACCGGCCTCCTCAAACGCGAGCACTGCTTCGGTCGGCATGCCACGCAAGAGGAGCGCACCATCTCGCGGAACTGGTGCGCGCGAAGATGAGGATGATGCGAACAAACGGGCTCGTGGCGCGGACTAGTGAATGGCGATGTTGTGTGGCCGTTCAAGTTCGGGTTCCTTTTCGTCGTCTGATGTCTTACAATTCTAAACTTATACCTCTCCTTATACATTATCCTTTGATACCTTTCTTTTGATACCTTTATTTTGACGCATCTCGCATTGTACAGCACGCATTCTACATTGTACTGTAGCCGACAAAAAAACGAATCGGGCATCTCCACAGCGGTGAGTGCATAGTTGACTTGCACTGCTGCCTATTGCCTATACTTCACCGTGTCGGCCTTGCTGGACATGACGGACACGTACATCACGCATGGCGTCAAGCCTAGGTGAGCGCAACCGCAAATCATAAATGACACCAGCGACGGATAAATGAGCGCTGCCCGAACTGCAAGACCGACTCGAAACCCCCGCGTTCGCAGTGGCACCTGTTACCTCAAGGCCTCCTGCTACCGGAACTCACCTTCTTCTGGCGTGTTTCTAGGTTCTAAATATTGAATTCTCACTCCTGACCTTCAAACCTGCCGCCATCGCGTGACTCGGTCAAACGACTTCAATGCACGAGCCCTTCTCCAATCATCGCGCGCAGGACACCCGCCGAAATTTTCCGAAGTCCCGTACAGCGTCCGCCCATCCTCTAGTTTGGTGAGCGTCTGGATTAGTTCACAATGTAGGCCGTACGGGAGCAGGGCCGGTGGCTGGTAGCGCCAGCCGATGCGGCCTGCCTCGTGGTCGACCACAGTGACGATCTCGTCGGAGTGGCGACTCGACACTCTGTCGTCCATTGTTGGCGGGATATGGACACTCATGCGCAGTGTGCGCCCGACCTCAAGGGATTGCGCGTGCGCGAGCGGGGTCTTGGAATGGTCATATATACAAGATCCGCCGGAGCTGCGCTCCGGAGACTTTCTTGTACGTGCAGACAGATTTCAGGATGCAGGAATCATTCATTGTAGCATTAAATCATTTTGGAAACTATGTGACTGCTCTTTGTTATCAGCCTCAACGATGGATGCAGAAATTGCGAACCGCACACAGGCTACAGTGGGCGCGTCGCGCGTCACGGTCCGTGCTCAGTCCTACCAGCGATATTGCCCTGGCCCCGTCGCAGACAGGCCGTTCACACCGCCTTTTTGTACGTGGTCTCCTTACAACGGACCTGGAGGTTACATTGCCGTGTGCTGAAGGTGCACAACAGAGTAAGGACAAAGTTGCCATGCACGAAGGCGTATCCAGGGTGCGAACCGCGCATGAGGGTGGGCGACGGCCGACGGCGTATAGAAGGGCGTGAGAAGGGGTTCGGAGCCGAGGCGCACGATGAGGAGGAGACGGCGCGGGCGATGGTGTGGAGTGACAAAAACATAAAACATACGTAGGCCATCGGCTGCCATCGGGTGCCACTCCGTCTTTGCTCTCATCTCGCAACGGCGTAGCCAAGCGGATTGTTGAGTGACGCGGCAAAAAACGTATGGCACATCATGGAGGGTGACTCGCGATGCGTAGTACTTAGTCGGGGAGGAGGCGGCGCTCCGCAACGACTTTTCTCTCTCTCTCTCGCACCTTAATAAATATGTGCATGCATCAGCAAGGCCGAGACAGGGAGGAATACTTAGCTACAGGATGATCACGAAGATTGCACGATTGTGATGGAAGTTTTCAGGAGATCGGTGATATGTATTCGTTGATGCCAATCTAGCAGACACAGCCTGACACAGCTCGCACGGCAGCTCCGTCCGGCGTGCAGAAGGCGAAGCGACGTCACTCTCCTTGGCTGACCTTAAACCTGGCAGAGGACGGTCATTCTGTGGTGTGCCGTGAGCATAGTCTCCATAGCTGACGTTACCACAGACGACAAACTTTCCAGTGTCCTGTCAGTGATCCCGCGCGCTGGTGATTCGAGTTGCAGTGGAGGCTGTAAAGCTAAATCAAAAAACTGAGCGATCGTGAGCGCGACCATGATGATATATCTAGGCAACAAAGTGTCAACTGACCACAACAAAGTCGAGGCATACCAGGCATACAGGCAAAGAGAGGAGGACTCGGAGGCGAACCCGGATTAAGTAATGCAGCATGTCAGGATGACGCTAAGCGCTGGGGCAGATTTCTCGTGATGTCGACCGTCGACATCACGATATTTGTGCCCCAGCGCCTAATCTCGGATCTCGGATCCGCTATTCTCAGCCAGTTCTCTGCCGTGTGCTACATAGCGGTGTAAAGCGCAACAGCGCAACGAGCGCGGGCGATACAGCAGATACCAATCGCGCAACCATCAGGATCACTATGGAAATGGAGACCAAACATAGTGCAACAAAGTCGAGGCATACGGGTAAAGAAGAAGTAATAACGCGCCGCGGCCGCCGCCGCTTGCCAGCCGCAGCATCAGCAAAAGCCCCGAAATCTTATTAAGCGAGGTGGCAGCCACCTCGCGCGGGCCGGAATACATTCCCAGATAATGCGGCCACCTCCGAGGTGGTCGCATCCACAATATGTGTACGTAGAATACAAGGCAATATAACACTATGTAAGAGGGGTCCCAGATCCTAATTATGACCTTTCCGAGAGCCTGTCCATCGCTACACATCACAGAGCGCCGAAGCCGGCCTCTGCGACGAGTTCCTCGTCGTCCCAGGCCTCCTCATCCAACCCGCGCTCCATGTCCTCAGCCTCGTCGCCGTCCCACTCGCCTGCGGCATCACCGTCCCACTCGTCAGGCGCGCCCCATTCGTCCTCCCACAGGTCCTCGCGGTCGTCGAGCTCGGCTGCCAGCGCATCCTCGTTGTCCTCGTCGGCCTCGTCGGTATTCGTGTCCTCAACATCGCTGAGCGCGGTTTCGTGCGCGTCGTCTTCTTGCGATCGCTCCGCATGGCTGTGCGCGATCTCGTCTGCGGGCTCGTTCTCGCGTGCGTCGTTGTTCTCGCGTGCGTCGTTGTTCTCGCGTGCATCGTCGGTCTCGCGTGCGTCGTCTTCCTGTGAATGCACGCCGTTCTTCCGTGCTGCGAAAAAAGCGTCCAGGTCGAACTCCGGGCCCAGCGGCAGGGAGTGGTCCACTTTGCGCAGTGCGGCGCTGCAATACCGCGTTGCGAGGTGCCCGACGCCCCCGCCGCGATGGAGAATGAATGTGTCCCTGTCGGGGAAGCTGACCGGCTGTTAGTCACGACGGAATCCTGCGCGCACAACAATACTCACATGCCCACGAAGTACCGGTCCCATTCTAAGTTGTCCACATGCTCGTCGGCGTCCGCGGCGTCCGGTTGCTGTCTGAAAAGAGCCTGGGTTACGGAAGGGCGACGCGTCCCGTACATGAAGCCCGGCATGATGTGCGCGGCGCGCAGTACGTCGTTGGGGTCCACAAAGCCGAAAGCATTTGGGCTTTCAGGCTTCAGAGGGCCAACCACCGGGAGTCGACGCGCCTCAAAGCCACACGGGATGCTCGTGTCGAGCATCAGCCACTCCACCCACGCAATGTCCAGTCGTTGGACATCCGTTGCTTCTGACCCAGGGCGGATGTGACGAAATTCGACATGGAAGATGAGATGGACGCGAGCGTAGAGGAATGGATGGAAGGCCGGGTCATTGGGGTCATCGGGCGAGAGCAGCATGATGTGGGGATGTGTACGCGGGTTGATGGAGTCTTGCTCCCGACGGCAGTCGTACGTAGTGTAGTTGATGCGAAGCACCTTGTGAAGGTGCAGCCGGTTGCGCAAGACAAAGATGCTGTTGCGCTCGGCGTCGGTGAAGTCTTGTCGGTTTGGGGCATCGAGCACACGCGAGAGAATGTGATCAATGAGGCGTGTTCGAAAGTCCTTAGGAATGATCAGCCAAGACGTGCTCAAGCAAACACACATGACGTACCTTCAGAGCCGGGTTCGCCTTGTTGTCCGCCAGCCAGGCGCCCATGACCAGAAAATCGCGTGTCTCCTCCGCTACGTGGTAATGAGTGGTCGGGTCAGTCGGCGGCAGGTCGTCGTCATCTTCTGCCGTCGTGCGAGTTGCGGAGGATGTTTCTGGAGGCGGTGGCCCATCTTCTGGAGGCGGCAGCACGTCATCTGGAGGCTGAGAGGGTGCCGGTGCGCCAGGGCGAGAGTCGACGAGCCGCTGATGGAGATGCCTCTGCGCAAACCGCGCGCGGGCTTCCTGATCCGCAAGCTGCTGGACGAAATGGTTCTTGTTGGTCAGCCCGTATCGAGCCTTGACGATCTTGTGCTCAAGCTCGCCCTGGAAGGAGATATAAGTGTTGTGAGGGAATGGAGAACCGGATAAGCTCACCGTCTGCGTGTTGTAATTATCTGTCGTGCCGAAATACTCAACAGTATCCGGATAGTCCGGGAACGAGTGCATTTTGAACGTTGCCATGTTGAATTCCTTGTGGTTGGCGGTCAGGACAGTGGCGGGCTGCTGGGCTGCACCTCCCTCGGCCGCACGCTTCCTAGCAGCAGCGGCGTGACGGCGACCACGCGCAGCCGTCTCCTTAGGCAGTTCCTTCGTGGGGATGACATCGCAGACGTCCGTGATGAACTGACAGAACGCCTGCCCGAGAGCGGTGTCACTCTGCCGGCTCCAGCGAAGCGTCGAGTCCGTATGTTGACGCAGCTTGATGTAGGCGTGTTCAGTTGCGAGGCAAAAGAGGAGATCGAGGACGGCGGCGTTTTGCTCGGGGCTTTCAAAGAGGCCATCGAAGGCGGGAATCGCACACTAAAGTCGCTGTTACTTGCTGAATACATGACTAAGCACTGGCAACATACCTGGATGAAGTCTTCATAGTCGCGTCCGGCGAGCTTCTTCATCTCTGATACGTTGTTGTCAAAGCGCCGTATGGTCCCTCTCCCAAAGGTAGGTATCTGGCGGAATCTAGCAAGCAGCATTAGACGGAGCTGCGAGAATATAAGAGGGCACATACCGTCTGTTCAGTTCAGCGATCATGTCTCCTGGCAGCTCATGAACAAGACGAAATAATTGCGCGGCGGTAGATTTGACGGTGCCCAGCTCACTCTCATGCAAGACGTCGGGCACGAGCATTTTATGATAGTCAAATTTGACGGATGGTATGGATAGCTTCCTAAATGCGTTCTGGTAGCGATAAGCACATTTTCCAACGATCAGCTGACACAGCACGTACTCTGGTGGGAACAAGAGACTGCTGGTACAGCAATCGTTCAACCGGCGCACTCGAGATCCCTTTGGCCTTCTCGAAGAGGAGCTTCCGGGACTTCTCAGCACGACGACGAACATCCGCGTTGTCTTCGCGGACGACGCGGCGCGTTGCCATATCATCGGCGCTTGTCACCTTCGGAATGTCAACCTTCTCGACGTAGCAGCGTGGGCAGGGGCATCGTCCGAGATTGCGGATGCATGCAAGCAAAACCCTACAGGTGACATCAGCACGGTACGAGGGGCAGAAGTGTGGAAGGCGCACTTCTCAGGGTAATCTGCAGAGTATGTGAAGAGACGAGGGAAGAAGCGACGATAAATCCCATCGTCGCACAGCAGGACCATGCCATGGCGGTGATACGCCTCCTACGCAGGTGGCTACTGTTTGCGCAATTTCGCCGAATCGCAGCACTCGCCCGACCACTCTAGCTGAGACGTATATTCGACTTGCCCAATCTCAGCTGGACCATATCTATCAGCAGAAGCGTCATTCACCATTCCCTCGTCGCTCGATCGCGCTCGCTCGTACTCGCTCAGCGTTGCCTGAGGTTTCCTATCGTTTCGCTGTGTTCCCCCGCGCTCTACCCCATCGCCAGCACTCAGCTAAGCTTCCTACACGTCGCACAAGGTCGCAAAAGCTCGCGATACGTTTAGCAATGCATGCGCAGCTCGCGTGCACTCACCGTAGCCTCGCCCAGCCGTCTCGACGCGTTTGCACCGTTCTCCCAAGCCAGCTACGTCATCGCAGAAGTCGCCGACGTCGCCCGAACCTCTAGACCGTCTTTGCAGAGTCGCAGCGCCTCGGATCAAGGCGTTGCACCGCATCAATTAGCCAGCGACCCGAATCTCGCCGAAACCCGACGAAACACCGAGACATGATATAGCGACTGTCCCCTCGCATCGCAGCCGTTCGCCGACGTTCGCCTATGCTCAAGCGACCTCAGCTATGCATATAGGACCTCCCAGCGACTCGCCGACGTCGCAGCGACGTGCAGAACATCGAGACATCGCTCAGCAACCCAGGAGACGAACCCCAAGCCCGAGATATCAGCGATCCGGATCAATGACCGCTTTTGATGCGTCGCCCTCGTTCCCCGAGAGTCTCGGAGACTTCGCCGAAGATAGCACAGCTTTGGTGTCCAGGCCTTTGATATTCCTCTTCTCTCATTCGCTACAATTCGCCGATGCTTCGCACGGCTTCGCTGACTGCATCGCACGATTCGCGTAGCTACTCCGACGTGTTTTCCCATGTATAAGTGTAGCTAGCGACGTCTGCATGCAATAGGAACTTCTCCCCCCAGAGACAGCACCTCAAACTCGAGAAACTATCGTCCTTCACCTTCGCAGCGCATCGTTTAGCCCCTTATAAGCCTTCGACATCGTCTTCACCTTCTCAGCGCCACGCTTAAGCACTTGCATATTGAGAACCATCGTCCCTCGTCGCCCCTCGTCGCCCCTCGTCGCCCCTCGTCGCCCCTCGTCGCCCTTTCGTCGCCTCTCATCGCCCATCGCCCCCAGCACTTCGCCTAACGTCCCCGAGACTCGCTGTACCGTTGCGACTCGATCGGTTTCGCTTTCGTCGCCCAGCTTCGCCTATCGCTTCGCCACCTCCTCCCTTCATCGCATACCTCTCGCTGCACTTCCCCAGTGTTAGCCACGCCTCTCTGAGCCCCCTGGTAGACCTGGGACACGCCCCCAATCTAAAACAGTACTACTCGAACGTGTAGGGTTTGGTTGTGTCATCTGACCGCCTGCGCGCCGAGTTTGGTCATCATTTGTGGAGCCCACCGCGAGGGGCACTACCAGAATTCTTCCAGGACGCTCATCTTCGACTCCCCCCACTCGACGTCATCGTTATCCGACTCGCGTCTCGTCGCTCGCAGACGAATTACGTGAAACCTTCGTCGTTTGGCCGCCTAGTCCAGGCGAACTCTTCTCTTCCGTTCCTAGCCCTTACGCGACTCATAACAACCTCTCCGACGTCTCGCATAGTGATAGCGAGGTTCAGCGAATTCTAGGAGACGTTACACCGTTCCCAGGAAGCCCTACTCCATCGCCATCGCATCGCGCCACGTCGCACCACCTACCCGATCATACACCTCCCTCTCCTTCGCCACAGCCTTTGTCGTCGCCACAAGACCTCACCAATCGCATCGTTTCGCCGACCCAGTCTATCGTTAATCCACTCGCATCACCCGTCCTACCCGCACCAACCAATCTCCAACTTCGTCGCACCATGGCTACCCCTCCAGCTATGCCCGCTCGTGGTGATCGCACCGCTCCTACGTTTACCCCGACTCAGCCACGCTCGATTAGGCGATTTTTCGCCGACCTCGACATCCTATTCTTGCGATGTGCCATCGTCGACGACGAAGCAAAGAAGCAATGGGCGCAGAGCTATGTCCCTATTGAAGTCGCCGACCTTTTCGACGCTATGGACGAGTTCACCAACGCGACCACGACGTACAAGGACTTCAAGAAAGCCGTCGCAAAGCTCTACCCAGGCGCTAGTGAAGACAAGGCGTATTCCGTCGCCGATCTCGAGAACCTAGTCGCAGAGCGTCGCCTAAACGGCATCGCTACGATCGAGGAGTTTGCGACGTTCCATCGCGAGTTCCTAGCCATCTCCAGCTACCTTATCCGACACAATCGACTCTCTAGCCTTCAGCAGCAACGCGAATTCGTTCGAGCGTTCCCAGTCGAGCTTTGGCAGCGTGTCCACGCTCGCCTGCAGATCAAGAAGCCAGACCAAGAGCCAGAGGATCCATATCTCGTCGAGGATGTTAAGGACGCAGCCAACTATGTTCTCCATGGCACAGCAGCCTCTTCTTTTCGCAACGACACTCCTAGCGCGACCAGTCCGTCGCTAGCGACCGACCCAGTTGTCAAGACCGAGGAGCTACTCGCTACGCTAGTCCGATCGCTCACGCAAGCTATCCAGTCGACCGCAATCGCTCCCGCATCGCCCGCCGCGACTTCGCCTGCGTCAGGCGAAGCGAGACGTCCCGACAATCGCTGCCACTATTGTGGAATCGCCGAGCATCGTATCGCCAACTGCCCGACCGTCGACGAGGACGCTCGAGCTGGATACGTCAAGCGCAATCATGAAGGTCGTGTCATTCTTGCCAGTGGCGCGTTTGTTCCGAGCTCGATTACTGGTAGCAACCTCCGCGAGCGCATGATGGAATGGCACAAGAGAAACCCAGGTCAACGAGCCCAAGCGCAGATGATGCTCGCAGTCGAACCGCTATCGACGTTCACGCTCATCTGGGAACCACCCCGCCCCTAATAACCTCTAATGAGCGCACATTTGCTGCTAATTTGCTGTCAGCTCGATTAGCGTTCCCCCCCAATTTATTAGAGCAAATTATGGCCAATTTGCTACTCAGCAGCAGGGGCAGGATCAGCATAGTGTCAGAATTAGCAGCTAATAAGATACCCCACTAGTAACATCTCCTCACCCAGTCCATGCTAATTAGAAGCTAATTCGCAGCTCATTCAATTGCAATTACGCTCTCATTTCCTTTGAAATAGTGCATCCATCAAAAATGACATTCATGCATGATTAGCTCATCAATGTAATGACCATCACATTAGCGAACCATGAGAAACAAATTAGGCAATCATGAGAAACGAATACGCAGAACCTGAGAAGCTCAGCCAGCCACGGAAAACAGCATAAATGGACAGCACACAGCGCACAGCGCAGCGATCACCCTTCGGAGATGACGGGTGGCTAACATCCAATTCCAGAAGCAAGATGGTCCTGCTCAGCTGCGCCGAATTGAAGGCCTGAGCAGCGCCCGCAGTGCTCACGCGATGACGCCCTGAGCGACGCGCGCAGCGCTCACTCGACGATTCGATGTGCCCACAGCGATCACGCCGCCGGCCCCGTTGCCCTCGATGCCCCTATGCAGCCAAAAGAAACAGGAGTGAGCATCTATTTGCAAATCAAACAGACTACATACGTGACGGATCTGTAGAGCGAAGCAAGCAGCGCCTCGTACACG
The DNA here is from genome assembly GCA_019915035.1 of Auriscalpium orientale. Taxonomy (NCBI): domain Eukaryota; kingdom Fungi; phylum Basidiomycota; class Agaricomycetes; order Russulales; family Auriscalpiaceae; genus Auriscalpium; species Auriscalpium orientale. Next base: position 3,265,494 of record JAHLMH010000003.1, on the reverse strand, counting down.
CCGGGGCCGTCGTTCTGCAGGTCTTGCAGGGTTGCTTTGTGGTTCAGGTAGGTGCGGATGAACTGGTTGCCAGCAAAGTCGACTTGGACAGCGTCAGGCCCCATAAGGAAGCCGCGCAGGCCGGCTTCGACCTGCAATGTAGCTCACTTCAGAGGGTTGACAGTGCTGCCCATAGATGTAACGAAACTCACCGCCGTAGCACCGGCTGCGACCATAGCCGGAGGCAGTCGCAGGACGCCGTCGTCACCTCTGAAAAGCGCCGCGGGGAATTTGGCGACAGCCTTCGGTCCAAAGCACACCATACGAATGACCATAATGATAGCCCTGTGCGCGAACGGCAGGCTATCGTCGTACGTGTTTTCCTGAATGGGAACCCCGAAGCATCAGCACTGCACACGCTCGCTGTGAGATTAAACAATCGTGGACATACCTTTGCATCGCCAGGGAAGATATACAGAGGGTCTTCGTCGGCCACGAGCCACTTCATGATCCGTACGTGGCGGTCCGCCGGAAAGTCATCGATTTTGTAAGCGCCCCGCACCACCGCATCTGCCGCGTCTTTGAGCTTGCCCCGAAGATTCGAGGTACGAGCCTCGGGCTGGGGAGCGCAAGTCTGTTAGATGTAGCTCCTGGAACGGACAGGTACAACTCACGATCTTTGAGAGAGCCGCGGCATAGTCCCTATCGCGCTGCACCCTCCCCAATATGTCGACATCGCCTTCGGCCTCCGCAGCAGCCACCAGCACGGCGCGGTAGAACGCCGAGCGCTCCTGCGGCTGAGGGAAAGTGTTCTGGAAGAACAATTTGCGGGGCAAGTCGTCTTTGAGCGCCCTCTTCAGCACTTTCTGGACGCGTTCCGACTGCGCCTTGATGCTCCAATGGCCTTGCTTGCCTGTCGGTGCGACGAGCTCGGTGTCGTTGGGCCAGGCGGCTGGGAGCGCGTTGGCGGCGGCTGGGAGCGCGTTGGCGGCGGCAGGGAGCGCGTTGGCGGAGGATGGGAGCGCGTTGGCGGCGGCTGGGAGCGCGTTGGTGGCGGCTGGGAGCGCGTTGGCGGCGGCTGGGAGCGCGTTGGCGGCGGCAGGGAGCGCGTTGGCGGAGGATGGGAGCGCGTTGGCGGCGGCTGGGAGCGCGTTGGCGGCGGCTGGGAGCGCGTTGGCGGCGGCTGGGAGCGCGTTGGCGGCGGCTGGGAGCGCGTTGGCGGCGGCAGGGAGCGCGTTGGCGGCGGATGGGAGCGCGTTGGCGGCGGCTGGGAGCGCATTGGCGGCGGCAGGGAGCGCGTTGGCGGCGGATGGGAGCGCGTTGGCGGCGGCGGGGAGCGCGTTGGCGACTGGGAGCGCGTTGGCGGCGGATGGGAGCGCGTTGGCGGCGGCGGGGAGCGCGTTGGCGACTGGGAGCGCGTTGGCGACTGGGAGCGCGTTGGCGGCGGCGGGGAGCGTGTTGGCTGGCAGCGTGTTGGCGGCGAGGAGCGTAGGCACAGCTGTGTTCGGGGGCTGGCTGCCCACTGCGCGGCCTGTGGTCGATGCCTGTGCACGCTGGGTTGCAAGACCGCCGTTTGGGTCAGTATGCCTGCGCGACACTGCGTGACTCAGCGACGCACCCTGTTGGCTGGCCTGGCGGCAGGCTTCTTGGCCCGTGGAACCGTTGTGGACTTCAGCTAGCAGGAATCAGTCGAATGAAGGGAAGAAACAGCAAGACGTGCGCACCGCCGCGCCATCCCCTGCCTGCGCACTCGTAGCATCCAAACCCGCGACTTGCTGGCTGTTCGCCTTGACAACGGCCGTCGCCTGGGTGCGCGCGTTGGATTGCGTGGTACGTACCGTACATACATGTGTTGATTAGCATGTGTGCTCTCAAGAGAAACAGGCAACAGTACGCACCTGGCCTGTTGACGTTGCCGCCGCCTCGTTGGCCTGTATCGTGGAGCGCAGACAACCAGGCTGAGTAGAAGCCACACAAGAGTAAATCTGACGCGCTCACCATCTCACGCACTCGCGCGCGGGCGTCGTTTACCAAGTCAATGTCGTCGTTGTCGTCGTTGAAGGCTTCAATGAGTAGCGGCATATCTCCGCGGACACTGTTTTCGGGCGTCTTAGCGCCTTGCTTCCATTTCGGTTGCTCAAGCGCCGCATCAGCTACACGGCCACACATGTCATCAACACAACGACGCTCACAGTGCTCAAGTACTTCGCCATCTGCGCCTTGGTCAAGGTCCTCTCCGCGCCGTCTTCTTCTACCGCCTCCTCATCGTCTTCTGGCTCGTCATCGTCTTGGCCGGCGGCGTCGCTGCTTTCATCTTCGGACGATGAGACCACGGCCTGCTTGCGCTTACCCTTCGCAGCAAGCGCTCGACGCTTGGCGTCCTCGACGTCACTATCGCTGCCCTCGTCGCTGGGAGCGGGCGCTGGGGGATGGTTCGATCATGTGAGTTTGCGTGGCACAGTGTGCAATACGCAATGGCGAGCAGCTGACCGTTGGCTGCGACATCTTCCATAGGCCCTTTTTCCGCGTCGCTCCCGTACGCGATATTGTCTGAAATGTCCGCGGTGCCACGATATTCGCTCGCTAAGTCAGGAGCAGCGTCGGGGCCTTACCACAGGACGTCAGTATTTTGTCACATCGTCGACGACGCGTTGCTGACCTGACTTGACCTTCTTGCCAGTGCTGTCATCTATGGCGGTGGCCGTCGCCGCTCTCTTCCGAGTGCTCTTCGTGGCGGGAATTTTTTCATCAACGCTCTTGACGGTCTCTTAAGGGCGCGTGTCAACAAATACCGAGCAGTCGTGCAGACTCTGGACCTACTGCGGCGTTTTCCTGCGGTCACCAGGTCGTTCTCCTTGCCCTGTTTGCGGAGTGCCTTCGTGTATGCCCCCTTCTCGGCCGGGGAAAGGTCGTTGTATTCCTCTTGGGTGAGGACGCGCAGCCCTCCCGGGCGCGCAGCGGCCGCGTTTGCCCTCGGCCTCGTTCCAGTTGCCATTCTCCGGGTGGGTGGGGACAGGCGCCAGGCGAAAACGACAGAGGGAGGTAGGGGAAGCAAAGAGAGAGTCGCGGGATGCAGGGTTTGCCCGCGGTGAGTTTTCCTGCGCGGACTTTATATTTTCGAGCAATTTTCAGGCGTCCAGTGGCAACCATCAGCGGACCTCTCCCTTATTTGCCGCTATCGGACCTCGCACCATCACGCTCTTCCAAGTCAACCTCGCCCCGCGATTCAACGCTGCCCCCCCTTGCATTATCTCGTCATGGCCGAGCTTCTTTACCGCTGCGACGGCTGCAGACGCTCCTTTGGCTTCGAGGGATTTACCAAGCATCTCCGCTACACGAAGCAGGCGAAGTGTGTCGCCGTGCGCGAGCTGTATGCTGACGCCGAGGAAGCCGCCCAAGCCCCTGTTGCTCCGAGCTCCACGGCGGGCCCATCGGGGCCGCCAGCCTATGTACGCCACCCCTCGCCCGGTCCCTCTCGAACTGCGCGCACGCCCGCTGATGAAGAGCGACACGTCTCACCTGAGGCTGAGGTCGACTGGAGTGACGACGAGATGGAGCTTGCTCCATCGAGCCCGTGTGCGTCTCTCCATGCCAGCCCATCATCTGCGTCGACTGATTTTATTTTTAGTGCCCACAGAGCTATCTCTCCCGCGTGCCCCATCGCCTAGCGACCCTGTCCTCGATTGGTCGGACGAGGACGATGCTGCCATCTATGCCGCGGGCCCTCCGGCATCAGACGACGAAGGGTCCGACTCCGATGAAGAGGAAGCCTCAGAGGAGGAGGCGGCTGCTCCGGAGGGCGACGCGGACGTTGAAATGGTAGATGGCGAGCCGGCCGACGGCGTGCCGCTCGATGTTGCCCCCGAAGGCCCTCCTGATGGAGGACAAGCTCTGCACCCGGCGCAGCCCATGCAGGGCGTCGACCGCGCCCCTCTGCCAGCCAACCGCGCTCAGGAAGAGAGGATTGCTCGTGCGCAGCACAAGGAGAAGCGCAACGTCGTGCACTTCCCTGCCCCGGCTGGCGCTCCGATCGCTCAACAGGCTCCTGCGACGTTCAACTTGCACCAGGAGCGCTTGCCTCCGCACGATCCCCAGAACGAGTGGGCGCCGTTCGCAAACAGACTCGAGTGGGAGATCGCAAAGTGGGCCAAGCTGCGAGGGCCCACTTCAACCGCTTTCACGGAGCTGCTGCAGATCGAAGGCGTGGGTGGTCCACGCTCTGTTCTCTCGCCCTTCTTGCTGACGGATGGCGTCACGCATCGCAGGTCCAGGAACGCCTCGGCCTCTCGTTCAAGTCGTCCAAAGACGTCAACAAGATTATCGATGGCAGCCTACCGGCGGTCCCCGAATTCACGAGCGAGGAGATTGAGGTCGATGGCGAAACGTACGAAGTCTTCCTGCGCGACGCGCTTGAATGTATCAAGCTCCTTTACGGAAACCCGGAGTTTCTGGCCCACATGACATTCGCGCCGGAGCGTCATTATGCTGACGAGGACCTCACGATACCGCTGTACCACCAAATGCACACGGGTAAATGGTGGTGGAGGGTACAGGTGCGCACTCTGATCTCGTTTCGCCTTCCTCCCGCTCACGCTGGTAGTTCAGAAAACGCTAGAGGCCCTCAACCCCGGCGCGACCGTTGTACCCGTCATCATCTCCACCGACAAAACACAAATTACCCAGTTTCGCAATCACTCGGCCTACCCCGTCTACCTTACCATCGGCAATATTGCAAAAGAGATTCGTCGCCAGCCTTCCAAGCACGCGCAAATCCTTGTCGGCTACCTTCCCACCACGCGCTTGCTGCACATCAAAGACAAGGACGCGCGGACTGCCGCGCTCGCCAACCTGTTCCATGCGTGCATGCGGCGGATCTTTGGCACGCTCAAGGACCACAGTCGCGATGGCACGCCGATGGCGTCAGGCGACGGGGTTGTCCGTCGATGTCACCCAGTCTTCGCCACCTTCATCGGCGACTACCCGGAACAGGCGCTCGTAGCCTGTGTCAAGTACGGCCTATGCCCGAAATGTGAGGTTGACCATGATGACCTCGGCGTCTTCGAAGAGTCCGCCTCTCGCGACCTGGCGAGCACCCTTCGCGCGCTACGGACCGTGGACCGCGGGCCAGAAGTTTTCTTCCAGGAGTGCGCGGAGGCACGCATCAAGCCCGTCGACAGGCCATTCTGGGGCGACTTGTCCTTCTCGAACGTCTTCGTAGCCATCACCCCCGACATTCTCCACCAGATGTATCAAGGCATGGTCAAGCATACCGTCGGGTGGCTCCAGAAGGCGTTTGGAGCAGCAGAGATGGACGAGCGGTGCAAGCGCTTGCCTCGCAACCATGGCGCGCGGCTTTTTTCTTCGGGGATCTCGCACCTTTCGCGGGTCTCCGGGCAGGAGCACAAGGACATGTGCCGCATACTCATGGCCCTCGTTGTGGATCTCGAGCTCCCAGACAAGTCATCGCCGGCCCGCGTCGTGCGCGCAGTGCGTGCCCTGCTGGACTTCCTTTACCTTGCCCAATACCCTTCGCACTCGAGCAACACCCTCGTCTACCTGGAGGAAGCACTCGAGCGATTCCACGACAACAAACACGTCTTCGAGGAACTCGGCATCCGAGAGCACTTCAACATTCCGAAGCTCCATGGCCTCTCCCACTACATCGAGTCCATCAAACTATTCGGGACCACCGACAACTACAACACGGAGGCTACGGAACGTCTGCACATCGACTACGCTAAGGACGCCTACCGCTCCACGAATCACAAAGACGCTTTCCCTCAAATGACTAGATGGTTGATACGTCGCGAGCAGATATGGCAGCATGAAAGGTATCTCTCATGGCGTCGTGCTGAGGCTGCACGCGCAGCACTTGCTGCCGCTGGCCCGCCCGCCCCCGCTCCCGCGCCTGCACCCGCGCAGGAAGACCGGTCGGAAGGTGACGCGCGAGAAGGCATCCACGTCCCACGGTTCCCTAGCGCCAAGTCGGTGTCATTCGCTCAACTGGGCGCCGGTTATGGCGCCGTTGACTTCGAGACGGCACTTGCTCAGTACATCGTTCATGTGCGCAACCCCGGGCTTTCAGACAGACAGGCTTTCAACGTTGCGGACGGCCTCAGGCTACCATTTCGCACCGTGGCGACGTATCACAAGATCAAGCTTTCTATCCCCGATGCACAAGACGACGAGGACCTCCCCAACGTGCGAGATGCCGTCCACGTTCGCCCTGCCCATTTCGACAGCCGGGCCCGCCACGTCGCTGGCCGCTTTGATACCGTGCTTGTTGATACGGGCGAAGGTCAGGACACCCGTGTGCTTGGTACGTTTTGAACTGTTGCGACGTACCGTGGCTCACTTGTCTCTTGCATCCACAGGTTATCGCGTTGCCCAAGTACGCGCCGTCTTCAGCCTGCCATCAAAAGCCCGCGCAGCCGCATTCCCAGCGAATTATCACGGACCCAAGCATCTTGCCTACGTGGAATGGTTCACGCCGTTCTCAGCGGCGGCCGAGCCCGATCATTTGATGTACAAGATAGCACGGGCCTACAGAGCTGGAGCGCGCAGGCGGGCTTTCGCAGTGATACCGGTGGACGACATCCGACGCAGCGTCCATCTTTTCCCGGTGTTTGGGAAGGTCGCACCGCGACATTGGACCTCGGCGAACGTGCTCGAGCGTTGCGAAAAGTTCTATGTATCATCCTTCCTAGATAGACATACATACATTACAGTTTATTAGATTGAAATACACAGCTTGTTGCCTGTACCACGCGTGCGCGCTTGCGAGCGATAAAGATAGCCGGCCGTCGGTAGCGACACGCCAGCTGACGCCAGCCGCACCGCCACACGGAAGCATCTTTGCCTCGTCTTCCCACCATGGCCCATCAACATCATCTCTACATCGGAGCCCCCGTCTTCTATGTGCGTGGTACATGCTATGGCACGGTGATAATGCATTGACATCTATGCTACAGATCGTCCAAGATTCCTCACTGCAAAACGCGTGGTGGGCTGGATCCCACCAGGCGCCTTGCCCGTGCTCAGCCACGGGCGCCCCGCCCTTCTTTGCCCCGACGCCTACACCGTTCATTGCACCCTTCTTCACCCCAGCGCCCGCCTCGTTCTTCACCCCAGCGCCCGCCCCGTTCTGCAACCCCGCGCCCCCAACGTTCTTTGCGCCCGCGCCCTGCTTTTTCCACATGCCCGCTGCCCCCTTCTTCCCCGGGCCCATACCGTATGCCAACCCATCGCTGTCTGCACAAAACCAAGCGCCTCCATCCTTTACCTCGTTCCCCGCGCCTCCCGCTGCACCAGCAACTGCCTCGCCCCCCGCGACCTTTGCCGCAGCCAATTTGGCTGCCCCCAAGCCCACCCCCTTCAGCGGCGCCCCCGCCTTTCTCGCCGGCGGCTTTCCCCCCAGCCCGCCTTCCTTCGAAGCCCGCGACTCGCCCATTGTGTGGGCTGGAGGATCACCGGTGATCTTTGCAACGCCCCTGCCGCACACACCTCCCCCGACGCCCACCCAGCCCCCGGCGGGTGCCCAAAGCTTCGGAATGGCCACCCCCGAGTCTTCGTGGGGCGAATACGCTCCTCTCACGCCCCTCGCACCGGATCCCTTCCATGCACGCACGCGCAACGCTCGCCGTCGCGGCGATAGCTCTGGCACCTCCACGAGTCCTCCGCCTCTCGCTGAGCACAAGATCCCGTACAAGCTGCCGCCTATGAGCCCCTTCGGAGGAGGCCTTGTCGTGGGCTTCGCCGACGAGCCGGTCGCCCTATGAGTGGTGCGCCCGTTCGATTGCCTGCCATGCGTCGCCGCTGACTTGCATTCAGCAGCATCCGAGTCCCCCTGCCTTACTGCAAGCGTCAGCATCCCTGCGCACCACTGTCTTTACTGTATTTCTTGCCTATCTTGCCTCGAATCTTACTTAGTTAACACGTCGTGTCTCTTGCATACCTTGCCTCAATAAAGTTGGTTTTCGCTCATCTGCTGCACGACGGGCGGGACAACATCGGCGCCCCGTATCGCGCGATCATCGCTTTGTCACACACCCTCGACAATTTCCTCTCTCCTCGCCTGCAGGCTCCTCCAGCTCTCGCCCGCTTAGCCCTGCACTGTTGCCCCATGCGCGTCAAGAACCCGAATCCATTCGTAAAGCGGCTGGCTCGCAAGAGGGCCGATGAAGATAAGCGGCGGGAGGACATCAAGCTAGCGTGGTGCGGACCTTTTGGACATCCTGTATTGAAACTTGCTGATGGTTGGACAACCGGTCCTCCTAAGGTTGAGGCGCCACCCTGATTATCAACCCCGCACGAGAGAGGGCTACGGCGATAGCAGTCGTAGCGCGGCACCGCGCAATCCCCGCCGCAAGCACCGCCAGCCAGCGGAGACGCGATTGCGCCCGCCGAGTGTCGATAAGGAAGTCGACGAGGGTTGGGACGGTGTCGGAGGCTCGAGTGGATGGGGAAATGCGGATTGGGCCGCAGATTGGGGGAAGGGGGATGGGGCAGGATGGGATAACACTGACGACGCAGGGTGGGGAAATGCTGACGGCGCAGGCTGGGGAAATGCTGACGGCGCAAGCTGGGGGTCCAATGGAGAGGCATAAGGTGCTCGGCATAGGATACCTCCGCAACAGTTACGACATGCACGGTTTTGAGCCCTCTCGGTGGGTCCTTGTGGGTCCCAAGGCACGCGCGCGAACTCCAGGAAGATCCGCCATGCGCGCGGTACTTAACCATACTGTCACACACATCATCTAAGTAAGACAGTACCATTACGAGCCCAAGCATGCCGTGTGCATAGGAAGAGGAGAAGGAGGTTATACTATGACGCGCTTGCCAGCTACGCCCCGCCAACGCAGCACCCTAGGCACGCAGGCGCCCATCCCAACTCCCACCGCCATCAGTGCTGTCTGTCGCAGCGCCGTGAACACCCTCTCCAGCTGGCAACGTACTGCAGCCCGGTGAGCGATCGGTATAGCGGTGGCAGCAGCTTACGCACCTGCCCGCCCTCAAGACAGCGGCCACACCCTGAACAAGGGCCACGTGTTCCACCATCTTGATCTGCGACTTGCGGTTCGCGGTCCTCGCAACAACCAGCCCGAGCTCCACCGTGCGCACGATAGGCGGACCACCAGCAGGCTCGTCGGGGGAGTAGGAGGATGGGCCGAGCGCGGGCTGGTACGATACGGATAGGTGGCCGTTCGGCGCGACCAAGACTTCAACCGTCTGCATGACAGACAACGGCAGCGAATCAGCCGCGGAAGAGGGACGGAGTAAATATGCTACGCACAATGAGGCCAATCGGGTCCACGTCAACTTCGAGGACAATGCGAGAAAGCGCGTTGGGCATGGCGGATGGCGATGGAGATAAGCAAGAGATGCGTGTGTCACGCGGCGTCACAAGCGCGTAGCGTTGGACGGCGGCGTCACAAGCACGTAGCGTTGGACGGCGGCTCGCCGGCAACGCAGCAAAGCCCTCTGGCCGTGTGGAATCTTTCGCTTGACCGAGATGTCCCAGTTGAATAGAACACACCTTGAGCGGCAAATGACGGCCAAGGATGCCCTGCAAGAGGACGATAATAGACCACAATGGCCAAAGCCGAGTGTGGCCGTGGCCGGCAAGCGCCTTTGTTTGACGCCTGCCCGTAAGGCTGCTCCCGCCCCGCACCCCAACCTTCGTTGCCCATAAAACTCCACATCTCACAACTTGCCCGTTCTATTCTGTCATTTCACCCGTGGATCCGGCGGCCCAGGTGAGCTGCCATGTCCCTTCCCAGACTGTGCACTTCTCTGTGCGACATCGCCGCCCGAAGGGCTGAGAGACGTCGACGCCTCGCCCCAAGTCGCGTCGTGGCGCTCGCAACCCACGGCTCGGCGACTGCGTGGGCTCGCATGAGGCTACACCAAGCCACTCTTGCCCACGCAGACGCGTTCCCGGGAGATGCAGAGCGGCCGGCGCGTTCTGCAGGTCCGACGCGACGCGCGCGCCGCCTCGTCGCGGCGCTCACACCCCACGTGTCGGCGACTGCGGGGGCTCGCATGAGGCTACACCAAGCCACTCTTGCCCACGCAGACGCGTCCCGGGGAGATGCAGAGGTGCGGGCGCGTCCTGCAGGTCCGACGCGACGCGCGCGCCGCCTCGTCGCGGCGCTCGCAGCCCACGGGTCGGCGACTGGGGGGCTCGCATGAGGCTACACCAAGCCACTCTTGCCCACGCAGACGCGTCCCGGGGAGATGCAGAGGTGCCGGCGCGTCCTGCAGGTCTGACGCGACACGCGCGCCGCCTCATAGTTACATCTTCGCGCGCAACGCTTCTTCTGCACCTGCCTCGCTGTCAACTGTACTGATGCTTCGCCAGCTCTCTAGGTTCCGGCAGCGTCTCTCAAAGAAGCCCATAAAAATGCACACGGAGCGGACGGTACGTGACCCGTAGCATTATGGCCGTGCAGGGCTGACGTGCGCGCCCCAGACGCGCTCCAAGAAGCCTTACTCACCATTCACGACTTGCGACTTCGACCTGGCCGCCGCCATCGCGGCTTCGCTGGCTACCGAGCACGCGGAGGCCGTGGAGAGGTTCGAAGCTGGAGCACAGACAGCTGTCGGGGAGCCAAGCGACGGCGCCGGCACACAGGCAGATGCGCTGCTGAGCGTGGAAGCCGCTGCCCGGAAGGTTGTCAAGCGAAAACGCGCGCGCGAACCGCGGGACATTGAAGGGGCGGGAGACGGACGTGAGGGTGATGGCGCGGAGGCGGAAAGAGGGGGCGAGGCCGAGGGAGAGGCCGCACGGACGAGGAAAGACCGACAGCGGAGCAGGTCGAAGGCCTGGAACCGCGACAAGCAGGATGCGAAGAGGTTGAGGACGGCGTCGGGCTTGCCGCTGCCCACCGCACACATGGCGGAGAGGCACGCCCTGTCTACTCCGAAGGTACTGCCTACGGACTCGGCGGACTTCAAGGCGGCAAAGGGCTGCTATGCCGCGAACCCCGGGCTCTGCAAGCTAGCAGAACACCTGGTCAAGACCTACAAAGACGGCCTGATTCCCTGGGAGGTGCTGGTTGAGGACCACGGGTTTGAGCTCCGGCCTTGGGACGGCATGTGCGTAGCGGCCCTGTCCTTGATGCGCCCGGTCGAAGCTGACATGCCTGTTTACCTTCAGCGCGAGCGAATCGCTGCTGGACACTGCCGACCGTGTCCTCGTTCAAATGGCTGGCCGGCCGCCCACCGACGCCAGCTGGCCAGGCGAGGCCAAACGCCTGAGCAACCTCTTTACAGACGTGGCGGGTAAGTGCGACTTCAGCGAAGGACAGCTGGAGCCACACACGCGCGGGCAGTACCCCGTCATGCGGGCGGGTTTCTCGTTTGGCGGTGGCCCCAAGGTGCGTGCATTCATTTTGTGACTATCCTGGCGGCATCCAACGTTGCTGTAGGAGCCCTACAACGTGAAAGCAGCGACTGTGATGCAGGCCAAGCAGCGCCAGAGGCTTCTGCGGCACCCGGGCCTGAAGCGCTTTGCGGCTTTTCAAAGCAGTGAGCACTGTCCCACTCGCTGCTGTACGCGTGTGCTCAACGCTCCCTCGCGACACAGGCGCGCTGTCGCTTCACCGCCCCACCTTGTTCATGCACGTCGACGACGTGGTCGCGGGCGCCATGGCCCAGGATGCCTCTCTCGAAAAAGCTTTTGAGAAGAGTGTCTTCCCGACGACCACCTTCAATTTTGGGCCTCAGGCTCTGACGAAACCCCACCGCGACTTCAAGAACATCCCGTACGGATGGTGCGCCATCACGGCGCTCGGCGATTTCGACTCAACCAAAGGCGGGCACCTGGTCATCTGGGAACTCAAGCTTGTGATCGAATTCCCCGCTGGCTCCACGATCTTGCTCCCCTCCGCCATCTTGACCCATAGCAATACGCCCATCCAAGAAGGTGAGACGAGACAGTCGTTTACTCAATATTGTGCAGGAGACCTTGTGCGTTGGCAGGCATACGGTTACCGGACGGAGGAGAGGTTGAAGAAAGAAGACCCCCAGCTGAGGCGTCGCCTGGAGAAAGAGCTGCCGGGCCGTTGGAGACGGGCGGTTGACCTTTTCGCGTCAAAGAGAAAGGATCTGCAGGGCGAGCTCGCAGCCCTGCGCACATAGCGGCTCAATCTATGGTCTGTGTAATTTACGCACTCATAATACAGTGCTACTGAGTCTGTGAAGATGCAATGACACGGGCGATGCGTCAGCGGCGCGCAGTCGACGTGCAGTGAGCACGCGATCGCAGCCTGGCGGGCGATGCGTCGGCGGCGCGCAGCGGCGGCGGGTCGAAGGGGTGCTGCACGATGCGTAGCACGGGACGACGTCGCCCGCAGGGACGTCGACGTGCAGTGAGCACGCGATCGCAGCCTGGCGGGCGATGCGTCGGCGGCGCGCAGCGGCGGCGGGTCGAAGGGGTGCTGCACGATGCGTAGCACGGGACGACGTCGCCCGCAGGGACGTCGACGTGCAGTGAGCACGCGATCGCAGCCTGGCGGGCGATGCGTCGGCGGCGCGCAGCGGCGGCGGCGAAGCGAGGGTGTGGGTGTGGTGTGTGCAATCGCTGGGCGGGGAGGATAGCGGGAAGGGGTGTACAAGACTGGCACGACTCACCTGTCGCCATGGTCTGCAGCACAGACGCCTCTGTGTCGAACGCGCTGTGTGCAGCAGTCAACTACGGCCTGGGAGTTGATGCCTTCATGCACTGTGGGCTTGTCGTTGAGCTGCGTGGCTAGAGAGCCGGCCTGCTGACTGCTTGGGTGAGTGTGACAACATGTGACGCAGGCGCATGTAGGCAGGAGTGTGACAAGTGGCGCAGGGTGCCAAATTAGGAAAGATATTAGCATCTATTAGGGGCGGGTGGGTTTCCAGATGCTCTCGTCTTCCGACCGCATCGCCGCGCTTAAAGCTGAGCTAGCCGAATTGGAAGGCTCTCGCGAGTCGTACAAGCAGGTCTTCGACGGCGTCGAAGTGCCCTCTCGTCGACCCGCGGCCGCGAAGCCTACGCCAGTGCCAGCAGCTGCCCCTCGAGACGTCCGCGCGCCAGTTCCGCATAACGTACCGCAAGTCCCTCGAGCACCAGCGCACCCTTTCTCCGACGCACGCGACGCGACCGCCGCCCCAGTCAAGCCTCGATTCGTCCCAGCCGACCCGCCTAGAGCTAACGCGACCGCTCGCGACGGTGCATACAAGACGAACGCACCAGTGCACAAGCCAGAGATCGCCGACCAAGTCTTCGCTCGCTCGATGAAAGCAAACTCGATCACGCTCACGCCCGAGGAATTACTTTCGCTTTCGCCAGAGGTTCGCGCCAAGTACCGCGACGTCGTGACGCCTCGCCGATCCGCCAACGAGCAAGTCACGTACACCTTGTCCACTGCAGACTCGGACGAAGTCGCCGACGATATTGTTTCGCCTGAGGCAGCTATCGCCGAAGCAGAAGCCAAGACGTTTGCAAACTTCGTCCCCTCGCCTCGCGTCATCGCTCCCGATTGCAGTAACCCTCCGCCTGGCGTCATAGTTCTCGACGATCCCTATGAGACGTATTTGATGGCTCTACCTCCCAACGAAGAACCCAAGATCCTTACAGCCGCTCGAGAGTCAGCCGCGATTCGCTCCATCGACGCGATTATCGACAACAAGGATACAGTCGAATGTTTATTGGACCCAGGCTCGCAGATTATTTCTATGTCTGAGGAGATTTGTCACCATCTCGGCCTCGCCTACGACCCGCGATTTCGCATTCGCGTTCAAAGCGCGAACACTATTTTCGACGAATCGCTTGGTTTAGCTCGCAACGTCCCGGTCCAGATAGCGGACATCACAGTCTATTTGCAGATACATGTCATCCGCAACGTCGCCTATGACATCCTACTTGGTCGCCCATTCGACGCGTTGACAGAGAGCATCGTTTGCAACTTTAAGAATGAAGATCAGACGATTACCTTGCGTTGCCCTAACTCGAACAGTGTTACGACCGTTCCGACGTACGCCCGAGGCAAGCATCGATTTCGAGTCCCAGCTGAGACAACATTCGCTGCTTGAACATCTCGCCGACGGAGAAGAAGTCGCCCTCATCCTAGAAGGTGACGATCAAAATGTCCGCGCCATCTCCTATACCACGCTCGACTCAGCGGACGAGTCTTCGCTTCGATTTGCCTATTTAACAGCTTCCAACACTCGCTCTTTACTTCCCGACCACGCTGCGCCTGCTTCGTTTACTCTATCGACTTCCGACTTCGACCCGACCATCGCGTCGACGCCACCTTCGTTTGCGACCGTTCCTATCTCACATATTTATTCTCCCGATTCGCCTAAGTCGTCGCCGATCTCGCCCGACCAATCGCTCGATACCCCCGATCTCCCGACTCGCGCTACGTTCGCCAAGCGCAAGTACAAGCCTGTTGCACAGAAGGTCAAACCTGTTCTTGGCTCTGTCGCAGAAGAGTTTCGCATCGTCAGAGACATCAAAGGAGACCCGCTCGCATCGCTACCTTCGCTTCCGACGCATCCGCCACCATTCGCACCCACAGGTCGATATACGCAAGAACGCAAAGATGCCGTCGATCGCCAAGAGTGCTACTCGTTCCTACAGCCAGCCGAGCGCGACTTGCTGCACCATGTCATCGCTGTGCACAACGACGCGTTCGCCTGGGACGACACAGAGCGAGGCAGCTTCAAACGCGAGTTCTTTCCCCCTGTACAGATCCCCGTCGTTCCGCACACACCTTGGGTACAGCGAAACATTCCGATTCCGCCTGGCATTTATAAAGAAGTCGTTGCACTTATTCGTCGCAAGATGGATGCAGGTACCTACGAGCCATCGAATTCTTCCTATCGCTCTCGCTGGTTCTGCGTCGCGAAGAAAGACGGAAAGTCGCTGCGAATCGTACACAGCCTCGAGCCGCTCAACGCCGTTACAATCGCACATTCTGGAGTCCCTCCTACGCCCGAGCATCTCGCTGAACAGTTTGGTGGTCGCGCATGTGGTGGAATCCTCGATTTATACGTCGGATACGACGAGCGACTCATTGACGAACGATCCCGAGACCTTACGACGTTTCAGACGCCTTTTGGAGCCCAACGTCTCGTCACCCTTCCGATGGGATGGACAAACTCAGTGCCTATTTTCCACGACGACGTCACGCACATTCTCCAGCCTGAGATTCCAGCGATCACAGTTCCCTACATCGACGACGTACCGCTTAAAGGCCCCGCGACCGAGTATCTCGACGAAAACGGAGTCGCTGAAGCTATTGCTGAGAACCCAGGAATTCGCCGATTTGTCTGGGAGCATTTCCAGAATGTCAATCGCATATTGCAGCGCATGAAGTACTCAGGAGGAACGTTCTCTGGAACCAAGTCGATTCTCATCAGCCGCGAGTTCACCGTTCTAGGACATCGCTGTACACCAGAAGGGCGTCGCCCCGACGACTCGACCGTCTCAGTGATCCGCAACTGGGGCCCTTGTAAAGACCTTTCAGATGTTCGCGCCTTCCTAGGAACCATCGGAGTCTGTCGCATATTCATCGACTCTTTCGCCAAACGCGCCCACGTCTTGACTCAGCTCACTCGTAAGGGTGTTCCGTTCGAGTTTGGACCGCAGCACAAAGCAGCACAAGAGGATCTCAAAGCAGCTCTGTTAGCATCGCCAGCACTTCGCGCTATCGACTATGAGTCGCCCGACCCTGTTATTCTCGCTGTTGATTCGTCCTACATCGCTATCGGCTATATCTTAGCTCAAGACGTCGAGACACCGAAAAGGAAGATTCGCTATGTCAATCGCTTCGGTTCTATCACACTGAACGACCGAGAGCGTCGCTTTTCGCAGCCGAAACTCGAGATCTATGGCCTATTTCGCTCACTGCGCACACTTCGTCTTTATTTAATTGGCGTGCGCAACCTGATAGTTGAAGTCGACGCGACCGCGATTAAGGGAATGCTCAAGAATCCCGACCTCGTTCCCAGCGCCAGCATCAACCGATGGATTCTCGCTATCTTAACGTTCCATTTCACCCTCCGCCATATACCAGGTATTAGCCATGGCCCAGACGGTCTCTCAAGACATCGCGACGAGTCGCCCGTGCAACCCGACCAAGACGACGACTTTGACGACTGGCTAGACAATGTACACGGCTTCCTTCATATAATTTATCCGTCGCCCTCAGCATTTCGATCGCGCATACTTCCCCCTCCCGCCCACCCTTCGCCGACATTCGCTACGTTCTCGCTGACCGAGGACGGTCAAGAAATCAGTGAGGAGGAGGAGCCCGAGCTCAGCTACAACGACGTTCCACGTTCCGACTCGGCGAAAGCACACGATAAGCGCGTACAAGCAGTTTTTGAGTGGCACAAGAACCCCGAGCGACCAGCTGATATGTCCGACGCAGAATTAGCAACTTTCATCCGCTATGCGACTCGCTTTTTCATCGACGACACTCGCCTATGGCGCCGCAGTTCCGACGGTGCACACAAGCTAGTAATTCAGCCAGCCAGCCGACTACGAGTTCTCGCTGAATGTCACGATCGAGCTGGACATCGAGGAGTTTTTGCGACGCGTTCTCTGTTACAGGAACGCTTCTGGTGGCCAGCTTCCGAGGCCGACGTCATGTGGTATGTTCGCAGCTGTCTTATCTGCCAGAAACGACAAGTGCGACAAGTTCTTTTGCCCCCAACCGTCGCTCCGCCTGCCGCACTCTTTGCCAAGATCTACGTCGACACTATGCATATGCCGCCCTCGAATGGTTATCGCTACATCGTTCAAGGTCGCTGTTCGCTTACGCACTACCCCGAGTTTCGCCTATTGCGACGCGAGACCGCCAAAGCTATCGCAGATTGGGTCTTTGAAGATATCTTGTGTCGCTGGGGATCGCTCAGCGAGATCGTTACAGATAATGGTGGTCCATTCATCAAAGCTCTCGACTACTTATCGAAGAAGTACAACATTCGCCATATTCGCATCAGCGGTTACAACTCTCGAGCAAATGGAATCGTCGAGCGCTCCCATTTCGACGTGCGACAAGCCCTATTCAAGTCCTGCGATGGAGAACAGAATCGCTGGTCGACCGCGGCGCATACTGTGTTTTGGTCGGAGCGTCTGACGACTCGCCGTCGCATGGGTTGCTCGCCCTACTTCGCTGTTACAGGCTGTCACCCGCTGATCCCACTCGACATCTCAGAAGCGACCTATCTTCTTCCAGCACCGACGTCTATCCTCTCGACGACCGATCTCATCGCGCGCCGCGCTATCGCACTCCAGAAGCGCCATGAACACGTCTCAAGACTTCGCTCAAAGGTCTATGAGCATCGCTTAGCTGCCGCGAAACGTTTTGAGCAAGAGCACGCCGCAACGATCCGAGATTTCGACTTCAAACGAGGAGATCTAGTGCTTATTCGCCACACAGCTATCGAGAAATCGCTAAATCGCAAGATGCGCCCTCGCTACCTTGGTCCGCTTGTAGTCATCTCGAGAAACCGTGGAGGCGCCTACCTTGTCGCTGAACTCGACGGTTCTGTGTTCGACAGACCCATCGCAGCATTCCGAGTCATCCCGTTCTTTGCGCGCAAGAAGATCGACTTCACTCTCGACGCCATTGACATAGACACAGCTCGACTCCGCGACCTCGAGGCATCGCAGTCCTTAGGCGATGACGACGATCTTGAACATGTTCCATTCCCTGAAGACGACGAGCTAGAAGACGCTCAAGCTGAAGATTAGCTCACCATCGACTGCCATCGAGACACCCTTATTTCCGTGTTCTCTTTCTTTTCCTCCCTCGCCCTACTCATCCGACTTGTTTCCCACTTCATTTTGTTTATCGCACCATTCCAGAGACCAAGAAGGGACATTCTACCTACGTGATTTCTTTACCTATGCTTTTCTACCTTACGTTTCTACTTCCTTTTCATCGTCACGGCCCGCCAACGAACCACGCAACTCTAGCGACGCTCCCAGAAGATCAGGACGCACTCGCCGAAGACGTACGCAGTGACCGAGGACGGTCAAGACTTCAGTGAGGAGGAGATGATACGCCTCCTACGCAGGTGGCTACTGTTTGCGCAATTTCGCCGAATCGCAGCACTCGCCCGACCACTCTAGCTGAGACGTATATTCGACTTGCCCAATCTCAGCTGGACCATATCTATCAGCAGAAGCGTCATTCACCATTCCCTCGTCGCTCGATCGCGCTCGCTCGTACTCGCTCAGCGTTGCCTGAGGTTTCCTATCGTTTCGCTGTGTTCCCCCGCGCTCTACCCCATCGCCAGCACTCAGCTAAGCTTCCTACACGTCGCACAAGGTCGCAAAAGCTCGCGATACGTTTAGCAATGCATGCGCAGCTCGCGTGCACTCACCGTAGCCTCGCCCAGCCGTCTCGACGCGTTTGCACCGTTCTCCCAAGCCAGCTACGTCATCGCAGAAGTCGCCGACGTCGCCCGAACCTCTAGACCGTCTTTGCAGAGTCGCAGCGCCTCGGATCAAGGCGTTGCACCGCATCAATTAGCCAGCGACCCGAATCTCGCCGAAACCCGACGAAACACCGAGACATGATATAGCGACTGTCCCCTCGCATCGCAGCCGTTCGCCGACGTTCGCCTATGCTCAAGCGACCTCAGCTATGCATATAGGACCTCCCAGCGACTCGCCGACGTCGCAGCGACGTGCAGAACATCGAGACATCGCTCAGCAACCCAGGAGACGAACCCCAAGCCCGAGATATCAGCGATCCGGATCAATGACCGCTTTTGATGCGTCGCCCTCGTTCCCCGAGAGTCTCGGAGACTTCGCCGAAGATAGCACAGCTTTGGTGTCCAGGCCTTTGATATTCCTCTTCTCTCATTCGCTACAATTCGCCGATGCTTCGCACGGCTTCGCTGACTGCATCGCACGATTCGCGTAGCTACTCCGACGTGTTTTCCCATGTATAAGTGTAGCTAGCGACGTCTGCATGCAATAGGAACTTCTCCCCCCAGAGACAGCACCTCAAACTCGAGAAACTATCGTCCTTCACCTTCGCAGCGCATCGTTTAGCCCCTTATAAGCCTTCGACATCGTCTTCACCTTCTCAGCGCCACGCTTAAGCACTTGCATATTGAGAACCATCGTCCCTCGTCGCCCCTCGTCGCCCCTCGTCGCCCCTCGTCGCCCCTCGTCGCCCTTTCGTCGCCTCTCATCGCCCATCGCCCCCAGCACTTCGCCTAACGTCCCCGAGACTCGCTGTACCGTTGCGACTCGATCGGTTTCGCTTTCGTCGCCCAGCTTCGCCTATCGCTTCGCCACCTCCTCCCTTCATCGCATACCTCTCGCTGCACTTCCCCAGTGTTAGCCACGCCTCTCTGAGCCCCCTGGTAGACCTGGGACACGCCCCCAATCTAAAACAGTACTACTCGAACGTGTAGGGTTTGGTTGTGTCATCTGACCGCCTGCGCGCCGAGTTTGGTCATCAGCGGTACGCGTCCATAAATTTGTCGTCCAGGAGGTGATGGTCCCATATGCTATGCATGAGCTCCCGCTTGCAATGCGTATATACGTTGTCCGCAGCCGACTCGCCGTAAATCTTCATGTATTGGTCTTGGAAGTCCTTCGGCAGCTGGAGAAAGAATTGAGGACGACAATATCTCGGGGAAAGCATGACTTACTGATGGGATATACGCCAGATGGTGACACGCATGCGAAGACGGTTTTCCTCGTGTGTACTTGGACTGTGACCCAAAGAACATGTAGATCGGCCAGACAGATGCGGTGCCAAAGTTCGCCAGGTGAGTTGAGTCAGACCAGATGAGTAGTGGGACAACAACACGCTCAAGCGTGTCGTCGGGCGCACGATGTATGGCCTTGATTTCCCGATGGGCCTCGAGCATTGAGGGAGAGCTGTAGATTTCTGAGAACACGCGCTCTGAGCTTGTAGGATCGTTGGCGTCAGGAATGTAGCGTTCCTCAAAGGGGGTGTGATGGAATGTCCGTGCGACGTCTGACTCGAAGACCTGCTTGACGATGTCGAAAATGCGTCGGTATACCAGGCCGGGAACCTCGAGCTCGGGCGCGTCGTTCTCGGACTTGAACTTGTGGTTCTTGCAAGGCAGGCGGATGCGAACGGAAGCCGACTTCCAGCCGTCCTCCTGACGGAAAGGATTGTCGACGTCCTTGAGGTACCGGTCCAGTGACGCCAGCTCCGACGCTGTGCGAAAGCCCTTCATATCCTCGATGCTGCCGCCAAGATGACCGAGATCGCGGAATAAACGATCGAGTTCGGGAGCGCTGCTCTTGTCCGCTGGTCCTGTGAGCCTCCAGTTGATGGCGATGGCCGCAGTGCGACTGGAGAAGGGCTCGTGCGGCGTAGAAGGGGATGGTTGAGGCGGCGCAGGCGTAGGTGCGCCTGCCACCGCTGGGCTCGGTGTTGTAGCAAGCATGGGCGCGTCGCAAATGCGGTCAATGGAGGAGCTAGCGTCCGGGTTGATGCTCGGTCGGTCGGGATAGATGCGAAAGACGCCAAATCGGTTGGGCTCTGTTTTGAGTCTTGGGTCAACGAGTGGCTCCGGCGTAGCGTCTGCGCGGAGAGGCTCGGGCTCGGGCGGTAGGTCGCGGGCTGGAAGATGTGCGAGAGAAGTCTCTTCGTGGAAGACGAAGTCCGTGAAGTGACGAGGTGCACGGATAGTGCGACCAGAGCGACGAGAACGGGCTTCGCGAGGCGGACTAGCAACTGCCGGAGGTGGCGCAGGAGGGTCGTCTTCGATTTGCTGAATAGACGGCATCGGTATTGTTCAAACAAAATGATCGGCGCACGCACCGTATCGCCATTGTTGTCAATGTCTGGCTCCTCCGCTCGCAACCGCTTGCTTGTTGACGCACCGTCATCATCGCGCGCGCGCTTTCTTGACACCCGCTTATCGAGCGCTTTGTAGGCAGAACAACGCGGGGTGTGCGCGTTGAGTTTGCGACTTGACTCGAAAACATCATTGCAGCCGGAGCACCTCGATATCATGGCAAGAGTGGGCAGAGGGAGTGCGTTGGTGACAGAGGAAGAGCAGCTGTTATTTGTAGAGAGATCTGCAGTGTGCCTGGAGAGGCGCACGTCAGCATTCACGAAAATTCCTGAACGTTTGCGGATCCGCCAACCTGACACGCACCTAGGTGTGACGAGTGCGAAGTCGAACCGCTCGTGTTCTTCTCGAAGTACGCGCCGCGCGGCCTGGCTGGCGTGGTCACTCGGTGGGCACGTCACTGTCTAGCGAGTACCTGCACAGTCCCAGTGAGATTGCTAGCAACAAATAGCCCACGCGATAGATGCGCACCGTGAGAGATAGTAACCTGGGTGCTTCGCGTCCTGCGCGACGGCGCTCAGTATCGGCGCGGCCATGTCTGTGATTTTGCTCGCACTGGCAAGCAGCGCACCCCGCATGCTCAAAGCACTGCGCTTCGGCACGAGACGGGTGGAGACAATTGAGATAGTGTGCCTGATCTTCTGCCTGAGGGGCGAGAAGCACTTGCTGGACGTGGACACGAACGAGTGCGCAGGCTATGGACAGAATGGTATCATGAGCCAAGCACCCCGCGAACACAGCATTGAGACGCACCGCGGATGACCGTATAGGGTGATTGCCTGTGCGACTGCTATGTTGAGAAGACCGTGCGAGCAGGAAGGAGGGACCCACCCCGCGCTAGGTAAAAGATGACCTTACGAAGCGCGGGCGCAGGCGCTTCAACGTCGCGTGGGCAACCAACAACGGTGGGAAAATCACTGGGATATAAAGGCCTGCCGTGGCCTATCCCACGTCTTCAGCCTTGCAGTGAGCCGGACACGGCCCTCTTGGCGAAGACGCAGGTCCGGGAGGCAAGCGGCGGTGGGCGAATGCAGAGCTGGGCGAGTAAGGGCCTGGTTCTGTTGATGGAGACCTGGTGCCGTTGCGCGACCAAGAGCGGAGACGTGGCACGCGATGCGCAATGCACGATGACACGGAGGACGTGGTTTCAAGTTCCAACGTCGCGAGATATCGTGGTGAGTCAATGGGAAGCTGCACGAGTGCGTTTTCCGGGGCTTATGATGGGACGGTGCGACTACGCATCTTGCGCTCGCTCTGGCTGACGATGGCGGTCCGAGGCATGGCTAAACGCAGTGACGAGGCAACGCAAAGCGGGGGCCATTTGAGAGGACCGCACCGTGCTTTCCAGTGGGAAGTGGGCCAGTGACATCAGAGCGCATATAATGACCTTGAGTGAGAGAGCAGCGAAGAAAGAGACTAGTAATCAGTTCGTGTATTGTGTAGACAGAAAGCAACGCACCACAAAGGACTTGAGCACGACAGCCCTAAAATGCCGGCGAATCCACCCATTTGTTCGTTTGCAGACGACGGGCCATCTCCAAGGATTTGTCGAAGAAGGCAAAGGGCAGGCGAGGAATAAGGGTCAAAGATGACGGTAGGATGAATGAGAAAGACGGGTATGGACAGTGCCCTGCTCAGACGCTGACGAGGCGACCACACTGGCAGAAACGCGAAGTCGCGACTTGCCAAAAATTTGCCAGCACACCACGTGATGGCAGCACGTCGCGTAATGTCACAGCATGTGACAGGACCATTGCATGCGCGCCGCGCACTGGCCATTTGGCAGCCAACTCTGCACACCACCACCATCGCCATATGCCGTCCCCCTCCTCCTCTCGCCCTGCGCCCTCATCTTCGCCCCCGCTGGAGGTCTCTCCGTCGTCCTCTGGCCTGGCCCGGACGCGATCAGGAACGCGCGCTGCCCAGAAGCGCGCTCGGGACGATGGCGACTACGACAATAGCGACCAGGATGACGAGCGATCAGCGAAAAAGCCGTCAGCCTTCCTCTCTTTTATTCCATGCTGAGCTCACCATTTGCCTAGGTGTCTCTTCCTCACCGCCAAGAGGAAAGACGCGCTTCGAAAGGCGGCCCGTCGCCTCCCCCGCATCGTCTGCCCCTGGTTGGGCATCGACCCCCACACCATCATCCAGTATGGTAAGGCTTGCTCTCTCGAGGGAAAGGAGCGGGACGACGTCCTGAAAAACTAGTGAGTCTCCTCATTGATATCTCGTGCATATACTCATCTTTCTCTTACAGTGACGAAGACTCCCGATGGGAGCTCGACTTTGCCTACCAGGAACTTCTCAAACTCGACGACGGACTTCGGCGCGACATTGAACAAAACGACATGGCCGACCTTCACGATATCATACGCGAGGTATGTGGTGAGATATATGCGCATATATTTGTGTCTCTGATGTCCTCCAAAGCTCAAGACTGGCGCGCAGCGTGCTCGGTCAGACGACACCCGGCAGGTCAAGACGAACATGGCTGCGCACGCGTCGCTCGAGCCCGGCACCGTCATTAAGGTGCCTGCCGCCGTCACTGACAAGAGCACGCAAGGCTTTCAGTGCGTCGACACGGCACGGCTACTGTGTCCCTTCGACCAGCTGGCCGAGTTTGATAAGGACCCCGACCGGTAAGCATGCATCCCACAGCAATGATCGTGCTAACCATTTACATCCAGGATGATGCAGAAACTCCAGGACGGTACAGTCAAGGCAACGCACGAGGAACCGCCCTCATTTCTCTATGACCCGGCCAAGGTCAACGTCGAAGAACACCCTCTGTCCGGGCTGTTTCAAGGCTTCTACCTCATACGCGTACGTCGATTCATCTACCCTTGTCCTATCTCACTTATTAACCTTGTGTTGATAGACCTGGAAACTCATGTTTTGCGCAGCAAAGTCCGTGTACTCCACCAAGGCCAAGTCACGTCCGAACAATGCGACTCTCTGCGGCATGACGAGCGTTACCGAAAGGAGCATCGCGTACGCGGCGGTGCAGGTGCGTTGAATTGCAGTGTCTTTCCTATCACTGATAACAAGGTTCACAGGCACGATTCGCGCTGAGCTCCCAGCCGATTTGGACCGAAAAAGACGACAAGTTCAACCTCAAATCATTCTTCCGCCATCTCCTCGACTTCCTCAAGCTTGACCCCGAGTGGACTAAGGCCCTCCTTGCTTCGTGGAATGAGTAAGTCTTCATGTTGCCTGATGTGCTTGTTGCTGAATTCACGCACAGGCTCATCTTCGGAGACAAGCACGGCCTCGCGAAGGATCCCGACGAGGACGCTGACAAGCCCAAGGACAACGCTCTGACGCGTGCAAAAGCGGAGCTTGCAGCACGCAAGAAGGCCGCCGAAGACGCTCGCAAGGCCGCCGAAGACGCTCGCAAGGCCGCCGAAGATGGCGCCGAGGACGCTGACCGAGACGAGTCTGCGCCTCCCGTGGACGTTGAGGACGAGCGCAACGCTCCAGGTATGTTTTTCGTGGATACGGGAACCGAACTAATGTCCAGCGCTCGGTCCGACAGACCCTGCGCCTCGGACCCCAATCCCTCCCCAACCATCCAGTCCTGCACTGACGCCGCCGCCGCCGTCCCCTCCCGATGAACTGGTACCGACAAGGCGCCGCCTGGTCCGGCGCGCAGCCTCACCTGAGCCGCCGTTGGACAGCTCATCAACGATGCCGACATCTCCCGCCGTGCCGAGTCCGACATCGTCGCATGCAACACCCGCCGTCGTGCAGCCTCGACCCCTCAGGACTACCCAGGCAGCTGCTGGCAGCAGCAGCGCCACTGCACCAAAGCCGGCGAGGGCTCCGCCGAAGCCGAGGACTGCGACGAAGCCAAGGGCTCCGCCAAAGCCGAGGGCTGCAACGAAGCCGAAGACGAAGACTGCCTCGAAGACGGCTGGTGCCCGCTGAGCCGGTGCTGGCCCCGCTGTACCCTTCCTGTACCCTCTTTTCTCTCTCGTTCAGTGCTGTTCGACGCTCATAGTGCTCTGTATTGACTGTTTTCTCTTTCTTTCGTGCTCGGACACTCTCACTGCTCGGATCGTGATGCTTTCGTGCTCGGATATGCGCTGGGACTTGCGGACTCGTTTGTGGCTCGGTTTGCAGTATGTAGCATGTATTCTGGTCTGCAATGTATGTATACTATGCGCAGTGTATTGCAATATAAGGGATGACCTCGGAGGTCATCGAGTTCTGGTGTTACAAGGCTTATGGGAAGTGACCACCATTATATTGCAATATAATGAGCATTCTCGCTGGCCCAAGATCCCGCGCACCCATGGTCATATACCGGGATATATGGGCTCCGACGCGTGGCCCGTCTTATAAGGGAATATCTGCGAGGCGGCGCGACCCGCCGCCCACAAGGCATATGGCCTCTCACCTCAAAATCAATATCAGTATAATGCCTTATGTACTCGCCTCCCCGCAGCAGCCTTATGGACATTATATTAACTTATATTGGAAGATAATTTCTCGGGGCTTTTGCTGATGAGCGACCTGCAACTTTCTCCAACACTACTTTCTTCTCACTGCAGTGCAGGACATCACCTCCGCAGTCTAGCATGTGTGCCTGCTTCGTTATGGCAGGGCCCGTGACACTGACGCACAAACATCAGGTGGGATCAATCGATCTCTGCTGCCTCCTCCGTTCGTGTCGACCTCATGTGCTGGTCCTGGTCGACAGACTGCGGTGAGTACTGCCGGAAGCTGGTGGCTGTCCAACGTGCTCTGAGGAGCCTCTGTTCTTTCTGTCAGGCTCGACTTCAGACCCCATCCAGATCTCGTCGACTAGTGTCTCCCCTGATCCTCCGAAACCTGACCAGAACTTGACGGCCACTGTCTCGGCGTCGCTCGTCGGCGTCACTGACGTATCTGTTTACTGAACTGCCAGGCATCAAGTCTTTTCTTCCCTTCGTATCCTAGAATTCCTAATACAGCTATAGGACGGCGCTTATGCCGATGTCACCGTGAAATTGGGTCTTATCACGATTCTCAAGAAGCAGTACGACCTCCGCGAGGATGCGTACGTGGTATACGGTGTGCTTGCGCTGACTTACCTAGAAATTCTGTTACACAGGCGCAATGCCGACGCTGACGTGACGTGCCCTGTCGACCCAGGCGACTACACGATCACTCAGATAGTCGAACTGCCGAAGGAAATTCCTCAAGGCATGCGTTTTTCTCCACCTTCGTCCCCTTTTCTATTCTCATCATGCCCCTTCTCCAGCCAAGTTTGCGCTGAAACTGGATGCATACACACAAGATGACGATGCCTTGTTCTGCACGGTCAAACTCATCGTCGATTTTGTGAAGAATTTTGCTTCAGCCGGTCAATTCTCATAAAGATTCACGATCGCTTCTTTGCACCCTTTCTCTTTCACTGTGCGGCCTCGTCCATGAATCTTACGATCACCGCTTTGGTGTAGAAGTCTAGGAGAACTCGGCGAATTGCCAGGTTGAAGCTTGGTAGAACAATTGAACCGGCCCTCATCCTACGTGGATGACCGGTGAAGCGCATGACCCGGGTCGTGACGCAAATGGCTTTGCGCATCATTCAGCGAGAGTCAATCAATACTTTGAGCACTAGTAAGTATTCGAGTCGTTGCTGGGGGCCTTCTTTGTCACATTGAAACCTCACGATTTCCTGAAGGACGTGTATAGTCAATCGTACCTCGCCTACTCGTACCAATAGTCGATGTATCGCACGCTCATCACAGACGAGTTGATGGTGAAATATGGAAGTCATTACTTAGTAGTAGTGGTGGGTATTAGAGTTTTCCTCATAGCTGAAGGAGTCGGTCACCGCTTCGGTTTTCCGAACGTGCCACGTGACCGTGATTGTGGCTGCATTGTTTGCCTCTCGTGGCTGGTCTATTCCTCTCTCTTCCCGCCCACAACCATCCTCGCCATCCGTCCCATCCGTCCCTTCTTCCCGATCACGCCGACTGACACGAAAGGTGCACAAGCCACGATGGACAGCGTGCCCCCAGCTCGCTTCTACAACAATTCCAAGAACCCTCGCACGCCGCCCAAGAAGAATGAGCCTTCTGGGCCCCATTGGCGCGTCAACGAAACGGAGCCGCCTTTCCAGACTACCCCTTATCGCAGTTCCTCTGGCACCGGGGAGACTAATTTTGCACGGGACGGCGCCAAACCGGCAGTCAGCGCTGTGGAGGCTAGGCTGAACGCGGAGCTGGTGGGACATTGGGTCAACATGGGCGGCGTCACTGCATTGCGTGCGTTTCTTTCCAAGTGCCTTCTTCGCATGGACTGCAAACTTCCTGGAGGCTGGAAAAAGGAGGTGAAGAACTATGTCAGCAAGGTCGATGTTCTCCATGCCTGTAAGAGGGAGCGAAGGAGGGACGCGTGAGCGACGCCGGGTGCCGTCTAGGACGGCTGCCGACGCTGGAAGCCAGCGTGTCGGGTCACTGTGGCGGGCACGAGGCTCGCACAGTCCCAAACAGGATGTTGTCGCCTGTTTGGGTTGTAGTATATATTGCGTCTCCCCTGGGCCGGGAGACGCATCTTACATCCATTTCACCCTGTACGCATCCATCGTTTGCAATCTAGCACACGGGTCGCGTTCTTTGTGGGAGCCGTAAGACCTCAAGATTAACTCATTTACACTTTTTTGAACGCCCTTCAAAGTGAGCAAATTGCTTTATTTTCAATTACTAACTACGTATAGTACAGATGGCGAAAGGCAACAGCAAAAGCAAGATCCCCACCGCCGGTGGGGTTCCCCGCGTATCTGAGCGCCTTAGCGCAAAGAAAGGCGGTAGTTCCACCCCTACGGTGGATACTGGCCCGTCCGAAGGGACGAGCCAGAACGTCGACCAGGCTACACCGCCTGACGACGGACGGGAGACAACGAGTGTGACGCCCCCTACGCTGTCGTACAGCCGGGCTGTCTCACCCGCCCAGCCCGTCGACTCGGGCCCCTCGACGCAATCGGCCGCCGACGTTGAGGACGCACTGGAGGCGCGATGGCAGTCACCGTCGAAATCGCCCCCAGCGATGCCGAGGTCGCCACCGCGAATCCCAGCGGCGGAAAAAGGGAAGGCGAGGGCCATCGCCAGTCGAAGCCCGTCGCCTGTCGAGAACGTCCAGACGCAAGCGACGCTGGACGAGCTGATGCTCCGGCTGGGACTACACCAGTCCCAGATCGATGCAGCACAACGCACCGCCAAAGAGTCATTGGACGCTGTGCGTTCTGCGCAGGAATTCTCCGCGCAGATACTTGCCAGTCTTGACAGGCTGTCCGCCCGATACGACGAGGACAGAGCCGTCAAGGTCAAGCAAGAGGAAGTCGACGTTAGTCGGCTTGACGGCGCGGCTCCAGGAGAGGCGCGCGCCGTGGAAGACAACATTGACTCCAATGTAGTAGAATCACTGCCCGTGCAATACGAGAGTTCCTTCGGATTATACTCGCGCGATGAGTCCCAGACCCGTAAGACGGATAAGGAACACACTCGCAGTGATGTCACGAAGAAGGCTTCGGATTGGGAGAAGTCCCCGATTCCCGAGCCTCGTGCCGGGTACCTGCGCGAGCATCGCGAGCGCAGGGGACGAGCCGAGCGCAAATGGCGCGGTGTCATAGAGCAAGCGAACCGGAACTACCCATCGCGTAAATCTGAGATACGCGAAGCGACGTCCGACCCTGACGACGCCGACCGCGAGTCAGAGGCCTCCGAATACACGGAGATCGACAGGGGATTTATTCCCCAGCCGAATATGGTGACGACCCAACGACTGCCGGCGTATGCCAGTGTCGGGCCTCACAAGCTGACCGTGAAGGGCGTGAATGAACTCGCCCCCACGGGAGAGCGCATCCGTGTGCCTGCAGGGATGACCGCGCAATTGAGTCCGCTGCAGCGGGTGCTTGGGCTAGTCCGCAAAAAGGTCTCGGACACCAAGGAGGTGCCTGCTTCACTGCTGAAAGTGCTCAAGAATTCCCGCCCGGAGGGTTACTCTGGCGAGAATGATCCACTCAAGTTCGAAGAGTGGATAGCCAAGGAGCTTCGGTTCATGAAGCTAAGTGGCTTGGTCGGGCCGGAGCACGACGAGTACCGTATCGACCTCCTCGGTCAGAACCTACGCGGCGACGCAGCCGAGTGGTTCCACGTGGAGGTGGAGTCCGAGACACGCACGAAGCGTGACTGGACTTTCGAGCAAGTGGTAATCGGATTGCATAGCCGATTTATCATAAACTCGGGAACGCAGGATGCTGTCAGAAAGTTCTACAGCACGCGTTACTCGTCCAAGAAGGGAGTTGCAGGGTACTTCAGTGACCTCCGCGGCAACTCCTCTCGAATGTACGAGATGCCAGATGACTACACTTTCAAGCAGCAGTTCCTTAGTGGACTGCCTGCGGAAATTGTAGACATTATGTTCAAGACGCACAGCGCGAACCCCGACGAGCACTCGGTGGAGCAACTCTTGAAGTTCGCACTACAGTCAGAGAACGGCCTGCGACTCTCCAAGGAGCACGCAGTGGACTATCGCACCCAGGCGGTTAAACCGCCGGCCGCACAGTCTCCTTCCTCGAAAGAGAAAGAAAAGGAGGTCGAGCGTCGCGATAAGCAGGCGCGAGTGCGGTCTAGACGACCTCCTCGGGCAGAACGCGAGGCTCACAAGGAGACCACGCCGACAGGATCGTCGCCGCGCTCTGTACCGCCAGGTACGGCGCGACCTGCTCCGCCGGTGGCAAGTAAACCCGTCGTGAAGACAGGTAACTGTTATGCCTGTGGGCAACCCGGACATTATGCCGGTGACAGTATCTGCCCAAAGCGCGAGCGGATGCACGCTGGCAGGATACTGGAAAGCGCCGAGGGTGACGGTGTCGCCCTCATCGAGAACGCGGACTCGACTGACGACCACTATGGTAGCCAGTATGAGTCGGCGAGCGAATACGCGGAGAACTTGGAATACCAAGGTTCTGAGCGTGAATCAAGCGATGGCGAGGAGCCGCTGCGCCTGAATACCATGCGACTGCATTACATGCAAGTTGTACCGGAACTTCCACAGTTAGTGGAAGTAACGGATATTCCACCATTGGAAGATTTGTCGGAGTTGCCGACCGACCCGACAAGTGGAGGGCATGGCGTGATAGCCGAACCCTTGCCCAGCGTAATCGTGTACCCTGACGATACTCTGGTATCCACGGAACTGGGGGAGTTTTATATTGGCCCCCCGCCCCGTGGAATGAACATGACATTCGCTGAGGCAGTCGCCGCAGTCGAACCTCATGAACCTGACGGCACGCCAGGACTCATCGAGCACAACGCTGATGAGACCCCCGAAGCTATTAATGCTCGGGTGCAACTGAATGACGCCATGCGAGAAATCGATGCGTGGTTCTCTATACCACGAGCATTGCGCACTCAGCATGCCACCGAGCAGGCAGAAGCGACCTCGCATATGGGGTACATCCCCCATAAGCGTAGTCAATTCGGCCTGAACCCGGGGCATGTCTGCTCCCATCAGACATTGTGCGCATCGTGTGTGGCATACGCTACGCATATTCGCCGCGCGGAGGACCGCGGAGACGAAGACCTCGCTCGTGCTAGACAGCACTACGAGGATTGGTTGGAAGACCAACGAAGCATCGGCTTCAACGAAGGGTTGCGGGCAGCACAGGCAGCGCTCGCCCGCTGGCGCCCGTCCAGCGACCCCCATCTCAGCGACGAACGCCTTGCCGCGTACGCCGCTGCAGAATGGGCGGTGCACGACGTACCCAAGCGCCGACTCCGAGTGCTGCACCCGGAGGAATTCCCCGCCGATACTGACGGCGAATCATCTGCTGACGAGAGTCTGGAAGTGAGCGACTTCGTCCCAGATGAGAACCCCGAGTGCAAATCGGGTAGCGCGGAGCCTTCCGCTGCCGCTCAGGGGGAGGAAGCGAACATATCGGAGCGGCAGCCAAGACGGCTATCGCGTACCGAGTCCAATGCTCGGTTGTTCGCCATGCGTGCGAAAGTACAACAAGGAAACCTGGTGAACCCGCCGAAGCCCACCAAGTGGGTTTACTCGGCAAACATCCGGCGGACCTCCTCAGAAGAGGAGCAGCCCGTCCGGGATGCCGAGAAACACCAAGTACTCGCCGCCATAATAAATGTCGGCGAGTCTCCGCTGTACGCGTTATTCGACAGTGGAAGTACCACCAATGGGATTAGCATGGACGCTGCCCATGTCGCGAAGCTCGATGTATTCGAGCTCCACGCCCCTATGACCCTGCAACTAGGTGTGATAGGTAGCAAGTGCCGTATTAACTACGGCACTAACTCGATGGTGCAGGTTGGCCCAACATCGAGTAAGACGTATCTCGATGTGGCTAACATCGAGCACTACGACGTCATCCTTGGCACGCCGTTCATGAGCGCGAACAAAGTCCAGCTCGACTTTGGGGAGCGCACGGTCAGGATCAATGGAGTATCCATCCCGGCGAAAGCCATTGAAGTCGAGCGTGTCCGCGCCCAGCAGCGGAAAGGAAAGGGACGATCTGCCCCCGCGCAGCCGCGGATGCAGGCCACTCGTCAGGCCTCGAAAGAGGACGACGAATGAAGTGTGTCGGCAGGATCTATGCGAGTAGAACCTGCCACCACTGAGACGCCCACTCGGCGTCCTGAGCCAGAACCTCCAGACGATGGAGGTAACAATGCTCAGCGCCGGGAGGATGACGAGATTGACCGTCTGAGGGCGGACTGGTACGAGAGGACGCAGGATCTGATGTGTCCTGTTCCCCTCGAACTCCCGCCATTCAGACAAGTCAATCACCGGATAGCTCTGGTAGACGAGAAGCTAAAAATTAACTTCCGACTACCAAAGTGTCCGGATGCTCTCAAGCCTCAACTGGCTGAGAAGATCCAGCGCTACGAAAAAGCTGGATGGTGGGAACGCCGAGTCGCAAGCGAGGCGGCCCCACTTCTCTGTTTACCCAAGAAAAATGGGAAACTGAGAACGGTGGTCGATGCGCGACTGCGCAACGACAACACAGAACGGGATGTGACCCCATTCCCGGACCAGGACCAGATCCGGATGGACGTAGCTCGTGCCAAGTATCGTACTAAGATTGACATGAGCGACGCGTATGAACAAATACGCGTGGAATCATCGGATGTCTGGAAAACGACGTTCGCGACAATTTACGGAACATTCGTCAGCCTTGTCATGCAGCAGGGCGATTGCAACGCGCCCGCTACGTTTCAACGGCTAATGACCGTAATATTCCAGGACCTCATCGGGATTTACGTGCACGTATATCTCGACGACATCTTCATATTCTCGGACTCAATCCAAGAACATGAAGCCCACTTAAAAGTGGTATTCGATCGACTGCGATCGAATCACTTGTTCTTGAGCAAGGACAAGTGCGACATCTACTCGCTACGCATGGACTGCCTCGGCCACATAGTGGACAAGGAGGGGCTCCATGCGGACTCCGACAAGATGTCGAAGGTGCGCGACTGGCCAGTACCCAGAAACCTGGAAGATGTTCGTCGGTTTCTGGGGCTGGTCCAGTATCTGGCCCACTTCATGCCAGACGTCACCGCCTACACCACCCCGCTCTCGGGGATCATGGGCCGTGGACGCCCGTTTATATGGGGCCCATTGCAGCAACAGTGCTTTGAGCGCATCAAAGACTTAGCATGCAAGACTCCGATACTGCGGCCGATCGACCCGCGTACCGGAGTACCCATATGGGTAATATGCGACGCGTCCACCTACGGAGTGGGCGGCGTGTATGGCCAGGGAGAGTCCTGGGAGACATGTCGCCCTGCAGGGTTCATGTCCAAAAAGTTCTCCAGCGCTCAAAAGAATTATTTCACCTATGAGCAGGAGACCTTGGCAGTGCTAGAAGCCCTGTCAAAATGGTCGGACAAACTACGAGGAAGGCACTTCAACGTAGTAACCGATCATAAAGCTCTCGAGTTCTTCGAAAACAGAGCTAACCTCTCACCTCGGCAAGTGCGTTGGTGGGAGTTCCTTGCCACCTTCGACAAGGAAATCATCTACGTGTCAGGAGCTCTGAACATCGTAGCTGATGGGTTCTCCCGAAGGTACAGTAACCCCGGGCCCGACCCTCCGGGAACTGAGTACGTGCGCATGGACGCAGTACTGGACCCGGATGGTGACGATTTGTCACCTGCTCGGATGCTCGAGCTCAACGCGCTCACGATTAGGGAAGCGGTTGAACAGCGAGAAGTCGACGCCGCGGTGCTTGCACAGCACGCGCCGCCGAGCGTTGAACTGGTGACAAGCCGGTCGGACACTGAGGACCGACCGGTGTCCAGTGTCCTCCAAGGCGGGCCGTCACTCCACGAGATCGTGAAAGCTGACGCCGACTGGAGCACACTCGCCCAGAGTGCATACGGGGAGGACCCGTTCTTCGCGCGCATACGCGAACACCCAGATCACCACGCTGCATTCGAAATGCAGGGAGGACTGATCTGGGTGAAGACGTCTAGCGGCGAGAAACGCGCGTGCATCCCCGACAGTATGGCGGGAAACCGCAAACTGCGCGAGGTAATCGTGAGCAATGCTCATGACACCATTGGGCACCTCGGAAGTCAGCGGACAGCCGAGTACGTGCGTCGCTGGTTCTGGTGGCCCGGGCTGGGCAAATATATTGACCAGTTCTGCGCTTCGTGCGGCACTTGCCAGACCACCAAAACCCAGAACAAGGCTCCGGCGGGACTGCTGAAGAGCTTGCCGACGCCTGTACGACCTTGGATATCCATTGGGATGGATTTCTTCGGGCCGTTTCCCCCGTCAGAGGGATATGACTACGTGTGGCTGGTCATTGACCGCCTCACGTCGCTCATCCACTTGGTGCCGATCACTACTCGGACCAAGACCACCGAACTCGCAGCATTGTACCTGCGAGAGGTGGTTCGCCTACATGGCATGCCGGAGTCTATCGTCTCAGATAGAGACTCCAAGTTCACGTCCACGTTCTGGCGCGAACTGCACCGTATAACGGGCACGAAGTTGACGATGTCAACTTCGTTCCATCCTCAGACGGATGGAGCATCCGAGCGCGCCGTGCGAACGGTGTCTCAGATTATGCGGAGCATGGTCCGCCCAGACCAGACGGACTGGGTGCACCATCTGCCGCTCGCGGAGTTCGCGATAAATTCAAGCGTGAGCGCATCAACCGGATACGCGCCGTTTGAATTGACGTACGGGTACATGCCCCGGATCACCAAATTTCCGGAGATGAGCACCCCGTACCCCGGGGTCCGTGGGTTCGCCCGCATGGCTCGGGAGAGCCTGGAGCGCGCTCACGACTCCATAATTGAGTCGCGCGTGAGCCAAACGGCCCACGCGAATCGTCGTCGTCGAGACGGCGATACGTACAAGGTTGGTGACCTTGTATATTTGAGCACGACAAATCTGAGCCTCCCCAAGGGGAGAGCCCATAAGTTGCTGCCCAAATACATCGGGCCATTCGCCGTCACCGAGGCACGCCCCGAAACGGCCAACTATAAGCTGGACCTCCCGGAGGAGATGCGTCGGCGGCGAATCCACCCGACCTTCCACGTGTCGCTGCTCAGGCGACACGAGGCCAACGACGATGCGTTGTTCCCGGGGCGGGAACCGAAGACGTTCTACGACTTCGGGCGCGCCGACGACGAAGAGTGGGTCGTCGACGCGATCGTGGGACACGAGTGGAACGGTGACGTGGTCACCTTCCAAGTTCGCTGGGCCCTAGGTGACCACACCTGGGAACCCCTCGAACACCTGGAAGAGGTGCAAGCCCTCGACCAGTACCTCGAGCTACAAGGAGTAGCCGAGTGGCGGCAGCTGCCAAGGAGGAGCGCCAGGACAGCGGCGACTCCGAAGTCGCGCCGGAGGCGCTGATGTGGCAGTGCGCAGATCTGATGCACACGTGGTCCGCGCCACCGTGACCAAGCGTCAGAAGAAGATCTCTGACGAGATCTTCACTCGGAGCCGAGTGCTGGAAAGGCTAAAGAGGCGCGCAAAACGGCGAACTCGCCATCGCCACCTTGCCTCAACACCCATGGCCACCGAGCAGCAGCCACCGCAAGCCCCAGCCTCAGCACCTCAGCCGCCCCAGCAAAACCCCGCCGCGCGCAACGCGAGCGGGGAAACTGCTCTTACTGAGCAGGAGTCGATGGCCGTCGACGCCAACGCGCCGCCGCCGCCAACGACGTTCGCTCTCACCGGGCCCGCTCTCCCTGGAGAGTCGGCGCCACCTACATACGGAGTCGCACCCAACGCGCGACTTCCGAATGTAGGGACTCCCCATTGGTTCCACGATGGGGAGAAATGGGTGATTCTCCACACCCATGGGTGTCTCGTGTGCGACACGTACATGAGACACCTGAACGATGGGGACCCCTCCTGGGACCGCGCGGCCGACTCCCACGTCCGAGCGCAGCGACTCCTCTTCGACAACGGAGTGGATCGTGGCCTCGGATACGCGGACGAGACCATCGAGCGCATACGCGGCGAGTCCGAGCGGACACGCCGCGAACTGGAAGATCGTCTCCAGGACGCTGAACGCGAGCGCGACAAGGCCCTCAAGGCCGAGAAGCGCCTCCGCGCTGAGCGAGACGACGAGCGCGCCAAGAACGAGGCGCTCTCGGCGCAAGTCGCATCTCTGCAGCGCAAGCTGCAGAACTTGGTCACAATTCATGACGAATTGAAGACCAAGGATGCCGAGCGCCGCGGTCCCGTCGACTACTCGGACGAGGACGACGACGACGCCATGGCGGACTGGAAGCAGGCGGCGGAGCAGTCAGCGCGCCAGGCTGCTAAAGGCACGGCGGCGCCGGTGGCAAAGAAGCGGAAGCGCGGACCCACGACGACACTGGCCGTGGCGTCCTCCTCCGCCGTGCAACTGCCCGCCGCCCCCGTTCCCTCACCGCACCTCAACGTGCACCCCCCTCCGCCGACGTCCTCAGGACGTCAGCTCGTGGCGGGGACATCGCGCCGTGGCCCACCCGTCACAGGGTGGGCGACGTTCACGCCGCGATCCAACGCCGACGCAAAAGACCTCTCTGAGGCCGCGAAGGCAGACTTGGCCGCGTGGCTGCGAACCAAGGCGCTTATGACCGTCATCGGTGCAAAGCGATCGGAGGAGCGCTCGCATCACGAGAAGCTTCTGGTCACTCGCTGGCCGGAGCTGAAGCAGCGCAAGCCGAGTGACACAGGGGGAGGAGGAGCGAGCGCGCCCGCGCAGGCCAGCACCGCCGGGCCGGCCACAGCATCCGCTGCGGTGCCACCGGTGCCACTGGCCGCACCTCCCACTCCCTCGATCCCGGCGCCGGGCAAGGCGTCCAAGGGAAAGGGGAAAGCAAAGGCGCGCGCGCCGTCCCCGGACCGCATGGACACTGACGGTGACACTGACGTGGCCGAGCCCACTCAGGAACTCGACAGTGCAGGACGGGGAGCGCCCACGTTCTCCAGCACCACGAGTGAATGGGTGCGGTACATCTACGCGCACCCTGACCAACGCCCTCTGGGCGTTTCGCTTCACGAGCATCCACTCGAACTGGCCGGAAGCCCAGTCATCCCGCTTCTCGAACAGCACTTGGCAGTGAGAAGGGCGGGTCCTGTTGGTCGGGGAGATTTCGACCGCCAGCAGCGCGCAATATTTGTCCGCCTCGCCGAAGAAATGTTCTCGGTGCGCGGTATGTACGAGGCGGTGCTCGGCACCACCGGTTACAGGTTCTCCCAGCAGAACGTGCACCCGGTACCCGTCCCGTACGAAGGCGACGTGCGTAATCTCACGTACGTGGCTATCGCCCTCCATTTTGCGAGGTGTGGATACCGTCCAGGCGGGACCACGCTCCCGATTATGGAGAACTACGCCGTAGGGCGTAGGAACGAGCAGATGTCCCGCCCCGTTAGATCGGAGCTGGACTGGCCAACTGAGCCCACAGTTCGGTCGCTCGTCTCGGAGTACCGCGTCCAGCGTCCTCTCAACCAGGGAGCGTACATCAATGTACTACTTCAGTTCCGAGGGGCACCCCTCGGGGCCACTCGGTGTACCCCGCGGGTACCCTGCGGCACCCCGCACGCACCCCGCGGGCTCAGGCGCGCCCAGCCATTCTGGGACGGCTGGGGCCCGTGTGCAGCGCAGGGGCGCCGCAGGGTACCCGCGCGCCCCGCGAGCACCCCGCGCGGCGACCCAGCAGCCGTGCGCGCCCTCCACCGATGCCTCCGCCGTCCGCACCCCGCAGGCACCTTGCGGGCCCGCGAGCACCCCGCGCTCCCAGCGCACCGCAGCCCACCGACCGCGTCCGCCGCCCGCCCACCCGCGGGCACCTTGCGCGCCCGCGGGCACCCCGCGCTGCCAGCGCAGAGCGGACTACCCACTGCGCCGCCTGCCCGCCCACCCGCAAGCACCCCGCGCGCCCGCGAGCACCCGCGCTGCCACCCAGAGCGGCACCCTCTCCTCATTGCTCGCCCGCGAGCACCCCGCGCCGGGCAGCGAACCCGACGGGACCCTGTGCGCCCGAGTCCCGACTCGGACACGGGATATGCCGCCATCGAGCGCGCAAGGGAGACAGCGTAAACAGTACGCACCAGGGTGTTTGTCACCTTGAGCGCCGCACAAAAACGAGTCCAGTATACTGCAAAATTAGCAACCATCAGCAGATGTCAACTCCAAACAACCAGGGAACGCACCGCACCCGCGCTCTGCTCGTCATCCACGCCAACAGCTGTCAGCGCTGAGTAGACATGGGACTGCAGGGCAAATGTTCGGTGAGGCCCTGAGGCAGCTGGTGGGCATGCACACAGGCAGCCGAGGGTGGCAGAGACAGAGGCGGGACTGGAGAGATGCTGAGCACCTACAGTATCCCCGCGGTCCCAAGACCGGCTAAGGGTGCAATCAGCTACGTCGAGCGACAGCTCAGAAGCCGCCATGTGCTCGACGCAGGCGGTAAATGGCCTTGACGTAGTGGGTGAAGAGTTGTGCGCGGTCACACGCATCAGGGTTTCTCAGGGTTTCTCACGCTTAGACGCAATCAACGGAAGCACGTGACCGCGTGCATGCACAACAAGGCACAGCGCCGCCAACTCATGGTTAACGTCTCCCCAAGCTACCAGTCCCTCACCGTCGCCGCCCTGCCGCCAAGCGCACGGCCGGACAGGGCCTTTTGACGGTGCGAGTTTGCTTACTGTTTCACGCGTGCAGCTGTGTCACTCACTCGGACGCATGCCATCCTTACCGAGTCGTACGCCGTCTGCAGCGCCGGACGGCATGCCCTCACGAGCACGATGCGTGCTGGACAGTTCAAATGGATGATATCGGTGCGTGTCTATAGTCTACAGATGTGCTCCCACTGACAAAGACAGCCATTAAGTACTTTGTACGCGGCGCGTCCTCCTCAAGGCCCCATCCGCGCCGCCCACCCCACTGCCCGCCATTCCGGGTCATCTCCATGCCCATGCCAC
The DNA here is from genome assembly GCA_019915035.1 of Auriscalpium orientale. Classification (NCBI taxonomy): domain Eukaryota; kingdom Fungi; phylum Basidiomycota; class Agaricomycetes; order Russulales; family Auriscalpiaceae; genus Auriscalpium; species Auriscalpium orientale. Next base: position 3,227,229 of record JAHLMH010000003.1, on the reverse strand, counting down.
ACGCTGGCATCTCCCTTTCTCCACCCACCCATCCCCCTCGCCCACCTCATCCATGCGCAGCACGCAGGAGCGACACACCACCGATGAAAACAGGCCAGAGGGTAGTACCGACGCGGCCGGCGCCGTTCTAGCGCGGCGAGAGCACCGAGTGGAGCAAACGGACATTGCGGGCCCCGTTCGGACCTGGAGGGGTACGCGTGGCGGTGGCTTCGACGGAGGGACATGACGCACCAGCGTCATGGCGCATAGCCCGTGTCCGAGTCGGGACTCGGGCGCGCAGGGTCCCGTCAGGATCGCTGCCCGGCGCGGGGTGCTCGCGGGCGAGGGATGAGGAGAGGGTGCCGCTCTGCGCTGGCAGCGCGGGGTGCTCGCGGGGCTAGTCCGCTCTGCGCTGGCAGCGCGGGGTGCCCGCGGGCGCGCAGGGTGCCCGCGGGTGGGCGGGCGGCGGACGCGGTCGGTGGGCTGCGGTGCGCTGGGAGCGCGGGGTTCTCGCGGGCCCGCAATTAGGTGCCTGCGGGGTGCGGACGGCGGAGGCATCGGTGGAGGGCGCGCACGGCTGCTGGGTTGCAGCGCGGGGTGCTCGCGGGGCGCGCGGGTACCTTGCGGCGCCCCTCCGCTGCACACGGGCCCCAGCCGTCCCAGTATGGCTGGGCGCGCCTGAGCCCGCGGGGTGCGTGCGGGGTGCCGCAGGGTACCCGCGGGGTACACCGAGTGGGCCCCCGGTGTGCCCCACGGAACTGAAGTCCCTCCATCAATGTACACTCCAACCGCACGCTCGACCACCGAAACCCCCTAGTCCCACCGACAGGCGGGCCTGCGACCAGCAGTTCCTCTGCGCCGAGCGCACAGAGTTCCACCGCCGCCGTGGCCGACCCGGGAACCGCCAGAAATGGCGATGACCCCCCCGGGAATAACAGCCACTCGAGCGCGGCACCTGCACTCGGACCAGCCATCGCCGCCGTGGACAACGACGCGATGCAACTGGACCCGAGTTCAGTCCCACTCCCGGGAGAGGGAGAGGAACTCTAGTCGCCGGGTAGAGCGGAGCCACCTCGGAGCAGGAGCCTCTGTCGCGACTCCAGGGGGAGAGTGTAAGAGGGAGCGAAGGAGGGACGCGTGAGCGACGCCGGGTGCCGTCTAGGACGGCTGCCGACGCTGGAAGCCAGCGTGTCGGGTCACTGTGGCGGGCACGAGGCTCGCACAGTCCCAAACAGGATGTTGTCGCCTGTTTGGGTTGTAGTATATATTGCGTCTCCCCTGGGCCGGGAGACGCATCTTACATCCATTTCACCCTGTACGCATCCATCGTTTGCAATCTAGCACACGGGTCGCGTTCTTTGTGGGAGCCGTAAGACCTCAAGATTAACTCATTTACAATGCCATTCCGATCACCCCTCACAAGGAACACCCCCTCTACGATCCGTACGTCAAGCAGTCGAACGAGATAGCAAGGCACTTCAAGGTGGACGTCGGCGTCTCGGCTGAGAACACCAGTGGCGTTACCATCGCCCACAAACCGTTCCTCGACAACACGCTGTCTAGGAGACCCGACCTCTCGTTCGTTGACACGACCAAGCGCAGAAGGATCACCGATGTCTTGAGCTATGCGCATCTCCGTACCGTCTGGGATGCGAAGAAGGATGTGAACGAGATCACCGCGCCGGGACTCCAGCTCGGCATATACGCTCAACAGATCTTGGCCGAGCAGCCTGGCCGACGCTTCGTCCTCACGTTCGCCATGTCGGGGCGGCACTTCCGTCTGTTCTTTTTTGATCGCTGCGGCGTGATGTACAGCGACAAGGTCAACATCTGCCAACACCAGGACATCTTCGTCCTTGCGGTTCTCGTTTCCGTCGCCACATCCCCCATCATCGGCATGGATCCCACCATCACAGAGCCCACGACCTCGACCGCGCCTTACTGGACGATCTCACTTCCGAACCCTACCGTCGTCGGCGATTTCGAGGGCCGCTCAGGCTCGTTCTTGGTCAAGAGCCAGCCCGCGGTCGCTGGGCACACTGTCCGCGGTCGCTCGACAATCTGCTGGGAGACGAGTGACGGCCTGTACATCATCAAGGACTACTGGCGCGCTCAGGACCGCCAGTTCGAGGCGGGGTTCCTGGAGGAACTCACTGGGATACATGGCATTGGGCAGCTTCGCGCGTATCAAGACAACTTGGGCCGCGTTTCTGACGTCCGCGGCGCTGAGCACTTTCTCAACGACGCAGCGCGCAACAAGGGCACGGCAACGGAAATACCCGACCGCATCCACTGTCGGCAAGTGCTCGACCGGTACACAGGCGATCTGTCGCATGCGCCGAATCCGCTTGCGATGGTCATCGCGTTCCGCGATGCCGTTGAAGGTTGGTTGCATGAATCTCGTCTTTAGTATCCGGCTCCGGCTTATGCATCCCCCCATAGGTCACCGAGACGCGTTGCTCGAGAAGGGCATTCTACACCGCGACGTGAGCCTGTTCAACATCATGTTCGACAAGCGTGCAAGGGACGGAATCCTGGGTCGATTAATCGATTTCGACCTGGCGAAGAAATTCAACGATCTTTTCGACAAGAATGCCACCGGAGGCGACCTACGTACGGTATGTCTTTTCGTCATGCTAGGGCTACCAGCGATTTACGATTTCCCAGGGCACGCGGATGTACCAATCTCTCAAGGTCCTTTGCGGGGATCCGAAGGTCTTCGGCGTTCACGATCATATGGATGACCTCGAGTCGTTCTTCTACGTGCTCGTTCACCTTTCCACGGGCTTCACCAGCGACTCCCGCCCAATCGATGCCTTTGTACTGCCTCCGGAGCTTCAGAGGTGGAACAACATTGATCCGGCTGTCTGCGCTGATGTCAAGGCCAACTTCATGACGGGCCCCCTCGACTTCTCAATCAGGGAAGAGCTTATTGAACCATTACTTCCGTTGCTTGAAGAGCTCCAAGAATTTTTCCGCTCTCGAATCGTGGCCGTCAGAAAGGCCAAAAGCATTAGGCCGCGCCCGATGCCGACGAAAAACTGGCGTCCCGAGGACCATCTCCGTCAGGCGGCAAAAGACTACAAGTCTTTTCTTGACATTGTCAACGCTCACATCGCCACCTTGAAAGATTTCGGTTCCTCGGAGCTATGGGCCCGGCGGTGGGTGGTGCAGAACGAGCAGATGTTGAACGCAGCTAAGGATTGGAGCGACGAGTCCGCTACGCCGGCGTCGCCGACTCCTTCAAACGCCAGCATTGTCGTCGGCATCTCACGCAAGCGGAGCCAGGCCTTTCTCGAGGACGATGCGAGCGAAGATGACGTGCATGCTCAGCATGCACACAAACGGGCTCGTAGCGCGGACCAGTGAATATTTGGGAATGGGGTCAGGCTGTTCGGGTTCCTATTCGCCGTGGAGTTGTATACCATGTCCTTCGATACCTTAGATACCTTTGCATTGACGCATCTTACATTGTACAACACGCACACTACATTGTATCGTAGCAGACAGGAAAACTTGGCATCTCCATGATCAGTCGCGCGTTGGATGTAAAGAAGTTTATGTGTGTTTTAGTGATGGTCAGACTCAACCCTCAGTCAACCCCATGTACCTCAGTGGGCCTTCTGCAAGTCTCCGTTTCACGACACATGTCGAACGCAAACGGCAATGACAGTGTCAGGAAATTGTATGGATGCCGACCGTGGTTGCCGTAGTTGCCGCCTCCGCTCCCGAAGCGTTATTGCTGAGCGCCAGTCTTCGATCCGACGCGCTAGACTGTCTATTCACCCAAAAGCGCTTTCTCCAGATCACCCACCGCATCAAGAACCTCCTGGGCCATAACCCGCACCAGTCCGTCTGCATCGGTCGCAGAGACGTACCCCAGCGTGACCTTTGCGCGGCGCACCGGGAACTCAAGCACCAAAGGCGAGTCGGACGCCTCTCCACTATACGCACGGACGGTATATGCACGCACAAGCAGCGCGAGGAAGTGCAATGCGGCACGGCGCAGGGGCGGGAATTTGGAATCCGCAGAAGTAGGCTGCGTGTCCATACTTGGAGGTGGAGGTGGCGGCGCAGGCTCCTCGTCTTCTGAATCGGATGAGGCGTCATGTACATCTGGGCGGCGACGTTTGGCCTTCGAATCGAGGGGGACGGGCTCCGGTGCGACCGCAGGCTGCTGTAAAGGCTCGGGAGCAGCCGACCGCACGCTCTCGATTTGCAGAAGGTCAAGCATTGCGTTGGACAGGTCCGCGGCGTATGGCAGCAGGGCGAGATCTGACGCGTCCGCACACTGCGCCAGAAGAGACAGGGCAGAGGTCCTAATTGTTGTCGGCAATTGGGAAATTCGTACGAGCGCGAAGAGGGGCGGCACGAGCAAGCCGGCTGTTCGCAAGTCAGTTTTGGTGTGCACATAAAGCGAGGGGCGAACGTACAGTAAAGAGAGAGCGCCCCTCCACATCTCTTAATAACCTGTCCCAGCGCCTCGCCTACCCGAATGCGCACATCGACATCTCTCTGCGTCATCGCCGTCCCCGCAATACCATCGAGTCCGTCCGCATATGCCCGCATGAGCGACCGCAACACTTCGCCTCCAAATCCGTCGACCAGCGCAGAGAGCCCCTGCACGGCGTTCAGGAAGATATAGGAGTCGTCGTCCTGTATCGATTGAAGGAATATGTCCAGCACCGCGGGAACGAGGGGGCGCACAGCGCGCGCGGTCGCCTCGGCAATCCCGGATGGCACGTTGCGTGGAGGGGACACGAGCTCGCGCAGGAGCAGCAGGCCGTGCGCTCGCACAGGCAAGATCGGGTCCTGCAGGAGCTTCAAAGATTTCTGGTAGGTCTCTTGCACACGTGCAGCGGTATCGTCGGGTTGCTTTGACTTGGAGGCGGAGGAAGAGGATGTGGATGCGAGGCGCACGGTGAGGACCATGCGCGCTTCGCGGGCGAGCGGCCGGAGGGTGTCCGATGGGTGTTTCGTGAGGTGTTCGATGTAGGTTAGGATGTCGCCGAGAATCGGCGTCGAGCGCGCAGATAGGTCGGGGTTAGCTACAAGGGCAGTCGTTCAGGCTAGCTTACTAACATGCAAATGGGCCAAACTGACCTTCGAGGATGGATAGCAAAAGATTGATGGCGGTCGCAGTCATCTCATCGTCCGGAGGGACGCCTTCTAACCCGGGCGTCTCATCGTCACTATCCTCGCCAGTATCGATGATTTCTTCTTCTGCAACATCTTCAACGATGCGTAGATCATCGAGAGTGAGCCCCTGCGGTCGAGGCACCGCATTGCGTTCCTTGTTGTTGTCCTTGCTACTGTCAGCTGGTGTCGTACCGCTTTCGAGCGCGTGTTTGACGAAGGACAGAATGTGCTCCGGCTTGCTGAGAATGTTGCTCGAAGCATCTTCACCGGCGAGCTGGGTCTGCATCTGTATCACAAGCTGCAGAAATAGCAGCGTCCTGGCGCATACATATATACGTCAACGACTGTCGCGTTGCCATTGAACAACAAACACTGACCTCGTAGGGTCACCGTCCCGCTCAGACTTCATATCGCGGTAGCCCTCAAGCAGCCGTACGAACAGCTCGGATGACATGTCAGCTCGGTCGAGGGCCTTCAGAAACCGCACAAAATGCACGGGATCGGGCCGCAGACCGAGGATGTTCGCGTCCGCATCCAGCTCTCCACTTTCCTCGGCACGCTTCAGATCTTCCGGCGTGAAGAGTGCGAGCGACGATGGAGCCTGCGGCCTGCAATTTTTTTTCAAATGGGAACACGGGCCAAAACCGTCAGCAGAAACGCGGCGTACCTTGCTTCCCGCCTGATTGTCCCGGCGATGTCAGCTGCCCAGTCCCCACCTTGGTCTTCGACGCATGCCCAAAGCACGGCGATGCCCTCTTCTGCGGGAATCACACGGCCCCATGTCAACAGGAGCCCGCGCACGCCTTCTTTCAGCGCAGGATCGACGGTCTTCAGACGCTCTAGTGAACTGAGGAGAGAGTACAACGACGGCGCGATCGGAGAGAGAAGCGAGGATATAAGTGTGGGGGAGGGGTCGGTGTTCGTGAGGAAAAGTTGCAGGGTTTGAAGTGCTGTGGCAGGGGGAGTTGCTGTTGTGCCTGTGGCCGCGTCTTCTGCGACGCGCATAAAAGGATCGTGCAGGATCGAATGGAGAATGCCCGATACGCGCGCATGGTTGGGAGACGAACCGTCCGTGGCAATCATGCGGGAGAGGGTGAATGCCGCCGCCCGGATGTATGAAGGTGGAACGTCCGCCCCGGGAGAGATGAAGGAAATTAGAACTGGCACGACGGTACCGAAGTAGTCCTGTGTGCATCTTAGACTTCAACAATGACAAAAGGTCGAGACGACCACGCACCTCAGGAGGTACTATTGCAGGCGCGGCGCTGAGCACGCGAGCGACGTGCGTCAGCTTTTCCAACGGGGGGTCATCACCCGCGCCCTCTCCCTCGCCGAACACGGCCGCGCACAATCCACGAACCCCGTCAGGACGCAGGAGCTGGCGACTCAGTAACGATGAGCACGACTTTTGCACGTGTGTCGGGATCGCTGACCCGTTGGCCAAGATGGCCCCCAGTGATGCGATAGTTTGTGAGGGCGGGAGACTGCCAAGAATTATATATAGTCAGCACGGCGAACGTATCAGAGGAAGATGGCGCGTACATGGAGAGAAGACGCATCACGAGGGGCCGGAGCTCGTCAACTACTGGCGTCGCCTCCGTAGACAGCGACTTTGGTACCCAGCCCAGTGCGATGCCTGGACGAAGGAGGTCCGTGATGTGTCGGTTGAGCATGGCGGTGGTGATGAGCGTACGGGGAAGATTTCCATGCACACCGCGTGGCAGAAGAAGAGCATAGATTCGTTTGGATATCAGGGCGAGCGCGCGGTAATCTTCTGGGGTGCTAGTGAGGTCGACAAATTTGGGTCCGTGGTGTGAGCGCGAGTTAGGCTTGGTGGGCCAGGCGGATTGCACGCGGCCCAAGAGGGGCTCAGTTCCCCACTTGAATATGATGGAAAGTAAAGTGCGCAGCTGCGATATATCTCGAGTGCCTATAGCTGGCTCGTTTGTCGGCTTGTCAGCCGTGTTATTGGCTGGCTCATCAGCTGTCCCCTGCCCGCCATCGTCCAAGATTTGCTGGACGCGCTCAACTACGTAGAGAGCTTTCTCGGCAGTCTCACGTTGCGCCTGTTCGAGCGACCAGTTGCTGGTGTCCTGCTCTGGCAATCCAAGAGATGCGCGGAAGCCCGAGAGTCGTGACAGTAGAACGGCCGTGAGACTTGGAGCTGCCCCCTTGTCGTTGTGAATGAGGAGTGCACCTGCTTTAAGTGTTCGCGACAATTCTTCCATTCGAGCGTAGAATTTGGATCCAAGCAAAGCAAAAGTTTGGCTGAGAAAGCACAAGGCAAAACCTACCGTGACCGTGACCATTCGCGCCGTGTGACATGAATGTCAAATCGCGTGACATAGTCACATCCGCCGCGCGGCCTGCTTGAGTTCTTAGACAGTGACCACCATTTTATTGCGCTTCACGATGTCTGACAAGGATGTCCTGATCTCTATGGGCTTCGATGCAGCCCGTGTAGAATGTGAGTCTTTGGAGACAATCTTCGTGAAGTGTCTACAATGCCACTCGGAATGTAGGGGCATTACGCGCCACGAACAATCGTGGTCTGCAGCCGGCGATGGACCACATCCTCGAGCACAATGATGACCCCATTCCGGATTCAAGTGCGCAGGCGAGTGCACCTGCGCCAGCGCCACCGCAAGGTGAGCCGATAGACGAGGACGACGATGACACTGCCGCGCTACGCGCCGCGTACGGCGTCGCAGGCGCGTCTGGCGCGAGTGCCACGGCAGGTGATCTCGAGGCAAAGGTATTCTCATCCAGCATTTCAGGAGGCATTTTCAATGTTCACGCGCGCCGTTATGATTGCAGAGCATCAAATGTACGGAATGCGGCAAGACGTTCAGGAATACGGCAATGGCCAACTTCCACGCCGAGAAGAGCGGGCACGACCAGTTCGAGGAGTCAACGGAAGAAATCAAACCGCTGACGGAGGAGGAGAAGAAACAGAAGCTCGCCGAACTGCGCGAGAAGATGGCCGAAAAGCGAGCAAAGAAGGCTGTCGAGGAGGCGAAGGACGCAAAGGCGAACGAGATCATTCGTCGCAAGGCCGGAAAGGCGCGCAGTCTGAGTTACTCCCTTCGACACAATCTGACTGTTTCTCTTAGGACGCGGTGCAAGCCAAAGAAGAGCTCAAAATGAAGCAGCTCACAAAGGAAGCTGAGGCGAAGCGTCGGGGTACGTCCTCAGGCTGTAATATTGACCAATCTCGCTCACATTGGTTTTCAGAAAAGGTGGAGGAGGCCAAGGCGCGGGCAGCGATCAAGGAGCAGATCGAGGCTGACAAGCGCGAGCGTGCGGCGAAGGCCGCGCGCGAGAAAGCGCTACGCGATGGGACACCTCTGCCTGGCCAATCGACAGCGCCATCAAGTAATCCCGCCGCAGCTGCGCCAGCCCCTGCTGTCGCGGGACGGGAGTTCAAGGAGACGCGGTTGCAGATCCGGCTTGCGAGTGGCGGGCAGCCATATACAACGACACTGTCCAGTGACGCCAGTGAGTGTCGCCCAAGTGTGTGCGCTGAATACCTTATCATCTGTCTTTATCTAGCGCTGCGTGAAGTTGCCGAGTTCTTGGCAGGGCAGACGTTGACGGTGGACGTCGAGACCGTCACGTTCGCTCAGCACTTCCCCAGGTATGATGACCCTCCTTTGCGAGAAACGACTATCAACTGCCTGTGTGTAGGAAACAATTCTCGAAAGCCGACTTTTCGAAAACACTACGAGATTTGGGGCTGACACCTTCGGCAGTAAGTTGCTCGTCCTTCCTTCCTCGACACCTTGCGTTAAATTTGGTGTACAGGTCCTGATAGCATCATGATCGTCGAACGAGTTGGAGAAATTTACGAGTAGCATTGGTACAAATGTATGTATACTACCACAGAATGTTAAACTTCATTCTTCTTCGGCTGCCAACCATGGCATTATATCTTAAGTTTCTACACTGTCCATTGATCATACTACATCCCTTTTCCTTATTTCACTGCTGGACCTCGACATAATTCGCTACCACCAAGTATCAGCTACGCGTGCACTATGGTCACATGGCGACAGAACTCACCAGGGAACAGTCCCTCATTGCCGTGCTGGTCGGTGCCCTGCCACCAGTCATCCGACACGGCCTCGATCTTGACGATTCGGTCGCCTTCCCGGAAGCCGAGCTCATTATCCTCAGCGGCGTCATAGCTAGTTTTGAGAGTCAATGAGAAGGTGCAGTGAAATTGCGTCAGCGACGTACTCATAGATGGCGATTGCGACGACGCCCTCATCCGCAGCGGGTTCGGGTTCGGGCTCCGGTTCATGTGCAACCGGGGGCGGAGCAGGAGCCGGAGGCTGAAGCGAGGAAGCATACGTTAGAGTTTTTTGTGCGTGTATCTATGTGACTTACCGGTGGAGGCGGAGGAGGCGGCGGGGGCGGAGGAGGCGCCTCTGCTTCGGGTTCGGGTTCGGGCTCCGCGGGCTGTTCGACGATCTCGACGTAGGTCGCTGCACAAACGAAATCGTTTGAGCGGTTGCATCCGTATGCGAAAGGAGTGAGAGGCTTACCGGGGAACAGACCAGACTTGGTGCCATCAGCGCCGACGCCGGACCACCAGCCTTCGTCGAGCTGCTCGATTTGCTCGATCAGCTCGCCTTCCACCAGGGACATTTCGTTTTCTTCGGCGGCCTGTTTCAACACGATCGTTAGAACTGTGCTCCATCAGACACGGAAAGCTTGATCTCACCTCGTATTCGTACATCACAACAGCGGTGAGGCCCTGTCCGTGTCCAACAGCTGGGGTGGGCGGAACAACCTCCGGTTCTGGCTCTGGATCCGGTTCTTGTATGGTCAAGTTGGATAGCTGGTGCGATGATGAGCTCAGAGGCACCCGCGCGATAATGCGAGACCCACCTGAGCAACCGGAGGAGGCGGAGGCGGCGGCGGCGGCGGTGGAGGCGGCGGCGCGTCAAACTCGGGTTCGGGCTCCGGCTCGACGGGACGAGTTGCCGCTGGAGGCGGAGGCGGCGGCGGAGGCGGAGGCGGCGGAGGCGGCTACAAGCCTACAATTAGCCTTGACAACGTCAGAAGCCAAGACCAAACGTACCGCTGCAGCCTCTTCCTCTTCTTCAGGCTCTGGGTCATTCACAGCGCTCACCACTGCTGCGGTGGCAGCAGCAACGGCAGCGCCACCGACAGCGGCGGCGGCGAACCTCCCCACACCGGGCGACGATGCAGCCGGAACGGAACGCGTGTATGAGGGTGCGGAAACTGGCGGCGCCTTGGCGCTTGCTGCGAGGCTGGCGGCCTCCTCCTCGGCGGCGCGTTGTTTCGCGAGGGCCTGGCGCTCGGTCCAAGTGAGCTTTTGCCCTCCAGAGGGCGCGGCGCGAGGAGGCGGGGTGGATTGCTGCTGAGACTGTGCCTCGAATTGAGCAAAAGGATTCTTGAGCTTCTTGGGGGCTGGGAGGGAGACGGGGGTGTACGCGGTGCCCTGTGTGAGGTTCAGACGTCAGCTTGAATGCTGATATGAACACGCAGTCCACGTACGACGGGCCCGATGCGGTCTTCTTCCGCCGGCTTCGTTGGCGTCGTGGACGACGCGACTGGAGCAGGACGGATGGCGGAGGGAGCCGCCGCCGCCGGCTGCGGACGCGAGGCGGCAGCCACGACTGGAGGCCGAGACGCTGCGGGAGCAGGGGGCGGCGCAGGCGCAGGCACAGAGACAGGTGCAGGGTCACCCCACGCATCACGGGAGGCGGCGCCGGAGGCGACATTGCGCGGAGCGTACGCCGCGGGCGTAGGGCGCGGGGCTGAGGGCACAGAGGGCTTGGGTGCCGAGGCGGGCGGCGTGTCGCGCCTTAGCGCAGCAAGATCCACCTTGCCGATGGGCGTGTAGCTCGTCCCGACGGGCGCGATGGGCTCGAATTTGCGGGCCTGCTCGTTGTGCGACGAGTAATTGGCACCCGAGGCGGACTCGACGCGCTTCGTGATCAACTCTGGCGTAACATCCGACTGGAAGAACATAAGTGAGCGACCATTCACCCATGGAAAGGCGGTTATGCGAAAATAATACGGATGGCGATGCTCACCTCGTTGCGCGCATTGATCACGACGTGCGTACCTTTCAGATACCGCGCGACTGTCGCCGAGTGGGTGTGAAACAGGCCCTTCTTGCCCTCCGGAACGCCGTCTCCACACCAATTAATCTGGACCAACTTGGGCAGCTTGCTCTGACGAGCAAGTTTCGCGTCAAAAGCGCGGTGATCTGTTGCTAGAACGATACTCACATTGGGGTCCGTCACCTTGGCGATAGCATATTGTATACTATGAGGCATCGTTAAGATATAGTCCAGCGTTATGTGCAGCGACACATACCGTCCATCCGAGAACTCCTCCTCCAGATCTTCAAGTCCGCTGCCCGTAGCCTGGACGCGGAGATCATTGGATCCCTTCTCGTATGTGAAGATCGCCCAATCAATTCCGCGTGCGTTGACAACATCCTGGTACGCCTTCGCGATGTCCGGACTTGATAAATTGACTTGGAGAGACATTACGACGACGAAAGTGTAAGAAAGACAAGAGCAGCTGCGTGCCGCAGTCACGGTGCGGATGGTTTAGGGTCGTCATGGTTAGGGTTACATTACATCATCGACCAAACCGCGGTTGAAGCAGGTTGAACCGTTGAAGCTTGGTACTTAGAACAATTGAACCGCCCCAACTCACTGGGAGCCTTTGTTGACATTGTTATCTAACGTCTGGTTGACGGTTTGAAAACAGTGAACGTTCATGCATCGACGAGGCCCGCATTTTTCCCAAGGCCCGCGATCGCAGAACGTTGCAAGGCTCTGACTGAGCGACAGATCCTTCGCTCAGTCTACCTGTCAACCACTATCTCAAGCGACTGGGAGTCGGCACTGGAGACTGTCTGGTGGCTAGAATGGGTCGCGTATCTAGTCGGCAGAAGTAGGTGAGTCTGCAGGAGTAACTGCATACTCTCATTACTCTGATCACTGAGTATATCGACAGAAGTCTCTGAAACTTCCGATCCAAACGCTTTGACCTTCTCAAGGTCAGGATAAGCGACTGGCCTGACACTGGCCTGGGCCGTACCGTGATGCGTCGCAGAATTTCTCCGCCACCGTTTACCAGGAGTGCGACAGCAACCAGGAGTGCGTAAGGCATGTCTGCCGGAGATGACGCGGCTTCAGCCGCTGAAGCCGAACATGTAGGAAACCAGCTCCCGAGTCACTCTCTTCCCGCTAGTCATCCCCTGTCATCCCCCTTCCGTCTTCTCCACCCGTAAAAGCAGACAGAAAAAAATGACCAGTAAGCAAACATAATATATAGAAATACAGGCAACCTTGCCTCAAGCTTGACGACGCAGGTAAATCCGCCCTTATCTTCGGCGCGACAGGCCAGACGGGGCGCTACCTCCTGCGCGAGCTCCTAGACTCGTCCGTGTTTACTCGCGTTGGCGAGGCCGGTCGCCGCGTCACACCACTTGACGAGCTCCCCGCCAATGCAACGGCGAAGCTTGAGCAGAAGACCGTGGATTTTGAGAGCATAGAGGCGGCGGCCTTGCAGGAGGGAAATGGGACGTCATTTTTATTACGTGCGTCTATTCTCGTTGTCAATGTGCTCTGCAGAGGTGTTCATGGGCCATCGTCAGTCTGGGGACGACGCGTAAGAATGCCGGCTCACCCGCAAAGTTTGAGAAGATTGACAGAGAGTTTGTCTCCCACCGTGTCTTGGCTTGATGGTATCAACCAACCCTCGCTAGATATGTTTTGAACGCTGCAAAGGCCGTCAAGACCGACGGAGAGCAGCGCATTGTCTATTGCTCGGTGCGTGCAGTCGCTCCCTGGATGCCTCGCCCTGACCCTCGTCGCGACGCAGACCGGCGCCTCCAACATCAAGTCGCCCTTCTTGTTCTTGCGCAGCAAAGCGCTCACGGAGCAGGGTCTCACAGATCCGACACCATGGTTTTCCAGCCTGGATTCCTGAAGAATACCAATCGCCCGGATTTCCGCCCACTTGACGTTGTGCTTGGGTGCGCTGTTTTATCTGACATTCTTCAATATACAGGCGCTGATGTGGAAGACAGGCAAGTATTCAATTTGTTATCATACCTCGCCTTGAGCCTAGATATTGGGGTTCGTTGCTACCTACACCGCGACGTAGTCCGTTGACGCTTTTGTGCAGGTTGACAAGCTGGCGAAGAGCATGTGCATCGCTGGCGAGCTCGGCTCCGCCAAACTTCCTGCCAGCGCCGAGGCTACGAAGCTGACGTGGGACACCAACAAGTTTACTGTGATCGGTAACAAGGGCTCATTGCTCTTGGCGAAATAGAGCGACTGACCTGTCCTTGACGCGATTTTCTGAACACCGAGGCGGAGGCGCATTCATGGGACTCATTTTGGCGCCACCGCCACCACCATTTGCTTGTATCTGACTCGAGGATCACCCGTATGTATAACCATATAATGCATGTAGAAATTCTTTAGGAGAGCTTTCGCGCTAACGACCTTGGGCGGCTCAGCGATGCCGATGGCGCGTTGTACTCCGCCGTCGCACGGGCGTAGTCTAAGCAAAGAACCGCGGTGTCGTACGAATTTTACGCGTTGAAGGAAGACTTGGCCATAGGACTAGACAGGACTCCGGAATTGCTCCAGAGTCCACATTGGACGGGCGGACCCCCGTACACCGCCAAAACCGACCTTCCTCGGCCTCCTGAATACAGTGCTACTACTATAGACTCACGCGATCGATAACTCTGGCCCGCCTACTAGGCAGGCAAGATTTTTATAATTCGCAGAAGGGAGCTTCGCACGGCGCAGAAGCCAGGCTGTTGTCACCACCTTCCACGCTCTGTCGCCATTTCAGCCTTCTGGCACCGCATTTTACGCTTCCGCCGCGTCCGGCTCCAGGGCCGCCTGTCATCTGGAATGTGTGTGCTGCCGCAGATGACGTGGTATCCTGAGCCGAACATGCAGGAAAGCGCCTGATTTCGCTCGTTGTTTCCCCCCTTTCCCTCGTGTCCTTTTCCCCCTCGACTTTTACGACCTCAGACTCACGAAACATGTCCGGTAAGCAAACATAATACACGCTGGAAGCATTCTTCAAGCTCACTTTCAGTCTGACTTCGCAGGGAAATCTGCCCTTATCATCGGTGCGACAGGCCAGACGGGTCGCTACCTCCTGCGCGAGCTCCTAGACTCGTCCGTGTTTACTCGCGTTGGTGAGGCCGGTCGCCGCCTCACACCACTTGACGAGTTCCCCGCCAATGCAACGGCAAAGCTCGAGCAGAAGACCGTGGATTTTGAGAACCTAGAGGCGGCAGCCTTGCACGAGGGGAAGTGGGACGTCGTTTTCATTACGTGCGTCCTTTCCAGTTGTCAATGTGCTCTTCAGAGGGGCTCATGGAACATCATCAGGTTGGGAACGTCGCGGAAGAATGCTGGCTCAGCCGCAAACTTCGAGAAGATTGACAGAGAGTGCGTCTGCAACGTTTTGGCCTCGGGTATCAAGTAACTTACTCTCGTTAGATATGTCCTCAACGCCGCAAAGGCTGTCAAGACTGACGGAGAGCAGCGCCTGGTCTATTGCTCGGTGCGCCCGATGATCGCTTCTCAGCCGCCGCCCCTCTGACCGTCATGATCAGACGAATGCCTCTAACATCAAGTCGTCCTTCTTGTACTCGCACAGCAAAGCACTCACGGAGCAGGGCCTCGCAGATCTGGGCTACTCTGATACCATCGTTTTCCAGCCTGGATTCCTGAGGAATACCAAGCGCCCGGATTTCCGCCCGCTTGAAGTTGTTCTCGGGTGCGCTGATTTTTATTTGGCGGTCTTGGATTACATAGGTGCTGATGTGGAAGCCAGGCCCGTCTCCACGCTGCTCTCCTATTTCTCCTCCAGCGTCGAGATTGGGGTACGTTCTAACGTTCCTCGTCCCGACACGCGACACAGTCCGCTGATGTTGTACAGGTGGACAAGCTTGCGAAGAGCATGCGCATCGCTGGCGAGCTTGGCTCTGCCAAGCTGCCAGCCAGCGCCGAGGCTTCGAAGCTGACTTGGGATACCAAGGAATTCACCGTCATCAGTAACAAGGGCTCACTGCTCTTGTCGAAGGAGAATCTCTGACCGGCTCTTGCGGTACTTCACTTCTGCGTTCACCTACCGAGGCGTAGGCGCATCCACTTCCTGGAACGAATCGTTCATGTCACTTCTGCGACGCCGCCGTCACTTCAAGTCCTGGTATCCGACTCGCGGATCCACCATGTGTAGCTAACTACATCTATATGAATGCAGCCTACGGATTTCCCCAAGTGTGTCACGTTTTGCTGGGCAAACTCCTTCGGCTCCGATGACGTTTGAGCGATCTCCAGTCCGGTGAGATCGTCATCATGCCTGCTTGGCGCTGGCGGGAGCCGAACTGTAAGTGACAGTGCGCATGCAGGCCCATCCTTATAACGCGCGAGTCGAGCCCCTTGACCCCCCCTTGCTCGTGATCCGAACTCTCTTGCCATATCTTCCAGTCATACACACATTGCTGAGATGTCATCAGACCCTGCGCTGCCCGCACTCGTCTCCAGCGGCGTCTTTCATATTCAGTCCTCGATCACGATCGATGCATCGTCAAAGAAAGTATGGGACGTTCTCATGGATTTTCCAACATACAGCCAATGGTGCGTTGCGTAGACTTCTCTAGGCATAGCACTGACCTCGCCCCAGGAATCCATACATGTGCGCGCAACGTGACAGTTAACCGTCAGTCAGCTCATGGCCGTTTGGTGCCGTCCGTGACAGCCGCGCCCAGGTCGTCGAGGACGAGGACAAGCAACCCCTCCTCACACAACGTGCTGAAGTGGGTAGACGTCTTCACTTGAAGATGAATCTCCCGTCCACGATGGACGACAGCGCAAAGCCCTCAGAAGCGACCGAGATCATCACCGTCGTCGACGCGGAGCACTTCCGGTTTGCATGGCGCTTCGCGACCCCTGCGCGCTGGGCTATTCATGCAGAGCGCTGGCAGACCCTTCGCGTGGTCAACGGGAAGACGACATACGAGACCTGGGAGGTGTTCGGCGGGATTCTAGCGTATTTGTTATGGTTCTTCATGAAGGGGAAGCTGCAGAAGGCATTCGATGAGATGGCGCGGTCTTTGAAGACCAGAGCAGAGCTCGTGGATTGATTTCGTGCATTGGGATGGGTGAGTGGTTTTTTGAACCCACGCATATATATTCTATTGACAGTGATTGCATGAAAGTGTTTGTCGAAATTTCCCGGGCAGCCGAGGCAATCGAGTTTGGCCCGCGTTTTCCTAATTTCCATCCTATTTTCTCTTCGTCGTCGTCTCATCGTCGCTAGTCCCTCATAATCTCGACCAATCTCTTAGCGACTGGCAAGCTGACGTCCTTCCATCCGGCCTCATCCCGCAGGAGAAGCATGCGATCTCTCGTGGTAATCTCGAACCTATCTCCCGCCCACTTGCCCCCGACGCTGGGCGGGTCCGGCATGGTCTTGTCGTAGGCGCTCGACCAGCATATGAGCGAAAGCAGCGCATGCCCGAGGTCCACGTAGGGGATCTCGGCGAACGCCTCCGCACGCACGAACTGGAATTTGGACAGGTTGCACAGCATCCACGGCGTGGCCAGCGGGACCTTGCCCAGCATCTGTTTGACCGCCTTCTTCTCGATGCGCTCGACGAGCGCTGCGCGCCGTGTGCGATACGTTGAAAACCTTCTTTCCTTGAAGACGTGATAAGCCCAATCGTAGATGTTCCCGTAGTAGTCCTTGAGTTCTTGCTTTTCGGAGATGGTAAGCATACCCTTGGGGGTATTTTCAGCGTACTCGCCGGCGCAAATGATGCGGCTGCCAATCCATGGCGCGAATTCCTGCGCATGGAGAGCCTCTACGCGCTGCATGCCAATGGAAAGGAGATACTGGTGGGCAAGGCCGAGGCAAAGGGCGTCCGCGAAGTTGTCGACCATTTTGAAAGTGTGCTCTATCAATTCAGGTGGGATGGTCGCGAGCAGGCCGAGGACAAGCTCTCCGGTCGACGTTGTCAGCTTCGAGGGCCTGTCAGCGCGGGGCCAGCTCACTGTCAGCGCTGAAGGTCAGTCTTGTTAGCAATGGGACACTCACGATGCATTCCGCAGCGAGGCTGGAATGTCGAGACGCCTTACGGCGCTCGCAAGGCCGTTCTGGGACTGAGGAAAGAATTCTCCCATTTTCCCCAGATACCCTGAGGTCTCCTTTCTGTCAATATTGATGCTGCATAGTGGTCAGGACATGTGTGGCGTAGACTCGTGGCGAGCGGAAAGCTCACATCCGCCAGGTTTGACCCATTTTGAGCGTCGAGACAAGTATCAGAGGTTGTGCGTTCGAGAGGCAGTCTCGGGGCAGTGAAGTACAACCTGGGAGATGGGAGATTCCAAGGAATGCATGTCCGGCTCACTTACCACGAGTTGTACGTTGAAGGACCTCGTGTTCGCGTAGAAGTGACTTGCCTAGGAGCTGATGTAGGTCACGTGCCACTAAAACGTTGACGGAGAGGATGAGGAGACTCAGAGGATGTTGACATCGCGGTGTCCAGTGATGCATCTCAGGTCCGATAGTGATTAGATATAATGAAGGAAAAACAGGATACAAATACACATGCGTACGAATAGTGAAGACGGAGAGAAGAAGACAAAACAACATCGACGACACAAATACCAGTAACGAAGGCGGGGAGAGAAAGAAAATAACGAAGATGCAAATGCGGATGCGCACGGTAGCGAAGACAGAGAGGAAAAGAATAAATCGAAGAAATAAGGAGGCAACGGGGTACTGGGCCGTGACAATAGTGCTGTTGTCGGAAGAGAACAAGAAAACAGAGAGTCTGTGGGCGGCAATCGGGTGGGGGAAGTGTGAAGCAGGCGGGTAAGGTCGTTATGGGTGGGTGGATGTGAGAGAAGCGAGGGCGGTTGTGAGCGGAGGGGGTGAGCGAGGGGGGTGCGAGCGAGGTGGGGGAGAACGTCGAGGATACATGCACAGGATGTTGTCGGGCGTCGATTGCGGAGAAGTACATGCTTGGAGCAGATGCGCGCGGTCATCGGGTGAAGCCTGTACAGATGAGAGCTCGTTTGCAGATATCGAGGTTCGGACGCCTAGTAGCAACAGGGCATGCGTGAACGCAGCAGTGGGTTTCGTGATCGCGTTGTGGCGCCGGAGGGACGTCTTGTTCATTCCACGAGGTCAAACCTGTGTTGAGGGGCTTCTGGCTGAGTAAGAACCACTCCCTCGGCCACGCTCGGCTCGGTGTCAGCTTCAAGCGGGAGTGGCTCGCCAGCCGCTTCGAGGATGCTCTCCAAGTTTGTCGAGATTTCTGCATAGGACAGTAACAGTATGACTGCTTCGGAATCACAAAGTACTTCGTCGTCCTCGTCGTCATCGCTGAGAGAGTAAACTGAGACGGTAGGCGACGCGGGTGTCGAGACAAGGACAGGCGCAGGCGGCACAGGCGCGGGGGACTGCGAATGGGCCAGGACGGGCGAAGGCGCCAGCCCAGGCGCGGGGGGCTGCAAAGGGGCAACAACGGGAGAAGGTGGCAGGGCAAGCGCTGGGATTTGCAAAGGGGCAAGGACGGGCAGAGGCGGCAGGGCAGCCGCGGGGAGCTGCCAAGGCGCAGGGAGCTGCGAAGCGCTTTGTGATCGAGGGTGCGACGGCACCGTGGTGTGAGAAAGGTCCCGCATGAGTGGGCGGTGCGTTGCGACAGGGTGGTGCTCGGGTCGGGACCCGCGATGAAGTGGACAGTAGAGGGGCACAGCAGCGAGAGGGAAGGAGGGCACGGGGGGCACGACCGAAACATCCTCCACCTCGACGACCTCCATGTCCGTGGCGGCAAGAGACCTAGGCAAACTGCCAGGCATCGCCGGACCGTTGTCATCGATTGGGTTCCACACTCGAGCCCAATGCGATATTATGGACTCTTTGTGGAGACGACTCAGACGAGCGCGCTTCTCCGGGGAGTCGGGCTCTGGTGTGGCGCAGCGCTTGCGCTTGAGCGAGCCGGGCTGGGCAGCGTTGGAGTCAGATTGAGTGTCGAGTGTTAACTCCAGTGGCGAGGAGCTGGAGCTTGACGCAGACAACGGCGATGAGGCGGCACCGGAGCCTGACGCAGACAAGGGCGAGGGTCGGCGGGGGAATGTGCGGCGGTGCGTCCCAGGTCGTATCGGAGGTGTCGTCGTTGCGGGTTGTGCAGCTGTGGCTCTGGAAGGAACGTCAGTCAGTATGTGCACGAGCAGCGGAGACGTTGGGGAGACGTACCCAGCGACTAGGCCACAGGCGAAGGCGGCGAAGATGAGAGCAGTGATCTGCTGTAAATTAGACATGTTTCGACGTCGCAAAAGTGTTCTGAAGGTCGGAGGGTTTGGGAGATGGAATATTGGACGGTGAGAGAAAGGAAGTACTCCCAAACTTATATCCTGCTCGTGTCTCAGTCGAGGCACGTTGCGGCATAGCATCAAAGCGTGCGGGCAGCGGGCATGCCCCGTCGCCCAGAAAAGGCAGCCAAGGTGAGCCACCGACTGCAAAGCGGCACTACATGACCATTCGTCACCCATGTCCTTGCTCGACGCCCGTGCGCTTGGAGCCGCGCATAGTACTGGTAAGTGCTGCAATCCGAGAGACTTGCAGCCTCACACTGGGCGAGGGGGGAGCGGGGTTGGGGACGGCGCGACGGGGGAAGGGAGTCGAGGAGGTGGACGAGGCTGTGGATGTGGATTTTTGTGGTGGCGCCCCCGTCGTGCACCACGAGGTTAGAACATCCAACACGTTGTCTCCCGAAGCCCACGTCACGGTCGGCATCCCGAAGTACAAGAGCTTGGGTTGATATCCATGGCGATGTCGGTAAATTGTGGCTGGTTTGGGCGCCTAGGTGCCGGACTCGAGGAAGACAGGGTGGAGGAAAGAAACGGTATGTTTTGTGACTATATTGGGCATGCGCTCGCTCTTGTGTACTGCACTTACGTTGCCTTGTAGGCTCTGGAAATATCGGCCAGAAGTGAAAGCACAGTGACGTTCTAGTCAAGTTGAAGTACTACAGTATAGAAAAGCGCGGCTTGTCACAGCCAGAAAGCAGGACTCCAGAAACTCATTGTTTATAAGCGCATACTGGACCCCCGTACACCGCTACATCCTCTTTCCTCCCCCGATGACCAGTCAGTCACACAGTCCCATGAGGCAGACTGCGGAATAGCCTCGATAAATAATAGAGAACGAGCACATATACTCCAGCGATCAGGCTCTATCAAGATACGCGTCGCGGCATTAGAGAAATTATCGAGCTTCGCCTGGCCGTCACGGTGAGTAAGTACATATGCATCGCACCGGTCGGACTCGTCGGCCATCATCCTCACTATTAATAGTATTCTTTGAAGTTATGAACGCACTGGATGGACCTGCGGTCGCTTTGTCGAAACTGACTATCACGTCGGAATCCGCCGCCCACACATCTGCAGGCCTCGCCACCGTTCCCCTCGACATCCTGCTCCTCATTTTCCGCGACCTTGAAATCAACGACATCTGCTCCCTCGCACAAGCAAGCATCTTCTCTCGCCATCTGAGCCCGAAAATCCTGACCATCCCGTAGTGCTGCCACCGGTTGGCCACTCTCACCTCCGTGCGCCCAGTATGGCACAGCGCGCTCCAAGACCTCATCGCCTCGCACATTCCCATTCCACCATGCCCACCACTAGACAGTCTATCGGCCGAGGAGCTTCGCCACACCGCCCTGCGTGCCGGGGCTCTACGCCGCGCATGGACGAGTGCACACCCCACACGTACGCGCATCCTCCGCGTACTCCCGAACCTGACGCGGCGCATGCGCCCAACCGGCCTCGAGCTAGTGCTTGGGCGCGGCCACCGATATGCCCTGGCGATGTATCACTCGCTTGATGCAAGCCTCCCGGACGACGCCCGGAACCTACTGCAATGTGTCGACTTTGGCGAGCCCGGGTTGCGGGCGCGTGGAAGGGAGGAAGACGGCGACGTGTATCCACCCGTCGTGGCATGGAGGTGGTTCAGCGGCGCGCTGTCGTTCGCCGTGAACGAGGTGCGCGATGCGGCGGCCCTGGTTGCGGTGGCGTCGGTGGACAGGTACGCCAATTGTCTCTCGTCCATAGTGCGCTCTCCCATCTGTGAACATGAAGCAATCCCACAACCTACATTTTGGGGCTAGACGTACCGGCTCGTGGTGCGGGACGCCCGTGGGCATCGCAGGATACCGTGCAGCACGGATTTACAACTTTGAGGCGCGTGGAGACGCTCGGCATCCCGCTCCTCTTGCGCGGCGAGGTTCTCGTGGCGGGCGATCTGCAGGGCAACTTATGGCTCTACAATGTCGACACGGGCGCGACGCTGTATGAGCTGCGTAGCCCCCTTGAATCTGCGGTGCGTTCGTCTGTCATGCTTCATATGAGTTTGCTCTCATTTTGCCGCAGGACGCGGACACAGCGCATGTGGACATACCACAGGTCATCCTTTTACCCGACATGCTCCTGGCGTTCGACAGCGCCACCATCCGACAGTACACGCTTCCCGCCATAACCGTCACGGATGCGGGCCCTGCTGAGCACCCCGTTCTCTATCCCACCGTCACTCACCGTTGGCGCTGGCGAATCGACACGCTCTCCGTCGCGCCCCTCTCCCACCCGCTCTCTCCGGCACCGAATCCTCGGCCGCCCATCAACATCTGGGTGCGCTTCGGCTCATGGTACCCGTGGCCCATCAACATGATGCACCATTACTGCCTCACGTCCGCCGGCGAGGGGGCGGCGTACGCCCTCCCGCCCGTGCTCGTGCTGTACACGTACTCCGCGCTCGACATGTTCGCGGTGGCGCACGCCACGGTGGGCCCACACGGGACCGCACTGTGGACGGATACGCAATCTGACACGTTCGGGGAGGGTGTTGGAGGGTCGGATGGGTCGGGACGGCTCGATGGGCAGCGCGTTGTGGCGAAGGTGCTGCCGCCCCTGCCGAATGACGCGCAGGTGCCTTTGGACGGCGCGGAGGACGTGGGCTTGGCGGTGGGGGCAGTCGGCATGATGCGGGAGATGGAGGGCGCACGGTACGATCGCGGGGTCACGACGACGTTTGGGCTACTGCGGAGGGACCAGGAGGCGTGCGCAGTTGCGCTGGACGAAGAGGCGGGGAGGGTAGCTCTTGCGCTGAAGGGAGGAGAGATGGTGGTGTGGGAGTACCTGCCCACGGATGACCGCGACAATCATGCGCGATGAATGTCTTGTGATCTGAAATTAAATATCACGAGCTTAGATGATGCCGATGACCGAAGGCGGGTGTAGAGTCGGATTAGTAGAATCGAACAGGTACTGCCTGGTCTGGAGCACATATGCATATGCCACTGTACACCGAATTGACATCACTGCAACTGCAGCGTGCTCAAATAAGAGAAAACAAGGACGCCTGTTCACTCTTCCACTCGATGGACCTGAATTTGTCTAATCAGCTCTGCAGCGATACCTCTGCGAAAGCTTCACTCACCTCTGCAGCCAGATCAATCCACTCCGTCAAAGACCGCAGATACTCGTCCCTTCCCTCATCCACTGGTCGATCGGGATGCCACAGCACAAATGAAGAGAACTGCGCAGATGGTTTGAGCACTCGCACGTGTTCGTCATTCGTGTCCGCCTCCTCTGCCTCCTCTTCCTCGCGCTGAGCGGCCTTCCGACGTGACGACCGCCCGCCTGCGCTCTTGCTTGAAGCGCTGGTCACCGCCTTCCCCCTCAAGTCCCTGTCTCCGCGTAAGACAAGCCCTGTGTAGCCGGAGGGAAGCGCGATCTCCACGCCGTGGATTGTGCGTCCGCGGAAGGCCGAGACGAATCGCTTCGCTGTGGCTGAGATGCGCTGGTACGCGCTCTGAACGACAGGTGAAACTGATGGGGCAGACGGGCCACTGTCTGGGATGTTCTCCTTCTCCTCTGACGGATCTGCAGGCGCAGCTGGGTTGGGCGCGTCCATTGAAGGCGCAGGTTTGACGTGGAAGTATGTGGACACGGGTGCAAAGCCTGTGTGTTTCATATGAAAAGGCATAAGATGGGGTGTCCGAGACGAAGGTGCAGAGCCTGATGTCGCGATGGAGAGCGTTGGCGCCGTCATGGTCGATACGCTGCTGGTCGTTGGGAACGATGCGTGCGTGCGTGACAGCCAGAACTTTGTGACCAGTCGCGTTTGTCACAGTCACAAGTGGAGGCGCGTGACCAACGGGTCACGCACATTGACTAACGGCGGCGTCGACGACAAGCGAGCACATTCCCCTTCTACCGCCTTCTACCCTCGCATCTTTCTGACCCGTTCGTTTGCGCACACCACTGCGATGGGTCGCGGTGCCTCCCCAGCGCAGTTGCCGAAGGTTTCCTTCACGAAGGTGTCGGATGAAGCATCCACCCAGCCGGCCGGAGTGCACGACATGCAGGCGCGGTCTTATGGGTGTAAGCCTTCCGCTTTTCTGCTTGTCAGCATCTCTCAACCAGTTTATCCAGATAACGACATTGTCGACTTCAGGCGGCCGGAGCACTACGTGCGGTACATTGGTGCGTGTCTTATATGACATGTCGCGTAGACCCTTATCTGACGCCTCTGAAAGAGCCGCTGGAGAGCGAGCTTGCCGTGCAGGTAGAGTACGATATGGATGAGCAAGGTGCGTAGCTGCGTTATGCGACTGCGTGCCGCAGGGCCTGACCGCTGCAGACCAGGAATGGCTCGACTTCGTCAATTCCGAGCGCAAGAAGGAGCAGATCGACGTTGTCTCGTACGAAACTTTCGAAATCATTATGGACAGGCTCGAGAAGGAGTGGTTCGACTTGGCACGCCCGCTTTCCTTCCGACCTCCATGGACGCGCGTCTGACAGGTGCGTGTCTAGACCAAGAACATACCAAAACCCGACATGGCGCTGCCGTCCGAAGACTCGACATGCGCAATATGCGACGACTCTGAGGGAGAGAATACGAATGCGATCGTGTTCTGTGATGGGTGCAATTTGGCGGTTCATCAGGGTGCGTGTATGCGCTTATATTGCTCTTATGCTTACTCATCCGAATTGTGTGCAGACTGCTATGGTGTTCCATATATTCCTGAAGGCCAGTGGCTCTGTCGCAAGTGTACAGTGTCCCCGGAGAACCCAGTGGTCAGTCCAAGTCAATCTTGTGCCGGCCGGGTGGCTGATGCTCTCCCAGTCATGTATCCTCTGCCCGAACGAGGGTGGTGCATTCAAGCAAACAGCTCATGGCGAATGGGTGCATCTGCTATGCGCAATATGGGTGCCAGAAACACTCGTCGTGAACGAAGTCTTCATGGAACCGATCACGGGAGTGGAGAAGATCACCAAGCCGCGCTGGAACCTTGTAAGTTCTGTACCTTGGCTGCCAGACGTCTACTAGAAAGACATTCCAGAAGTGCACAATCTGTGGCGTGCGTGAAGGAGCATGCATCCAGTGCAGCAAGGCGCAGTGTTTCCTCGCGTTCCATGTCACGTGTGCACGAAAGGAGAGATACCTGCTGCCGATGAAGGCGACGTCTGGCTCCGAGCCTCCCCCTCTGCAGTGCTTTTGCGAAAAACACATTCCGGCAAGTCGGCCGCTATCATATCCTTACTTTTTTTGACGCCTCTCAGCGAGAGTACGCGACCACTCGCCTCGAGGCAATAGCAGCCGAGGCCGCGCAAACACCTGTGGCGGCCTCCGACCTGAAGTCGAATAAGTCTGCGCGTGCATATGCGAAGTCGTACAAGCCTGGTCCACCCATTGTCCCGGCACTCATTGTCAATCGAATCAACCAGTACATCAACAAGATTAAGGTGCGCCGAAGGATAGAGTTCATCGAACTCGTGTGTCGGTACTGGAGTTTGAAGCGAGAAGCACGGCGTGGTGCTCCATTGTTAAAACGGCTACATCTCGAGCCGTGGACCGCTTCTGCGAATGGGCGTGTGCAGACCGAGGAGGAGAGGGCGATCAAGCTTGAGGTCAGATAAGTTCTACTTGATACGTGCTTAATTTGACGCCAGTATATTTGCAGCACATGAAGCGTCTCAAACAGGATCTGGAGACCGTACGGTCTCTCGCGGAGCTCACGCGGAAACGCGAAAGTCGGAAGCTCAAACAGATGGAGATAGTCCACGAGCTCCTGACAACTTACATCTTTCCTCATGAATCCCGCCTTCGCTTCGCATTCGAGAAAATAATGATGTTTGTGGTCTCTCGTGCTCCCGCTCGTTCGGTGGTCTAATGTCCTTCAATGCAGCCTCGACCGGAACGAGTTTTTCAAGAACCCTGTGTCGCAGACACAGGTGCCCGACTATTTCGACATCGTGAAGCGTCCCATGTGGTGGGGAGCTATCGAGGCGAAGCTTGACAGACACGAGTATTGGGATCTCGAGACGTTCAAAGTGAGTTATTTATCGACATCTACGAGCTCGAGTTTCACGATTCCACAGGCCGATGTGTTCCTCGTCCTCGACAATGCTACACTGTATAACAAGCACGGAACCACTTACTACAAAACCGCAGCTAGGATCAAGGCGGCGGCCATACCCATATTGACTGCGCTCGACGACATGATCACATCTGCTCAATCAGAGGTTATCCTTCCCACCGCGAATGCATCTGCAGACTCCGTACACCCTGAGCAAGCGTCCTCGTCTACACACCCACTCGGCAACCTCGAACCCCCTCTAGAAATCCTTTCCCTTCTCGCATCCATGGCTATCGATAGCGAGTTCGAATTCATTCTCACCTCAAAGCCCATGCAGTATCTCCTTTCATACGAGTTCCCAGAACTCAAGCCTCCACCTCCACCGCCTCCGCCAAAGCCAAGAAAGGATCGCAAAAAAGCCGAGCGCGAGCGCAGAGTTGCTGCTGCGCAAGCTGCAGCGGCACAGAGGGCTATCGCGCACGCACAGAAAGTTGAAGCCGCGCGGCAGGAATTGGCTGCCGCAGAGGCGCGCGAATTCCAGGAGACATTGGATGCTTCGCCAGGCTTCCGAGCGCACCCGCGAACGCGGCGTGCGTCCAAATACGAAGCCGAGGTTACAGAAGCCATCGACGACGCGCTGGCCAGCTCGGCGCAGGGAGAGGAAGTGCACCCCGAAGCGATCGCTGAGGCGAGCACAGAAGGTGGAAGCGCGGACGTTACAGCATCGAAGCGCAAGAAGCACAAGCGGCTGCCCGTCGAACTACCCGGGCATGGAGAGCCTCCCGTGGTGTCAGACGTCGACCCGAAGTCATCGTTCAAGAATTTCGACAAAGGCTGGATTTTGGATGCGGGGACGAGGAGAGGTGGGCGGGTGCCTGTTGAGAGGGGTCCGGTACCGCCTCCCAGGAAGAGAGCGAAGCATGGTGAGTTGGCTGCGGGCGCGGATCGTATTCACAGGCTGAGGATCTCTTCGCTAGGACATGCTCCTACTGTGGAAACGCCGGCTAGCAGCTCTACCGTAGAAGCTCAATATCTGCAGCCGACGGAGGCCGAGCCACCATTAGCAGAGGGTGCGCCGATGCCATCCGCGCAATCGGAAGTCGATGAGGCGATGGCTGTTGAAGAGAAACAGGCGGACGAACCCATCCCTTCTGCGCAAGCACATGAGGATGAGCCTCTGCCGTCTGCGCCGGCACAAGAAGATCACTCTACGCAAGCAGAAGAGGATGAGCCGATGCAGGAGGAGACGATGCCTCTCGCGCAGTCACCAGGCAATGAGCTGACGCCTCCAGATCATTTAGGAGTCGAACCGATGTTTACTGATCAAGCGCAAGAGGATGAGCTCAAACCTCCAGCACAGTTGCAAGAAGCCGAGGAATTGTCGTCCACTGAACCCACGCACGTAGATGAGCAAAATCCTGTGGCTGCGGACGTACCTGAAGTGACGATGGAAGAGGCGATCTCCGAGATTTCACCAATGCCAGCACCCTCCTTCCCAGCATCCTCACCGCCCTCCGCCCTCGCTGACGACCGTCAGCCCTCGGCACCCGAATCTGCGATCCTTCCGCAGTCTATCGATCCCGCGGATATCCAGATCGAACTAGAACCGAATGAAGTCCTCCGAAAGGACCCAGACGGCAAGCTCGTCATAGAGGAGCTCGACACGCCCATAACTCGACGGCAGAAAGCCCAGCGCAAGAAGGCGAAGTTCGTCGCTGCGCAGGCTGAGGCGGGGCCGTCGCGCATCGCTGGGCTCGACGGCGACTCGGAACTCAGCTCGCTGAGCGAAATGGAAAGCGACAGCGACGACGACAACACTCGTTCGAGCAAGGCGAGGTCAGGTCCCAAGAAAAGGAAGAGCAAGCGTGGTCCGACGGGGAAGCTCAAGTGGGGGAGGCGTGGTCCTGAAGCAGGAAGATTTGAGCTGAAGGAAGGCGAGATGTTGCCTGGAGGGACTCTCGGTGCGTCGCCTTCCCTGTCCGATCTGGGGATTTCTGACTGTCAACGTTGTAGCATGGGCGAAATTTGGTGAGCAAGGTTGCTTTCATCCCGACAGTTGAAGAGGACTGACACGCAACATAGCGTCGTTCCCGTGGTGGGCAGCCGTCATAGTCGAGCCAGACGATCCGCTTGTCGCTCCATTTAAGAAGGTCCTGAAAGACCGCCCACGTACGTCGGATTCAGGGCCGCACCTCGTGCGATTCTACGACAAGGACCTCAGCTGGTACTTCTGCAGAAATGCCACACGGAATTCAGTTGCTGATGGAGTTATTACAGGGCTTGGCTGTATTTGGACGATCTTCGAATGCTCGGTGAAGACGACGGTGAGTAGTACCTCGTGCTGCACCACGCAAGTACCTTACCAGCCCTCCTCTAGAGTTCGACCAGTTCATATTGTACACACAACGGTACAAGAGCAATAATATCCGTGACTCGTGCCGTGCATCCTATCGGTGAGTCGCTGCCGTTTGTCGTGGGACCTTGTCAATGTCTGATCACTTTCCAGAGAGGCAATGTTAGAGCGTGAGTCTGATGGCGGTGGTGATGATGAAGCCGACGGCGAGGAGCCAGGCGAGGAGCCAATTGTTGAAGTTGAAGATTGATACATCTTTCGAATCTTGTATAACTTATTATTCTGGTCTCTTCGCAGTGCTTGATCATGCAGGATATATCTCAGGGATGAATCTCTGCGCATCGCAGTCGCAAACACCATGGACTGTCATCGTGGTCTCCCTAAGACTCCTTGGCGAGATGTAGGGCGCCCTTGTTTCCGATGACGGTGAATTTCTCCCCGCCCCAGTCCGTTCGCGAAGCTTCTGCGACTGCTGGCAGCGCGTCTGAGCCGCGCTCGCCAGCGATGCGGATGCTCCGTCCCAGAACGTCGACCTGAAAGTACGCACCAACCAATTATTGCTGTTCTGTATACCGAACACAAACGAAATATAGCACTTACGTCGATGCCGACCTTATCACTGACATAGGAGAGACCCTTCGTGACGAAGCTGTGGTTTCGGAGGTAGGTCAATGGGAATCTTACGGACAACGGGGGGCTCCAAACCTGATCGCGCCTTCGAGGCGGTGGGGCTGCTCGCGGTTCAGGTTCTGTAGCTTCCCGGGGCGGAAGACGATCAGGTCGGAGTAGCCGAGGGTCGCGAGGCCCTGTTCTGTAAGGGCTTTGCTGCGCAGAAGGAGGAAGGAGGAATTGATGCTTGAAGCTCCGGACTGTGTTACCCGCGAAGGTGTCAAGCACGTCAGTGCTGGAAGACTTTCCCGTGGGTGTTTAAATACGCACGAGGTAGACGAGGCGCTGATTACTTTCGGTAGACTTTGCTGCCTTGGCCGCATTGAGGACGTATCTGGACGTCCCCTTCAGCACTTCTTCTCTGGGTAGACGAGCATATCACGCACTCTCTGTCGATCTTTTCAAACATTTCTGCACTTCCCGCGCTTGCGCGAGTGGTGCCTAGCCTACGGCGGAGTCAGCGTACAGCGGCAAAGTCACAACATATTGCGTACGCACGTTATAAACACGACGTCCCACTTCCCCGGCCGTAGCGCGGCCTCCAGCTCGTCCTTCTTCTCAAAGTCAATGACTTTCTGTTCCAACTTGGAGAGGTCACCAGCGGCCTTGAGCTGCTCGACAGGTGTTACGCGCCGCCCGGCCTCGAGGACGCGCGTAAAGTGGGGAGTGGCGAGGAGCTCGCGCAGGACGTTCCGGCCAACCTGGCCCGTGGCACCAATGAGAAGCGCTGTCTGTCCTGAGGTCAAAACATGTGTAAATGGGATGAACCATGAGTTCGATAGGAGATACTCGACGCACCCGACATCAAAAGAATATGACTGTCTGGCAGTAGGATCGTGGACGCGTATGGCAAGCCGTGTTCCCAACTTCCAAGAGCGGCCGGCGCCACTCCAATACCGAGCCTGAGGATATTATGCCTTCGAGATTGCGCGATTGAATGTTTCCTCCGGTTGATTGGTAACATACGGATTGGCGCCAGGAGAGGCCTAGATGCCCACGCCTCGAGGAAGCATTTATCACGACTGGAGGAAGATAAAACAAAGCAAAGCGCAGGGGTTGTGCGTGTGCAAAAGACAGGCAGTGTGTATGGCCCAAGGGGGATGTCAGTCGAATAGCCAGCCAGACCAACATTACTTGGATCTTTGAGTCGAGGAATATTGATACTTACTCTGGCGTTCTTGCAAGCCTTCCGCAGGTCAGCTTCCGCGCTTCAAGAGGCTTCAAGTACAAGCTGTATCGCGGTGGTTATGTTAGTCTGCGCGCTCGGACGCAAAATATCAATACTATCTTGGTTGATCAAGTTATATCATGCCGCGGCAGCAGGTCGCCGCGGCAATTGAAGTCCAGATGGAGACAAGACTCGGTAACCTGATGTACTCTACTCTAATCTGACTTCAAATGTCAGACCCTTCGACGGAGGAGGGGCGAAAGAAAGGTCTGTCTCTACTTAGATGTGAGACTTAAGTACTTTCCGACCGGGTGCTCACTTATGTATTCAAGCCGTGTTCACGGTGCACTCGTCGATCGTGATCGACGCTTCGACTTCGACAGTCTGGAAAGTGCTGCTCGACTTTTCTTCGTACAAAGAATGGTGAGCTGTTGCCATTCTCCCGGTTCTATCAAATGGCTAATCTAGCGGTCTCCATCTAGGAACCCCTTTGTGTGAGCTCTCAGTAAACTTGGACCACGAACGGTGCGTTGCTCACGTTGCATTCACGCAGGCGGTCGCAGATCGTCTACGACCATTCCAAGACCCCTACGCAATCCATCGAGGTCGGGCACACCCTGCGCATGGGTGTCCATATCCCACCAACGATGGACGACAGTGTGTCGAGTCGCCACTCGGACGAGGTCGTCACTGTGGTCGACCACGAGGCATGCCGCATCGGCTGGCGCTACCAGCCACCGGCCCTGCTCCCGTACGGCCTGCGCTGCGAACGAATACAGGCGCTCACCGAACTAGAGGACGGGCGCACGCGGTACGAGACATGGGAAACCTTCGGCGGGCCTGTGGCGTATGTCGTGCGTGTGACGATGGAGAAGGACTTGCGCAAGTCGTTTGACGCGATGGCGGAAGCCTTGAAAGTCAGGAGTGAAAACTCTAGACCTAGGGAGGTGCTGGAAGAAGATGAGGCCCGGTAGGAGGCTTTGAGGCTACGAGTGGTGAATGTCGCGAAGTTCGACTCGGACCTTGCGATGACAGCGCTCATTTTCCGTCTCTGTCGTACACTGAGCAGCTGTGTGACACATATGGCACTGTATTGGGTACATATGCCTCGTAATGGATGAGTCCGTGCCGCAAAACTCCTTTGCGACAAATCCTGTAAGTGTGAGCAAGGTGACACATCCCTAGAGGCACGTTTTCAGTGAAGCAAAATCAATGGCGCACGTCCGATGATGGAGATGCCGATTTTTCCTGGCATGCGCTTGAAAGCTACAGATACAATATTGTTTATGCGTGTTGTACAATGTAAGATGCGCCAATGCAAAGGTATCAAAACAAAGGTATCGAAAGACATGGTATATAACTCCACGGCGAATAGGAACCCGAACAGCCTGACCCCATCGCCAAATATTCACTGGTCCGCGCTACGAGCCCGTTTGTGTGCATGCTGGGCATACTCAACATCTTCGCTCGCACCCTCCTCGAGGAAGGCCTGGCTCCGCTTGCGTGAAATGCCGACGACAGTGCTGGCGTTTGAAGGAGTCGGTGACGCTGGCATGGCGGACTCGTCGCTCCAATCCTCAGCTGCTTCCAGTATCTCCTGGGTATGCACTGCCCACCGCCGAGTGGGGTGTGCCGCTGACTCTTCTTCTTTCAGTTTTGCGATGTGCTTATTGACGATCGTCAAAAAGGACTTGTAGTCTTGCGCTGCTCGGTCGAGATGTTGGGTGGGAGTCCAATTTTTCGTCGGCATCGGTTCCGGCTCAAGGCCATTAGCGTCGCTGACGGCCTCAATACGAGGGCGGAAGAATTGCTGGAGTTCGCGAAGCAACGGAAGAAATACCGCTATAAGCTCGCGCCTCATCGAGAAGTTGAGCTTGACCATCATGAAGGCAATCTTGTCGTTAGCGCAGGCAGCCGGATCCGCATTGTTCCATCGTCGGAGCTCCGGAGGCAGTGCAAAGGCGTCGATTGGGTTGTAGTGGCCAGTGAAAACGGTGGAAAGATGGACTAGCACGTAGAAAAACGACTCAAGGTCGTCCATGTGGTCGTGAACGCCGAAGACCTTCGGATCCCCGCAAAGGACTTTGACAGATTGGTACATCCGCGTGCCCTGGGAAGTCATAAACAGCTGATAGGCCTAGCATGACGGAAGGACATACCGTACGCAGGTCACCTCCGGTAACATTCTTGTCGAAAAGATCTTTGAACTTCTTCGCCAGGTCGAAATCGATTAATCGACCCAGGACTCCGTCCCTTGCACGCTTGTCGAACATGATGTTGAACAGGCTCACGTCGCGGTGTATGATGCCCTTCACAAGCAGCGCGTCTCGGTGACCTATGGGGAGAGGAGTAAGCCACAGCCGACGCCTCGAGACAGAACTTATGCAACCCACCTTCAACGGCGTCGCGGAACGCGATGAGCAGCGCAAGCGGGTTTGGCGCGTACACCAGATTGCCTGTGTACCGGTCGAGCACTTGGCGACAATGGATGCGGTCGGGTATTTCCGTTGCTGTGCCCTTGTTGCGCGCTGCGTCGTTGAGAAAGTGCCCAGCGCCGCGGACGTCAGAAACGCGGCCCAAGTTGTCTTGATACGCGCGAAGCTGTCCAATGCCATGTATCCCAGTGAGTTCCTTCAGGAACTCCGCCTCGAACTGGCGGTCCTGAGCGCGCCAGTAGTCCTTGATGATGTACAGGCCGTCACTCGTCTCCCAGCAGATTGTCGAGCGACCGCGGACAGTGTGCCCAGCGACCGCGGGCTGGCTCTTGACCAAGAACGAGCCTGAGTCGCCCTCGAAATCGCCGACAACGGTAGGGCTCGGAAGGGAGATCGTCCAGTAAGGCGCGGTCGAGGTCGTGGGCTCTGTGATGGTGGGATCCATGCCGATGATGGGGGATGTGGCGACGGAAACGAGAACCGCAAGGACGAAGATGTCCTGGTGTTGCCGGATGTCGACCTTGTCGCTGTACATCACGCCGCAGCGATCGAAAAAGAACAGACGGAAGTGCCGCCCCGACATGGCGAACGTGAGTACGAAGCGCCGGCCAGGCTGCTCGGCCAGGATCTGTCGGGCGTATATGCCGAGCTGGAGACCCGGCGCGGTGATCTCGTTGACATCCTGCTTCGCATCCCAGACGGTACGGAGATGCGCGTAGCTCAAGACATCGGTGGTCCTTCTGCGCTTGGTCGTGTCAACGAACGAGAGGTCGGGTCTCGTAGACAGCTTGTTGCCGAGGAACGGCTTGTGGGCGATGGTAACGCGGCTGGTGTTCTCAGCCGAGACGCCGACGTCCACCTTGAAGTGCCTTGCTATCTCGTTCGACTGCTTGACGTACGGATCGTAGAGGGGGTGTTCCTTGTGAGGGGTGATCGGAATGGCATGGAGAACATCGACCTTGCTGACATAGTTCTTCACCTCCTTTTTCCAGCCTCCAGGAAGTTTGCAGTCCATGCGAAGAAGGCACTTGGAAAGAAACGCACGCAATGCAGTGACGCCGCCCATGTTGACCCAATGTCCCACCAGCTCCGCGTTCAGCCTAGCCTCCACAGGGCTGACTGCCGGTTTGGCGCCGTCCCGTGCAAAATTAGTCTCCCCGGTGCCAGAGGAACTGCGAAAAGGGGTAGTCTGGAAAGGCGGCTCCGTTTCGTTGACGCGCCAATGAGGCCCAGAAGGCTCATTCTTCTTGGACGGCGTGCGAGGGTTCTTGGAATTGTTGTAGAAGCGAGCTGGGGGCATGCCGTTCATCGTGGCTTGTGCACCGTTCGTGTCAGTCGGCGTGGGCGGGAAGAAGGGACGGATGGCGAGGATGGCGAGGATGGTTGTGGGCGGGAAGACAGGCAAACTTGAAACAATGCAGCCACAATCACGATCACGTGGCTCGTCGGGGAAACTGACCGACCTCTGCCGGCGCCTGCCGGCGCACCAGGAAAACTCTACTACTAAGTAATGACTTGCATATTCACCAACATCTAGTTTGTGATGAGCCTGAGCTCTAAGTGGGAGCAGGTGGGGTGCGGCTGAATATACACGTCTTCATTGTGACTAAGAAGGCCAGCAGCAAGTTACTATGTGAGCCCGTTCCGCCACAAGTAAGGCAGAAGGTTGCAGATGTTGCGCGAAATACAGTCGTTTCCGAGGAACAAAGAGCCAGCAGAACTTGGATCTGTGGGGTCAAAACCAGATCAACTGGCAACCGCCGTGTGGTTAGCGCGAGGCATCCTAGTGATGGCCCGCTTTGCTCTGAAGTACTCCCGGTCGCGAACGTTGGTGGACAGGACGAGTCTTCAATTTCGAGACATCATACAGACGGCGGCTGTATGCACGTCTCAAGTAGTACAGCAAAGACTGACGAAGCTGAGGGTCAGAAGGCAATAGCATCGATGGCGGCACCACGCACCAGGGTGAAGTTAGTCTCTGTAGCTGACCTTATGGTATCAGAAGATGATATTTCTGAAGGGTGAAGTATACCTGCACCTGATGCTGGGTTGCGATCGTGATCGCGAGCAGAGCGGGAGGATAAAAGCGAAATTATTCAATTCTCCGGCCATGGCGTTGCGGGGCGTAAACGCGCGATGACGATGCGCTTGGGATCCCACTGGATAGTAGTGGATAGTCCCATTAGGATAAACTTGACGCAGCATGAGGTACTTTTGAGTGCTCACCACGTCGCTTATGTAGTAGATGTCGCTCTGCACGATCTTCCACACTGCCTCCAGACTCTCCGCCTCATAGATCAGCACCGACCCGATCATCTCCTCTACCTCCTCGTGCACGGACGCAGGGTTCAGCAGCGCCCCGCTGAAAACTGCGGCGCGACAAAAATGGTCAGCGTGGACGTCGAGGACGTGGTGGATACGGACATACGTAGGTCACCGGTACCCAACAACTCTCCGACGCCTTCTGTGTGAAGAGGAAGATAGGAGAGCCGACGCTCGAAGGCCGCTTCACCTGCAGTGTCCGGGGCGAATACGATGAATTTGTGCTTGGGTCGTGGCGCTGGTGGTGGCTTGGGTCGGCCTCTAGTGGGTCGCGCTGGAGTCGCGGTCGACATGTAAGCGAGGCTGAGACGTGACCCAGCGACGAGCCCGCGACTGGTAACGCCATGAAAGACTCGCGAAAGCATCGTCCAATGTAGTGTCTATGCTCGAAGCCGCAAGCGAAGGTCTGGGGATACGTCCGGAGCGTCCGAGAGGAAGTACTGGCCCGGGCCGGAAGCTCAGCGCCTTTGCAGGCCTTTGCCTCTCAAGATCTCACGTCCCTCCACCTCCTCCGCTTCCACTTTTACAACGTCCGCCCGAACTCGCCACATCCAGCGAGCTGCTATGCCATGGGCATGGGCAAGAACAGCCGACCGCGATGGCGCCCGCCGTCTTGACTCATCCACTGGGCGCCTGCTGTCCCAGAGTGTCCTCTGCTCTGAAGGCCCTCAACTACATCGATATCGAGCGCCATGCTAGGCGGGCTTCCGTTTTTCGTGAGCCTATGTTTTTTTTTTCTTTTTCATGAGGTCCGGAACCGGGCTTTCAGCCAGTAGAGGGCGTTACGACCATCAAGGTCCGACACCGGTGTCAGTACTTCAGTGCCAGCGGCGAAGACTTATCGCTGCAAGCAGTGAACTTGATGACGCATTGGAGTGATGCAACGGCATGAAGGTGTTTAACGCACGCCTTTTTTGGCTCATGGCCGTATGTCCTCCCGTCCATGTCGAAACGCATATACAAAGTCCTCCTAATATTTCTTAGCCAGCATCTATGCAAGACCCTCGTTCAATTATACGTCCGCCGCACGCCTGCTTGCCATTAGCTTCTCCTCGACCGGCCACTCAACTTCGCCCCTTTCCCAATTCCGAAACAATTATTCATCCTGTCCCAATTATCATGTCCCCATCGCCCTGTGACGCACGATTTAGGATGTTGCCAGGCAGTTTAGTCAACGCCGTCACACCAATGAGCGACGCCGAGACAGTGACCGTCTGATTCCACCGTCAATTTCTGGCCAGGTTTTGGAGGAGACAAGAATCTGAGGACGCGTATGAAAATCTGTCACGGTCAGCTACGGAGACTAGATGAGGGCACGCGCGAGAGGGCGATGGCGAGGATGCTGTAGACATGTGGCCTGTCCTGCTTTGACCTATAGAGATTTGATTTTCACAAATAACTCAAGACTATCTATAAGATTGAATTACTACCCCACCATCACTAAAAATATATGGACAAGATCTCGTTCAGCGTCAGCGTACACTCGCCAGCAGCAGGACCAGCTAGAATCCGTGGAAGCCCCGCCCTGCACCTCCTCCCCCGCCAAACCCGCCAAACCCGCCACCGCCACCGCCGAACTGTGCAAACATGCTCGCGAGATCTGCCTGGTTCATGCCGCCGTGCATGCCACCCATGCCGGACGAGTCCATCGCACCGTCCTCGTCCTCGCCGAGGTCGTACCGCTCGCGCCGCCGCGGATCAGAGATCACCGCGTGCGCCTCCACAACGAGCTTGAACTTCTCCTCATCGCCGCCCTGCGACATGGAGGTAAGGATGCGTCAGCGCAGATGGGGAGGGAGAAACGCACTTTGTCCGGATGGTGCTTGAGCGATTCGCGCCGGTATGCCTTCTTGATGTCGGCGTCGGTGCAATCTCGCGGGACACCTGCGCCATGGTTAGCCTGAACAAATACAATATCAGCCAGCAGCGCACCAAGAATCTTGTAATAATCCTTCGTTTTGCTCCGCTTCAGCGCCGCCTCCGCCTTTTTCAGCTCCGCGCGCAGCGAGCGCACGTCCGCGTCGACACCCTCAAACTCGGCCTGCTCGAGCGCGCTCTTAAAGTCCGCTATCGAGTCGTCGTACTTCTCGAGATGCAGGTGTATGCGAGCGCGCGTGCGCAGGGCTTTGTATGACCCAGGTTGCAGTTTTAGCGCCGCCTCGGTGTCGACGAGCGCATCTTCGTGGCGTGATAGCTATGTGTACAATATAAACGACAGGTAGACGCACTCTGTACCGGGGGCTCACCTTGACAAGCGTTGTGGCGCGGTTAGACAAAAGCGTAGCGCGGATCTGCCCGCCTTTTCCCTCCTCCTCGCTCTCGCCCACACGCTGACGGGCACGCATAAGCACAGGGCGCAGACGTGTGACACCACTGCTCACCTCCAACGCCTCCGTATACCGATCCAGTGCCTCTTGCAGCTTCCCTGTCTTGAACGCTGCGTTGCCCTCGTCCTTCAGCCGCTCGACATCCTTCACACGCTTCCGCAACCGTTGCGCACGCTCGTGGCCGGGATCGTAGCGCAGCGCCGACTGGACGTGCTGCAGCGCCTGCGGGAGCCGCCCGCTCAAGAAAAGCACCAAGCCGCGCAGCGTGAGGACGTCCGACGAATTCGACTGCATCCGCAGCGCATCGCTGTACCCACAAGCGATTAGCACGATCAGTGCGCTATGAGCAGGGGACGCGGCACGCACTTTGCCGCCTGGTTCGCGGCGTCCCAGTTCCCCCGCGCGAGCTCGAGCTCGACGCGCCATATGCGCCACTCCGTGGGCACCTCGCTGCCCTCCGCCTCGACGCTCGCAAGACAGCGGTCGAGCGCGACGCGCGCCATAGCCCACTCCTTGCGCTCGCGCGCGCCGGCGAGGTTGCGCATGTGCGCCTCGAGCTCGAGCACCTTCTGCTGCAGCTGCAGCGCCGCGGCGCTCTTCGGCTCGAGCTCGAGCGCCGCGCGCAGCGTCGAGAGCGCGGGCGTCGGCGCGCCGAGCGCGAGCTGGCAGCGCGCGAGGCGCACGAGCGTCTTGGTGGACGGCGCGGCGGACTGTAGGGTGGCGGCCTGCTGGCAGTCGTCGAGAGCGGGGCGGAATTTCTTGAGCGCCATGTGCGCGGCGGCGCGGTTGGTCAGGTATGCGGGCTCGGTGGGCATGAGCTCTGCGAGATGCGGGGGGAGATGTCAGGTTGCGGAGATCGCGTGAGCGCGCGCGGACGCACCTATTGCGTTGGTATATAGGTCGATGGCCTCGCCGTAGCGCTTCGCTTTAAACGAAACGTTGCCCTGCTCCTTTAGCTTCTCTGCCTCGGCGGCGATTTCGGCGGGGTCGCGTGGGGGCTCGGGCGACGGTGAAGACTTAGCCTCCTCCTCTTCCTCCTCCTCGTCGTCAGAGTCGTCATCCTCCTCCTCTGCGAGCTCGGAGTGGGCGTCCGTCATTGGACTGTCAACTGGTGAGTTGGGGCCCTTCGGCACGTCTAGCCTGCTCGAATCGAACGCCCCTCTGTGAGACGAGGACACCGCCGCGAGATAGCTCACTCACCCGCCGGACGGAGTCTCGAGCTTCTCTGGCCGTGGTGTGGTAGCCTGCGGAGGCCGCTCTGTCTTCGGGCTCGCCATCGTGTGTAGGGGTATTGAGTTGTAGTGAAAATCCTGGGACGGGGGGGACGCGCGGTCTGCTCAGCCACAAATATCTGGTATGTTCGAGAGTCTTCGGGCGTTATTGTCAGCAGGTTTGCAGTACCGGTCTCACGATATTGTACGTGCCAGAGACTGAGACGATAGAGAGCCAAAGGGTTACGGACGGAAAAGTGCAGTCTGAGTGCGCAATATTTGTCGCTGCCGCCCACTTTGTTTTGTCAGCAAATCCAGAGAATGTTTCCCAAAATTCGAACGTCATCCATACGGCAACAAAAAACCCGATAAAATGTGCGCAGCACCAACTGGATGGATGGATAACAGGTAAAGAGATCGCTGGTATGTGTGAGATACAAGCTTTGACTAGATCTCCTCTCCGTGGTGCACCCAATGAAAAATGATTATATGCGAGGCTAAACACCTAAATCATGATGGCCCATGGGTATAGAATAGATACGTGCGCGCGACAAGGATCGACATTCTGCATCGGAGCATTGTTCGTTTCATGAAACCAAAACACAAAGCATGCAAAGTCCGTTCGTGACCGAGACGCAACGCGGAATCAGAGGGCAAAGGTGAAGGTGCTTGCGATGACGACGAGCGCCATCGCACCGCGGAGCGCGAGCGAGGGGACGGCGTCGAGCGCGAGTGCGCCGCCGGGCTGGGCGGCACCCGACGGTGAGGAGGAGTTCAAGGCGGTGCTATCCGGCGATGACGACGCAGTGGTGGAGGGCGTAACTGACACGGTCGCAAAGCCGGACGTCGAAGAGGTGGGGGCGGCCGACGAGACGGGGGCGGAAGAGGAGGAGGGAACGGAGGCGGACGCGCTGGCTGAGCCAGAGGACGCTGGGGCGACCGACGAGGACCCGCCGGTAAGATAGCTCGGCGCGGGCGTCGCAGTCGACGGGTCGGTGAGGGCGCCGACACCCCAGGGAACGGCCTGGCCGTTGGGCTCGACCGCGTTGGGCGGGGGGACAGTCTGGCCGTTCGCGCCGGCGATGGTGAAGCGCGTCGTCCAGGTGCGGTTAGGCGCCGCAGGTGAGGTGAACTGGTAGAAGTAGATGTCACTGTTAATCGTAACCTGGAGGGAGAATAGTCAGCGGCGCGCATAGGGAGAAAGACAAGGCAGGCGTACACCAGGGCAGGGGTAGTCGAAGGACGTCGTGGTGCCCGTTGAGTCTACCGTCGCTACAGCTGCGAGCGAATTCCGTCAGCGACGGAGTGCAGGACATAGTGTCCAGAAAATCAGAAGAAACGGCATGTGAGGCATGTGGGCAGAAAACAGCGGCATCACGGGTTAGACGCCGGTCAGCCGCTGCCCGCCCAGTGGTGTTCCCAGCGCGTCGACTGCCAGATAAAAGCGCATAAAACTCACTGGTCAAGTGCACCATGTTTGTGTTGCTGCCTGTCATGAGCTCGATGTTGGTAACCTTCCATAGGCCGGTGGGGTCGGGCGTCCACGCGACGTGGCAGTTGGCTCCCTGGTTGAAAATCTCTCCGGGACCGGGCTCAGAGGGAACAGGGTCAGCGCGAGCGAGCAGCGAGAGCGTGACGAGGCCAATTGGGAGGGCGATGCGTGCGATCATGACTGTGAGAGGGATGGAGGAGATGTGGGTGGGATGTAGGAAAGTGTATGAGGAGCTGAATGCCAACGTCAGGAAGGTAGAGAGAATGACAGGAAAGTCTGACACGCACGTTTTATATAGGCAGAGCCTTGAGGATGTGCAAAAGAATGCGGGGGATAAAAAGAACGACGTTGAGCGCGAGATGGAAAGCAGGCAGGACGAGCCGTCTCAACTGACTTGGGCGTTTTCTAGGCACGGCCGGTGCCACGGCAACTAATCCGCGCCTAATTACCCCGTTTGGAACCGAACGGCCGACTAGATCAAGACTAGATCAACAGCATAGTGGTTTTCAGGCGTCAAAAGGGAGATGATTGCATTGAGGGCACTGCAACAAGTGTATCCTGATCGAATCACATTATATAGGCGGACATCGATGACCGCTAAAGGGACCATATAATCGCTAAGGAGTATCAGGTGAGTGGCTGGGATACAGAGGCAGACTCCTACGGGACACACACCATCCTTTCCCAATATGGGCACCGCTTTAGGGACACAGGATGTGGCGAGATGGTCCCCAAGCCCCCTCCCACCCACCCTTCCCAGGTGTCAGTAATCTCATTTGACTTTTACGACCTGTCAAATCAGTTGCTGAGGAGCATACTTACTGCTTACGTAGCTTGGGAAAAATCACATCAGCTCCAGTGAACACCTGTAGGAGGCTGAGGGCTGTGGCGAGGACTCAGAAGCTGAAAGGCTAGAAACTTAAGACAAAACGTGATGGTAAGGGAAAAGAGAGTAAAGCTGTAATCGAGAGGGAGGGACGGACGCGTTGTTTGCGCGTTGTTTGTGCCGTAAGGGTACCACGTGACGCGTGACTAGTGACTCTTAATGTACTAAACGTCTTGGAATCTACCTACTCCTACGCCCTTCGGGCACCGCCTGGTTCGCCGTGTACTGCAAACGGAGATTGCAGATGAGAACCTGAAGAAATTTATCCGCACAGACAGCCTGCGATGTTCTTCCTCGATCTATGTGTTTTAGATACAAGTAGCGGTTACAAGCCTTTGTCGTGCCGGTCTCCCACTGTACGACATCAGGAAACCGGGACCAAGCTAGGCGCGTCTTGACAGAGCCTCAAGCTCTCAA
This sequence comes from Auriscalpium orientale, assembly GCA_019915035.1. Classification (NCBI taxonomy): domain Eukaryota; kingdom Fungi; phylum Basidiomycota; class Agaricomycetes; order Russulales; family Auriscalpiaceae; genus Auriscalpium; species Auriscalpium orientale. The sequence goes on along the minus strand of JAHLMH010000003.1, from coordinate 3,186,376 downwards.
GACGTCTCTAGCTAGGTCCCTTCTGTCCAGACGTGTCAAGCGCTACTAGCCGAGCTTGACGCGTCTGGACAGCTCGCACAAGATGTGTCGCTTCCGACGGCTGTTCTCGCAGCTGGCTCTTGCCAGCTCTTGACAGCTGGCACAAGCTCGCCCGGCTATCCTTTCTTTCGCAAATTTTATGCTTGCATTACTACGCTTCAGATAACCATTGCAATCATTTTTTATTCCGTAATTCTACCACATAGATTCCTAGCGCGTTACTACTGAGTAAGCAAGACATGTACACAAAGTGAGCTACGGGTGAATCGAGGCAATCCAGATTAAACGGGAGACTGAGAACCTAGTATGATGCAAGTGATGTCGTAGCACAGCATTGAAACACTCGCCGAAGTCGTCATCACTGCTCTCCCGACTCATCATCGAAGTCCGCAGGCGGGCGAGGACTCGTGGGTGGGCAGGCGCGCGTTGATTGAAGGTGGCAGAGTGTTGTGGGTGACGCAGGGTGACGCTGAGAGCCGCGCGAGGGCATGAGAGGGGCACTCGACAGATAAATGCGGCACTTGGCAAGGGCGAAGGGGTGAGCGTGATGTTCGGCGACTTTCGCCAGCGTTCAGTGAGAGCGAGACTGATCCGTCAATGTAGCTTCCGCGCGACACGTGTACCACAGTAGCCGCCTGCAGATAACAATCGTCACGACGACAGGTGCGCGACGAGCCTGGCGAAGAAGCAGTGAAGCGGCGCGCCGGACGCCAGGCACTGGACATGCGTGTGTCAGAGTTCTGGGGCGGTGAGATGGAGGGGGGAGATGTACCGAGGCTCGCGAGGTGCTTACTCGGCAAGAAAAAAGGCTAAAGACAAACGCTGTCCTGGCGCAGGTTGCGCGCGACCGCGGCGTTGGTACCCATCGTCGGGGACCAGACGATTACGAAAGTCGCTACGGCGGTGGGCGCGCTCGGAGGTGCAGAAAGTTGAGCAGATGCTCCAGAGAACATCGACGGCGATATTGCGTGGTGTCGGCCGTTGTTTGGGCGCGGGAGGTGGTGGGTTGTCGCTCGAGGCGTAGACGGTCGCTCGAACGGCTGGAGACGGTGGCGAGCGCACTCGCTAAGCTCCTGTCAAAGGTGACATCAGTACGACTAAAGAAAGGAAATGGATGATGACTTACTCGTTGCTTGGGATGTGCAGGACGACGACACGCGCTGCGAGTGCACGAGCGCATCAGCAATGCTGATCGTTCTCTCGAAAATGTTACGCGCTTACCCATTCATCTGGACCATGTATTGCGTGCTGGGGGGCAAATTTTCATAGCTTCAGTTGCTAGGCTGGCGCACAGTGTGTGATTCGGGAGGGGGCAAGAGAGATGGTGACGCGGACACGAGGCACGACGCGGAGAAAGTTCAACATTTGTTGTTGTTTGCGCCTTGTTTAGGGCCGGTGTCACTCAGCCTTCTCGCGTTGAAAAGCTTGACGGTTGACCGACACAGTGCACATTGAGTGGAAATACACTTCTGGGATCGTCTCTTGGCTGAATAACATTCTCCCCCATGAATGCAGGACAGGAAAACTTGATTCTTGTGTACATAAGAAACACGAACACGAACTCTGAGGCTGCCAAAGTGCGCCACAAGCGCGAACCAACAGTGTTGGTTCGCGCTTGTGGCACGCGACGCGTTGCGCGCCGCGTGCTCCGAGGCATCAACGGTGGTCGACGGTCGAGGCTCAAGTCTGCTTACTAGTTAAATAATTGCTCGGATACTAGGAGCTATGGATATCTCGGGATAAGCTACCGGCGCTCAATGATGGGTCTTGCAAGCTCTGTGAAGGCGCAACGGAGAGCTGTCCAGACCAGTCAAGAGACAAAATAGCCGAGCCTGACACCTCGCTTGAGAGGTGAGTCTTGGGACAGCTGTCAAGACCGTTCAAGACGTCACACTGTCTTGACGCGGCTTGTGGGCTCTTGCAAGCTAGGCGGTACCCGACCGTTTTCCTGATGGAGTTCCTATTATCAGAGACAACGAACGATTGTAACATTAGAGCAAATATGTCAATTGCACACGGGGTACTAAAGGTGTTTGCTGCTCCAGACAAGGCGCCGTTTGCGCAAATTGCTTCGCGTTGAAGCGCCACGGTTCACAAGGTATTCTAGGGCCAAGCAAATGAAGGAATAAACTCATTGGTGAGCAAGTCCAGGCACACATTCGCTATCGAAGTCACTTCAAACTCATGCCCGAATTTCCGCTGCCCGCACACGGCGCATGCGCAATTCTCAGGCCGTATATGCTCTTGATACTCACGAATGATCGTCAAGCGCTCCTCTTGCAACGGAAAGTATGGAAATTCCGTCTCCGTCCTGACTGGAGATCGCGACGCGGTTCGAACACGCGGCGCATGAGGGACACGAGGGCCGTAAGGGCCATGCGGGTCGGGCGCGAGCGCTGGCGATGAGGGGGTACGTTGTACAGCGTCCATCGCCGAGGAGGCGCTGGGTGCAGGGAAAGGCAAAGATAATCGAGACGTAGCAGGCTGCCGCACAAGAGGGCGAGCAAGGCGCTCGTACCGAACGGGAGAAAATATATAGCATATAGATAGACATGCAGGCCCACAAACATGCTCTTCCATAAGAAAGCGGTAGATTTCATCCTTTAAAGACTCTCGGAAGAAATTGCGCCCATGCAGACGTGCGAGAGTACTGAGGTTGGACCGGGTCCACCGCGGGAACTGACTCACAATCAATTGAACGGTCGCAGCGCGGACCCAAAGGCTGCCTCCGGCTAGGTGAGGCAAGCCCGCCTCAGATACAAATTCATTAGGAACAGCGACAACAAATGAATACCATTGATCCAGAACCTCCATGCGGACAGGCAAACCAAAGGCAGCAAACAATTCAGGCTCTCCCGCGAAAGCACGCGGCAGCAAGAAGGCAACCGTCCTAACTGAATGCACGGGACCAATGTCCTGATGTCCGATACGTCCGAGAGGCACGCTATTCTGCACAGACGCCGAGCACGCCACCCCAAAACGTTCTAACGGCATATCATCACGCGCAGCAGGTTGAATGCTCATATTTGGAGGGTGAATAAGAGCTACACGCCCCGCTCCCGAGCCTTTATATATGACGGGCCCATGCCCGAGGCCTTAGTCAGAGCTGAATCAGCGTTCGCACAAACGGCAAATCCCGAAAATCCCGTCCTCCCCATTCGTCGGCAACGCCCGCCAACGCCACTGAATGTGACGGTCACGAAATCTGTCACGCCAAAAATCGTGAAGAACCTGGTCTAACGAACCAGGAATCATTTTTCCCAAAAACTCTCTAGACTCCCAAGCGAGTTCTGGGGCTATTTGACCCATATAATGTCGTCTGAAAAGTTCGACATCGCAGACTGCAGCCTCGCTGACATCTTCCCATGGTTGCCCCATGTCGAAGTCGTTCTCTGCGCAGATATCGAAGCGGCCCCCGATCCACCGTCCTCGAAAACTGGTATGTGAAGTCCCCGTGGGTGGATCTGCTAGCCAACAGACTAGGCACAGCAGCACAGTTCCTAAGTCGCGAACCCATTTAACTTCGGCAAAGGCTTTTGCGCGGACATACTGCTTCCTCGACAAGTCGCGCAAGATCCATGATGCCTCCGAAGTCGTCCTCGAGAACTTCATAAGGTCGCTAGTCCGTCGTTCGCCAATTCTTGCTTCTATGTGGTTCACTGGGTTCTCACTGGGCCTGACGGACTTTTCTTTGTACACCTTCAGAGCGACCTGAGAGTAAAGATCGCTAAACTCTTCGGTCCAGCCTGCTCCCCTGTTGGCATCGTCCTGCCTTGCGTCATCGGCTCCATTCTCGTCGGTGGCCTCGTCCTCGTCTTCAGTGTCATAGTCCTCGTCCTGGTCTTGGTCCTTTGGCGCATTTTCTACGTGATTCCCGACAAATACGATGCGCCCTCCGAGCCACGGGCTGTACGCTACCGCGAACAGTTTTTGAACTCGCCTTTTCCCAGCCGCCATGAGGTATGGGTGCGCCAGACCAAGGGAGATCGCATCCACGAACGTGTCGACATTCTGGAATACGAGCATGATCATTTCTGGAGGCAATCCTGAGAAGCTTCCGAGGGCCTGCGAACGGGGGCCTGATCCTGGTGGATCCGTTTCGCCGTCAGCCATCAGTACCAGGAACTAGGTAGTGAACTCACGGTACGAAACCCAGGCAGACGGGATGCGTAACTGCCGGATCCCTTCCACGAGCCAGTCGTTGCGCATCTTGAAAACGGACTGTGGCGTCGACTTCCTGTCTACAATGCGTTTGGTCTTCTTACCGGTGTCAATTCTGTTTTTCAATGTTAACCAAGTTTGTGGCCTCGTCCGCAGGTGAAACGGACGTACATTCTCCATGTATACAGCATTCCAGGCGGTAGGAGATATGTCTGCGAAGGTGGGATGCGGCCCTTTCTGGCGAGTAACCCTATGCTTTTATGCCATATCTACCTCGTGGGGTGGCACAGGCGGCATACGCTCTGACCTTTAGAGGCTATTGTGTGGTGTATATTGTTCTCGTACAGCATATAGACCGGCCTTGATCGCATGCAGGCGCCGGCATTGATCGCAACGTGTTCCACAGCCCCACGTTGCGACGGCACCGAGAAACAAGCTACAAGGTGAGGGTGCCAATGAGCCGCACATCGCTGAATGTTCGATAAGACCCGATTTGATGTGAACGAATCAACATAGTTCCGACAAGTAAGGTATGAGGCTTCGACGTCGTAGTGTACGCTATATAGACGACTAGCAAGGAGCGTGGATGACCTGGGTATGTGAGTAGATGAGCAATAAAAACACGTTGACGAAGCGAGGGATTGTGATGTATTTACGAGTACGGTGCGCAGGCCACCGGCGTGAGCAAAACAAATGAAACAACGAATGTATCAGTATACACGACGCTGTACAGGGGACAGGGATACAGTGGCACGAAAGCAGAAAGCAGAAACAAAACATATGATGGGTGAGCTGCGTACCACGTGACCTGTCAACGCGACGTCTCCGCCCTACAGAGCTGCGCTTTCTCCTTCATCCTCCGCCATGTCTAATTTCCGGTTCGAGAATCCTACAGGAACGCTCCGTCGCCGCGACTTGGTGCCAAATCGCAAAAGCTCGGACATGCTGCGTCGCAGTCGACCGGCGTTCTGCAACGGCAGCTCGAGCGACCGCCCGCGCCGCGCGGGGCCGTCCGCGTGCGCCTGCGAGTCGGAGAAGGCTTCGACGTCCGGGAACGACGAGACCGATGCCTGGTGCGTCTTCTTCGCGCGGGCGGCCACGGGTACAGGCGCTGGACGGGCGCCGGACACCGTCGAAGTCGTCTCTGTCGTAGGTGCGGAAGTCGAGAGGGACGGGGCGGCAGAGGATACAGAGGCTGGGCGGATCAGCCCTGCAGGCGCTGCGGAGAAGCTGTTGCTGGGCGAGAAGTAGGAGGCGAGAAGGTTTGTGGTGGGACTGCGTGGGCGTTTGATCTGGAGCTTGGGAGGGTACGTGAAGCGGTGTGGGTTTGGACCTTCTGGTGATTCTGTGGCTGGCGGGCTGAAGACTGGAAGCATAACAAAAAGTGAGTATATGCGCTTAAAGTCCGCATATATGCGGTGACAACACGCACCTAATGGCTCATTGTCTTCTCCAGATTGCTCGCCGTCGGCGTCGCCGTCTGCCTCAACATCTGCTGCGTCCCCATCCTCCTCGCCCGTGGTCCTTCCCTCCATCTCCAGGAATGACGACGTACCGCCCTCGCCTTCGTCTGCACCCGCTGCCTTGCTGTCGGCAGGCAAGCCTGGCAGAGGCGGATGGATATGCACGCTAGCTTGCTTCCGGCTACCCTTGCTCTTCACGCTGCGCTTGTCACTGGTGCTCGCGCTAGGAATCCCAACAATGCCCTCGGCGCGGACGTTGGATGATGACCGCGCGTGGGGAATTCGTAGGGATGCCTTGGATGCGCGCAGGCTGCGCTTGCGTGCAGCGCTGACGCGGGAGACCTGGCTCGCAGTCGAAAAGCGCTTGTTGCTCGCGGACGGGGTCAATGCGGTAGGATCGATGAGAGGGAAGGATGTCGGAGGATTAGTGGTGGGAGAAGACGCGGAGGTCGAGGTGGGAGAGGTGGTTGGTGCGCTGGTGAGACGCGCTTTCGTGACCACGGCGGTACCCATCACACCGATGACCTCGGCGCGACTGACACTGGTGAAGTCGTTCACGCTGAGTCCATCCATGTCTCGGAACCCCTCGTCCTCAGAGCTCGCGTCGGCGGGCTCTAGATGATCCTCCTTGACATCATCCTCTACTTGCCGGAAAGCCTCCTCCATCCTGTCCTTGTCCTTCTCATGCCGCCTCCGCTCACTCGCCTCCATCTCCATCTCCATCGAAGTCACCACACCCTTCAAACGGTCCACCTCCGCCGCGACATCCTCCGCAACCTTCCACGCCTCTTCCACCTCCACCTCCAGGGTGCCAATGCGCTCCCGAGCACGCTCCAATTCCTTCGTCCTCCGCGCGTAGCTGGCATTGAGCTTCCGCAAGGCGACGGCCAGGGCGCTCGCACGATGGATGTCGCGTGCATGTGTTAGTTGCGCCCTATGCTCCGCGGAATGCAGGAGCGTCTGCATGTGGCCATCGAGCGCCGCCAGGGTCGAGACGAGTTGGCTGAGCAGAGCATGGATGGCGTCCGTGCTCCCAGAAGATTCCTGCCCGGCAGCCGACGCCAGCCCGCGCACAAGCATATTCCGCCGTGTAACGTCGAAGCGCCAGCGTGCCGCAGCCCCGTCAGAATCTTTCTCCACGCGAACAGCATCTTCCTCCAACTGTTCTTCGACGACACTCGGCGGTAGCAACTGGATGAATTTCTCCTTCGCACTCTCCCGTATCGCGGCCGAGACAAGCGTTTGCAGCTCTGCCGAAGTGAGAGTCCAATGGGCGGCGTCGAGGGTGAGATGCTTGTACGGAAGCGGCGGGGGGACGAATGAGATCGGAGGCAGTTGAGGTAAGGTGGGAGCTCGGGGTATAACCTTGATCGTGGACATGGTGGGTGTCGCTGGCGTGGCGGGGCGAGATGGCGAGAGGGTGGATGGAGGGGAGTAAGAGGAAGTGGATTCAGTGGGGTCGGTTTCGTTCAAGGAAACGATGGGCAGTGGAGGAGGGCGGCGATCGCGAGGAGTGCTTAATGGCGAAGATTTGGACACGGAATCTACAGGTGAGAGGGCTTCAGTAGTTATGGATACTGACGCAGTGTCTATAGGAGCCGGTGCGGCCGGTGTTTGGGCTGGCGGCTCTGACAGTGACGCGACAGGCGGCACAGGCGCCGGCGCCGACGCTGATGCACCCTCGAGAGTCTGGTCTAGCTCCGTCTCCTCGAGCGCTGGAGGCAGCGGTGTTGGCAAGATGGGAGGTGACATGGTGAAAGACATCAGCGACTGATGTCGGTCGGATGATTGTTCTTCTGGCTGTCCCAGCAGCGACTGCTGCTTCGTGCGACTGCGTGGACCTGCGGGGAGACGTGGACGGGGGCGCATCATGCTGGCGCGGGCCGCGGAAGAATTAGGTGAGGCGAATCCGGAAAGCGATCCAGGCGAAAAAGGCATCGCATCGGTGGAAGGATCCATGGTGTCGAGGGAAAGAGCGAAGAAGAACAAGCCAGCTGTTGAAGTTGAAACTGGAGGCAAGGCGGGTGGTGTAGCGCCGACAGCTAGGGATTGGACCGATCTCGGTCACGACGGCGCCAGTCCAAGAGACCAGCCTCTTCGGGTCAGATGCGGGCCACAGGTCGCCTCGAGGTTGAGTGTGTCGAGCTGGTTGTCGAGAAAGAGCGTGCAGCGCTGCCGCAGGCGGCAGGACATGCAGGAAGATTCAACAAATCTGATGCCGGCCAACCAAATCCCCACGGCACATTTCATACGTAAAACGGCCTCCGGCAACCCTCGCGCTAGATTTTAACTCGTCTTTACGTGTGCTGTCAACTGGCCACAATTACTTCGACGACACCCGCTCCGCGACATCCGCGTTTATTGCCTGATGGTTGGTGGGCAGCCTGCATTGTCCTAACTGGCCAGTCTCAACCTGCCGCTTTTCTCCGAGATTCGACGTACCAGTATCTGACCAACATTGGTCCAGATTGGTCCCCAGGTCACCCACGAAGCCCGGTTCCTTGCGCAGGCCAGCGGGCCAATGAAAACTCCTGCATCATGCGGATATCATGCCAGAGAAGACTTTCCATCATGCGAAGGTCCTGGATCATTTGCAAGTCAATAGGACAGCAGTGGGAAATGGAATGGGACGGCCGTCCTAAGCAGATAAGATTAGATTGCGAGTCATAGATGGCCCGTGATTAGATCCAAAATTTCTGTCTGCAACTCTTCACCCTCCCAGACCTGCACGATCTGCCAATGGCCCCTCTCACTCACCCTTCGATCCGAGGTGAGCCATTCCAATACTTTTTAGGATTTCTGATCTGATGCTTTGTGTAGATGGCTGGTTCCGCGAAATCTCATCGCAGTGGCCAGGACAGGCCATGACCCTCAAGGTCAACAAAATTCTCCATGTCGAGAAATCCCTGTACCAGGACGTGCTCGTCTTCGAGTCGGAGACATACGGCAATGTCCTCATTTTGGATGGTGTCATTCAGTGCACGGAACGCGACGAATTCTCGTGAGTTAAGTCTGTCAGTACGGTATGCTCAGTGATCGCTCACCATCTGCCAATATGCCAGATACCAGGAGATGATCGCGCATCTCCCATTGGCTAGCCACCCAAATCCCAAGAAAGTGCTGGTCATCGGTGGGGGTGATGGGGGTGTTGTCCGAGAAGTTTTGAAGCATGAATCCGTGGAGAAGGTCGTTCTGTGCGATATCGATGAGGTGAGTAAACACTCAACCCAGCGCTTCAGAGCGTTCCCTCATGGTGGTCACAACTTGCAGGCCGTCGTCCGCGTGTCGAAGCAGTTCCTCCCACACATGTCTGGCCTCCTGGCCTCCCCAAAAGTCGAGGTGTTTATCGGGGACGGCTTCAAGTTCCTTGCCGAGAACACTGCGTCCTACGATGTCATCATCACCGACTCTTCCGATCCTGTTGGTCCCGCTGCCTCACTTTTCGAAAAGCCGTACTTCCAGCTGCTTCACGACGCGCTGACCCCCGGCGGGCACATTTCCACACAGGCCGAGTGCCTCTGGCTCCACCTGCCCCTCATCTCGCAGCTGCGCAAGACGACACGGGAGATGTTTGGCACCGCAGAGTATGCGTACACCACCATTCCCACCTACCCGTCAGGACAGATCGGCTTCATCGTTTGCTCGACGGAGAAGGGCCGCGATTTGAAGACACCGGTGCGCAAGGTCCCAAACACCAGGTACTACAACGAGGCTATTCACAAGTCTGCGTTTGTCTTGCCTGAATTCGGTCGGGCTTTGATCGAGGACGACAAGTTCATCACGCCGAAATTCGGCCGCGCTCAAAGAGCGGAATTGGAGGCGTCCAAGGCGAAGAAGAAGATCCTCCTTCTCGGCAGTGGCTTCGTGGCCCGCCCTTGCGCCGAATACGTCGTTCGCGATCCCTCGAACGAGCTTACCATCGGTCAGTATCTTGTTGTATAATGCCGTCTTCAATTAAGTCCAATTGGTCCAACAGCCTGCCGCACGCTCAAGAGTGCCGAGGCGCTCGGTGAGGGTCTCCCGGCAACCACCGCACTTTCCCTCGACGTCAACTCGACCGCCGACTTGGAGCGCGAGGTTGCCGCGCACCATCTTGTCATCTCCCTGATTCCGTACACCTATCACGCCGCCGTCATCAAGGCCGCCATCAAGGGCAAGACACACGTTGTCACGACCAGCTACGTATCGCCCGCCATCCGGGAGCTCGAGGAGGAGGCGAAGAATGCTGGAATCGTTGTAATGAACGAGATCGGCCTCGACCCTGGTATTGATCACCTGTACGCGGTCAAGACCATTGATGAGGTGCACGCGAAGGGCGGGAAGGTGAGATTGAACTCATCTCTATACGGAAGCACTCGTTTCTGACAGCGGCATTTAGATCAAGCAATTCCTCTCGTACTGCGGTGGGCTTCCCGCCCCCGAATGCGCCGGCAACCCGCTCGGGTACAAGTTCTCTTGGTCCTCTCGCGGCGTCCTCCTCGCGCTCCTCAACTCCGCAACCTATCTCTCCGAGGGCAAGCTCCTCGACATTGACGGGAAGGACCTCATGGGCTACGCGAAGCCGTACTACATCTCGCCCGCGTTCGCTTTCGTCGCGTACCCGAACCGTAACTCCGCGCCGTTCCGCGAGTTCTACAACATCCCCGAGGCGGAGACTGTCGTCCGCGGCACGCTGCGGTACCAAGGCTTCCCGGAGTTCATCAAGGCGCTCGTGCAGCTGGGCTTCTTGGATGCAGAGACGAAGGAGTGGCTGCAGGAGGGCCTCACTTGGGCGGAGGTCACCCAGAAGGCGATTGCTGCCAACGATGCCTCGGAGGGGTATGTATTCATTACAAGCTCAGTATCAACTCGCTCAACATTTATCCAGGACGCTTGTTTCTCGTGTCAAGGCCCTCTGCAGCTTCCCGGACGCGCTGGAGAGCGCTCGTATTATCTCTGGCCTCCGCTGGATCGGCCTGTTCTCGTCTGAAAAGGTTCAGCCCCGCGCCGGCAACCTGCTTGACACGCTCTGCGCGCGCCTCGAGACGCTCATGAAGTACGAGGAAGGCGAGCGGGACCTCGTCATGCTGCAGCACAAGTTCATCGTTGAGTGGCAGGATGGTACCGAGGTACGCCTTCCAGAAGCGCTTACATTATTTCAAAGCTGAGGTGCCGCTAACTGCAGCAAATCCTCACGTCGACGCTGGAGCAATACGGTGCCCCGCAGGGGCATTCCGCGATGGCGCTGACGGTCGGCGTACCTGCCGGCATAGCGACGCAGCTCGTCTTGGATGGAGTGCTCAGCACGCCGGGAATTCTGGTCCCGTACACCAAGGAGATCTGCGACCCAATACGCGAAATACTTGAGAAGGAGGGTCTCGGCCTCACCGAGCGGGTGTTATAAAATGCGTCAAAGTCTGAATGCAACTGTGTAAAATCACCATGTATTCCCTAGAAATACTGCCACGATCAATGTCGATGTCGAAACGCGCGGCGAGGATGCAGTACGCCATGTGCGCTGGAAAGGGACTCAGGTCGCTGCCCGACGGAAGAAGCGACACTTCACAATATTTCAATTCCGACTTGAATCTAGGTCAATGTGAATTTCTACTTTGATTACAATGTGCAGTTAGATCATCTCTCGCCAATTCTCCCCAAAGTCAGATCGCCATATTTTTTCAATCGCGGCAAAGACCTCTGCACCAACGTCCGTCCAATCTGCCTTGTTTTCCGCTTCCTCGAACTTGTCCACTGTTGTTATACGGAAACGATCCCCCGCCCATTGTCCCCTGTGAAGGCCAAGTTCTTCGGACATCGCGGTCGAGTCATCGCTGGACCAGCATATGCGGGTCAATATCGCCGATCCGAATCCAACGCGGCCCCTGCAAAGAAGCCCGTTCGCCTTCTCGCCGGTGAAGTCTTTGACCGTCCGCGACAGCACGTATTCTTTCTTCGATAAATTGCAAAGCACCCAGTCGTCGCCGTCGAATGCTGCATGGGCCATTCCCATGAATCTTGCCTTGTCTGGTTTGCACATTGAATAATAGACGTCGCTCACGGGGATCCCCGGTTTCGAAAGGTTGCTTCCGTTGATATATCTGTAGGCTTTGTGCGCGAAATTGTAGAGGGTCTGTGAGTCCGAGTCGTCCGACCCGTCATCCGAATCAACAGCACTGCATACTCTTTCGAGCTCTTCCCTCTCTGTCGATGAGAGCATGCCAGCTGGGAGGTCGTCAAGTTCTGCATAGTCCCCTATACACACGAGGCGGCCGCCGATCCAGGGGGTGCGTTCGGTGAGCCGAAGGGTATGTACGTATTTTGCGCCGATGGCTTCGAGCGTCGGATGAGCAACGCTCAAGTACATGGCGTCTTCCACAGTTTTAAGCTCGTGGAAGATCATCAGGATGATCTCAACAGGCAGAGCTCGGAGAGCCCCCAGACTACTTTTCGGAGCCCTGGAGACGATAATCAATATGTTGTCGAACTCGAAGGCCATTGTGGCGTACCTCACTGCAAGCGGCGGTGGGGGAAATGGTTCGGTGAGGTTCTGGGCCATCCATTCGTATCCGTCGTAGATGCTCTCGCCGAGCTTGGCCAAGCGAAATGCATGCCTGCAATCGAGGTTGAGACTAGCAAGACTCTTGAGTACCGTGAATATAATGCACGTCGTGTGGATACGCACATCATCCAATATTGGCCCATGTTAACGTGTGGCAGGAGAATGGTGCCCAGAGCAGAGAGGAACAGAGTGCGACCTAGTGCGACTTATGTCAGCTTATGTCAGAACGACTGAGTCCCACGCTCCTGGCGGTTCGTCGGGGTCAAGTCGATGAGCGGCGCGAGAGAATGTAATAGTATGTTGGAAAGGGATGGCACATTACGCATGAACTGTGTATCGGCTCGATATTTCTCCTGGTAAGAAATTGGTATGTAGAAATGTCAGAAAGTATATCGGAGTTTCTCTCGCCAATCCTCCCCAAATTCATCTCGCCATATTTCTTCAAGCGTGGCCGCGACCTGTGCGCCTACGTCCGTCCACTCTGCCCTGTCCTCCATCTCCTCAAACGCACCCTCCGTCACCATTCGGAAGCGATCCCCCGCCCACTCTCCCCGCTCGATGCCACCTTGATATGGCATTGAGATCGAGCTATCGCTGGACCAGCATATGCGAGATAAAATCGCGGTGCCTATTCCGATCTGGGTCTTGCTAAAAGGCCCCTTCGTCTTGTCATCCGCGAGGGCTTTGATCGTCCGGGCCAGCACGAATTCCCGCTTCGACAGATTGCAAAGAACCCATTCAACTTTGTCATATGAGACGCCGTGGAGCATATCATGGAATCTTTCCCTGTCCAGGTGGTTCATTTTCCAATAAACTCGACCCCACGAGCGTGTCCAGAGGTCACCAGGGATGCTTGGGCAGCATTCGAAGGCGAACTCGAAGAGGGTCGGGGGGTAGTCGGAATCGTCGTTCCTCTGGATGCGGGTGGCGCGGCATACTGTTTCAATCTCTTCCCTCTCTGCCGGTGTGAGCATGCCAGCCGGGAGGTCGTCGAGTTCCGCGTAATCCCCTACACACACGAGGCGACCGCCGATCCATGGGGCAAGCTCGGCAAGTCTGAGGGCGAGTAAGTGTGTTTCTCCAATGGCTTCAAGTGTAGGATGAGCGATGCTTAAGCGCATGGCATCTTCTGAGTCAAGCTCGTGGAATATCATGAGGATGATCTCCGCAGGTAGAGTGAGGGCTCCCAGACTACTTTTCAGGGGGTTCGCAACCTGAGCACTGGAGGTAACAGTTAGTGCTTTACGTAATGCAAGACAATTTATGCAGCGTACGCTTTTGCAGGAGCTCGGATGAACGATGGCTCGGTGAGGGCGAGGGTCAACCATTCGTATCCGTCGTAGAAGCTCTCGCCGAGCTTGGCCAAGCGACATACTTGCTTGGAATCGAGGTTGATGCTAGCAGAAAGGGACAGTACTAGTGAGCACAATCTATATGAAGGACGTCGGCTGAGAACATACATCACCCAAGTCTGGCCCATGTTGAGAGGGAGAAGTAGAAAGGGGTGGCAGCCAGCGCTACAGTCACGGTATTAGCGAAGCCACGTTGGGTCCCACGGTCAGGAGACCGCGTCCTCGCACAGACCAACTCCTCCGTCCTTCCACGCGATTGCCACGCAGCCCGCCTCCTCGTCCACCGCGACATGGTCCACTACACCCGTGTCAAACGCTCCCAGCGTGATTGCTTGACCCCGCTCGCCGCCGGTGCCCCCTCTGAGCGGCAGCATCTTCGCCACGACGCGTTGTACACCGAGTCGCACTGTGTCCACCGGCGCGTCTACCCACAGCGCCATCCCGTAGCGACCGAGCTTGATTTCTGACGTACGCGACATGTCGGCACCAGATGAATTTGGCTGCAGGACGGGTGGAAAGGCATAAGTGCCCGTGCTCGGATCGGGCGCGAGGATGTAGTGAAAGAGCATGTTGATGGGGCCGATGAATTGCGAGCCGGTCTTCAGGACGAGGTTGAATGTGGGGCGCCGGCGCTGATACGCGCCCGGGAGCGCGTGTGCGTGGACGAGCGGCGCGACGGTGAAGGAGGTAATGCGGTCTGGCGGCCAGCGCCATTCGTGCACTGTGTCGGGTTCAAGAATTCCACAATCCGCGATTGAGGACAGCAACGGAGATCGTAGATTGTACAACTTGATGCTCTTCTGGCCGAATACGAGGATCAGGTTGTTCAGCAGTGCGACGTGCACTGTCTCATTCACCTGACGAACCGAAGCGGTGAGCATATGAACAAGAGACCCTGTAGCTGGACATGCCTGAGACATCGCAGGATCGCGCAGGTCATATAGCGATCGACCACCCTTAATTTCGTATACCCAGACGTTACCAGCAGCGTCGCCTGTGGCTAGATATTCGTCGGTCAAGAGTAGCGGAAGGCCGTTGATGGGAAATTCCGCTACGGTCATAAAGCCCCTGGTCGCAGCGTCGAGCAGGAGTTCCGGCGGTGGGCAATCAGAGTTGTCCAGCGCAAGTATATGCGCGTAGGCAGCGCCGCTGCAAACACATGGTGATGAGTTGCGTGCATATATGCGTGTGTCGGTGAAAGCACACACCGCTCAATGGACGTGACGGCGGCAATGACATCCCCGTTGCGTGGCGCCGAGTTCACAACGAAGCAGGTGGGGCTGTTGAAATCCTTCCACGCCTTGACCTTCGGCGCCCTCGCTCCCGCCTTCCCCAGGTCGATGCACTGTAAGGCATTGCGCTCCACCTCCGCACTAGCAGGCACCTGCGTCACGTACACCAGCGCCCTGAGCAAATACTGATGCCCATGTCCCAGAACAAATGCGATGTCGGAAGTCCTGACGTGGTGGACCGCAGGGTCGGTTGGGACTGACAGCGTTGGAACCGACAGCGGCGCGTCGATAGAAATGCGCATCCGTGGCCAGCGCTTGTGCCGTCTTACAGCACGAAGGATGACAGCTCTGAGCTCCGCGGAGGATAGGTCATGAAATAAGGCATCGGGTATGGGGATGTACGCGTCGACCAGCTGCTGCAGGAGGGTATGCCAGACTGGCCGTGAAAAGGTGAGGTACGCCATTCGGTGGGAGCACTATGATGAGAGTTTGCTAGTGAATACGACGTGCAGAAGCAAATATTAGGAGGCGTACCTGTGCGAGCACCATAACATCTCGGAACTCAATGTTACGGACGATGACTAGGAAGATGTCGAGTGGGAGGCGTTCCAGATGGCATGAGTGTTCAGATACCCACCGGGATCCGCTCTCAATCCCAGGAAAGGCCGCTTTCACTGACACATCCATAGGCTTTGATATCCCCGCATGGACGTGGGTTTGACTCAGGCTCGCGCGTGCTTCAGCAGCTAGGTTGGTGTTGGAGGAAAATATCAGGAAACATTAGCAAGCTATGGCCACGCCAAACGACATCGAGACCTCACCGTCATCATTGAACGCGGGTAACACGTTTGCAGCCATTTTTGTCCAGCTCGAGCCGTCCGTCCTCCAAGCTGACACCTGACAGCATATCAGTTAGCGACTGCCAGATATACGTATGCGCCGAGCAAACGTCGCATACCGGGTATTGACAACGGTGGGAGAGCAACCTGCAGTGGGGATCAGACTTCAGCCTTCATAACTGCCTCACAGCGCATACTGAGAAGGACGCAGAGAAGAAACTCACTAGGTCCGACCTCTTGGTCAGCGACCCGTCAATCGCCTGGCCGAGTGCTTATGAGGCGTCTTCGGCATGCCCGAGGTGTCAGCCAGACTACCCAGCGCCATGGAAGTCCTCGAGCACGCGGAAGGGATACGTAGATGATAGCGCGTAGTGCGGGTGCAAGGGTCCAGAGGTGCCAATCATGAATGGCTATTCAAATTACATGCTAGGAGAGTCACTGGTGTCGGCCTCGGGCATACCCTTACCTCGCAAGTGAAGAATCAGATCTACAAGGAACGCACGAGAGACTGAGATGAACGCACCCGTGAATGCAACGGAAAATCTCCGAACCCATCTGGCCGAATCAGCCAGGCTACGAGCCCGCAGCACAAGGACCGACGTTGGTTATCAAGAACAGGGAATTCGGTAGTTCTGGAGCGGGAGGTTTTGGCTGCAGAGCACTGAGACAATGCAACTCTACAAAATAAAAGGCTGCGGGTTGTCCCCGGCCGGAGTCGAGCCGGCGGCTTCACGGTCTAGCCAGGCCACAACGTGATGATTTAACCACTAATCGACGGGGACTTAACAAGCTGTTCCCTCTGTGACAAATATAATGCAAAAGTCTGTAAGTTATCCAGAAGCTGCACGCCTTACATCGCCAAAATTTATGGGACTCGGAATGTATAGAATATATAGTAAGGGGGCGGTAAGTAACGATCTGGGATTAGAAGGAGGCCTGGTATAGTACGACGTGGTAAGTACAATGGTGAGTGTCCGAACTGGCAGCGAGCCCATAGAAGTAGACGAAATAGATATGATGCAACATACAAACTGCGACATAGAAAGATACGGGCATAAAGCGTCTTCAAGCGTCATCAAGCATCAAGCACAGAGTTCAACGTCAGCGTACACATGCCACCTTCGTCTCGGCCATTTTGTTCTTTCTCGGGACCTGGCCCTAGATTCAGTTCTCCTTCATGCCCCCGGCCCAGAACACATTGCCATCGACGGGAGGGGGCGTGTCCATGGCGGCCATGAGTTTGTTCGTAAAGTCGGAGGTCAGGTACGTGTTGAGGTTTGCCAGGCTGAGCGTCGCGCCGAGAGACTGGTAGTTTTCGGTGGTGTGCGCGCGATGGGTGAGGGGGCGGCGAAAGACTGTCTCCGAAACGGGTGCGGACGAAGGGGGCAGGGGAAGGGGCGCAGTGGGGGGCGCGGTGGGCGGCTTCCGGACGGCACCGGTGCGACGCGTTGGACTGCGAGAAGGCGTCAGCATCGGGTCAAATGAACAATTTGCGGCGACCGTGGACATAGAGGGCATTGGAAGGGGACATTTGACACCGAATTAATCAGTGAGATATGAAGAAATGGAAGGAACGAGCGTTTCAACGGCATGCATGTCGAACAAAATCGAGTAAGAGTCGCAAGCGTGATAGTAAATGAAGTGTTCCGTGCTCCGGTGACGGGGAAGAGGAATGGCCGCAGTGAAAGGCGTGGAACCGCAAAGAAAGGCAAGTTGAAGTCGCAGAGGTACCAATGAGACTGACCGATTGAATGCGCCTCCGACACTGCCGCTGCGCATACGCCCCGTGTGCGGGTTTGGCGTGCTCCCGAAATCCTCCATGCCTGCCAGCATGTCCACGCTGCCACTCCGCGCGCGGCCGGCGGTCGCCGGGGTGAGCGCATTGCGCTGGAACGCGACACCCGCGCTGCGCAAGGGGCTCTTGATCGCGCCCATCGCACCGGTGGCGACCGTGAGGCTGCTCCTGCGCCTGCGCAGGCGCGGCTGCGGGATCGGGCCCGTCGATGACGCGCTGCTCGATGCGCGGCTGCGCGACTGCGAGAAGTAGTCCTCGTCGGCGTCCGCAGAGGGTTCTGGGATGTGCATGGAGAGAGAGCCCTTGGAATTGGTGGGGGTGGTGTCGATGGCCATGTCGATGTCGGGGCTGCTTGCGCGAGCAGGCTCGGCGGTGCGGTACGGGCGCGGCGTCGCGAGGAGGCCCGAGGCGAAGATAGAGGAGTAGCCCGACATTATTGTTCGTGACCAGCGAGTGAACAGAAACAAAAGACGGTTGGGAGGTAGTGAACAAGAATGAAGCGAAGGTCGTGGATTTTATGGGAGATGCAAGTTCGAGTTTTGTGGGAACGCTCCGATCGCTAATTGCCATACATTACGTCAGCGTCCTTTTGTATTTTTTTTCGCGCTGACAGGCCGCCGAGGTCTCCTGGCAACGCCCTCCACACTCCACGAGCTCTCCACGAGGCGTCGCAGCTTGCAAGCCACGTAGCATCGCAGTAGCCTCGGAAAAGCCCACATAAGCATCTAGCTTTCTCCATTATGGCACCTGCCACGCGCCGCAGGTGGCCACTGGCTCGATTGCATGCGCACCAGCTGGTTACCACTCCACCCCGTCCACAGCAACCTTAGGCGGGCGGTCCTGCACTGGTTCATGTTGACACATCTGGACTCTTCTCGCCTCGTTTGACTGCCAACTGGCCATGGCTAGAGATAATCACGGACCTAGCTTGACCCGGTAACGCGCCTGCGAGCGCCAGGAGACCTTCGGGACGACTACGGAAATGCTCGCCCGCTGTAGGTTTAAGCTCGGCCCAGCCAGAAACTCTAGATCGCCCTCCCGGCGCATCTTTGAGCTTTCGATTCCTGTTGCACCTCGGGCTCGGAGGTTCGCAACTTTCGGTCCGCGGATGTCCCGATCAATATATGTCAAGTACCGTCCTCCGGGCCTCGGACACGGAGCTGTGCATTTGCATAATCCACTACCCAATTTCCCTCGTACTCGCATCTCCTCTCCCCCTCAGTATCTCCCGCCCTTATATTCAGAACCACTCTCTTCTGATACTACCATAAGGTGAAGCTACGGAGACTATCTCCCGCCAGGTTTGCGAAGGCGAAACTCATGCACTCAAAGTGGCGTCGGCGCGTCCTCAGCTCACAGCGCCCTCCTGGAACACGCGCGTGGCAAAACTCGTACGAGCTTGCTCGGCTTCGGAACATCCGGAGGTTCGCGTCCATCCTCTAAGCGCTACAGGCCTCGAAATGCCGCTGAATTATGGGTAGCGGCAACTCGGAGGGTTGTAAGGTGTAGTGGGCGGCGAATAGAAATGTATTTTCCCAGCTGATTCATATGGTCCCACCGCAAAATCCAGTGCACGATCTGTCACGCGAGCTGTCGTCTCTCTGACGACGCGGAACATATTGTGCCACTTGGGCGCATCGACTCGGTCGCCCGCCGACATATGACATATGTCAGTCTCGTCAGCGCCGGAGGGTTTAGCGGTCTGATGTCGTGTCATGGTCGCAAAATGCAATTATCGCAGGCAGCAGAACGCAACCTCCAGAGCCGCATTCTCTGAGGTGGTCCCGATCGCTCGAAGCCATGGCCAGCCATCCGTGTGTGTGAGCCAAGCTAAACCTCCCAAAATTCCATTAGAGCACACACATTAGTCCAAAAAGTAAGTAAGCCCAATCATTGCGCGAATAGAACACTATGAATAAATATCGTCATGTTGCTTCGTCACCAGCCCTCGTCATCAAGCATGAGAACGGAATCACAGCGGGCAGTTGTCTCGGCTCATGGAGACGTTCGCGAAGTACGGGCCTGCACAGCACATACACGCGTCAGCTTCGCAAGAGCCAACAAGCAAAAGAATGGATCGTACCAAGATGGTCCGCCACGCTCGTGTGGATGAGCGAGTTGCCGTCCTGGCAGTTCCCGTTCTCTTGACCGGGGCACGCAACGGTGTTCGTCGCCTCGCCCGTCGCGTCATCCGTCGCGACAATGTGCACCTCACCGCCCGAGTGCTGGAATCCGAGGACACGCGGGGGGACAACCGGGACAGGGTCGTTCTTGTGCGTGATGAACGTGTAGGTCGAGCCGAGCTAGACAGCGCAATTAGACGATGTTCTTCGACGCGGACATGGGGCGATGCTCACCTGCGAGTCAACCATATCGGCATACGCTTGGTTACCACCGCGCGGGAGGCCGAACACGGTCGTAGTAATCGCGGTGCTCGGGTCGAGGTTCTGACGGAGCATGAGCGCGTCCATGGTCGCGATCGCAGCGCCTGCAGTTCGCGCAGCGGGAGTGAGCCTGGGTCGGGCGGGCATCTACACCTGAGAACGCACCGAGACTGTGTCCAGTGACGAGGATCTTGTTGGTGTTGAAAGTGTTGAGGGCGGCCTTGACAGTCGAGAGAACAGTGTCAGCAGTGCGACCCTGGGCCTCGGCGAAGCCCCTGTGCACTTCGACGTCGTCTGCGGAGATTGTTCAGAAGGGCTGTCAAGTTAACATGGAAATTGTTTACCTGGGGAGTTGGGGAACAACGTCGTGTTGATGGGTGATTTCAAGAACTTCAGATCGTTGATTACGGACAGACTGCAAGCCTGTCAGACTCCGCAAGCACACCGGTTGCAACTGACAACTTACGGATTCTCCGCGTCAGTTCCCTGATGAGCGACGACGACGCTGTTTGTCGTGTTATCGTGCGCGACGAAGACTGCGTTGAAGTCAGTTTATCACCGCTCGAACGACCATCGGAACGCGACTGACATCGTGGGGTCGCACCACCATCTACACATCGTAATTAATGCACACTCCCGCACTACGAGCAAACGGAGATGACGCACCTCCACCAACAGCAAGCGGTTGAACACTGCCCAATCCCAGTGCCTGACACGGTTCACCACATTTCCACGACTGGACGGCCTCGCTGCTGCAGTACGCGATCCGCGCAAACTGTGCAGGGCGCACGAAGTCATCGGTGATGGTCTGGTCCGAGACCGAAGTCGTCGAAGCAGTGTTATCCGCACGGTCGACCAACGGTGCAGCAGCAGCCAGGAGCGGGACAAGAGAAATAAGGGCGGCAGAGAAAAGCATCGTGACGAAATTACAAGTGAAGGGCCTCGCAGAGGATAGATTGGAAGGAAAAATGCGGGCTCAAAGAACGACAGTAGGCGCAGCCCACGGAAGAAAGGAAAGGAACGAAGAGGGAGGGGAACGGGGTCAGCTCAGCTGGAACTCACGACTGGGCAACGCGAAGTTTATATGCCGTGCGACCGGCGCACAGGCACTCAAACCTGCACGTACAGAAAGCCTGTGCCCGAGACTCCGAGCGCCCTCGGTGATGGACATTCTGTAAAACATGATGGGGACGCGGACGCGTGGCAACGTGGTCGAAACAATTTCGACGCCGATCTAAGATTTGTCAGCATCTGCATCGCACATCGGTCAACTAGCACGCGGCTACTACAGTGAGCCAGAAGAGTTCTTTCTTCTTGTACAATCTTCGGGATGCCACACACATTCAAAGGGCTATGCAGAACCAGCTTTGATGCTATGCAGTAGCTTGAAGTTGACCTAATGGTATCAGAAAATAGTCATTCTGAATATAAGATGCTATGGGGATACAGGAAGCCTTATGTATGGTTTGATGGAACCGCCGCAAGGAACCATTGGAAGCGCTGACCAGCTGTCCGACGCGAGCTCGATGAGGCCGACGGCCGTAAGTTACGCACCTCAGGGCTATCTAGGATTCTGATAAACCCGCAGAGGTGAAGTGCCTTGAAGTGCCCGCCAAGCAAGTTCGGCGAGACAGCCATGCGGGATCGTCTGAAATGTCTGCATATTGGCTGTGCGATCATCGACGGCAGACCGATGAGTTTGAGACTGGCAGGCCCAACAGCTCGGACCCCATCTTACTTGATTGCAATCACTTCGGCAATCCGGCGGGTGAGACAGCAGTAACCTACTTCTGCCGCTGCGACGGCCTCTCGCACGAGTCGCAGGAATCATCGTGCACGAAGGCCTTCATAGATCTCTCCAATCAGCGGGCCCCTCGGCCATGCAATGAAAGCCGATGACTACCATGATGATGTGCCGCCGCGCCGGCCGTCATGGTCGGAATGGTGAACGTGCACGAGTCGTCACACGACGAGCGGGCGACTCTAATGACATGCGGACGCTTCGCGAGCCGTGCAGGACAGCGAAAGATCCCCGATCCGGCGTTGAGCAGCGTATCCCGTGTGCACTCAAATGCGGTGCGATGGTACGAAAGACTCTGGAGGAGTATAGGAAACAACAAGGATGAACGCTAGCGTCCACACATAAAGCCGACTTGATAAAAAGATCGATGACTTACTAGATACAAATCTTCCTGACGCAATAACGATCGACACATGCATAGCACAGTGACAGAGCCATGATACCGGAGCACATTCAAGACTCCATGACCGCCACGAATTCCCGAGGCCTGAAGCTCGCCGCAATTAGTCTCCGTAGCAAGTAGTATTCGGCGAGGGTCATAGCCATGCGATGAGAATCGAAGAAGAAAGAATATTGATTCCGAGCCTGGTGAGGACCGGGTGCAATTACGTAAGGACAGCAGCATTTGAGATTCTATTGAGCACTCAGCAGCCTATGACTTGTGCACTCGAATACGGTGACATGGTACGAAGAGAATAGTACTGTAACATCAACGGCCCAAAAGAGAAAAAGAGATTGACGGCGTAAGATATCTTACTGCAAAGCCAATATGGATAGCGAACATGCATAGCACAGCAAAGCCAGATAGCGGACCAAACCAGCACGCATAAACCCTGTCAAGACTCCGTGATCGCGACGGTTTCCCGCGGCCTGAAGCTCCAAAGTTCGACCGCAGTCTTCCCGAGCCGACGACACATCACCGCGCAGCCCTCCCGCCTGAACGCGACCTTCCACACCGTCTCGCTCTGCTCACTCAACTCACGCACATAGTTGCCTGTCGCCGCCTCGAACAGACGCACGCGCCCGTCGTTCCCGCTCGTCACGAGGAACTCGCCGTCAAACTGCATCGACGTCACCGACGAATCGTGCGCCGCAATCCGCGCGCGCACACTCAAGTCCGGCAGCGAGAACGTCACGACGCGCCCGTCCGCACCGCCCGTCGCAAGCATCGTGGGGGAGATTTGGAGCTGGCAGACGAGCGCGGCATGACCTTGAAGCATTGCGTTACATTGGCTGGAGAGCGGCGTTAAAGGTGTTATCGTTCGTGAAGCAAGAACGAGCGTACCCCGAGGTAGCATCCCAGACACGGACGGTGGTATCCAGGCCACCAGAAGCGATGATGTTCCCGTCGAAGGCCACCGAATAGATCTGGTTGTAGTGTCCCCTCAGGACATGTAAGCACTCTCCTGTGTCAATGTCCCACAGCTGCGGTGATAGTCAGAACGCGGCAGAAGTTCGCGAATAAACCATGCTACGCACTCGACATGTTGTATCGTAGCTCCCGCTGACGACCCTGTTACCGCAGACGTCCAACGCTCGCACACTGGAACTATGCCCGCGCAAGACGCGCAACATGTGCCCGCGCTGGATGTCCCACACCCTGAGAGTGGCGTCGCGTGATCCTGACACCGCAATGGGGCGATTGTGCAGAACCTTGAGACAGCGAATCGTCGACGTATGCCCCTGTAGGACATAAATTGTGAACCTGGCAGCCTGATCAGCTTCGGAAGACAGACGACCGCGGAAATTGCGCACCCCGTCCGAATGTCCCAAACCCGCAGCACCTTGTCGCATCCCCCGCTGACGACCAACGCTGACGGCTGGCCCCAGCCATACGAAGCACCGCAGACATCACTTTGTTTGATCCGAGCCCGCCGCGCTTCATTCTCAACAGGATCGTCCATCTCATCGGGGTCCAGGTATGTTCTTGGTTGATCGAGACCCAATGACACCCTCATTGAAGGCGACAGCAAATGGTCCAGTCCCTTCGGGTCTACTATCTGGGATCCTGCGGGTGCCCGATTGTGTTTCAACATGCCGTCTATGCCGGTACGCACTTCGGGCACGTCGTCTGGGGCGCGCGGTTCATACGGATGATCGATGTGCGTGGGATCGAAAGCTCCCCCGCGCGAGACCAAGTTGACAGCCCATACGCCGAGCTCGTGGCCTATCAGTGTGCGTACAAGGACGCCGGTGTGTGTTGAGAAGATGTGGATTCGATGATTGGCGAGGCCAGCAACGAGCCAGTCGCCGTCGAGCGCGACGGATGTTACGACGCCCGACTCGGGGTTGAGCACTGGGATGCGATGTGCACGGAGCAAAGTCCCGTTGCGCCGCCAGTTTGTAGCTTCATGAGAGGTCAGTATGCGACCATGGGAGTAGGGGTAAAACCGTACTGGTAATGTAAGCATGCTTGAAGAAGGAGGCGTAAGAGTCATGTGGAAGCACTGGGCGGGGAGTCCCTAAGAGGGACCCATCAGCCGCTCGACCGGCCTCTGCGAGCATTCGAGCTCGCGTGTTGCGTCCGCTTGCTGTATACCAGACGCCCATTGCGTCAAACTCCTCCAGGTCAAAAGTTCGCTTCGAATGCATCTGCACGTCGTACCCCCGGTTCTGGGCCAAGCGCCGCCAAAGCCATTCGTCCTGGACAAGCGCGTGCCATGTGCGAGACACCTGGCTGACGCGTGTGAGTGTGCTTGGCTCGTCGACGAACGACAAAACGTGAAGTGCGAGCTCCGTTGGGAGCGTACGCAGGAAGTCGCGCTTCAGCAACGGGCCAATGGTAGACGCGAGGAAGTGAAGCTCCTGGGGCGAGCATGCCGCGAGGATCGCTGACAGATATGCTTCGCGCGCACGTGAGCCGAGGTGCTTAAGCGCGGCGAACTCTTGAAGAGTATTGTCGAAGGATGGGAATTCGGAGTCGGTCATTTGAGGGCGCGAGGTAGAGGTGAGGCGAAGCGCGAGGCTCGTGGAGGACAGCATGTTCGGTAGAGTCGGACTCGGAGAGGGCGCAGGTGTTGGAGGACGCACTATGGGCATGTAGATTGTCGAGGACTCTGCTGGGACAATCTCCATGGGCTCGTAAACAGCAGAGCCGCTGGCCCCAGCGAGGTCGAGGTCGACTGACATGGTGCAGTGCGTTAAGCTGCAAAACAGATAGCTTTGGGGAGTTAGACTTGGAGACGTTAGGGCTTGATAGGCGAAGATTGGGCAGGATCAGGAGGCTAGTCAAGGCCCTTTTGCGATGTGTCCTGGAAGCCTTATGGCGGCGCTGCACGAATTCGGAGCGTGGGGAAGCGGCCGAGACGAGGAATCGTTCCCGATTCGTCGTCAACGTCGCGTTCACAGCAACAAGCAACAGGAGAAAGCGTTGAAGTGGTGATGGTGGTTAGAAAGCAAAAGAATGGTCCCCATCGTTAGAGACGATGAGCAAGGATGTTCTCACGCCTACCCCATGCAGCCCACAACCTCGGGTTAGGGTCAAATATGGGTGACAGTCACAGTGTGCCACAGTCACACCATCGGAGTCCGCGTCTTCAGCTCACCGAACTTCATGCCACCATTATAACCCCCGTATCCTGCACCGCAGGCAAGTACTTTACGATTACAAGTCAAGGGTGGTCAGTGTTTTTCGTCCTGGATAATATTCTTATCCCACCTGACAATGGGGTGCGCAGTTAGACGCTAATTACACTGGTCGTGTCGTGACTTGCACACCGATACGCAGTAAGAATTGCCCTCTTCTATCCTATATGTGTTCCTCACTTTCCCTACATAGACCAAGACTTGATTATATCACTATCTCTGTCGCTTGTTCCACCTGTACTCATCCTTGCACCATGTCGAAACGACCCCATACTCCGCCGCGCTCCTCTACACCTCTCTCCGACGACTCTACCACCCGGACACCCAAGGCAGTGCGCACGGCAAATCGTAGCCCGCAACTGTACTGCAATTTACCACCGACTTGCCATGCGCCGCACCCCCCGACGCCACTCGCGGACATCCGCGCGCTCGAGGCGCACTACGCATCATACCACGCCCACGTATGCGAGGAGAAGGGCTGCGGGTGTGTTTTCCCCGACGCACGATTGCTGGAGCTGGTGAGTTGCGCTGTCGGCGCTGCGATTGTGATAGTGAAAAATGCTGACTGCGCGCGCAGCATCAGACTGAGTGCCATAACCCCGTGGCGGAGGTGCGGAAGGAGCGCGGCGAGAAGATCGTATGTCCTCTCCTTTGTCTCGCTGCGCACGGCTCAATATGGTTTCTAGTTTGCCTGCCATCTCTCATCTTGCGGGCGCTATTTCTCCTCACCCAAGACGCGCCGCTTGCATTTGATATCCGCACACCAGTATCCCAAAGAGTACTTCTTCGGTGTCACGAACAAGGGGGTTGGTGGCTTATTGCGGAAGTGGGGTGAGGGAGCAAGCCTGCTCCGGGGAACCTGGAAACCGCGAGAGATCCTAGGTGACGATGACGATGACGACGACGGAGACGACGGAGAAGATGCTGAAGGCCTGGAAGGCATGGATCAGGAGCCGACGCAATCACCTGTAAGCTCTAAGGGGACAGCCAGCGAAGGGAACAACGTCGTCGACGCACTCGCGTCGAGTATGACCGCGCTGGCCCTCGTGCCCTCGTCTGTGCGATTTGGGCGCGGCGGTAAATCCGGCGGGCTCGCTGCTCCGCGCGGGCGACCCCACACCAATCACTCCAACCCCATCCACACCCCGAATCACAATACCAATTCAGAACGTAAACACAATCAGAATGGACATGCTGTGACACCGTCGATATCCTCGACGAGCACGGACGCAATGGACGAGGATAGCAGGCTAGTCCAGCCGCAGGAGCTACGCGGGGGTGGGCGCGGACGTGGGCGCGGACGAGGGGGCGGGGGTGGAGCGGGCAGGGGGTTCGTGCTGCCTCCTCCCAGAGGGGGCTTCTTGACCGTGGGTGCTGGGCGACCGTATGGGGCTGGTGTCGGCCGAGGGTTCAGAGGGCGGGGTCGCGGTCGCGGTATGGCATGAGGAGGGACGTTTGAGTTCGGTGATGGCTGCCTGAGCACGGCGTGCATGGTTGTAGATTTCCTATCATGGTGGAAATCAAGTGGAGATGTGCTTGTATATGTGGCCCGACGGAGTCTAGGGACAAATGAGAATCGGTCCTCCTTGGATCATGATGGGCGTGCGGTCTATGTGTAAAGTGGTTCCCGTGCGTAAGACATCGTCGAGCCGGCTCGGGGGGTTTGCCAGAGTTGGCAAGCAGCGACGTCCCTTATGTGAACGACAATATCAGCGCAGCCCTCAGTGATAGAGACTGACGCGGAGCAGCTCTATGACCAGCTGTGGCAGCCAGGAGTGGTCATCGCACAGAGTCTCGGAGAGGTCGAGGATAGTCTCCCAGAGGCAGAGTAGACAGATTCAAACCTTCGCAGGCTCAGGATCATCTTGTCTGACGTCGAGGAGGTAACGGCTGTGGGCGATCGAGGTTCAAGCCGGAACAGAGATGTCACCAAGGTCAGCGCTTGACTCACGGATAATAAATTGGCCAACATACTTAGCTCTTTGCGAGTAGTTAGAGACTGTTAGAGGGGGTGACCACCTGTCAAAAGTCAGCTATGAAGACTACAGAGATCTGACATGGTGGCGACCACACAAAAAGGCTGAGCGACTCCTACTGTCAGACATTGTCATGTAGTCGCAATGCCTGGGAATTTCTATCGGTAAAATAAGCACGCTTTGTTTCCTGAGCTGCATTCCTGATTCCACCAGATAGACCATCGACAGTCGGGGCGAGGTTGTAATTGCAGGGCTGGACAAGGGTCAGGACGCTCTGAAAATCCAAAGGCGGCAGGCGTTGTATTAAACTCGGACCTCGGACACCCTTGCGTGGAAAACTTATAACGGTGAACAGCGACGCCCAGACATCGTATGCAAAAGTTACTTGCTATTTGCCAAACACAAGTCCGCCGGATACGTCAAAGCGCCAAGCGACCGAGGACAATGTAGTAGCAACGTGATGCAGGGAGGACAATGGGCGGTTCCACGGGGTCCCTCGGCTTGTAGGCGCATGTTTCGCGCGCATGCTCCTTACCGCCGCCCACAATGACCACCTCGTCCTATTGTCCTCAGCCTCTTCTTTCCAGCGCACTTTTGTGCGTATGGACTTGATAAGGCTGGATCCGGAGGCAGAGAACGGTCAGCCTGCCAGCTAGTCTTGCATCGTTCACTCGAGTCTCACTCTCGCACCGACCGCGTCTCTTGGATTTTTGGGCACTTGCATCTCGACTTGATTATCCCCCTCTTCGGTATCCGCATCTTTCCATCTTTGTATCCTATCTCGACAATTTTTCATTGAACGACCAAAAAGTCTTACTGTGAGCTCTCTCTTTCACCCTCGCTGATTCCCGACCCGCTGACTGGTATGCCTCCGCACAGCATACACGCACCTAATTCAGATACCTTTCCACATACATATAAAGCCAATGTCGTCCTCCGCACAGACCATCGCTCGTCCGGCCTACGAGTTCTTGTCCCACCCGCCCCCGCCGAAGAACCGTCCAACGCAGCCCCTTCCCTCCACTCCGCGCTCCCCTGCGCCAAAGTCGCCTGTGTACGAGGCACCCCCTCCGCCTGTGCTCCTGCCGGCCCCACGCAGCCGCCGCTCGCGATCGCGGTCCACGGTCATCGCGAACTGGGCCGCAGATATCCAGCCCGGGTCACCCGCGCCGGTCTCGCCGCCGTGCCCGTCCCCGTACAACGTGCGCCGCCGCCCGTCCCTCACCCGCCGCCGTGCATCTGTGACCACTCCGCGCGCGCCGTCGGTCTCCTTCCTCACGCTCCTCGACACGCCCTCCGCGGCGACGCCCTCGCTCAAGGACTGGACGCCCGATCTCGGCGCGCTCGGCTACGCATACGCCGTCGTCCCCGTCTCGCTGCCCCCGACGCCCGTCAGCGCCCCGCTGCCAAAGGCGAAGAAATCCAAGGGCCGCGCGCCGCCGCCGATTATCGTCCCGCTCCCAGGCCACCGCTCGCCCGCCAGGACGCCGTCCCCCAAGAAGAAGCACACGCGGTTCATCCGCCTCCTGCGGCCCCGCTCCCCGACGCACATGCGCCTCGCTTCGCCGACTTCCGCCTCCGCCGCCGCGCACCCGTACCGCCGCCCGAAGGAGCCGAGCTCCGCGCCGCCGCCGTCCTCGCCCGACCGCCGCGCCGCCGCGATCGCCGCGCGCAAGAAGCAGAAGTACGCGCGCACGGGCGCCGCGCCGTCCGTCGACAATGAGCTCGCGCTCATGCAGCTGCTCGACGGCGGCTCCGCGGAGCACAACCTGCGGCGCCTGCCAGCGCACGGCGCGGGCGTGTTCCGCGACGCGGACGGCTCCGTCTGGGTCGACCAGGACGAGCCGTTCGAGTTTGCGCCGCTGCTGCTCGCGGACGTCGCCGCGGACGCGTGGGAGCAGTTCGACGAGAGCAACTCGAGCGCGTCGCCCGTCTCCGAGGACCTGATGCTCGCCGTGCCCGTTGCCGAGGCGCCCGCCATCAACCCCGCCGAGGTGCCTGCGCTCGTCTCCCGCGCGGTCCTGGCGGTGCCGGCGCGCGGCGGTGCGCGCAGGTCGGCGGCCTTCGTGCGTGTGCCTGGCTCGTTCACCCCGCCACGCTCGCCCACGCGGCCGCATGCGCACGGCGACAAGCGCCGCCCGGCCCCGCTGACGCTGCGCCCGCAGCCCACGCCCATCCAGCGGCCGTCCAACTCGCCGCTCGGATTCACGGACGCGTTTGCCCCGGTTGTTAGGCCTCAGGTGGTCAGCGAGCGCGAGAGGGTCACGGAGCGCGTGGTCAAGAAGGCGCCTTCGAGGATGAACATTCGCGGGCTGTTGAAGGCTATGGGAGGGAAGTAGGTTCTGAACATATAAGCTATATTCACAATAATGGTTGCGCTGCTGTGCACTGCAGAACGTGTTGATACTTCCTGTATTCCTAGAGAGTTCTTGACTTACTGTAGCTTTTAGTCACGCGCTTTCCCTGTATCCAATTTCAGTGCTCTTCCGATCTCTGTCAAATACCCTGCTTCTTCCATCGCATGCCAGTGGTTCATCCCCTTGTTCTTCTCTCTCCCTCAACCAGAGAATCTGAGGTAGGCCAATTGAATAATCGCACGCGAACACATGACAAGTTCGCGTTCCTATGCGACTGCCTAAAACGGCAATCCTGGATTTTTTGAAAGTGAGCTGACTTTCGTGCGGAAATCATGACGGAAAGCCTCGAGCTCGTCGAGCCAGCTCCAGCTCGCCAACGACCACCACGACGCCCGAGTCTAGGGCCCCCTCCCATCCCTTAAATCACCCAGCAAAACGCGCCCGAAAATGTCCAACTACAAGATGTGGTCAAAGTCGTACGACGTGGTCATCGTCGGTGCCGGCGTAGCTGGCTCTGCGCTCGCGCACGCGCTCTCCTCATTCTCCTCCGCGCGCCCCAGCCCCCTGCGCATCGCCCTGCTCGAGCGATCGCTCGCCGAGCCCGACCGCATTGTCGGCGAGCTGCTGCAGCCCGGCGGTGTCGCCGCCCTGCGCGCGCTCGGCATGGAGTCCTGCCTCGACGACATCGACGCGGTCCCTGTGCACGGATACTGCGTCGTCGACGGCAGCGCGAACGTCCACATACCGTATCCGGAGGGTTACGAGGGCCGCAGCTTCCACCACGGCCGCTTCATCCAGCGCCTGCGCGCGAAGGCCCGCGCTGCGCCCGGCGTGGACGTCATCGAGGCGACGGTGTCGGAGCTCATCGAGTGCCAATTTACGGGCCGCGTGCTCGGCGTGCAGGCGATGCGCAAGGACGGCGACGGGGAGAAGGAGACGTTCTATGCGGACCTCGTCGTCATCGCGGACGGCTGCTTCTCGAATTTCCGGAGCACGGTGATGGGCGCGGCCGCAGCCAAGCCCGACGTGCGGGGACACTTTGTTGGGGCGATCCTCGAGGATGCGGTGCTGCCAATCCCACAGCATGGCACGGTTGCGTTGGTCAAGGGCTTTGGCCCCGTGCTATTATACCAGATCGCGGAACACGATACCCGGATTCTCATAGACGTCAAGAATCCCCTACCCTCAGATCTCAAGGTACGTCGCCCGCCGCCGCTAGTTTTGTTTGTCTTGACACTGCCAACAGAAACATATTTTGTCTAATATCCTCCCCCAACTTCCTTCTGCTCTGCACCTCCCCATCGAGAACGCGCTCGCCAAGGAGCGCCTACGCCGCATGCCCAATTCTTTCCTGCCTCCCATCGAGCAGGGGAACCAACACACAAAGGAAGGCGCAATTCTCCTCGGCGACGCATGGAACATGCGACATCCTCTCACAGGTGGCGGCATGACGGTCGCATTCAACGACACCTTACTCCTCGCGCGCGAACTTGTGAAAGTCGGGGATCTTGGCGACTGGAGTGACGTCTCGCGCGTTCTGCATCACTGGCACTGGGCGCGCAAGCCGCTGGCCGCGACCATCAACGTACTCAGCATCGCATTGTATGACCTGTTCGGGGCTGATGGTAGGTTGCCTCAAAGAACTTGCCTGAAAATGAGCCTTATATCTTGCTTGCAGACGAGTATCTCGCGGCGTTAAGAACGGGATGCTTTAAGTATTTTGAGCGCGGTGGCGAGTGCATCAACGGCCCGGTGTCACTGCTATCAGGGTGAGTCTCCCAGCGTTACCGTGTAAGCCACGCACTGACGCTTGTCGACAGCATCACACCAGATCCCGTACTTCTTTTCAATCATTTCTTCGCCGTTGCGTTCTACTCGCTGTGGATCATGTTCACGCACCCACGTGATGTCTGGCTTCCTAACGCAGACAAACCTATACGTGCCGTTCCTCGCTTCGACGAATACCCCGGGCTGGTCATCAAGTCCTTCCGTGTGGTAGGTTGCGTTTCGATTGCACGCCACCCAGCTAATACAGGCCTGCAGTTCTGGACAGCTGTCATTGTGTTCGCCCCTCTCCTCTGGTCAGAGCTGAAGTGGTGGTGAGAGCGCACGCCGTCGCATCTACTTATCATTATTATCACACCTCGCGCACGATTCCGACCCCGGATGACCCACATACTTACGCTGACTTTGTCCTGGTCAATAATAGACTGACTTTGCATGTTTACTCGCTTTGAAGGCCGACCCCGAAGTTGGCCCATGCGATTGCCTGCTGGAGAGCAGCATGCCTCCCTCGGAGAACTGCCTCGGTAGTGGTCGGCCACGCGTCACCCGGCGTATTTCGGACATGGTGTGGGCAAGAGTGCTCACCGCTTGTTTGGAGTACTTATGACGACGTCGCGCGCGTTGGAGGCAACCACACGCGACACCATAGGACACCATGTGACCATTTCAATCTGCACATGGCCATGTTTATACTAAAGTCAAACACAAGGACCGCATTCTGAATGCACGCCGTATGTTTCTCCGGGTCCGTCCTAGGGATCGGGTCGTGTGGATCACAAATCACGATCGTCAGAAAATGTCGTTGCCAACGACCATCAAGACGTACGGCCACATGTTCGCACGGTCAGTACTCTACCAAAATCATTCTGTCAAGGTCCATGATTGAATTGCTGCCTCGCGTTGGTAGGGATACATGCACCGCGCGGTGTTCAGGACTTAGGGCTTTTTGACAGGAATAGACCAACGTACCGCGCGGTCCATCCGTTATCGCACTATGTGTCGGCTTTTCTGAGTTCCCCGCTCAGCCGGCACACAGAAGTCTCGCATGTATCCCATCCACACCCTCCGTTGGAGGAGGGCGATGCACTGACACCACAGCGAGCACGCGGCGTCGTCCTGCGAGTATAAAATCGACGCGATATCTGCCCACATCCTCACCGGCCCTCTTCCCCAAGAGTCGAGTACTAAGTCAAGTCTTTCTTCACCGAAATGTACTTCTCTGCCGCCTTCATTCTCGCTGCGCTCCCCTTCCTGGCCACGGCCGTCCCCATCATGGAGACGCCGTCGGCGCGCAGCGGTGTTGCCATCCCCATTGCCAAGCGCTCTTCCCTGCACAACGCCGATGGTTCCGTCAAAGTCGACGTCCTTCAGCGGAAGGTGCGCAGCTCTGTCGCGTGAGTTCCCTTTGTCGTTACCTACTGCTGCGTTGGCCGGTTGCTGATGCTTGTGCGGTACCTTTCCAGCAAGATCCAGCGGGGCTTCGAGAACTACGAGCGCAACACCGGCAAGGTGCACCCGTCAGCGCACAACCTCAAGAAGCGCCAATCGTCGGCCGGTGACCCTCTGACCGACGACGACGCCCAGCTCTGGTACGGCACGATCTCGGTTGGCACTCCGGCTAAGCAGTACACGGGTCCGTTGTCTTTTTCCCTCCATGTACGCGTCGAGGCGGCCTAGCTGACGTGCTGTCTTCTTTAAATAGTCGACTTCGACACGGGCAGCAGCGACCTGTTCCTTCCTAGCTCTTCCTGCGGCTCCACCTGCTCTGGACACACGCTCTACGACCCTAGCGCGAGCTCCACTGCAACGGACATCGGGAAGACGTTCAGCCTGGCCTACGGTGACGGCTCGACGGTCTCTGGCGAGCAGTACACCGACACTGTCTCTATCGCGGGATTGACTGTAAGTCCTGTCTGCGCATTGCCAGTAATGCTAGCTGACGGCCATCCTTGTTTGCAGGCTACCGGGCAGACCCTCGGTTCCGCGACCACCTACTCGGAGGGTTTCGAGAGCTCCGAGTTCCCTGCGGACGGCCTGCTCGGCATGGCGTTCGAGTCCCTCTCGGACTACAACGCGAACCCGCTCTTCCAGTCGCTCATCGCGCAGGGCCAGGTCGCCGACCAATCGTTCGGCTTTTACTTCGCCGAGTCGGGCTCCGAGCTCTACATCGGCGGCGTCAACGACGATCTCTACTCTGGAGACTTCACCACCGTTGATGTCTCTGATGCGGTCAGTCTCTGTCTCCACGCGCGCGTCGGGAGTATATGAAGCTGATATAACGGAGTGCAGGCGTACTGGCAAACGAGCTTCGACAGCATCACTGTCAACGGCAAGAAGGTCGTCAGCAGCACCTCTACCATCATCGACACTGGCACCACCCAGATCATCGGCTCCACCTCGGGCATCAAGGCTCTCTACAAGCAGATCTCCGGTGCCAAGGCGGACAGCTCGCTCGGTGACGGTCTTTACAGCAGTGCGTTTCCCTCGAAGCTTCACCTAGGTACTCGCTGACGCCGCCTGCAGTTCCCTGCACATTCGACACCCCCATCTCGGTGACGCTCGGCGGCACAGCCTTCACCATTGACCCCAGCAACTTCAATCTCGGCCCGGTCTCGGACGGCTCGTCCACCTGCGTTGGTGGCGCTGCTGCGGACGCCAGCATTAGCAGCGGTAAGTACCTTGGCACGGACACTTTTGCTACCAGCTGCTGACAGACGTGCCCCTCAGAGTTTTGGATCCTCGGCGATGTCTTCCTGACGAACGTCTACACCAAGTTCGACGTTGGCAACCAGCAGATCGGCTTTGCCACCCTTGCTTGAGAAACGATGTAGAAGGGGACGTGTCGGTGTGGCAGGCGCGCTGTACTAAAATCATTTGTTTATCGGTACACATACCCATTCCGCATAGCATTGTCATTTGTCTGTACTTTTCTACACAATCAAGTTGCTCCCGAACTCTGACATCGTCTCGAGGAGAGAATTTGAGTAGACCTGTTCCGACACGACCACTGGGACCTCACCTATCTCTTACGCATGCGCATTGAAGAAAGTGCTCAGCTAGGCTCAGGGCCTCACCAGGCCTCACCTTCAACCTCGCGCAGCCTCTCGCGACATTCATATCCATGTCTATATGTCACTATCGCACCCTGTCCTCGCACGCTTGCCAACTCTGGCAAAGCCCACGCGCTGGCGCGAGGATGTCTTACGCACGGAGACCACGTCACTACATCCACCGCACGCGCATCCGAGGTCGGTTCTGTCATCCAGATCGACGCTCACTTAAGTACCACAAACGAATTCCTCCGCCGACTATGGGCGGGCGATCGCTTTCATATCATGCGGATGACGAGGTTTAAGGAGAAAATGACGTTGATGGCCGGCATTTGCTGGCCCAGCGATAGCTCAATCGCGATACTAGGGCCCGAAGACCTTCACAGGGGAGAATGGGCGGGAGATTGCTTCCGGGTGGCAACAGTGGAGAGGCTCGAGGAGACAAAAAAAACATGGCAAAATGGACGGACGTTGGTCCAGAGGGCAGTGCCGAGATCAAAACGATTTGGCGATCTGACTTCAGGAAGTATTGAAGGAAGAAAGCGCGCACCATGATCGAGAATTTCGAGTAGCTTGACGTAGTTCTCCGTGGCTGACCTTACGCGCAGAATACAGTCGTTCAAAAGTTCACAACGTTTACAGTTCTGTTCCGTCTTGACATGTAATTGATGTCGTCTGTAAGAGGAAGGGAATACATGGTCTCGGTGAGCCCGACACCCAGTCTCTGTGGCTCACCACGCATCTTGCGGAATCACGTCGCGGAGTTCAGGAAATGAAACCAAAACTCCCGGCAGAGATGCCATGAGTATAGGACCAAAGTCAACCTTGAGTGGCATCAGCCTTTTCGAGGGTCGACATGAGCATCAGTCCAATTAGAGAGCAGTTGCTGCTGAGGGGCGCATGATGGACTAGTACGACTCCAAGAAAAATAGACGCACGAAATGGACGTCGTTCAATGCATTTTCCTGCGAATATTTGTTTGCGGGAAATCGCCCGAAGTCGGCCAACAGGCCGCTTCAATTATTTGTGCGCCATCCGTGTTTGCAGCTCACACACTAGGAGACACCGACGTCAGCACATCCAGACAGCTAATCAGTATCCACCCACCGTATACAAAATTGTCGAGCCCTCATCTGCACTGCGCATCTAGAAATGCGGTTAAGTTGCCGGCAGCGCATACATCCACACCTGCCTACGCACCTGGATCTCCTTCGTGTACGCCTCACCGTACCCACACGCAGGGCACTCCTCCGACACCTGCAAAACCTCTTCCTCAGCGCGTGCAGCGCATGTCGAGACGCGGAGACGCACCTTGAGCATCGAGTCAGAGCCTTCGTGAGCCTTGGTTTGTGTCTTGCGCTTCTGGCGCAACGCGCTCGGGAACGCGTCCGGGTGCGAACGTGTCGTGATTTCGATGTTCTCATAAGCTGCGCTGCCATCAGGGATGAGCATGAGGGAGGGGGAGAGCACGCACAGCTCGCGGGCTCGGCGTGCCCGCACTGCTCGCACTTGACGGACGCCTCGTCGCCGTGCGGAAGGTCAAGCAGCGTGCCGCACGCGGGGCAGAAGAGGAGAGAGCCTGCGGCGCAATTATTGAGACGTTGTCGAGGCGGATGTCAGCAAGGGTACCTACCGATTTTTTGCGCGAGGGCTGGCATATGGTAAGAGACAGAGATGGGTTTCCCACGAGAATTTCTCTATCTCTGCCTCGGTGCACGTTGGTACAGTACTTTGCTTGCTCGTCACTTAGCTTCATAAAGCCCAGGTAACCTGTCTAGCACGTTGGTTCGTAGGGCTGCTGCGTTGTCTTCCCCGGACACGACGCTTTGTGCAGCGTCAGTCACCGCGATGGCTGCTCAGGATGCTTACACAGGTGCCGAAAGGTCATTCCAATCTACTACCGGCTGCTTCGAAGTTCGAGTTCGCTAATCGTCGTTCAAACAGTTCTCAACCCTGGTTCGATGCCGCGCGTGCCAGAATATCTCACCTCCCATCCATCCCTCGCTTTCCCCCCGTCACCATCTACACGAAGCTCGAGGACGTGACAGCCGCACGGGACGCGTTCTCCAAGACGAAAGGCGATCTCAGCGCCCAGCTGGACAACGAAAAGGCCGCTATCGCCCGAGCCGAGCAAGAGCTCTACGACGCGTACGCAGCGCGCGATGAAGCCATTGACACGGCCTTGCTGGCGCTTCGCCAGCGTCACAATTCACTCCTCCCAATCACTCGCCTTCCCCCCGAGATCCTCACCGTTATCTTCACTTACCTATCCGAAAATTATCAACCTCAGCAGTTCCTACCATGGGATTTTACTTTGCGCTCAAGGCTCGCGGTGACGCATGCTTGCCAGCGCTGGCGACAGGTGGCTCTCGGGCACTCAAGGCTGTGGGCGTACATCAACCTCGGAACTGTGCCCGACTGCGCAGTCACATTCCTTGCTCGTGCACGGTCTGTCCCGCTCTCCCTCGACATTTCCGATGCGCCACTGGATCGTTCATGTTGGCAGCTCGATTTCCTGGTTGAAAACCTAGCGCGGACGGAGTTTTTGTCAATCAACGGCAGCGACCAGGTCCTTGCTGCGCTCACCAAGCCCGCGCCGCTCCTACACACACTTTTTCTGGACCTGAGTGTTGTTTATGTTTCGCATGACGTTTTCCTGGATATGTGTGCACCGATGTTGCAGCGACTTCACATCACCTCCCACGAAACCGCACATATATCATGGACGTCGCCGCTCCTCACGGACCGGATAACTAGCTTGCGTCTTCCACATTTTGATTCCCCCGAATCCACTCTGGATGATCTTCTGGATGCACTCCAACGTATGCAAGCACTCGAGCGTCTGAAGTTGGACCCGTTCACCTTAGATGGCGCTGCCATCCTGGCGTGGCAGTCGGGAGGCAGCGGACAGCGTCACCTTATCCCCCTTCCAAAGCTGGTCAACCTCGACATTCGGAGCTACCCCGAAGACGCTGCGGCACTCCTCTCACATCTCTCACTGCCGCCTCATGTCGTCGTGAACTTGGACCTGCTCGATGTGCCTGAGGACCCGGCAGCCTTCTTCCGGTCCATCCTCGCGTCCGTCAACTCCCATGTCGACTCCACATCGGACAGCGTCAACGCTGTGACAGGCCTGGATGTCGGCCACCCCGGCTTGATCCGGTTTGAAACCGTGGTCGTTGCGCGGAAAGATGACGACAGGCCGTCCGAGCCAACCTTGTCCATCAGCTTTGGTACCGCACGCTTCACACACGTTGTGCTGACAGCCTTCTGCTCTTCACATCTGAAGGAGCTCAGTGTCATATGTCACGATGAGCTCGCATGGCGGGGCTTTCTGGGGCACGCTCCTCAACTGTGGTCCCTCACGGTCGGTGGTAAAGCAGCCAGATCTCTCTGTGCCGCGCTGCGCCCCACGGATGCCGACTCCACACTCTTCCTCCCTGCGCTCTCCATCCTCACCCTCACCCTTCAGCGCCTCGACCGCCCCCGCGAGCCGAGGACAGCGATGGAAGCTTCGACGATGTGGTTGGCCGATGCGCTGCCGCTTTGCTTGGCCGAGCGCGCGGCAGCCGGATGTCAGCTGGAGGAGCTGGACGTAGTGCAATGTGATGTGGACGGGGCGTGGGTGGAAAATGTGCGCGGATTGCTGCCGGGGACGCGGGTAGTGTGGGACGAGGGTGCGCGCGAAAGGGCGAGAGCGGACGTTCCAAAGACGGCAAATTAGGACAGCCGGTTGAGAGGACGGAGAACGATCTGCTTGATGTTTTTTCCGTTGATGATAAGATGGTGAGTACATCTTGAAGAGGAAAGGCAGCCGCGCGGGTACCTGGATCTCGTGGCACTTCTACCTACACCAGCCGCATACTTGGTTAGAACGGAGCAACACTGTCGTCAGCCTCGGCCTAACGGAAGGGGTGCTAATTCTGTCGTGGCTACCGACGGAAGATATGTGAGGCGGTGGTACAGAAAGAAGAGTAGGCTGTAGAGAAGGTCGAGATCCACTGCCCATGCCATGGCGTGAGACACGAATCGTGGAATATTTATCGTTCAGATAGCGAAGTCGGTGTCCCGTACCAAACGCATGCTAAGGGGCATCTGCGCCTCCGTATCGATGCCCGTGGGACTACGAAGGACCGGCACCTGCAACCCATCCATCCTCCAATATATCTTGTGGCCTTCCGCACCCATTTCAGGCGGCGAGAAGTGCATGACCGAGATCAGGCTTGCGATCACTTGCTCTAGGCGTCATCGTCAGTCGGCACATGTACCCTTGAATCATGGAAACTAGACCGACTCATTTCCATCTCAGCAAATTTGAAACCTCTGCGCCGAAGGGCTGGATGAGAAGAAGGCGGTATAAGAAGGAACACCGACATACATGCAAGCTCTGCCCCCACCCAAGAACGTCATCCTGCAGGCACTGAGTGACCGTTCAATAATAAGTTGTAGGACTCACATGGAAGCATACACTCCAGGATACTTGATGTCATCGCTGTTAATAGCGGCAGCTTCTTGAGAAGTTGAGTTCGCTCCGACCCTCTCCCCGGACGAATTGAGCCAGCGCTCAGGACGCCACACGGACGCATCTGGCCCCCAAACCTCTTTGTTATGGTTTGCGGCGAGGATCGAGATGATGATGTTCGTGCCGCTCGGCAGCGCGATTGACGTGACCTCATCGCCCGACGTAGATCGCACGGGGTGCGACAGAGGAAGCGTCGTCTCTTGCCTTGTGCTAAAAGGTAGGCCGTCATCCCGAGGATCACAACGTCGTAAAAAAGCGATCTGCAAAGCTTACGTTCTTCCGAGCAGAGATGTTGGCGGGTGCACGCGGAGTGTCTCGCGCACCACGGCATCCAGGTACGGCAGGGCCATGAGCATATCGTAGGGTAGATGGACGTCTTCCCAGCCGTGCTGGTCTGACAAGCCTTGCGACGCCCTGGACTCCAGTTTGGCTTGTCGTATTTCACGTCGAAGGCGATTTTGCACGTCAGGCTTCGTGGCGAGGATATGCAAAATGCGGCACGTCGCAGTCGTTGTTGTTTCAAAACCAGCGAAGACAATAGTGCTGTGGACACACGTTAACGAACCTCGGTGGCAAAGCAAAAGAGACACACTTCATCTGGCCGAGAATCTCTGACTCCGTCAGACGATCGGCTTGAGATGACGAAGCGTTCGCTCGCACTACAGAGCCGTCAAATTGAGCTTCCATCCAGGAATGAGAGACACGCACGCAGGATGCTCATGATATCCTTGCCCATCATCCGCGCACCTACGTCCCGTTCGCCGACCGTGTTCGATTCTTGGTTTCCACCACTGGCACGGTGACTGAAGGCACGTTTCTTCTCAACGAATATGTCCCTGCAGCATCGGTCCATGATGAGGACGAGGCGGCGGAGTTCCTTCAGAGGTGCGATCGGCAACCAGTCGACCAGCTTGTTCCTCCAGTACAACGAGAAGTTGCGCACGACCACAGGGACCAGGGGACGTAGTAACAAAATTCGCAGAAAGGTGGGACTGTCCAGACACAAATTGTCAAGCAAGACCTTCCCAAAGGAAAACAGTCAACGACGTACGCTAGAGACTTTATAGCTTCGGTATACTCGTGTTTTTGGCTGGGCTCCAGCGCGTTGAACGAGTACCCCAGCCCGGCTTGACAAATATACTCGAGGGTCCCGCGAGATATCCACGGCAGTAGATTGACTTCGTGAGAGCCTGTGCACAACCTGATGAAACCAGAGCGACACAGCAGTGACATTCGTGCGTACTACCGTCAACAGGGAGTTGCTGGAGCAGTCGAGCGCGAAGCTTGTCGGCGATCGGCGCTATGATCGGCAGCATGACTCGCATGTTCGCAAAGGAGAACACGGGATTGAGCATCTTGCGTTGTTTTCGATGCTGCTCTCCTAAAAAGCAGTGCCAATTGAGTATGCTGAGTACATAATTGTGGCAGAATGGATGACCTAGTGTTGATACGAGGCCTTCGCCGAGTATGATCTTCTTGCCCCTGGAGTCCGCAGTGGATCAGACGGCAGGAGGAGACGATGACCGTCCGGTGCTCACATGATAAACATGTCCGTTTCTTCATAAATGTGCTGGTCCCTGCCGACGATGTGCTGTAGAGCGAGAGGGTCTGATACGTAAAGTTGTTCCTCCTGCGAGTTGCGAATGAGGACTAATTGAGTGCGGGAGTCGGCAACAGGGGCTCACTCCAAATAACCCATAGATTCTGACAGCCCCTCCAAATTCTTCCTGCAAGGCTAGGTTGTACGCCAGGCCATCCTTGAATAACTTGTGTAAATTCCCTGCACCGTCACTGGTCAGTGAGTGAGCGCCACAAACTGACAGGCACGTCGACGTACCTTTCAGCCAGTGCTCTTTGGGCGGTCCGGTAATGCGTGCTAAAGGAGATTGATGGGCAACGAGCCTCTTCACCAACCTATAAGTCACAAATGTCAGACACAGAGTAACGAGCGCGGACAGCGCAGTCATGGCTGAGGCTACGGGGCGGGGAATGTGCAGGCAACAAATCGGACGCACGCTCTTGCGCAGTCAAACCCCTGAAGAAGCGTTGCATGCTACAGATGCCGCACCATCAGCGCGCGCTGTGTCGCGCCTGAGATGATATCCATGTGAGAGAAAATGTTGCTTCTCCGGCGCCCGTTTGCGACTGCGAACCCTCTGCAAGCGAGAGTTCCAGGATTGGACTCATGCAGCAGTCTTCCTAACATTCATACCCGGCTGGAGTACTTTGGAGTGATCGCGCGCACGAATCCTGACAGCAAACATCGTGGGCGCCGTGACCGGTCAATCAGTTCGGGAGATGCCAGTTCACAGGCCGATGGCGTCTCTTGCACCGGGTATCCGGGTATGCGCCCCAGCATGGCAGCCGGAAAGTAAATGACGATCGCTGTGTACACTTGTGAAGCTTGAGCACGTATACATAGGTCTGGATGCCTGGTAGCAAGGCAGTGCATGAAGACAAGTCCGACGAGCACCGAAGTTGAAAACCAAGACCGAGTCCCTAAGATCGGAAGATGCGCACCTGTTCTCTCCTATGTCATATCTTCCAGAGAGTGCATGATTGATTCAACACGCGTTACGGCTTGTTCACGGCGGATACGATTGGGGTCCGAATGAGTCTTGATCCCGGGTCCACTTGAACGCATAAGAAGCATCTGTAACGGAGCTTTGGAAGATTTGACCGTATGGGCGATGTGACACGATGGTACACAGGTAAGCAGTGGAAGCTTGATATCGTGAAGGCGGGCGCTTTCGGCATCTCCCGGCAGAGGATAGGTCCGGCGTCTCCCGGCGTCTGCTACGCACCACTGGGTTCTCGTCGTTCGAAATCCTATGATGGGGCTTTTGGCGGCCTTGCCAAATTTCCTCCGGGCGTCTGAACCTCGCCTTCGTGGCGTGCAGACACGTTGACATGGGCGCCCTCCGCTTTTGGCACCCCCTTTAATTACCCTCTGTCCTCTTCCGAGCTGCTGACGGCCGCGCAAACTTCAACAGCTCGTCCGTATAATGCTATCCGTCCAAAGGCAGAGGCGCACGATGGTATGGCAGCGTCTGCGGCAGCGCCTCCAGCGCCGCGTCTTTTGCCTGGGCCTTTACATAGCACGGACGATGACGGCGAGCGCGCAGGGAGTGTCGTGCGTTCGTGTCGATGACTAGGACTCACGGGAGCCTGTCGCACCTTGCTAGACGTACTGTCGTCGGCTGATGTGCTATGTTATGCAACTTATGATTCGCTGATCTTCTCTGCGCAGGCTTTTTCCTCATTAAGTCTGTACCTCCCCTAAGATCGGCAGCTGCGAGTGCCCGGCACGCTGTGTTTCCTTTCGACTCGCAGAGTCTCGGCTCGGGTGCGTCCAGATCAATTCGCAGCTTTTACATACTTAGAGCAAACTCTGGCTCTTCAACATGCGCAGTCGACCATCTCAATATTCAGCCTGAGCTGGTAGCACATTCCCTCACTCTCCTCCGTTCCTGGCTCTGCGAAGCATGTAAATTTCTGCAAAAATGTATCGTAAGCCGTGCACCATTTCGCAGAGACTGACAGCTGGCGTACATTTCAGCCTTGAACAGGCTTGAGGTCATCCGTGTTCGAAGTGACGTGAGATATCAGCAACATGCCCGGGGTGGGCACAGCTCGGCGCTCGAGATCCCGTTTGGCTGTTTTGTCGCGTCGGTGAGACTTCTCAACAGATGAGATATAACCCCTTACCCATGTTTCTCTCCAGTGGCGCGGAGAGCACAAAGGTCATAAGGCAGAGAATGAAAACGACTACGGGAGATTGCATGGCAATGACGGTGAGTGACTACCGGGAAGTGGATGGCTCCCTGTTCGAACCAGACGAATTCCCTTTTAACTCTTCGTCAAGGCCCGGGGATGTCCTGTGTGCCCCCCGAATTGGCTCGGTGTTTGTGGCGGGAGAGTTGACTTACAACACACGCCATGCCCAGATTCTCGACACAATCCTTCCACGCCTCAGCCTTTTCTCCTCGGATGTTCTGTTGCTCGTCGACGAGATTGGCGCTGTGGACCTGTGACTGCCATATTCGAGAGTGGGTCAATCTGTTTCCACCGAGATGTGCAATATCTCTTCGATCTTCTGCATGCTGATCTCTAGTCAGTGGAGCTATTGTTGCCTTTATCTCGAAACGCTCGGCCCCAACGCCGTGTGTCATGAACTGCCTTCGTCTTCTCACATTTGATCGCACGCCGTTGTCCAGGAGCTCACGCGCAGCATAATCACTTGACACTATGTCACTCCCATACGCACGGTTTCCGCGTCTCGTTCTCATGCGGCGGCGCTACTTCATAACCGGCTGAAAGGCATACGATATGACTCATTGGTAAATCTGGAATGATAGTATCCCTAATAGAAAGCAACTAGGCCCCACATAAAACTCCGAGACAAATAAGCAAGTCAACTGAGCGATTTGATTGGCTGAAGAGCCACCGACGGCAGCTGCCGACTAAGGGATTCCACGCTCACGTGCACAGGCAACCGACATGATTCCTTCGTTTGCTGTCCAACCAGGTGTTGGAGGAGCATGATTGGACTGTATTAAGCAAATGTATGTGTACATACAGGAGCTATACTTTCATTGATAGCTGGCATGAGAGGACTTAGAGTCGGGAGCAATGAGGGGAAGCGGCAGCTGCCGCGCGACATGCCGGTCGCCGGTCCGGGCACCAGCAGTCATAGCATGGGCAGGGCAGGACCATGAAGTGACTGGCGCACGGGCAGGAGGCCCTCGGAGGAGGAAGTAATCGTAAGT
Organism: Auriscalpium orientale; assembly: GCA_019915035.1. Classification (NCBI taxonomy): domain Eukaryota; kingdom Fungi; phylum Basidiomycota; class Agaricomycetes; order Russulales; family Auriscalpiaceae; genus Auriscalpium; species Auriscalpium orientale. Next base: position 3,142,728 of record JAHLMH010000003.1, on the reverse strand, counting down.
CGTGATGCCGAGCACGGGTATCTTCAGAATTGGTTGCCAGTAGCGAGAGTACAAGAATGGGGAGTATTTTCGGTGGTGCGCAGCGGAAATGCGACTGGCACAGTGGCAGTCTAGCACAATAATCCCAGCACGGGGGCCCCAGAGTGCCGGGCGCCGCCCGGCACGGAGGGGCCCTTGGAAATGCCGAAAAACAACCTAGGATAATCTTGAAACCGTCTAAGCCTTGCAGGATAGTCTTTTCAGCATACAGACAGCTAAGATCATCGTTTAGTAGCTACAGAACCCGTGCGAATGCACGGGCAAGAGCTAGTGTGTGTCAAATGGATTCAGTACCATTTTCCGAGAAAACTTCATCTCCGTTCGCCAGAACTTCCCCTCTGCGCAACCGCCCCTCGAAATTGTCCTCCATGAACGCCCTGATTTTCGTCCAATCCCGGCATCTGTGCACAACATCCTGTCCAGTCGCGCCGTGCTCCATTTTGCCGTCGGGGTTGACAAACACCGTCGTCTCCTCCAACGTGGTGTCGCCGCTGCACAACACCATCTCGCGCAGATATGTGAGGCAGTGGTTGACATGGTGCTCGACGCCTGTGCCGTTCCCAGGAAATGCCAGGGCACCCGCTTTAGCGGCGACGTAGGCATACCGCAGCCCGTCGACGCAGTGCAACTGGTGGTACATTGAAACAGCGAACAGCTCGGACCGTGGGCCGAGGGCAACGAGCCCGCGACTGCGGGGAAAGAGCGACGCCCATTCGTCGTCGGCGTATAGGCCGTAGAGCTCGTCGTCGGGCCATTCACTGTTCATGGCGACTTGGGGAATGAACGTAGGGATTTGGTCGGGACGATCGTCGCCGACGTAGCCTATGCGTCAAAAAGTCGAAGGGGCATCTCAGTACGATACAAATGCGAGCTGAAACCCGATGGACTGACTGTATGATATCGTTTCTGGTCGTTCAACATGACGGATTGTCTGCATGATTCTAATTTTCGTGGCAAGCTCGACTGCCTGGTAAGCGGCGAGGATCAACAGGAAGAAGACGAGCTGCGTGAACTGTGTCATAGTGAGGAGACAGATGGAGTGTCAGAAATTATTGGGACATCCGACGAGAGATTGAAGTCGTGACGAACCGGCTTATAGGATCCCGATACTTGGAGCGAGTTGATTTCCAGTTTATTGGCGCGGAATTGCGCGGGCGCACAGGAATGACCCGAAGCTGGTGCCTTCTGGAAATAATTTGAGAACCTGATGCTGAGTGGTATCAAGATAGATTGAGGCCTGACGAGAGACGCGACCACATTCACGTACCGTATTCATACCAGCCGGGGCGTCAAAAATTCCAATTAAGAAGGTCAAGGGGGCGAATTTGTTGTTCGAGCGCACCATGGAGCACTATCAGCCTCTCAGCCAGCAAAATGACACCCAAGACGATGGAGGCGATCAATTCCCTTCGTGCCCTGAGCACCGCACTCCGCATCCTCGCATCTCTAACTGCCAATACATCCTCATCCTCATCCTCATTCTCGTCAACTCTGCCATGGCGTACACAAACCTATGGGCAACTCACCAAATAGAAACGGCGGTTGAGCGCGTTCTGCCGGTAACAGAGCTGGCAGGATTAGCTATGCCCGACCAATACGTGGGATTGTCAGACCATGCGCGCCTGAAGAGTATGTATATCTTGTTATCTGCAGTGTGTGTTCACTAATCGAAGCGAAAATCCCTCAGTTGTGACGGACAAGCAGCGGAAGACCGGAGTGTTCTGAGACAGAATCCCCGGGTTCAGAGCGTTGTTAGCATGTGCGCGAAGTCAGATATTAGTTCTTCGTGGCAGTAGACAGAGTGATGAACCAGAAACATTAGCGCTGCCTTGCAGTGAAGAATCTGAAGAGTGAAGATGATCGATGAAGTGCGAGCGGGGAGAAGCCGCCCGACGTCGGACATGCCGGCCAGTCACCGGCCGTAGCGGCGCCGGCCGGCCACCACCGCGCCACCGCAAACTGCATGCCAACCATCCTTCGACTACCGCTGTTGCAGAACATCCCCTCAGTCCGTTCCCATTCAAAGTCATTCAACCCGCGCTTTTCAACTGTACCAGACGCTGAAACACGCGGCTCTGTTCGTGAGGGTGCGAAAAGGGCGCGACCGATCTCACGGCGACTTCTAAACCTCAGAGAGGGTTTTTTCTCCTTTCCACGGGATACGACACCTGGGGCAGACACACCGGCGAAGTCAGCGCTGGCGCTGTTCGACGTTTGCGCCCTCAGATCAAGCTTCCTCGCAACATTCCATCAACATACGCGAACCCTCTTTTTGTGGATCCTAGTCTGTGTGATCACCTCTCCAATTTTGGGAACGTACAAGGTGATATTCGTGAGTCGCGACCAGTTGTGATCAGCGCCTTGAGCACCACCACCGTGATCGACTAGCAGTGCTTGGAGCTTAAAGCCCAGGATATTCCGTGTTTCGACCTCTAGCTTGCTGCGTCCCAGTATCCTCTCAGTTCTCCCAACGCAGTTACTCACCATGGCTTTCCTTCCTGACGAGCCTCAGTCACTAATCGACAAGGAACGAGGTCTGCTCGCCGGCATCTCCCTCGGTCTCGCCGCGTGGGGTAGGCCTCTTGATTTTCTTTCACGTTTTGCAGCATGCTAAGAATATTTGAAGGCATTCTTCTCACTCTATTTGTTCAGTGCGCGTACGCTCTGTCGAATAGCATTCGAAGGAATCCTCGCCACAAATATCTTTTGCTCTACGTCGTCGCCATGTTTACACTGGGAACAGTCGGAATTTTCGTGCATCTAAAGTGGATCCAAGAGGTCGAAATCGACAACAGAAATTATCCCGGGGGCCCCATCGCTTACGACGCGAAGTACTATGCGAACACGTTGAACATTCTGGGCGTCGTGGTGTACGTGCAACGTCGTTTATTTGGTGTCGTCGATGCTCATCAAATGAATAGAGAGTTTGTCATGAACTGGCTTGCGGACAGTCTGCTGGTAAGACTCTGCCTTTGGACTGGTCTCTTCCTTGCCAACGACCATCTTGTATCCAGCTATACCGACTGTATATCATCTGGAATCGCAATTTGTTCGTCGCCGCATTCCCCATGCTCATGTTTGCAACATCTTTCTGTACGTCTGTACCCCTTATCACTTGCTCAATCTCACCAACACACGCATCGCAGCCCTCTCTGTCGTGGATCTCATCACCATCAGCCACCCCGGAAACAGCATGTTTTCCTCCAGCGCCGTGAACTTCGGCCTCGTCTACTGGTCGTTCTCCATCGCGCTCAATGTTGTCGTCACCGCGCTCATTGTCGGCCGACTTATGTACATGCGCCGGCGCATCGACGGTGCAATCACTTCCGCCGGGTATGCAAAGGTATACCTCGGCATCGCGGCAATGCTTATCGAGTCCGCTGCTCTGTACTCAATCTGCACAATTGTCTTCCTAATCGGATACGCAATGGGCAGTCCACTGCAGTTTGCAGCAGAAGCAGTCGAAATGATCCAGGTTAGTTTGCACTTGCCGCCGTTCTTCAAAATGATTTTGACGCACTTGCTTTAGGGTGTCGCCCCGCTCATGATCATTCTGCGCGTGGCAAGTGGGCACGCCTGGTCAGACGATACGACGAGAGGGTTGCAGCGCTCGACGTTGATGCCGAAGTTTGCGCCGGGTGCGCACGGTTCGAGTTCTGCTTCAGCATCGGGGGCTGTGGATGTCGGTGAAACTGGTCTCCACATGATAGCGCTGTCTTTGGAGAACCGGGAAACTTCCACTGGACCGGATCAGAAGTCACAGGCTGAAGAGTTTGTTGATGGGAAATGATAGAGCTCTGTATATTTCCTGTACGAATTATCTTCGAGAGTCCATGTCAGAGAGAATCTAGCGTAACTATTGGCTGTTAAGTATTACTCGCTCGTCGCGGAGGCAGTACAGTGTTGCAATGGCAGCACACTCGATAGCCTACACGGCCTTCATGTCAGTGTCGATGGTGTGCAAACACTTTATAGTCTCACCGCATATACCCAAAAAACCGCCGCAGGCTGCGTTGAAATTGTACCACTCATTATCGACCCGAGGAACACGCTTGACAGCGCAGATCCGACAGACCCCACCATCTGGACGGCGGACAACACTTCACCTGTTAGAGAAAAATATGAGAGAGGGGTGATGAGCTGCGATAGAGAGTGACGCACCGGACCGGGACGGCTCAACGTTCGCAACGACGATCGTCCGCAAGGCCGGCAGACGGCAGCCGCCGAGGCCGTATACTGCCAGCACTGCACTCGGTGCGTCAGGCGATGGCATGTGCGGACGGTATATGGCATGCTTACGGGCTAGAGTTTGAGGGTGGGAGTGAGCAACGACTGGGATGACAAGAACAGCGCCGACATCGATGAGCCATCCGAGCGCTGCTAGGTGGACTTCGAACGACGTGCTTTCCAGTGCTTCACGATCGTCGACAGTATCTCCGATTTGCCCGCGATCGCCGCCCACTGCATCGACTGGCCTCAACCAGCGAATGACAAGCGGCGTCAAAAACAGCAGGGACAGAGCCGCCGATGTTGACGCGACCGAAAGAAGATAGCCGTTCTGTCATTCGTCAATTGTTTCAGTATTCATCAGTGCAACTTTCGCTGCTAGGCTTACGTCGTCGGGCTTGTATCCATGTACTGTCGTCAGATAAACAAGGATCGCGTAGACCGCATAGCCTGCGCCGAGATTGCCGATGAAGAACTGTATCCCGCAGAGGAAAAGCCGCAGGGTGAAACGGTTCGAGCTGGGATCACGCCGGGGTCGGAGAATGGCGAGGGGAAGAAAAATGGCGGACATCAGCCATCGAAACCAATGCTCTTCATGCCGTGGTGTATCCGCGTGCGTATCCTCGTCGCGGGTAACTGCCTGCTGGTTGGCTACAGGCGTAAATGACTCCGGAAGCATCCGAAGCACGTACACGGCGACAGAAGCGTGGAGTGCTGCGGAAAGGTAGTAGACCACGAGGTTGCTTCCGGACATACGTGTGACAACACCGCCGAGAGCGTACGCCGGAAGTCCTCCGAGGAGTGTTGCGCCCGATACGAACGAAAATATACTTGTTCTGTCGATAGGCAATTTGTCAACCGATAGGGCGGACGCGCAGTGGAAGACGGACCTTTCATCTGGTGTTGTGGAGTCGACAACGTACATGTCTGACAGCAGATCGAATTGGGCAGTGCCCGCGAACGACGACAGGACCGCCCATGCTGCCAGAAATACGACCTGTAGGATTCCGCTGGTCTTGCCTGCGCCGATCAGCTGGATGTTGCAAACTGCACCAAGGACTGAGAGAGCAAATAAGACCGGGTTCCGGCCATACGTTCCAGAGATACGGCCAATCGCTCCATACGATACGAAGGCTTTCAGGTGTCCAAAAGTGAGCATAGAGCGCTAAGGATGCTGACAGATTTGACCTACTTCCGAGCGCCGCGAGCAGGACGGTGATGCTCACTGCCAAAGAAAATGTACGCAGGACCTCACTTTTTCCACAATACGCTTCAGGAACATCGTCATCGAGGACGAGAAGATTGTCTGGATGATCCCGGTGCCAATATAGCTGGCAGATGACCTGCAATAAGAGATCAAAGAACGTAGTTGTGGGAAGAAGGGACGCAAGACGACTGAAGAAGACTACAGGGAGCAAGTAGAGGGCAGAAGAAATAATCTTTGGGTGTTCGTCAAGTTCTGGGCTGAGAGGAGCTAGCAAAGGGTCGCTTTCCATTCAGGTGAAGTCTGCGGGTCGGTCAAGACGTGGGTAGCACAATCAAAGGGTGAAAGCTGACTTGATACTGAGGGCGCCCACGTCCGTCACCAGCAACGTGTCTGAGCGCCACGAAGGCGAGAGCAGACGCCTGGAACCGGGAAATTTGACACGCGCATGGTGCATCCGTCTACTAGGATTTCGAACAACGATCGCGAGAACCTGGCACAGCCGACTGGGCCGCTACCGGGGGATGCCGAAGACGCTGCGTGGCTTCAATTGCCCCCATTTGTCAATGTCGACCTTCAACTCTGCTAGTAACTATCATCGTGTCACATCGCGCCCATACGGTCCAGTCTTCTATCTGCTGATATTGGTACTCCTGACGACCGGGGCTCCATGCGCTGAAATGGACCGAGATCAACGCCAACATTCTCCGTGAACGCGTGTTCAACTCTTTACATTCTGGACGAGAAGAGGGCAGGTGCGCATTTGCGTATCAATCGATACGAGGCTCAGAATGCCAGGGACATATCAGCTTTGGTGCTCTTCGGATGCATTTATCTTCGCGTCACACCGGCTGAGATGCTGGGGCGCATACCCGGACACGCTGCGTGCAAGAGACGCCATCGGCCCGTGGATTGGCATCTGCCGAACTGACTGGCCGCTTGGGCTGTTCCGAGGAGATCTCATGGAGTCCCAATTTCCCTGTCAGGATTCGTGCGAGCAATCACGAAGTTTTCCGGTCGAGTTTGATTGTCCCGAAGACCGCCACAAGGCCACTCCTGGAACTCTCGCTCGCAGAAGGTCCACAATCTCCCCACTTTCCTCCAGCACCTACCTCGCTCGACCTGGCGTTCCAAACTATGGAGTCTGAGCGACATGGGCGTGGCCTCAACTTCTGGATGACTATGTTAGGCCTGGTCCTCTCTTTCTTCATGGCGTTCCTTGAGGCGGTGCGTCCTCGAGAGTCGACCAATTCATTTGTGCAAACTGACAAACCATTGTCAGACTGTTGTTTCCACTGCTCTCCCTACGATAGCTTCTGACCTACATGCTGACGAATTTCTGTGGGTAGGGACTGCGTACGCCTTGGCGTTCACCGCCGTTCTACCTACGTGTGGCGGGCTGGCAGAGGTGCGTCCTGATCGCCTTTCCATCTGCCCTATCTGAGCAAGTGGAGCAGGCGTTTGGCCGGAAGCCCGTGTTATTGTGCTCACTGGTGCTGTTCGCTATCGGCGGATCACTTGCGGGCTCTGCGAAGACTATGAACTGGCTCGTATCTGGCCGCAGTGAGTCCTTGCCACTACGTGCGGTGTTTTACTGACGCTGTGCAGTTATCTCGGGCGTTGGTGCTGGTGGACTGGGAGCGGCAGTCTCGATCATAATCTCGGACCTCGTACCGCTGAAGGAACGTGGGCATTTCAATGGCCTCCTAGGCTTGTAAGTATGCGGACGCGTCCCCTCGTTATCCGCTGAGTTTGAACGCAGGGTCTGGTGCATCGGAGGTGGCGTGGGTCCTGTCATTGGAGGGTCGTTGACGCAGACAGGTCACTGGCGTTGGAGCTTCTGTGAGTCCTCGTCAGCCCATTGCGACAGCGTTCGGCTAACGTGCCTGGGACTCGGACCAGTCATCATTATCCCAGTTGCCGGACTCTCCCTTGCGCTGGCGGTGCTATTCTATAGAACCCCCACTCCGGCGGGCAACATACGGCAAAAATTGACGAGCGTCGATTGGATGTGCGTTTCCGGCAGTTTGGCCGCAGACAAATACTCACCGCCGTCAAAAGAGGCACTGTTCTCGTTGCCGGAAGCTCGTGCAGCTGCATCCTTGGGCTGACTTGGGCCGGTGTCCACTTTCCTTGGGTCTCAGTGCAGACGCTTGCCCCATTGGTTATAGGTGGCCTCGGGTTGCTCACTTTCTTTTTGTATGAATTCCGGTGGGCTCAAAATCCTCTGGCGAGTTGACCCGTTGTTCTTTTCGTTCGATTTTGACCTGAATCTGGCGGATCTCAGGTACCTTTCTCAGTGCTATCGAACAGAACGAGCCTGAGCGGGTACGCTTGCGGACGTTTTCCACAGTAGCATTTGAATAACTCACGCATGAGCAGGTACATTCAAACCTTAATACTGTCGATGCCCCTGAATACTTTGCACTGTAAGCTTTCCCTCCGTAATTCGGTCGATTATTAAATCTCTGCACACGTAGACTTTCTGCCCGTCTACTTTCAAGCATGCCACGGGGCTAGCCCTACCACATCCGGCATCGACCTCTTCGGGCTCTCCTTCACCGTCGCGCCAGTTTCCATTCTCGCAGGCATCTCGATTTCACGCTTTCAGGTCTACCGCCCGCAAATATGGCTCGGATGGAGCATCACTGTCGTGGGCCTCGGCCTTATGAGCGTACTGAAGGCGAACTCGTCGCGGGCAGTAGCCATTGGCTACAGTGCGATCACCGGTGTAGGCATCGGCCTGACGTGGTCCTCGTTATATTTCCCCATCTTAGCGCCGCTGCCTGTTGAGCTCACTGCGCGAGCCATGTCGTTGTTTGGATTTCTCCGCGCATTCTCGCAGGTCCGTCGTGCACAGCTTCGGCTACTTATCAAACCAATCATTTGCACTTCCGCAGGCCTGGGGTGTGTGCATTGGTGGCACCGTTCTTCAAAACCAACTGGTGGCCCACCTGCCGCGCGACTTCTCCTCGATGTACTACGCGCCAAGCGCTCAAATCGCTTATGACGTGATTCCACGCATTACGCAGCTCGCGCCGGATTTGCGCAATGACGTGCGCCGTGCATTTGCAGAGAGCCTGGCGACTATTTGGCGCGTGATGCTCGCGGTCTGTGGTCTTGGGCTGATTGTCAGCTTATTGATGGAAGGGCTGGAGATGCATAGCCGGGTGGATAAGGCATGGCAGCCGAAGGAAGATAAGGCGTTGGCGCATGAGGAAGAGCAGCCTGTAGAAAAAGTTTAGTTTTAGTGCGGAACAGCTGCTTCAAATGGACACTGGCCTACTACATGGTACTTAAGATCTGGGGCGTATATAGGCCGCCAGTAATCTTACGTAAGCAAAAAGCAGCAGCCGTCTGATTCAGTCCTCGGCGGCGTTCTTGAATTTTGAATTTGAACCTATGCCATCTAGCTTCCGTGCCCATCCCATCCTATCCCATATAATATCCCGGCGTGCGCCTCACAATCATGACCCCCTCTATGCGACGTGCTGTCTCTCCGCCCCCGACATAGTGAAAGTGGAAGGACCTTCGTGTCGGATGACTTACTGTACGTTCGAACGTTCGCTGGCACATCCCCTACACGCAAGTTGGCATGTTGCACGCGTGTGACATGAAATTCAACGCTTTGCTAGATATCCGTGCCACCTGGTCTCAGCTTTGGCCGTGATTTGCCGTGTCCGCGCTTAGATTTGCCAGATACTCAGCATTGCTGCGCTCGCTCGGGAATAATGGGCGGTCCGTAGGCGCTTCAACTTTCTTCTCTCAGGACACCGCGGCGCTGTTCCCGTATTTGCCCAGCCGTTCGACGCGCTCTACACGGCACTATCCGCTCCCTCGTATAAGGCCCCTTCATCAAACCCGAAATCGACATCTCTCGCCTCACCACGCAGCATTCTCAGCTCGCCACTATGCAGACTAAGGAGTTTATCTTCCCAGGCAATGCAGAAGACGGTGCTTTAACTATGGCTGTCAAACGGTATACCCCAGTTGCCGGAGCCATCAATCGAGCCAATGCGGAGGCTGTGTCCATGCTCTTCACCCACAATGTCGGGACTCGTATGTTTGTCGGCCTATCAAGACTACTGTCCAATTTACGCACGCACACTCTAGATAAAGAGACTTGGCAGCCAACCATCGAGCGGCTCTTCGAGCTTCAAGCTGCCGCTCTCGGGAGCAAAATCTTCATCGCAGAAGCCTGGGTTATAGATTCACCCAACCACGGTCATGCCGGCGCTCTCAACGAACGCGCGTTTCTCGAGCGACCGAACGGCATATGTGCGCGCCACAACCTTCACATCAACATGCCTCTAATCTGCAACGTCCAGCGGCGCATGAGTGTGGACGAGGCGTACAGACGCTCTTTAACTCCGGACTCATGCGTGCCGGTCTCAGATGCATCGGCGTCGGACATTCCGCTGGAGCCTGTGTCATGTAAGTGAGCTCGCCGAGTGATCTCTAACGACTACTGACCAATTTTATGTACAGCGTCCTCTCCACGACGGGGTACCATGTGGCAGACCTCCCACTCGCGTCCATCATACTCGTCGAGCCCGCCATGTTGACCCAGGACATTGCTGCCAAGGCCGTAGCGGAACCCGCCATGGCAATGGTGGCCGTCATTAAAGCCGCTCAAGCGCGCCGCGATGTGTGGGCATCGCGGGATGAGGCAGAGCAATATTTCCGGAAGCGCCTGCCTTCCTTGGAGCCGGTGGCATCCTGCCGTCCTCCAGCAGTTCGTGGTATGTGGCAGTATGCTTCCGCATCGACGCTTCGAAGCCAACCTTGAAGCACAATTTTGATTCCTATCTCTACCAGGAACACGGCCTCAAAAACCTTCCGAGCCTGACGCACCCCGGTCAGACCAATGGAGTCACGCTCGCCTGCACGAAGAAACAGGAGATTGCAGGATACGTATACTATCAGGATGGCATGGATGCCATGAACCGTTTCGAAGAGGTCGCCGCCACCATCCCGACACATTGTATACTCGGGTCTGAAATCGATATGGTGTGAGTGTATGTCCGTCTTGTGTGTTGGCGCGCCACTGACTGTTATCGAAGTCCTGAGGCTGTCCACAATGCTTGTATCGAGGCTGGTCGGTCTTCGGTTCAGCGTATTGCAGGAGCAGGCCACCTGGTAATCATCCTAGCCCTCGATGCGTGTTTCTTTTGTTGACCATGCTGGATAGGTTGTACAGGAGAAACCGGTCGAGCTTGCAGGGGCCATATGGAGAGCTTTGAAGCAAATAGACTTCCAGCCCGTCTCTTCTAGGCTGTGACAACAATTGTGCCATCCATGTAGTACACAGTAAACCGCTCATATTCAGGAGAGCCCCGCCCGCTCACAAGACTGGTCGGCTACAATTGTGGGAAGCACGGTCGAAACGACGTACTGCAACGGCGAGTTTCATGAGGATTGTAGTGAGGATAGTGGACAAGAGTCGACGAACTTAGCGGTAGGAAAAGCGGCAGCAACAGTGCCTGACGAGCCAAAACATGGACCCTTGCGACGACCGATCGTCAGTGCCGGAGGGCATGACTGGAACGTTTGGCTCATAGGCTCATAGAAGCGTTGTTCCACAGCCTTGGGAATAGTGTGGAGAGCATCCCGTTGTAAGGCAGAAGCAAATGAAAGGGATAATCCAAGATTCTGCCGGATCTCAGTGAGGGGTACCGTAACGGCGCGCCAACATGCAACAAACACCGAGGCGGCGGTCTCGGACTGGTTTCAGTTCTTGGCACGTTCCCCGCACTACGGCAGTTCTTCTCAGCGCCGATGATGATGGCCCACACACCGAGCGCTGTAGGGTTAAAGCGAAGCGTACTTATGGGAGAAAATACATACTACATATTTCGGAGGGTAGTACTGTTACCAGTCAATCCGCGTCGACGAGAAGACTCTCCGCTCCGGGAAACCTGGGCACGATGCTGCACGTGAACGGGGACGCGTTGCTGTGCAGGATCAAACAATATGTCAGAACCAAACAGTACGGACAGGGGATTAGTCGTACCTCACAAGCCCGGAGGTCCAAGTGACGTTCGTATCAATCGGGCGCCCATTGGCGTCTACCGGCTTCGAAATCTGGAACACCTGTAAGATGGAAGCTATGGCGAGCCACATGGAGTCCTCAGCGAAATAGCGACCGGGACAGATCCTAGACGAGGTTGCAGTCAGCCCGGTCATAGAAAGCCGGGCGCAGTATACCTTCGGCCAAAACCAAAGCTCATACGTAACGGATCCAATGTGGATTCATCCTGCGACAGATGACGTTCGGGCTCAAAGCGGTCGGGGTCTGTGTAAACGGTCTTGTCGTGAAGCATGGCACTGTGGAAATGAGTAATGGGTGATTTGCGTTCGGAAATGCTTACTGCAAGTTCGCAATGACCATAGTCTTCTCAGGGATGAACAGACCACGATACTCTTCACCCTGAGTGGTGCAGTGGGGTACCCCTGTCGGATTATTGATCAACACAAAGCGATGGAGAAGTTGACGCGCGTACCCAACGGAGTGACGACCTTCCAGCGAAGAACCTCCTTCAAAAGCGCTCCGATATACGGTAACTTACTGCGATCTTCAAACACAGGTAGGCGGTCCCTGCCAACAACCTGGTCGAGCTCGCGCTGTGCTCGCGCCTGGACCTCCGGGTACCACATCAGTGCCAACAAGGCATTCGTCAGTGCCGAGACAGTCTGCAAGACTCGTTGAGGAGCGTAAAACCAGGCACACAGGATGGCGAGCACGCACCGTGTCTGCACCAGCTGTATCAGTCAGGCCGAAAGCTTGTTAGTCAATTACGCCTTACAGTCACGAGTATTAAAATCATTACCACTGTAAATCACCCCGCCACAATTCTTTATGAGCGAGTCGTCGATGCCTTCCTCAGATGTGGCTCTGTCTAGCAGAGTGCTGACGAGGGACGGCAGTGCGGTCCCATCCGCCTAGAAAGTGTTACCTCTACGCAACAGTTTAGCGAATGCATACACGTACCAGACGTTGTTTCACCAATTGAAACGGAGCTTCCCTCATCATCGTCGACAGCTTTCTAGAATACAGCGCTGAACGGCGGAAGGAAGCACCAGGGAACCATGCCGGTATGTATTTTACTGGTGCCAAAACTGTCTTTTCAATCTATGAATGAAAATAGACTAAATCACGTACGTGCCGGCAACAAGTCGACGAGGGCGGCGCTGAACGACGGAGCCTTGCTTCCCAGGTCACGTACTTCCTCCGCTAAACGCACAAACTTGTCGTCTCTGGGTGCGACCTGGTATCCATAAGTCACCATCATAATGATGGCGCCCGCCATTCTGTGAGAAGTCCTGGGATCAGACTCTTCTGTACACGTTGTGATGAACCGAAGCGCACCTCTTCAGATGATCTACGAAATCGGCAGGGGATTCTGACAGGTTTCGAAGTAGGACTGACACTTCGCGCTGCATAACCGGGTGATGATCTTTGGTGACGACACTCGGTTGGAACGACTGTTGGACTAGGCGACGATGAGCGGCGAAGCCCTCGTGATACGACATCACCACCAAATTCCAGTCCCAACCCTTTCTGAAAACACAAACTCTTTCGAATGTAAACGTACACACGGAGAACAATACACTCACAACTCTTTGAGGAGAGGTAAGCGGGGGCGGTCTGAGAAAACGGCGCTTCGCTTGTCGAGGAGGTCGTTTGCCGCCTGGAACGAGTTTATGACTAGGATATTCTTGCCGAGGACTTCATAGTACACGATGTCGCTCCCTTGTGCCAGCCATTAGCATACAGGCCGAGAAGTAGGAGATGTGGTACGCACCTAGCTCTTCCGACGTCCTCATGTATTTCAGCCACTCGTTGCCGCCCTTGGGAATATCTCGAAGGTTTCCGACCAGAAACTTCGGTTTAGGACGAGGTGGATAGGGCAAGCCATAAGGATTACGAGACCTCCGTAGTCGCCTGACTCGGAATGCGCAAAATAGAAGGATCCCGCCCAAAATGCTGCAGAAAGCGGTGAGGTACATCAGGAGTTGTCACGGGAAAGTGAAGGAAGACAGTCCTCACCTTATATGTAGAAGCGGTGCCCGCGGAGCGCCATTGAAGGGCTGGATAAGCCTGAGTGCGGCGGCGGATGTTAGCAGCCTATTACTAGTTCACCGGAAACGTCCGGACCGACCTCTGGTTGATTGACGCACAGCGCCTCGCTATCATTCCAGACTGCAAACGAAAAACTCACGTAACAGACAAGATCTCGGAAACAGTGCCATGAATCACGTCAAGCAAAACTCGGCGCTCAGTTCAGTTTGTGACCCTAAACTTTTCTCAATCGCACCTGCAATGAGAAGTGGATGCAAGCCTACGTGAGATCCGGGGTAAGAGCAACGGAGAAATGACAGGAAGTTACTAAGGGGTGACGAGCATGGCTCTGAAGTACGCCCGTATGTCCGGCGGTATACCATCGCTTTTCCGCCACATCCTGGGGCCACTGTGCACGTTGGCGTTGGCGTTGGCGCCGGCGCCTGTGTGGAGTGGGGCGAAAGCGTCTCTCTCAGCGTGGCCAACACTTCATATGGCGATGCGATGCGCACGAGCGAGCCTGACATATGGATGCATCAAAACAAGTGCAACTGAAGATCGTACATGCCTTCATAGTGGCCAGTCAAAATGTCAGAACAAAAGCCCAAAGATCGAAATAGCAAGGACGTACCACAGCGTCGCCCTCAAGCCGCTGCCCGTGCCGCCCTGATCGCTCATGTCGTGACCAGGCAGGCGCACAGCTGTACATGTCATCCAGCAGATGACCTTTCATCGCACCCTCTGCTCTGCCTCACCATCCCATAGACGATGAGCCGACATCTTTGGCGCTCCAGGCTTGCAGCTTGGGGGTTGGACGAAGACGCGGAAGGCGACGTCAGCGCTGTTTGACGCGTGTACGGCCCTTTCCTGGATGATTTTTTACTGCTGCAGCTTGCATCAGGAAGGCCTCAGCAGTGGAAGCAGTCGTAGCGTGCAAGACAGTGTCCAGTTGAACTTGAAGCCGCCTCCCGCCGGGTGGCAGGACCGGCGGCACCGGCGGGCCGCACTCTCCGCTGGGCTGGCTCCGAGGCTCTCCGGAGTCCGAGGGGGCCACTCTCCTCGTTAGCAAGTCGTTCCCCAACTTATAGGGCACCATTCACTGGCTCTCAGTCTTGCGATCAGCGTATTCGACCGTCTTCCACCTTCTTCAAGTGGAAGCAAATATCAGCTCATCGAGGTGCTGGCCCGGCGCGTGGCTCACACGTCGCGGCCCAAGTAGCGTCATTCATTACGGAGCTCGAGAGCAATGTTGAGTGCGTTCATCACTATGCTTGTTATTTCCGAGAAGATCCGGTGGAGAAGCTGCGCGTTGCATCAGGAAGCGCCCTCCGCATGTTTTGCATGGGCATTGTCGTCTGATGTCCTGCAGCTTGGAACCATGACAATTTGGAGAATGCTATGGCAGAGGTGAGTCGCCCGTCCTCACTTCACCACAAGAAAGCTGATAGTGCATGGGCAGAGGTCCCGCGCGCTCTACGCGGCGTTAAGCAGCTGTGTGACGAGAGAACAGTGTGCCGCCACAATCGGCGGCCGCTAGCCGGGATCCTGTTCCTATAGGTGTATGCGATTTTCTTCAGCGAATTAGTGCAGATCTGCCTGCCTTGAAGGGCATGCGCCGCTCAGCTTGAAGGCGGCCTGCCTTGTTCGTGTTTTTCGGCAGTTGTTCCCCGCTACGGCCTCCGTGCTGCTGTCCACCTCCATCTTTGATACGTGACTTCTCATAGAGAACGCTCAGAGCTCCCCAGACTTGACAAATAGCGCATCGCTGAGTTTGTGAGTGACAACACTCTCCGTACTACTTATGTACTGATCCCTTTGTGCCAGATATATCCTGTCATGTGTCGCACGAGTTCGTTTAGCGGTCGGGTATCTATTCGGTGTGGGCATCGGGTATCTGTTGAGTGTGGGCATCTATTTGTTCGGTGTAAGTAATCGGTTCCATCAACAGGGCATGCTACAGGCACCGAGCACCGATTTTCAGAGCCTGCAGCTCCATATCTATATCAGAAGTTGAGTGATTGCTCTCTTTACCCCGCCCGCTTCATGACGTCTCCCATCTTCAACCGCGGTGGCACAATCGGTGTCGAGTATCTAGGCGTGGTATTCTCGTCAATGTCGGGTCTCTCCGCCTAATTCAACCAACTGGACACTGATCTGTCCTTGAACCAATAGTCTATACGGAGTTTCATGCCTCCAGACGTTTCAATATTTCCGCTCCGAGAAGGCAAGGAGCGATGTCTGGTGGATCAAGGCATTGGTATGTGTGAAATTGATTCTTCCGTATGCAAGGGACTGAAATGACATGCTCATACGAGGTTATAACCCTCTTGTGAGCACAGAACTGCCGCTCAAATTCAATCTGACCTGCTGGATAGCGCCTTCGATACAATCCACGAAGCTTTGGTCATCCAGGTCTCGTATCACTATTTGATCACTAACTACGACGACCCCGTAGCACTCCTGAAGAACATCTGGTAGTTTCTACTATGCCGTAGCACTCGCGCGTCGTCTCACGTTTTGTGCAATCGCAGGAGCATACCGGTGTGTCCCCACCTGTAACCAATATACTAATGGGCTTAATCGAGCATCTCAGACCTCTATCACCATACACGTCAGTGTCAGAACTCCTCCCATATATTTTCGCTTAATTGTGTTACTTTCAGTCTATTATCGGATTTGTTACCAATTGGTGGGTTCCGGAGGTGTCACATGTATCCGCCCAACCTCCTTGACACGCTGCTCTCAGCTTCTTCGTGTACAGAATTTGGAAATGTGCGTACGGGTATACCTCTCCGATGCCCTCAGCGAGCTGACCGTCCCTCAGTGAGCGCGAACACATTTGTATCTGCCTTTTGCGTGAGCGATACCGTCTACCACATTATTCTCGGCGCATCTCAGTCCTTGACCGCAGTCCGCGACCGGAGTTGCCGGATTGGGTAGGAGTATCTCTCTTCTAACGTCAGTAGCAAAATGACTGACTGATCCGATGCAACAGTGGCGTCACTGGGTGAGAACGCCGTACCAGTCGGTCAGACTATCGAAACTACTGACGAGATATACTATCTAGTGTTCACTATTAAATTGTCGGTCTCCCTCACTTGATGCCTGTCAATATCAATCTGACCAAGCCTGCGCACACAGTTATCTGGTTCAAGATCTTGGGACAGCAATAACGACTCTCAAGGTCTGTCCCTGTCGCATCCAGGCGTCCCCCGTGACTTTAATGTTTTTCTGACTACTTCTTCTAGTTAACGGGCATTCTTTCCGTCGCATTTTCCGCAGCTGCGAGTGCGCTCAGGTCCGCTGTGCTGACATTCTACTTGCATAAATATCGCAACGGTTTTCGACAGTAGGTCACCTATCGGCTATTGTGACGGCAACGGTGACATCTGCGGCGCAGCTCCCATGATGTGATCACCAAGTTATCCGCGCTGGTTCTCGGCACAGGGATTGTGACGACGTGAGCTCGCATTGTCATCGCGTTACATCCCAGACCTCACACCTGGCCTTTAGCCTCTTCTTGATCGCGGAGCTCATCTCAGTGAGCGCTTTCCAGCTGAGGACGCCTCATACAAGACTAATCCAGAGATTGATTAAGTACGTGGCTGCGCCTGATCTTCTCTACGTGCTGCTGTTCGAGTTCGTGACCGCAAAGCGTGCGTATCAATTTAGCTTTTTGCCCACTCGGCAACTCACAAAATCCCAGTATATGTTAATTCTGTTCTCACTGGGTGTGTCCTCGCATCTCCTAACCTCCAGGGCCACCATCCTAACTTTTTGCGCAAAACTGGGCAGCCTGAACATGCGGGAGCACATCCAGAATCTTAGCGATAATAGTGCGAACTCTATCCGCCTATCCAGGATCAGACGCGAAGCGTCGAGACATGAGAGACAAGTTGTGAACCTCTCGTCGAGTCCGATGCAGAGCAGCGTCACGGTGAGCCCTCTATTGTTATGGAAGAACTCGTGCTTACACGGCTCGGAAGCCTGTTGATTCCAGCATCAAGTTTCAAGTTTCCTACAGCGATTAACCGTCAACATCGCGGTAGCTGGCCTGACAAGCCTTTTGCATCTTGTCCACTGAAGTCTATATTTATCGTAGTGTATGACGAGGGCTATGTTGTATTTATGAGGGCGCCATTGGCGTGAGTTAGCGGATGCGCGCATGATAACCTGTTTTGATTTACCCGCACATGCCTAGACTTGTGACCAGCTGTATATCGCAGTGACGAGCGAGCTGGGTACTTTGTATATACAGCACATGCCACGTCGTGCAGGTTATAGCGCGCGACGCCCCCGGCCTAACCTGAAAGACGTCCGACCCTAACGGTACTACACCTCTATCAGCGCTGCGCGCACGAATGCCAACGCTTCATCGAACACCTCCCCGAACTTTTCCTCCGCGCCCACCTGGTAGTCGAACGAGTGCTCCTGGCCGGGCACGATGCGCAGCTGCGCGTCCACGCCTGCCTCCGCGAGCAGCGCATGCAGCACGCGCGAGTCTTGCGCACGCACCGCCGTGTCCCCCGCGCCGTGCACGAACATCGTGCGCGGCCACCCGCTCTGGCCTGCGAGCAGCTGCGGAAACAGGCGCACGGCGTCCGCCGGCAGCGCGGCGCGCAGCTGCGCGTGCTTGCCGGGCCACGCGGGCACCTCGACCTCGCTTCCCTGGGGCGCGGGCAGCAGCGCGCGCAGGCGGGCCGAGAGCGACGCGGGCGCGTGTGCGCCGGTATAGTAGTCGAGGAACGTGCCCTGCTGGAGGTAGACGCGCGCAAGCGGCATGCGCGGGTTCGCCGGGAGGCCGGGCGTCGCGGAATCCGCCGCGTGGTAGGCGAGTGGCGAGCCGCTGAGCGCGGGCAGCTGCGTGCTCGCGGGGTGCAGAAACGCGGCAAATGGTGCGAGCGGGAGGATCTCGCGCCCGAGGAAGAACGGCTGGGTCTTTGGCGTCAGGAAGTACGGTGTCTACATGTCCATGACCATCAGAGCTAGAGTAGATATGATAGACGGTGCGCGTACGAAGAAATCCCCGCCGAGCCCGTAGAGCGAGAGCACGGCCTTGGGTTTGGGGTCGGCATGTGCGGCCGCGAGGAACGCGCATAGCCCGCCCGCGCTCGTCCCCGCGACAGCGAGCCGCGCGGCGTCGACGTGGTGTGCGGCGCCGTGCTCGGCGAGGAAGGCGAAGAGGTCGACGACGTCGGCGAGGATGGTGTGGCCCGTCGCCGGTGGGAGAAGACTGTAGTCCGCGGAGACGAGCGCGATGCCGGACGCCAGCGCTCGCGCTGCAAGACACGCTTGTGAGTGAGATACTAGGTATGTATGAGAGCAGAAGCGTGCTCACTTGCGAGCCAGGTGGGAAACCAGCTCGTGCGGTCGCCCACCGTGAGTCCGCCCCCGTGGAAGTACACAATCGCGGGTACGGGCTCCGATGGGGGATGTTCGGCATCGGGGAGATAGATGTCGATAAGCAGGGAAAGGTCGTCGACTTGTTTGTATGACACGGTGATGGACGGCTGCATGACGACCTCAGCCAGATTGGCGTGGCTTGAGGCCTTCGAGGATGAAAGGCAGGGCGCTTGGAACGTGATGCAGGCGATGGAAGGGCGATTGGCAAAGGCGCTGGAAGGACGGGCCGCCATCCCGGAAATGAGTTGGTAGCCTCGGCTCGAAGAAGCGCCTTGCGATGGGATACTCAACTAGAAGCTGTTGCGTGAGGTACCGTTGAGCTTGTTGTAGATCAGTCAGTTGAATGAAAGCGAGAAATTTTGGATAAGTCGCCGATCTCGGTCAGTGATTAAGTACGCGCCTTTAGTCGATGCCGAAGACACACGTCTCAGCAACATTGCAAGCGCAGGAGCTCGCCGAATGCCTTCATGCTTAGTGGTGGAACGACTGTCTTCCGCGCGGGGTCGGCAACGGAGACTTTCATGCAGCTCGCATGCTTTTGTCCGCAACCGCTTGAGGTTTGACCGGTCAGCTCGACGTCAAAGTCACGCTAGTCACCGCTAGTTATACTTCAAAGGCTAGAGTGGTTTTGTACAAGGAGGCAGGTGTCCAGACCAGATGAGGGCAGGTGAGGCCCATGGGGAGAATAGGGAACTTCTGGCGAACTTTGAACTTGAGAGCCACAGGTGGCAGCGGCCGGCGACCAACGGCCCGGGTGCAACGGGCCGCAATATCCGGCCCGGGGCCCACGCGGAACACTGGCAATCGTTCGAACATCCGACAGCTGGTCTGGTCAACTCTCTCCTCTCTAGTACTTGTTACCAAACCGACTTAAAGTCCTGCACCATGCAGAGCTTTTGCATGTTGCTGACTGTAATTCTGGAGCAGCAAATTGGCATCCCTGGGCCATGTCGCCTGTAGCTTGAGGTTGCATCGAGCGCTATTCGAGAGGCGGCGCGGCGTGCCAGCAGGTTGACACCCGGCGGCACTGTAGGCTGAAACACCCTCCGCATGCTTGATGTGGGCGTTGGCGTTGTCGTGGCCGTGCCGAAATGGAGGACAATCTGGCAGAGGTGATGGCCTGTAGCCTCTTCCTCCCTTGGAAGCTGATATTTTGTTGCCAGGGGTCGCGGTGCGGGCAGCGGCGGGGTGTTAAGCAGCTAGCCATTACAGTAGAGGACGTCGGCGCCATCCGTTTCTAGCCGGGACACTGTTGCTGCGCGGCTTGCTAAAGCGGGTTTACACCTAGATTTTACCTCGAACGGCTTGCTCCGCTCATCCTGAAGCGGCTTGGCTTGATATCACACAGCCATATTCGCGTTTCCCGTGCATTCCGTCGGCCGATATGGTGGCTGCTTTAGGTCTCATCCCACACCGAAGGAATGGTGCGTTGTTCCCCGCTATCATGTGCTCCGATTCTGCTGTGGTGACTGATTATGGGTGACGGCATCAGCGCGTCGAATACTCGCTGCTGTCCGCCGCCCTGCTTCATGGCGACATCTCATAAAGACTGCCTTGAGCGCTCCGTCCATGAATGGTAGCGCATTACTGAGTTTGTGAGTGAGTGGCAATGCTCCCCGGACCTTCTGTCTATTCATTCCTTGATGCCAGCCAGACATATCCATATTATAGCGGAATGTCGTGCGCCGCTCGGGTGCTTCTAGCTGTTGTTACCTGTCATTTTGTTCCGTGCGGTAAATTTAACCGGTCGTGAATTGACAGGACAGGACAAGGCAGGAACTTGACGCCGTGTTCCTACTCCCAATGCGCGCATCGGCGTCTACTTCTGCTTCAACAAACCGGAAGATTCATTTATATCAGCACCTTGCGTACAGTCTGAGCTCTAGCTCCCTTTCCCCGTCTTTATGGACTCTGCCATTCTTGCAGGCATCAACCGCGGTGGTACTATTGGCGTCGAGTATCTCGGCGTCATATTCTCGTCAATGTCGGGTCCCGCAGTCTCAATTCTACCATGTGGATACTAACCCGTCCTTGTCCTTATAGTCTATACGGAGTGTCGTGCCTTCAGACATTTCAATATTTCCGTTCCGAGAAGGCAACAAGTGATGTCTGGTGGATCAAGGCAATGGTATGTTTGATTTGGTTATTTGGAATGCGACGGACAGAGATGACATGCTCTGCTCCTAGGTTCTAATTCTCTTGTGAGTACAGAACACATATGGGGTCGCCAAAATTTTGAATCTGACCTGCTGGATAGCACCTTCGATACAATCCACGAGGCCTTCCTCATTCACATCCCTTATCACTATCTGATTACTCATTACAACGACCCCGAGACGCTGCTGAAGGACATCTGGCAAGTTCTATCTACTACACCGCAGTAATCACGCTTCGCCTTACCCTGCTTGTGCTTGCAGGACCATACCGGTGTGTTCCAACTCTACCCATGCTTTCCCCCCCTCATTAATCGATTGTTTTAGTTCTCTGTCATCATTCACGTCGGTCCCACAGCTCCTCGGTATATCTCCGCTCTGACTGTGCTAATTTCAGTCATTGGTCGCATTCGTTGCGAATAGGTGGGTGCACGACCGTTTTACCGTATTCGCTCAACGTCCCTGATCCGCTGCTTTCAGCTTTTTCGTCTACAGAATCTGGAAATGTACGTAGGAGTTTACCTCTCCGATGCTGTCCGCGAGATAACAGTTGTCCCTCAGTGAGCACGAACAAATTGGTGTCCGCCTTTTGTGTGAGTAATCATATGACCGTATTCTTACAGCGCATCTTAATTCTTCATTACAGTTCGCGAGCGCAGTTGCGGCACTGGGTAAAAGCATATCTCGTCTGCTACCACAAGCTGCGCTGTTGACTGACTGATTCCATGCCACAGCGGGGTCACTGGGTGAGTAGGATGCCAACTGCCAGTTAGTCGAAGAATCTACTAAACGATTTATAATTTTTAGTGTACACCATTCGATTGTTGGTCTCACTCGCTTGATGCGTCTCAATATTGGTCTGACAGAGCCCAAAAAACAGTTATCTGGTTCCAGATATTGTAACGGCAGAAATTACTCTCAAAGTCCGTACGTATCGTATCCTTGCGTCCGCCGTTGGTCCGCCGTGGCTTCTGTGTAGTCTGCTAATTTCTTCCAGTTAACGGGAGTCATTGCCGTTTCTTTGACCGCGGCTGCAAGTGTCGTCATTTCCGTCGCCATGACGTTCTACTTGCAAGTGAATCGCACCGGTTTTCGACAGTGAGTGATCCGGTTCGGCTTCCGTGGCCACAACGATGACGATTGTGATGCAGCTCGGATGATGTGATCACCAAGTTGACTATGCTGGTTGTCAGCACCGGGTCTATGACGACGTGAGCACGTTTTGCCACCATCTTACATTCCGGACTTCATGCATTGGCCTTTAGTTTCTTCTTGATTGTTAAACTCGTCTCAGTGAGCATTTTGCAGTTGTAAACGTTCATTAAGGACTAATGCTGTGATCGCTTTAGTACGTGGCTGCGCCTAAGCTCCTCTACGTGCTGATGTTCGAGTTCCTGATCGGAAAGCGTACGTATCAACTCTTTTAGGCCACTCGCTAACTCACAGATTTCAGTATATGTCAATTCTGTTCTCACTTGGTGCATCTCTCGCCTCTTCCAATCTCCAGGGTCGCCATGCTGACTGTTCGCCCACAACTGAACAGCCTGAACATGCGCGATCTCATCAGGAATCTCAGCGATAACGGGATCGCCTCTATCCATCTCTCCAGAATTCGACACGAGTCCTCGGCGGCAGCCCTGAAACATGAGAGACAACAAGTCGTGGATCTCTCGCCGAGCAACGTAAGTCTTCTCCGGACGCGGAAGAGCCCGTGCTTACAGCACGAAAGCCTGTTGATACCAGCGTCGTGTTTCCAGATTCCTACAGCGTGAGCAACTGTCATCATCGCATTAGCTGTCTCAACCTCACGAGCATTTTGCATGTAGTCCAATGCAAGTGACTCCGCCTAGATTTTCCGTAGTCTTTCTACGCTATAATTTTTGAACACGCCGTATGCGTACATAGCTGAGTAGTAACGAAAAAGACAGCTCAAGTAAAACAATGACTATTCTTGAGCCTAGAAGTGCATTGGTCATGAAGCCTTCGAGTTGAGGTAGAACCTAATAGTAAGGCGTGCGGGCGAAACAGAGGTCGGAACTCGGCCCCGAAAGCCGACCTGCTCTACTCTATATCCTGAGCTCTCCGTCGTCATTTACAGGTGCCATCCTTCGCACAACGCCCCATCTTTTCTGCCAGTGGATCCTTCGCGCCTCGCCGTCATTGTCAGTCTTCAGATCCAATCGACATCTTGCGGAGTCTGCAGCACCGTCAGTCATCATCACCTAGTTCGGAAACAAAAGACTCACCGGAAAGTGATAACGGTCTTGATAGATCACAAATTCCACGCCGAGATCACGGCATAGCTCTTCTAACCTCGCCATCTGAACTGCCGACATGCAGCGCGTGACAGTGACCAGCTGCAAATTCGCCAACGCACGCAGCGCCGCAACAGCAAACCCAGTGGACATCGTCTTCTCCCAAGGATCATCCGAAGGGTGATACCCGACATGGCGCAGACTCTGCGGGAGCACGATCCGCCCTTGCGGCAGGCGGTCGAACACGAGGCTTTCGAGGTGTGCGAGTTGCTCCAGGATGTGTGGAGGCGGGGAGCCCTGGAGGCTCAGTGTATGTATGCCACGGAGGATCTCCGACGCATCGTACCAAGATACATCAGGCCACGATGAGTACCTCAGTGCGAGATGTCGGAGTGCCGCTCGATCGTTATTTGGCGCCATCAGCCACGCCATGTTCCGTGTGTCGAGAGACAGCGCCTGCAAGGCGCCGGGCGTGGAGATCGGCGGAGCAGTGCCATTGGCAGCGCCCTCAAAGCACGACCCGGACGCGTCGGTCAAGTCCAGCGCGCGAAGGCTTGGCCATATCTGTCGTAGGACGCTGACAAACGAATGGTCTCCAGTGACTTGAAGGAACGTGGGGCGCAGCGGGATTGCGCGCAGGCGAGCTTCAAGCTCGGGAGGGATGGCACTATGGTTCAGATAGTCCTGGACGTAGATGCCCTGGACGTGCGGGCAGAGCTCGAGCAGCGCGACGGCGACGGATATATTGGAAGCTTTATGATCGGGCACGGCCGACAGCAATGAAAGGGCGACGGAGTGAACATACGCGGAAAGGTGTGGGCAGGCGCGAAGGGTGCGAAGGAGGAGCGAGATGGTATGATCGTTGAAGACTTGGTATGGCGAGACAATGCGACGGAAAAGGAGTCGTTGTGCTGTGGGAGTCCACGCGCTGCAGACGAGGGCGCATGCGCGAAGTGTTGCGTAGTCGACATACAAGGATTGGGACAATCGGTATATCCATTCGACGATGAGGAGTTGCACATCCAATGGTGTGTTTGCCATGACGCCGCACCGAACTGACTAGGAGAGCGGGCTTGAGGAGCATGTAGAACATCGATATACTGTCGCTTAGAAACACGCACCGAGCTTCGGAGGAAGACTCGCTCAACTAAAGCCGCGACGGTACATTCGTCGCGATCGTATCCCGAGGCGGCGTTCCAGAGATAATCTGTAGGATGAGTCGGTGCACAACCCTCGCTGAGCGGATGCTCGGAGAGAGTTCCCACGCTTGGCCTTCCTCATCCAGATCCGGCAAGTCGTGCTCAGGTCCTATCCTGTCCTATCTGACTGAGTGCGCGAAGACATGAAGGGTCGTCGGGTTGTCCGCAGTCGCTGTAACTGGATCTAAGTGCATATACATCAGCAGAGACGTTAGAAACTCGAAGACGCGCGCTAGGGGCCGTAACCTTGCTCCGATGCAGTCGCTGAGGCTCACTGACCTCGGTGCGCAGGACCAGCTGCCAGTGGCTGGAGAGCACAAATAGAAGCAAATGTACGCAAACAAGACCATATATTCATTGTGCCTGGAACACTTATGACCGGGGAGAGACCTTGGCGAGCAAGGTAAATCGCGTAAGAC
Organism: Auriscalpium orientale; assembly: GCA_019915035.1. Lineage (NCBI taxonomy): Eukaryota > Fungi > Basidiomycota > Agaricomycetes > Russulales > Auriscalpiaceae > Auriscalpium > Auriscalpium orientale. The sequence goes on along the minus strand of JAHLMH010000003.1, from coordinate 3,117,767 downwards.
GCATCAATCTCCCGATACCTTGCGCTCGACTGCCACGGTGGACATTCTTCCCCATCACTTCCCCGAGCTTCTGGGTGACTGCGCGACGGCGTCATCGCGTCCGGACGCCTCGGCAGCTAAGGCAGTGCTGTAAATATTGAAGTTAGAGATTGGAGTGGCAGACGAGGCAAGATGGCACGTACGCGGTCGGACATGCATGGTTCCCCAGCCGATCTGAGCCGAGGCGGTTTGCTTGGGGTAGCTGAGGCTTCAAGCTTCAGATAGAGCACCGTGCCGATGAAAATCGTGGACTGGATCCAGAGGTTGACCAGTGCAAGAGTACATGTACCGAAGAACACTGACAGAACACTGGCATGACGGCTTTCAAGAATCAAGCGAGCAGGAAACGTCCACATGGTCGAGGTTTCAACTGGGTTGTAACAGATATACAAAACGCGAATAGATGGGAGTTCACTGCAGCGAGGAGAAGGGCACGCTGCGGCTCAGGGCCCAAAATGCCGATTAGGTAATGCTGCCCTGTTTTGGGCGAAATCCAATTTTCAATTGCTGTGAATCCGCGAGTCGCCAAGTCGACGTTGAACTGTAGCTCCAGCCTCCTTGCGAGCGTACCGCGTATCAGTCCTTGGCAGCTGCGGCTGCGTACGTGGTCTCGTTGTCAGAAGAGTTATCCCTTTACTGGCCATCTCTGGTAGAACCGGACGAATCCGCGGAACCTTTGTGCGTCAATCCCTGCGCGGTTGGGTCGACGGTTGCAGCCTCGCTGGACTTACGGTGATCACTGCCTGCTTGTCGGCAGCGGAACGGACTGCCTCTCCTTATTATCTGCGCTGTAGCTCTGCTCTCTCTTGTACCCGTAACTTTCTCAAGAACTGCCGCGACGGCATGCTGTCAAAGTTCTAATATGTCATATCGTACGTCTAAGTGCGCAGCCAGAGGGCCGCGTCATGCTGGGCGGCAGGCATTGATATTGGACACCAGCCCGACATCATGATAAAAGCTAACCGCCGTCCGTCCAAAGATTCACAGGAACCCTCGCGCTCCCGCTCCCTGCACATCCATGGCTGGCACACCTGATTCTCGCGTCTGGTTCGGTGAGTATCGCTGCATCCCGGTCTTGATCGCTTTGCTCAACGGAGCCTCTTCGCAGTTACCGGCAGTTCCTCAGGCTTCGGCCTTGCACTTATCGAAGCAGTGCTTGCGAATAACGAGCGTGTCGTAGCCACCTTGCGCGACGTCACCAAGCTGGCCGACCTCCAAGCCAAGTATTCGGCCGATCAGTTGCTCATCCTCCCGCTCGACGTCACCAACAACGCTCAGATTGCGCAGGCGTTCAAGCAAGTCGAGCAGCACTTCCACCGCCTGGACGTTGTGGTGAACAACGCAGGATACGCCTTGGCAGGAGAGGTAGAAGGGATTCCGGAGGACGAAGCGCGCCGTCAGATCGATACACTTTTTTGGGGTCCTGTGGCGATCATGAAGGAGGTGCGTGTCCGAAAATTCATTGTACTCACCTGTCGTCTCATGATTCGACTTTAGGCGGCGAGGTTCTTCAGAGAAGTGAACCCGAAGGGTCACGGTGGTCGCATCCTCAATATTTCTTCTATCGGGGGGTACGAAGCGAGCCCGCTCGTTTCCTACTATGCCGCTGGGAAGTTTGGTCAGTCTAGCCATCGGTATAGCCGCGAACAGCATTCTCACGACAGTCCATGGCAGCCTTGGAGGGATTCACGCAGTCGTTCAACAAGGAAGTGACACCGGAGTGGAATATCAAAGCCACCATCATCGAGCCTGGCGGGTTCGCCACTAACATCTGGACCAGTGGGCTCGTTTTGACACCGCCGCACCCCGCGTACGGCGAAGATGCCCCCACTGCGCAGTTCCGCAAAGGTCTGCCGCAGATGGCGGCGTTCGCGATTGGCGATGTGAAGAAGGCTGCTCAGGCAATGATTGTGGTCGCCGGGGACAAGGATGCGCCGCTCAGGGTGCAGCTGGGTAGCGATGCCTGGTTGGGCGTGAACATGAGGGCGAATGCGACGCTGAAGGATCAGGAGAAATGGGCGGCGGTCAGTCATGGCACGAATCTGGATATCCATTCCGGACCCGAGGCCATCGCCAAGCTGAAGGCGCTCCTCGGCGCCTGAAGTCGCTACTGCGCATGGGCTACGTCGATAGTCATATATGGTCAGAAATCAAGTCATGATGAAGTACTTGACCTCCATGAAGCGCGCGGCCACGGTCAAGTGCTCGTCGTCGATCCAAGCTGACAGCACCTCGAGGTGCTGCAACGGCCAACGGCAGTACTAGTGACCATGCCAAACGATGTCCGATTCGGACTCGCTGCTTCCACGTCTGGTGCCCCTATGGAATCAGGGAGGATGCTGCACCGAAGCTTGAACGAACGAACAGCGCCCAGTGGCTTGCATTCGGGTGCCCTTCCTGCCACCATCATGTCGACCAGCGCCCACCCACCTCTACCCTCGAGTCCCGCGTCACCGCCGCCCTCTCGTCCGGTACCGTCCTCTTCTACTGCACCTTGCTTTCCCTTGCGGCGCTCTCCGGGGACCGCCTCACCCTGCTCGCCCTCCCGCGCTGCCGCCGCCTGCCGTGGGCGCGTCCATGCCTCTCCGCCGCAACCCTCGTGACCACGCTCGCCTGCGGGGCAATCTCGTTCAATCTCGTCCCGATGGGCCCCCGTCAGTCCGCTCTTTTTTCTGCCGCTGTGTGTGAGCTGCTGAGATGATTGAAATGTCGTGCAGGGAGCTTCGCGGGGGATGCGCTGCTGATGGTTGTGGCCCATGTCGCCTGCGGCAGTCATTACGCGGTCATCGTTGATGGCGCTCGGGAGGTGGGGCGTCGGGTTACTCTGACCATGCTGAGACTGACGCCCACAGGACAGAGGGCTAAAGAGGTGTCATCAATATGCACAGAAAGCGACGACGAGCGCGAAAAGGCAATCGATGTGGTGAAGAAACGCGATGGGGGTGAGGATTTCATAATGGATACGGCCGAGGAGTCTGTCTAGTCGGGCCTTCTTTTCCGTATCCACTTGTTTCGAGGCGAACCGCGAGGGAGACTTCCGGATATCAGGACCTCTAGACGGGAATTGTGGTCTCGCTGAGTTCCGACCGCTGAGATATTTTCGTGCCGGCGCCGCGCGACTTCTCGACATCCAGGTCACAATCCTTCTATTCAGATTTTTGTCGAGGGATCCAGTGACAAATTGCAAGACAAACTACGGGAGAGCGAGACGGAAGGTTGGTATTGCAGGATACCGTGAGGTGAGAGTAAATGTGTGACGAGAGGAGAATCAGTGTAGCCCTCGCCGCGGTGTGATTGAGTCGCCCTGAAAGAGCTCAGCTGAGGTGTGAGTGAGAGCATGCGCATAGTCTGTGGCAAGTAAAACCTAGATCCCGAAGCCGATAGACGAAGTAAGTAGAGCAGTCGGCACCGTAGATTGCGCGAAAAGTGGCAAGCTTTGTCTTCAAGCAGACAAAAGGCATGAAGAGTGTGTATCGGTCTGGCTCTAATTGCTATCCGCACTTGAAGCCGGATTCTGCAGCGTGTTCATGAGCGCGGAGCCTCAGGGAGGAGCGAAGCCTGCCAGAGGGTGCCAGGACTGGATGAGAACAACGTGGGAAAAGCGGCCCAGCGGCAGCCGCTTTCCCCAGCCCTGTAGTAACCGCAGCGGCCACCCCGGGCCGCTCGCTAGTCAGGCCCAGGCTCTGTAGAGTAAGTTAACGACGTCGCCTCCTCTTGGCCGCCTCTCTATGTCTCTATGATGATCTCACCTTCCTCAAACCAGTTCATGACGGATGTGCCAGTCCATTCAAAAACCTGCAAAATATGGCGAAGTCAATCCGGCGCTGAGTACTTAATGGCTGTGACGAGCAACCTGCGAACAACTACTAAAATCTCCTCGGCTCGGTGACAGTGCGTATGCTCTTATTGCCGCGATCCTACTTGCACTGAATTGCGCGGGCAGCGCGACATCTTCAACAGAGAACCGTGTCTCTGGCACTCACCGCATGACTTGTGCTGGTTCTGCCTCGTCGGTCCGTGCACCGTCCAGTTCAGTAAGTACCACGCTTCATCACCTTCTTCATCATAGACATCGCCTCCTTCACTCTCTCATCCATTAGTGGTCAAATTCACAATGAGTCAACGATGCGACCGTGTGAGCGGCCCAGCCCGACAGCCATGTCCTTCTTCCCACCGTGACGCGCCGGCCTTGCCCTATAGCTACCATTCAATTCGCACATACCCTCAAGGAGATCATGTCCTATTCATCGAAAGAATCAGGTTCCTGCTTGAAAGCCGACGATCCTTACGGAGATTCTTCAATGTAGTGAGTTACTCGACTCCTCGGGCATGCCTCGGGCGGCCGTCGACGGGCTCGGGATCGATGAGACATCGCCGCTCTCAGCAGACCGGGCATGGTGTAGCCCACCGCTCTCGTGCAACGCCGTATGGTAACTATATGCGCTCTATTCGGAGGACGTATGCCCATCTGTTTCTGAGGTCAGCATATAAAGAGCCTGTCAAGGTCTGCCCTACGCATCGAGCCGACTTTCTCCTATCCTCGTCACAATGCCTCTCGTCAATTCTGGCACTATCCTCGTAACGGGCGGCAGCGGCTACATCGGCGCATGGGTCATCAAGTACCTTGTCGATGATGGCTACAATGTGGTCGCTGCGTAAGTACTCCTGTGGTTGACCGTTCTTGCCGCTCTGACCATCTCTAGCGTGCGCAACCCTGCGCAAGGCGATTTCATCGTAAACAGGTTTCCGGAGTACAAGGGCAAGGTGACTAGCGTCGTCGTTCCGGACATCACCAAGGTGCGCATATCGACGCAACGTATTCTTATACACTCATCACAAATGTTCATTCAGGAGGGTGCGTTTGACGATGCAGTGAAGAATGCCGACGGGATTGTGCACGCCGCTTCGCCCGTGGTATTCGAATTTGAGGATCCAGAGGGTATGGCTTCCTCTCCCTTGCTCGATTTCGCATCGCTCATGGCATCACTCGTGCAGAGGTCATCGGGCCCGCTGTACACGGTGCCACAGGCATCTTGAAAAGTGCAACGAAATACGGGTATGACAAACAGCGTATGAGGGGTATGCGCGACGTGCTAACTGGCCTCCACAGCACCAATGTCAAACGTGTGATCATTACGTCTGCTGTTGCATCCATCAATCGCGAGCCCGTCGACAGAGTGTACGACGAGGTCCGTCCTTTCTCCTTGGACATGCTCCTGGCTCGTCTTCACACTCATTCCTCAGAACGACTGGAACCTCAAAGACCTCGATGCGGTTCACACGAAGGACTCCCCTGGCTGGGCCGTGTACCACACTGCCAAAGTGCGTGCAGAGAAGGCTGCATATGCTTACGTCGAGGCTGCGAAGCCCCAGTACGATTTGATCACGCTCTTGCCTGCGATGAACTGGGGACCGTATCTCCACCAGGTGCGCTCCGTACCATCACGTTGTCAGGCCAGTGGGATGCTGACGGTGGCGTCTGGATCGTATAGCCAGGAAAGAACTTTGGCACGTCGCCAGGGTATCTGCTGGATACGTGGGCGACCCCGGACACGAGCGGGCAGATCGTGAACGACTACGTCGACGTGCGCGACGTCGCGATGCTGCACGTGCTGTCGCTGAAGAACAAGGACATCGGCGGCGAGCGGCTCATCACGGTTTACGGTACGCGCGCTCCCTTATCTCGATTCTCGCACACTCGTGTTGATCAGTCGCCACTCCAGGTGAACCTTTTGCGTGGCAGGACATCTACGACATCTTGAATGAAGCGGGCTATGATGCGCCCGGAAAAGATACGCGCGGCGCTGGGAAAAACAAACATTTAAAGGTGTACTTCAGCAGCGCCAAGACGTTCAAATTCTTCCCGGAATTCAAGTATCGCGCCCTGAAGGAAAGCGTGCTCGATATGGCAGTTGATCTGAAGAAGGGCGGGTATTTGAACTGAGGAAAGTCCACTGGTGTCGGCAAGATAAGATGGGACTATTGTACAATCAATTCAAATAGCGCCAGCGGGCGACTAATCTATGGTCAATCGAAGCCGCGTTCGTACGTATTCTGGCTCGAGGAAAAATCTGTCAACACTGCTATCAAAGCGTCCGTGGGAGAGAAGTGATCTCGCCACCTAAGCAACTGCCTCACCCGTCTCTGTCACTCTGATCACTCTGACATCTCACCTGCCGATTTTGTCCAGTCCTACCTCCCCTCCTACATGGGTCAGTATTGGATTATGTGCGTGGTCAGAAGCAAGTAATCATATTGCGATGAGCTGACCATTTTCCTAGCATCAATCTCGACAGGAAGGAGGAATATGGCCTTCACAAGATTGGCCCAGAGTCCTTCTATGGCCGGTATGACTGGTTAGTACGGGCCGTCACCAAGCCCCTTCGTCAAAAAGCTGGAACCTCGTGCGCCTTTGCAATGAGCATTATCTGTGACACGACATTGATTCGCTGCTACAGATCGACATTTCCTCGCACTAGCCTAGGAGCTCTCGCTCTACCCACAGAGATCATTTTGATGATCTTCCACGAGCTCGAGGACTGGGGAGACGTCCTGTGCTTGTGTGTCGCGCACCCGATCCTCGAAACCATCGGCTCGCCACACGCTGATGCTCTTGGCGTCGCTTATCACGCCCCGTGGATAGGTCACCGGCTCGTGTGTGTTGGAGACTATGCGCGTAGCGATGACCTCCCGGATGGCATGCTTACGCCACAAGAGATGGAAGAGCTCACAAGTGACGCGGACTCGGACGATCAACCAACCCTCTATGGCGCCGACTACAGGCGCATATTCATGCCGAGTGTGCAAGACGTTGTACATTTTTGGAAGATGAACAGCCGAGACAGGGAAAAATTCCGAGAACTATTCGACCCATCATATCACAACGACGAGTGGGTTCTTTGCAACCTGTCGAAGCGGGAATTCGTGCAGTCCCGGACGATCAAAGAGCTCATGGGTGACAAAACGAAGGGACCCTTCAGCAAGACCCCGATCGGATTAGGCAACGCGATTCTATCCCGCATATGCTGGTCCAGCGATGCCAGTGGCACGACGTACTGCAACTCGAAAGACCTTCACAGGGGAAAGTGGGCGGGGGATCGCTTCAGTGTGACAACATGGGAGAAGTTCGAGGAAACGGAAAACAGGGCAGACTGGGAGGACGTTGGTGCACAGGTCGTTGCCACACTTGAAGCGATATGCCGGTCTGATTTAGGGGAGGACTGGCGAGAGCGCCTTTGATTCCGCGCACCTCCTCTACTGAGATGTCTCAGTGATACATACAAACCATAATTCCATTCACCAGCTGATGTGTCGAGCGAGTGTACAGTTGTTCTCGTCAGAACACAGTTTGAAGAGAAATTGCCGGCCGTTCTCTGAAATTGCATTTCGCAAGCTGCGCGTCGGTTACCGTGGCTGGCTCGCTCAAAGCGTCGCTGTTATCAGGCTGAACATCAGTCACTCAGGATGTCAAGCAAATATCATTATAATTACCAGTGCAGACAGAACAAGACATCACTCAGTCACGATGCTCTAGTCCGTATCTGTATCCGAGTCATCCCGATTGTCCACCCAAGCTGCGTCAACCACCCTGAAATTCCAATCTTCGTCGTTCACATGTTTGGGGTCATGGATAGACGGGCTGACTAGCAGAGTGTCCGTCATCACAGACGTACCCAGAGTAGTATGGCACTCTATGAGCGTCCCGCGTTGCGTCAACATTGTAGTAAACGCGCGCGCCTGCTGGGTGACTCCATGCGTAAGCTGAAAGCCTGCGCTCTCATCGTGACTGCCTGAGCGATTTTCGCGCTCGCCAATACGAAACAGCGAGAACGATGGAGTTCCCTCGTGATACGTCACAATGACACCAACTTTAAAGGGAGGGCATTTGCAGAGCTTTGAGTCGTCTCTTATCCGGGATATAAGTTCTTCCCTAGCTTGGCGAACGTCGTGCAGCGCTAGGCGGTGAATAAAAACACGGTCGGCTTTGCTAGTTCGACCGGCCAGTGAGGCCGCTGTAGCATAACCGTCAGCGAAGAGCGAGGAGCTCTGTAATGGGATAGCATACCCATTTGTCGGCGTAGTGAGCAAGTATTTTTGTGCTCCGGCCAGGCTTCGGTTTGGCATGCTTTCGAACAATATCGGGGGCTATGACACCGTGCGCAAGTCTTGAGTGTCATTCTGTCGACACGTGTAGCGCACTACCTCACTAATTGTCAGAACCCGAAGCCAAAACACGATGGTAAAGGCTCACGGAGTCACAGAATGCCATATGTTTCGCGGCATCCCAGCTAATTTTGAATTGCGCGCGTTCTTGTACAAGCCCCCCAATGCGCAGCAGCGCGTTCGTATCGGTAGACCGCACGAGGGTTGGATCGAGGGTATGCATAGACTGCGTCATCTGCGCAATGACCGAGCGATAGACGAGATTCGGCGGCAACGTGGTCGTCAGCAAAGCCAGAACATCGGCCCGAGCTTCTTCATCGTAGATTTCCACCGCACGGGAGAGCGCCGTGTACGCCTGGGGTAGCCCGTTGCGGATGGCAGAGCTGATTGCGTCCGGCGTGGTGAAATATAAACGCAGAGCGGCGACAATCAGTTGAATGACTCCACAAGTGCCTTCAGCGTCAACGTCCGATCTCTGTGCCAAAGCAAGGAGCGACTTTGTGAGCACAGCAGCACCATCGTGCGATAACACCGCTTGGCGCAAAATGCCCGCTTCCCCATGCGCCATCCAGGTGAGAATATTCAGGTGCGGCGACACATTGACGGGCTCGCTCGTCTCGCTTGACGCGTGGAAACGGGACAGCGCAAGCCGCGCAATCGCTCCGGGGGTCCTTCCTGCTGCCTGTATGAAGCGTGCGATAGCCTCGTCGTCTGGGTCTTCATCAAGCAATTCAGCGACTGAGCAATGGTCAATCGATGACGTGCTAGGTTTTCTTGACCAAATTGAGGCAACAAGCTCGAGGAGGCCATTGGTGTTTTGGATCCGTTGCTCGATAGGCTCGTAATCCACCAACGCAAGCATGGCGCCTGCGATGTTTTGATACAAGGGAATCTTCTCCTCTTCTGCCAGAATCGGGTAGAGGCCATCGATGAATGCAGTCCACTGGAAGATGCCATCCCAGATCTCGGCAAGTGGTGAAAGCAAAGGTGACTCCGTGAGAGGAAACATGAGGTTCAGATTGCTGATCGCGATGAGGGCCGAAACCGCACGGCTGACCGCAGACAGCGCGGCCAAATCGGGCACTTCTTGCTGCAGCAGGGAGTGTGGGATATTGGATACGTCGAGGGCGGCGCAGAACATGTCGACGGCCGAGCGCGTTTGAAGAGCAGGTATATCGTCACACGACAGGGCAAGCGCACGCAACGCAGAGGTAGACCCGTCACCCGCACGCTTGATAACCTGAGCTTCTGTGAGTAACTGGTCTGAAGACTTGAAGTGGTGCGTACTTGCCTGGCCCAGGTTCCTCCTGAGTTGGCGGTCAGCCGCGAAAATCTGTGGTTCAGAGTATGGTTTATACATGGATAGCGTGATCATCGTCTTTGTTTATCTTTAGATCGGATGAATTGTTTGAAAAAGCCGACAAGGGTCAGCTCTGCAGAAAGACAACGCGCAGAAAAAGCGCACCAATGAGTTGTGAGATATTCGGGGAAGCTGAGCGTGACACCTGCCTGGCTCAATTGTTATTGTGAGTATTCAGATGAAGGCTATGAGCACTCACCTACCTAGTGCTGGGCTTGCAAATGCAGTCACCGGTGTCGCTGTGTGGGCGGCTGCGCCGGGTTGTGTAGATGCGTCGTCACGGTCATTGTCAACCGCGAGACGCGGCCCCATCTCCCTTGCACGATGCCCCTCATGCGCTCTCATGCCCTTACCACGACGAAATCCTCCCTGTCCTCGTCCCCCTCACCGCCGCCAACCTGAGGCCTCGAGGCGACGAGTTGCCAGTCATCTTGATTTTTGACATGCTGGCTCAGCCCGGGGTGATTGACCAGCTTGCGGCGAGCGTTTCCGAGCATGGCTTGATGCAGAGGACCTGGGGGCGGCGTGGTTGGCGGCCCGGTAGGATGAGTATACCACCAACATAGACCGCCCCCTATGCCACGACCTGCGGGCGGTCTGCCTCCGGCTTCAAATCGTCCCGCGTCCTTCACAGTCTACGCTGGCGTCCTCTGCGACACGTCATCGACTCGCTGCTGGGTGCGTTTGCTGTCACACTGTCAGTACCCGTGGCTAAGTATATCTCGCGCGGATGTGTTCGCCGACCACTGTTTTTCAGCTGTCTGCTGCGGCGCGACAACCGGTGTCGCACGTCGTAGCAGTCTGCGCGGGACGGAGGGACGGCTATTGGAGGGCCTGTGGGCGATACAGGGCTGATGAGGGTGCAAACAATTCTCCGCAGGCTCGGGATGGCCCGTCTGAGTGCAAGTTGAATACCGAGACTCATGCGTGCGTGTCTTCCACTCTTGCGGTCGGGCGTTCTGCTATCAACCTTGGAGTCAGTCGCTCTAGTGGCACGCCTTGACGCGTCTTTCATTCGTCTCAGCGCCCGTCCCTACCCTGGCCACCTTTCTATAGCTACGCTGCTTAGCCTCGGAGCCATGAAGAACGCGTACTATATTGCGGCGGGGCCGCGGGAAGCTACTAAGGCACCGGCACGGCCTGTTGTGCTGTCACCGACATGAGCTGGACACCATTCTTGTCTTGGGAACTGCACCACGGTGTGCCGTATGTCGCGTTCGGAGGGTCCTGGAGCCTCCTGGAGCTCGACGACATCAACGCATGACTGACTCCTGATCTACTCACGCTTGTTCCCGTCAAAGCCAGTCCTCCTGAATCACAGCATCGCCCGTGGACAGGCCTCGAGCTGCCAAGAAGTCTTCTTCATCCCACGCCGGACTGTTCTTTCCCTTTCGCCTCCTCATTCGCCATGCTCTAGCCCTGCCTTGGCGCTGCCCCACGTTCATATCGCGAAGCCTGCGAAACTTCCGAGCTGCTCCTAATCAAACTCACACGAGGTCACACCGGTCTGCCCATCTGGCAAGCAACGCACCTATATCGCTCAAATACCTTCGCAGGCGTTTCAGTCAGGAAGCATTCTTATCATCGATGGCCACAGCGTTTATGTATGCACGGTTGATCGGGCACTATATCACGGCGCATATGCCGACTCGCACTCTTACCTTCGAAATAATTCGCGAATGCTATGCCACCGCCTTCCGCAATTCATTTGCATATTGCTGCGCCACGGGCGACGCCTCAAAGGTCGTCCGTTGCGCCGTTCGATGTCGGCACTCTGCGGCTTCCATGATTGTTGATGCATCAAGCGCTCTTGCTATCGCTGGCGGGGCATTACTGAGTCTGTGAGCAACGCCCCACTCTTCGCCTGTCATCTGTTCATCATCCCTTCGACAACATTTGTGTCAGATGTCAATATGCCACAAAAGAACCGGTGCCGGACAGCGCAAGCCGGGCTATCGGTGCCAGGTTTGCGCTGCAATAAAGGGCGGGAAAGGCTGCTGACGTTCTCTGCGCTCCTCGTTCCCTCGTCATTCCTCCTCTGCCCCACCGGCATCATGTCGTTCGTCCCAAGCTTCAATCGCGGAGGCACAATCGGCGTCGAGTACCTTGGCGTCATATTCTCGTCAATGTCAGTCCTTTCCATGTACTCTTCATCTGCGTTTACGAGCAGGGAGCTTACCCTTCCATTTTTTTCACAGTCTATACGGCGTAACGTGTATCCAGACCTTCCAATATTTCCGTTCAGTGAAGGGTGGGAGCGATGTTTGGTGGGTCAAGACCATGGTATGTGACAAGTGTTTCTGGCCTATGCGACGTTCTCAGTTGCGCCGGTTCTACCAGGTCGTCGCCCTCTTGTGAGTACATCATGGGGTCATCATGATTCACATGCTCACTCGTTGGATAGTGTCCTGGATACGACCCACGAGGCTTTCCTCATCCACGTTCCTTATGAGCAGCTGATAACACACTACGCCGACCCCTTGGCGCTGCTGAAGACCATTTGGTATGCCATATTGCGAGCATATCTCTCATCTCACTGACTGCAATCACAGGAGCGTACCGGTATGTCTCACGTCCATGCGGGCTCATCGCACTGTCACTCATGACTCAACCACACGTCGCAGTTCGCTATCGTTATTTCCGTCAGTTCGACAAGCTCCATCGGCTGTTTTCCTTCTAACAGCGTCCCTCCCAGGCCATCATCGCCTTCATTGCGAATTCGTGCGTCCCGTGACTATCTTCCTGTTCGCACGAGGTCGCTCACATTGCCTTCTGACAGCTTCTTCGTGTACCGGATCTACAAATGTGTGTATCATACCGCCTATGTTAGCGTCGGATGAAGCGAGCTAACCGCCGCTCAGTGAGCTCCAGCAAATTGGTCACCCTCTTCTCGGTGGGTGCTATCCTTACAGGCACATGAATACGGCGGACCTCATATTTATGTGACAGTTCGTGTGTGCAGTTGCGGAGTTTGGTATGAATAATTCCACATTGTGTCTCGCCGTCGCGCCTCACTGACGCATCTGATGCAACAACAGTGGCAGCCACGGGTAAGATACCCAACAGGTTAAATGACGAACATACTGACCAAACATCATACTATCTAGTATATGCTATTCGACTGTCAGTGCTCCTGTAACTGATGCGTGTCGCAACGCTCTAACCGAACGCAGTTTTCTGAATAAGGATTTCGTCGTGGCAGAAGTCACTCTCAAGGTCGCTCCTATCGTCTATATTCGGGTTTTTAAACTCAAATTTTCCTTCAGGCGACAGGCATGGCCGCCGCCGCTATCGCTGTCGGTGCGAACGTCGTCATCTCCGGCGCCATGGCCTTCTACCTCTATGCCAGTCGCACCGGTGTTGGACGGTAAGCCGTCCAGTAACAGTTGTTTGCTCACGCTGACATCCGTGGCAGCTCGGACAGTGTGATCACGAAGCTGATTGTGCTGGTAGTCAGCACTGGCACTGCGACGACGTAAGCCTATGGACCCAGCATTTTATGTCATCTTCCGCAACTTATATCTCCACAGCTTTGCCTTGTTCGCGGACCTGATCGCGGTGAGCATTTTCCCGGTTGTGGATACGCCGCTTACCGGACTAACGACGTTTATCGTCTTAGTACATAATTGCGCCGGACCTCCTATACGTGCTGATGTTCGAGTTCTTGGTTGGGAAACGTAGTTATCACCTACTCTCCTGTTCGCTCGCGCGCTGACTTCTTCAATCGTCTAGTGTTCGTTAACTCTGTCCTGACATGGTGCGTCGTTCGTCTACGTCCTCAGTTCGCCATGCTCATCGTTTGCGCGTACGCCACGCCGGACAGCCTGAACTTGCGCGATCACATCAACAACGCGCTCAGCGAGAAGAGCGCGAACACCATCCATCTCTCCAGAATCGGCCACGAGTCCTCGGCGCCGACTTCCGAGAGGGCACAGATCGTCAATCTCTCGCATTCAATGGAGACAGATGTGAGTCTTCCACTGGATAATCAAGAAATTCGTGCTCACGCGGCTCGACAGCCTACTGTTGCGTCCAGGGACAAATTCCAGAATTACTCCGTAAGCATTTAGCCGCCTCGCTGACCGTTCGCAGCGCTCACAAGGCATCTGAATCGCAGTTCAACGATGTCTAGGACTTGAGAACGCGGTGCTGACGACGTATATGTATCATATTGTATTTATACGCCAGATTTATGGCGGTTGTGACGCGGAACAAGCGCAGGCAGCGCGGTCATTTTCATGACGAGAAGTTAGAACGGCTGAGGGAGACATATGCCGCCTCCGTCACTATTGTGTCGTGTAATGCGACTGATTGCGAGCCGGTCGCCAGACCCGCCTGTCTCGATATGCGACCTTAACATTCAACACAGCGCTCGCCGCCCGACTCCCTGCTCCAACAACTGATGACAGCCGGCAGCACCTTGAGGTCTCTAACTTCACGCGTCGAGGCCTCAGTGTGCGACTCTGCGCTCTGCTCACTGTACACTGTACCCTCTTCCATCAGTATTCCTACAGCCGCCATCCACGACGATGTTGTGCAAGCCTGAAGTGAAATTAAGTCCATTTCCGCGCGTGTGAGGAGCAATAAGTGGGGGCCCTCGTTCATCGCAAACATCTCCGAGACGCAAGTGCCTGCTCTCGTCCGCGTCCCAACCGCTGTGGTCTAGCCCATAGATAAAATGCAAGATGATGAATACGCTCGTCAATGCGACTCCGAATCCTAGACATCACTGCCGTTGAACTGATGATCAGACGTGATTCGTGAGCGCGAACCGCCAACAAGGGTATAGATGCTTACGGAGTAAGTGTTTTGTAACTTGTCCCTGAATTCCATAGGCTGACGAACCAGTGTAATCATCACTTTCTCCCACAAGACCGTGGATAACTCACTTCGGTCTTTTTTGAAGGTGAGAGGTTCAGGATCTGGGCCCTCTCGGAGCTCGGCGCCGAAGACTCATCGCCGATCCCGGAGAGATGGAGGGAGTTCGCGCCGTTGTCCATGAGCATGTTGTTGATGTGTTCGCGCAGGTTCAAGCTGTCCGTTATTCGCGTTCGCACATACAGTGAGCCTGCCGACTAGTGGAATCAACAAAGATGAGATGAACGCACCAGGTAAGAGTCGAGTTGACGGACACTACACAATGCAGAATCAGCAAGCAAGCAAAACAAGAGAGCTGACTGTGACGGCTACGTTTTGCGATCGTGAACTTGAAGAGCAGGACATAGAGGAGGTCGGGTGCAGCGATGTACTGATGCGACGGCATCGTCAGTATAATGTGAAGCGTCCGCACCAGCAGAACGCTCACCGCTATGAGATCCGCGATATAGGCAACACTGCGGGCAATACCTGAGTTGTGAATGTGATGGCGTGCTAGGTATACACGAGCTCACGTCGTCGACATTCCGGTGCTGATGACCAGCACGATCAACTTGGTGATGACACTGTCCGAGCTGCCACGGACGTTACCGTCAGCACGCTTCGGGGAGACGATCATCGAACGATGACTTACCGTCGAAGGCCGGTGCGACTTGCATTCAAGTAGAAAATCATCGTAGCGGAAATGATGAGGTTCGCAGCCACAGCAACAGAAATGACAATCAGGCCCGTTGTCTGCAAGAAACGTTGGGACAGGATAAAGCGGTATCGAGTGAAATGAGACCGAACCTTGAGAGACTCTTCCGCATCCAGAAGATTTTTCTTCAAGTAACTGCCTGGAATCAGACCGTGCATTGCGCATTAGGCGGGTAATACCGACAATTTGAAAGAGTACGCTAAAGGATCCATATTGTTAGTGTGACTCATTGAATTAGTCTAGCGGCTCACTCAATATCCCCGCTGTCATTGCAGCAGATGCGTCAGCGGCGGCGGAGGGCGGCGAACAGATTCTTACCAGATTCGGAGACTGCACCGACGAACTGTGATGCATAGTTGAGGTGCGCCAAAACCAATGTAATGTAGAGAATAGGGCTCACACAAAACAGAGAAACCGACGCGTTACTGCCCACTGAGAAACGGTCAGCCTAATTATCCCATGACTAGGCTCGCACGAACATTTCCAGATTCTGTAGACGAAGAAGCTGCGGGCAACATGAGGAAGTCGTGGAAACGACGAGGCTGGTTCGAATCGCACCTGTTGGTAATGAACGTAATCGCGGCCTGAAAGTAGCGCTGTCAGACAGGGAGAAGTGGAAGGAGCTGTTAAACTGACCGTGACGCCTATAGTGAACTAGAATTGATCGAATGGTGAGACACAGTGCGATGTGTGCAAGTAGGAGCATATAGTACCGGCATACTCCTGCAATGGAGAATCAATGAGGCGAAGAACATATTATGGGATAGACAATTACCAGACGTTCTCTAGCAGCACCTCAGGTTCGCCGTAATGAGTGATGAGGTAGTGATAAGGGACATGGATGACGAAAGCCTCGTGGATGGTATCGAAGGCCCTATCAAGCTTGTGAGATTCTCATCGCGACATCCTGTGATGTGCTCACAACAGGGCGAGGACCTGGTAGAACGGGGCACCTTAGTTCGTTGCCTGACTTAGAAACGCTGCGCACATACCATGGGCTTGATCCACCAAACATCGCTTCGTGCCCTCACGGAGCGGAAGTAATGAAAGGTCTGGATACAGGTCACGCCGTATAGGCTACGAAAATCAGCCTTTTGCTTGTAGGACGCACAACGAATACGACTCACATTGACGAGAGCACGACGCTCAGATATTCGACGCCAATCGTGCCTCCGCGGTTGAATTTTGGGACGGCGGACATGATATCGGTGCAGCAGATTGGTCCAGGGGCACAGATAACGTCTCCTCGCCCTTTATTACATCTGGAGGGCGCCCGCAACTTGCCTTGAGCTGTACGATCGAGGATTAAACTTGGTTCACCTAACCGCCGACGTGTGTATTTTAGTCGAGGCGATGAGATCCAGACTTGTCATATTGATGAACAGAAACCGAGGTGGAAAGTGGGATGACTCGTTACTTACAAACTCAATGGTGTAAGAACCGCCAACCATATCAATTGCAATGCATGCGTCAAATGGAAGCTACAGAGTGCCACCATCGAACTGCACGACGAACGGGATTTTGCGGAGGAACGACAGCGGTGACCGGTGATGAGGGGTGCAGTTCCGACTTGAGTCCGACACGGTACCGAGCGTATCTTTGGCAACAAAGAAAGGTGCTCAGAATGTGGGACACTCGCATGGTCGGAACGTCCCTTGGCTCCCTGCGGTGGCGCTTCCTGGCCCGGGCTTGCCTGGACGGCGGTGTCCTCGGTTCCCTGCATAGACATCCTGTTCCGATGCGCAGATAGCGCGCCCTAGGACAGACAGCCACACGAGCAACTTGCGGAAGAAGGCGGTGGGACATGTGGCGACGGCACTGACAGCACGGAAGGACGTGGGGTTCAGGATACTAGGAACGTGTGGACGGGCAATGCTCTGATTTGCCGCGCAGGCGCACTGTATTGGTGAACAAGGGCTGGTTACAGCGCTGCCATGTATGCAGGCCGTGTCCTTCCGCGATCATGCCGTTGCTAATAAAATGCAGAGGGAACGCGTGCTGCTAAGCGGCTGCAAGTTGCAGGTTATCACAACATCCGACAGCAGAACAAGACGGCACGCACGCATACTAGACTGTCCGGATACTAGCCCTCCTGTTGCATATTATCACAATCGACGAGCCCGCTTCCACACCCATTGGTTACTCCGCTCTGCAGGCGCGCTACGGCGCATGTGGGAGTACGGTCTTCGCTCTCTCGAGGTCGCGCATCGGAATTGCTGGCTAATTTTCACAAGCTTTTGCAGCTCGCCGCAATTCTTGACATGCACGGCAGCACCCCTCGAGGGAGCGACGTGAAGACGGAATCATGCAGGATGAGTGATTCAAATGGTTTGGCGTCGTCGTGGTGGCCGTGCACTGGCCCGTGCATTCAATAAAGGGGGTCGACATAAGCGCCGAGTCCGGCCCGCTTGTCGCCGGGCGTCTTTATTTTGTTCAAATTTTCGGCGAAGATATTTGGTGGCGAAAAATTACTAGCAAGGGCCGTGTGCAACTGTTCGGAGCCTGCGACACACTGTCTGTTCGAGAGTTGCACACAGAAATCGTACGGGCCAATTTGATACAAATCAACGTCAGCATCAAATCGCCTTATTTAAAACGGCCACTCGACAAGCCCTGAGCGCAAC